>CM070522.1:7148394-7838898 GCA_036346375.1 Guadua angustifolia
GCCTTTGGTAATTTCGATATGTCGTCAATAAAGTTTAGGTTGCCTTTGGAATTGTGTGCGTGCTTTCAGAGTTCGCACTCTTTATTTGACAAGCGCATATCTATTTAATTTTGTAGTGCGATCTCCTATTTATATGGAATTATTATTGCTATCATGTAGTAGCTTGTTATTAGAGTTTAGGCGGCGTAACCTCGTCTCCCGTTCGAGGTGCTTATTTATAAATATGCTGAGCGAAAGGGCATATTTATAATGGCGATCTCGAATTGTCCACGTTTTTAGACGATTCGAGGATATATGGTTCGAGCAAGTTCTGGTGTGTTGTACAACTTGAGTAGATTTGGTAGCGTCTCTCTGGTGTTCTCCGGATACACACCCTCTTGACTGTTGTCGAGGCGTGTATCACGGAGAACGGCGAGATCTTCAAATTTTCTCTCGAGTTGTCAATGACAAGAACTTGCCCGAACCATATATCCTCGAATGGGATTAGGACCTAACCTATTTAGAGATTAGGAGTCATCGTTGGTACCCTTGATTTGTTTAGTTGTAGTAGAAAGATTTGCAAGCTCTTGCACTAGCTATATAATTAGATTATTTGATATCGTTGTTGATGTTAAAATTTATGTCTCTTATGTAGGGAATTGGAAGCTTTAAACCGGGGAAGAAGCTAGGTATCGATCGGGAGTACATTTATATATCTTGGAACCTGTCCACTATTTTGCAAAGGTAATATTAATTGAAATGATGTCTCAATATTTAAAATAGCTATAGCTAGTTGTCGCTCGATTTTTCCTTAATTTATTGTGCGAAATTTAATTGCGGGTGGACCGTGAGGAATGGATGTATCGAAAAAGCCGTGTGAGTGCTGAATTTGAGAGGGTGTTAAGGAGTTCAAAAAATTGCAGAAGGCGACATGGTGAGGAGGGTGTAAACTTCATATATTGTCCTTGCATTGATTGCACCAATCGAGGAGATTTAACAACTCATCTCAAATTGAGGACCACCTGATTCGGCGTGGCCGTGAGGAATTACACATGTTGGATCCATCACGGGAGGCGGTAGTACCCCTCCGATATGCAACGAAGATACGGTGGAACCGGATGACGAGTTGCTGACTGATATGTTTGAGGAGGATAATTTGGAGCAAATGTTGCGGGATGTGGAGGTAATTACGGAAAGAGAGTTTGAAAAGTTTAAAAGCTTGATGAAAGGCGATGCCAAACCGTTGTTCACAGGATGCAAAGCGGAATACACCAGGTTGGGTTCGGTCCTTGCATTGTTCAAACTGAAGGCAAAACACCGTTGGACAGATACTGAAGGATCGAGATGGCGAACAGGGGGGGTGAATGGTCGCAATTAAATTTTCCCCCAAAATACTCCAACTAAAACCAAGAAAAGATCGCGCAAGGGAAATCGTGAAAAACCATAAAAACCGAACGACTAGACAACTATGTGCATCCCTAGCTTACATGAATATTATCCATAAAATATGTGAGGATTTTTAAACACAATCCTGGTTGTCAAGTGTCCAAAAGAAAGAGGAATCAATTCAAATACTTCTTTTCTAAAAGAGATCAAGCCAAAACACAAAAGTCTCTTTTAGAAAAGCAAAAGCAGATATTTCCAGAATCTGTCTTTAATTTGAACAGGAGGTTGGTGGGTTTCTGCTGCTCAAAAAATTATGAGAAATTTTCTCCCTATGACCAGATGAGTCCTAAAGCTCTCCACCAAAATTCAGATCAAAAAGACAAGTAGAAAAATCATCATAAATCTATGAACACAGACAGTCAGAAACTTCGGGCAGAAAATTTGGGGCTCGGTTTTCACTTCATAGCACCCAAACGGTGAAACCAGTGGACTCCAAACTTTTTCTAAAGATGGGTATAGGAGTCCCGCACAATCTCCAACAAGAATCACTCCAGAAGGATTTTTGTATATTTTTCTAAAAATCAAAGACTTACTGCTGCGCGAAGAACAAGTTCTGCACAGAACTAGAACTTGAAAGAAGAGATGATCTCTACTCAATCAAAGAGTGCAAAAGAGATGTAAAACCATATGAACACACTCAAAACATCCAAGATTAGCATTTAGAAGGAGGGGAGGCAAATCCAAATTGCATGAATGTAGATTGCGGAAAGTAAATGCGTAATGTAAATGCTGAATTTAAATTATGTAAAGTAAAGACATAATGTAAATGCAGAATTTAAATTCACAATGATGCAAAGAAATTTCTTTGTATTTCTGGTGGGAAGGTTTACAAAGCCTCACTTCATGTGGGCAAAGCTCAAAGGAGCAACTCAAACCTTCAAGGAGGAGGCCACCCTCCACCCCTATTTATACAACTCTTGGGTCACCTACCACCCTTGGATGAGTCCCTCAACCCTAGGACACTCATCTAAGGGCTAGGATTAACCCACTCACACAGCCATGCAAGGGCTAACCCAAAACCCACACACATACGGGTTTTCTTGCAGTTTTCAAAGCATACTACCTAGACCCGCTAACCTATCAACTAGACCGCAATCCGGCGGCCCTCATTGATCCACGCGACATCTAGCTAGCATCATCTCCTTTCCTTATCTTCTTGGCTTGCCGGACTCCGTCTCCGTCATCTTCCGCGATCTCCCGACCGTCTGGACCTCCGCGCTCCTCGCCTAGTCCGGTCATCCTCCGCCTCACCATGACCTAGCACCGTCAGCCTGCAACCATCAAAGACAAGGAAAAACCTTTCACATAGCAATGCCCACAAATATTCTCAATGATTATCCCACAATCATTAATCAATCATAATTAAGCCCAATGGTCCGATTACTCGCCCAAAGCCGATAGCACTAGGAAAAGCAACCAACACTCAAATTGCTTCAATTTGAAGATCCAATTCAAATCAAACTCAATTCAAACCAAGCTCAACTCCAGTCAATTACTCATCACAAACATGGATAGACCACCACATGGTCTTTCAATCTCCCCCTTGATGCGTATATTGACAAACACCCGAAAAGGCATAAATTTGAGTTTGAAGGAGAAGAAGAAAGCAATTTGAATGCAAAGCCAAACTCGGTCCAGAGAGAAGGAAATAATATCATGACCAAGTTGGCTAGAAAGATTATTTTTAGAGCAATATAAAAGAAAGGGCAAGTTTTCCACAAAAGCTCTAAAATATCCAATAAAACTCACAATGAACACTCGAATATGCTTATGATCATAAAAAATTTGCAATTGTCACAAAGATCACAAGAACCAAGGTGGATTAGAATTTTTCCTTTGAAGATGCCTTTTCTACATTTTCTCCCCCTTTTGGCAATATAGGCATCAAGAAGTCAATTTTTTATTTTATCCCCCTTGGAATATGTATGCATGAGATGCAACCTAAGGAGCTTTGAAGATTATCCAACTGATCATAATGACAAGATATGACACCAAGCTAATCAATTTAGAAAATGACTAAACTAGGATGTCTCCAAGAACAAATTCATTTTGCTCACAAGCTTTGTGTACAAGATTTTATTTTTGCAAGATTGGAACAAGTGCAAAACTTAGCAAAAGTTTCAAAGCTAGAAGCAAACACCACTCATAGGATCAAATGGAAAACCTAGAGTTCAACCTACTCAACACTTTGGGAAATCTAGAAGTGCATACAAGGTCCTTCGAGCTCATTTTCCATATAATGCGACTTTTGCCTTAGTATTTGAAAAGACATAGCGGGGTGCAAATGTTTGACATAATTTGCATTCTTTACCCACATATGTTTTTTTATTTATTTGCATTTTTCAAGAGTAATTGACTCATGCCATCTTCGACCATCTCAAGAAGAACTCTTAAGAGGATGGTCTTGGTCATACACGATGCATTCCAAGTTCATCCCAAGTGCAATGGGAGGCAGTCTCGTGAATGCAAAGTGTTGAGATCAATTTTGCACAAAAGAGTCAATTTTTGTTTTCATTTTAGCACATATGAGCAATTGGAAGGACTCAAGTATGGATCAAGCTAGTTTCACCCAAGTTGCTATAGGGACTCTAGAGAACTCCAAAATTTCACAAATCATGGTAAATACCTCTAGAAACGAAACTTAGCAAGAAAAAGCAACATGTTTCATCAAGTTTTTCAGTTAAAACTTTCAATTTTCAAATTTTAACAAGCTTAGCATGATGGATGAACTTGGACAATTCGAAGCTAGTGATTTTCTTCAAAAGATGTAGCAAGGTGCATTACATGAAGATTGAGTCAATTGCATAATAGACAAAGCTCATAAAACAAAAGAAAATGTAGTCTATATGCAATGCATCACACAGTTCCCAAACTCCCCTCAACATGTGAATCAATTTTAAGCCCAAATTTGGTTCAAATTGAGTTATTAGCAGAATTAGGCAAATGAGAAACTCAAGAACTCAATCGAAGCCAAAAATACGAAATGAGGAGAGAAAGATTGAGAAGCGCAAACTGGGTGACTATAGAGTATAGAAAAGATAGCGAGAGAACACTAGGCTCAAACTCGCTCTCATCTTCCCCAATGAGTGACAAAGGAAAGCTAGCTCTCAAACTCGGCCCAGAGCAAACACAGACCCTGTCTACCCATGGGGCCCAACACCTGCTAGACCTACAAGACTGTGAGTGAGCTCAACCGAGAAGAAGAAGAGAATAGCATCCTAAAGCATAAGATGAGAGGTCCATGCCGAGGCATGCCAGAAGTCTAGGTGAAGTGAACTCAGAACTCTAGAAAAGAAAACCCATAGCACCCAGAACAAGACAAAAGAAGGGAAAAACTGGAAGAAAATATATACATATAATACATAAAGTACAAACCAGCTCCCCCTCACAATAAGCCGTAAGGACACACGACACCAAGCTCACTCCACAGGGTAACAAACCTAGAGCTATCCAAAGGCTTGGTAAAGATATCGCCAAGCGGTGGTCACTCCACTGGCTCAAGCACTATGTCTCCTTTCTCCACATGGTCTCTAAGGAAGTGATATCTAATATCAATGTGCTTGGTTAAAGTCTTTGACTTTGGGTTCTTGGCAATGCAAATAGCGAAGTGTTATCACGAGAAAAGTGGAACACTCTCTATCTCTAACCCAAAGTCCCATAAGGTCGATCTCATCGAGAGCACAGCTCTGACAAGAATCGGCTGCAGCAACATACTCGGCCTCAGCGGTGGACTGTGCGACTCCGGACTGCTTCTTAGATGACCACGAAACAAGAGAAGTGCCAATGAATTGGCAAGTGCCAGAAGTGCTCTTCCTATCTATCCTACAGCCGGCAAAGTCAGCATCGGAAAAGGCTCTGAGGGATAGACAAGAGGAAGAAGAGTACCAGATACCATAATCAATGGTAGCTCGAAGGTACCTAAAGATGCGCTTCACCGCCTGGCGATGAGAGACGCGAGGAGAAGCCTGAAATCGAGCCCACATACACACAGCAAAGTGTATATCCGGCCGCGAGGCAGTAAGATACAAGAGGGAGCCAATCATGCTCCGGAACTCCTTTTGATCAACAGGCTCACCATCCTCATCGGGCTCGAGGACAGCAGTGGTGGCCATAGGAGTCATCACGGGCTTTCCATCAGACATCAGACATGAAGTGAGAAAAAGTCTCATCCTTCGAGGCCATGAAAAATACCCAAGAATACCTCGAAAAATCATCAACAATGACAAGGACATACCACTTCCCTCCTGCTGACTGCACTCTAGCTGGACCAACAGTGTCCATGTGTAAAAAGCTGTCCTGGTGCATCAGTCATCACTACGGTGACCGGAGGATGAGAAGCAGTAACCATCTTGCCATGTCGGTAAGGAGAGCAAACTAAGTCTTTGACCATCTTGAGTTTGGGCAAACCACGAATGAGATCGTGACTGCTAACTCGGGTCAAATGATCAAAACCAATGTGACCAAGTCTCCTATGCCAGAAGGAGAGATCACGGGACTCAGAAGCAATCAAACATCGAAGAGAGTCTCCAGAAGAAGCAGAAAAATCAGCACGAAATACTCTCCCAAATCTAGAAATCCATAAACTAACCCTCCTGATGAATCAAGGATTCTACAGGCATTACTCTTGAAGCTTACCTCGAAAGAGTCATCGATAAGCTGAGAAACAGAAAGCAGATTGTATTGCAGTTTACTTACTAAGGCAACATCTTTAAGAATAAAACTTTCATTAATGCAGATGGTACCTTTTGCAATGACCCTACCTGAAGACGCATCCCCAAAAGTGATCAACTCATCACCGGGGGCTCGGACTAGGGAAGAGAACCAACGAGAATCTCCGGTCATATGACGAGAACAACCGGAATCAACAATCCAAACGTCTCCCTTCCCCATCCGACGAACCTGATCAAGTCGAAGAAGACTCGATCTTGGGATAAAGTGAAGACTTGGGAACCCAATACTGAATTACACGACGCCTCAAAGTACCAGCCACAAAAGAAGAAGACTGGACTCTAGTGTCTCTCTGACGCTCAACTCTAACAAGATCAGAAGAAGTAGCTCTAGTGGAAAATCTAGGAGTCGCATCCTTTGGTTTGGCTCGCTTGTGGTGCAAAGGCCGGACCATCCCAATGAGGCTGCCTAAATCTCCTACCCGAAAACACCTCACGCCACTGATATCTACCTCGATGGGAAAAATGAGGAATATCAAGAGGACGACGGAAAGACTGACCACGAGCAACTCCAGGACTAAAACTCAAAGAAGCAGCATGAAAACCAAGTCCTAGGTGCTGTCCAAAAACAGGCGACTCTCTAACCTGTCTAGAAGCAGTGCGTGCCTTAGGAGCACTCAGAGTCTAGGGATGACCCTGAATACCCCTAAGAGCATCAACACGCCACGCCGAAAGTGATCTTGGCGGCTCAAGCGTAAATCTACTAGGTGACCATCCTTCTTCTGAGAAGGTGCATGTGTACTTTGCCTTGTTAGAGGCGAAGCAACAAGAGAAGCATCCTACGGCCGAAGTCCGTGGACCACACCAAGAGACCTAAACACGGTGGTGCTTAACACAGGAGCAACCACTATCTCTCCACTCTTGGAACTACGCACAATGGTAGGAGGATGAGTCCTAGCGTGCTCCAAGTAATCAAATCCTAGACCTTGATTGAATCTGCTAATCTTGGGTGGTCTAGAATGAGATTGAGCTTCTTCTTGCCTCCAACAAATTTCTCAAGAGTGCTCATAAGATACTGACACTCTCGGAAAAGTGAAGCGCAAGAAGAACAGGGGTGAGAGGAAGAAGAAGAACCAGAAAGAGAAGAAGAGATACCAGCACGTCTATTTTTCTCCCTTAGCATGGCTGCCTCAAGCTTGAGGGACTCACAAGAAACACACGATGCTTCTCTAATCCTATGGACTTGTTCTTTTAATTTCTTCCTAAACTCTGCGTGGACCTTATCCACGTTATCATTAACCCCAACACACTGACAAGCAACCGGTTTGTGATTTAACTAGTAAATCCTTAGCAAGTTGATCACACTTGACATTCAAAGCATCATTGTCAAGTTTTAGTTGCTTCTGACCCTCACATGAGTATTTGGGTCCTTAGAAGCATGCATCTCAAGTTCATCATTTCTAGAGGAAAGCTTTCTAAGGTGTGAGCTCATGGCATCAATCTCAGCAAGCAATTTAGGGCAATTATTACAGGAAGCATTTGTGTGGGCATGAGAAAAACTAGCATCAACAGGAATATCAATAACAACAGGACTAGCATTCTTCGACTTCAGATTCTCAAGATCAACAAGCACACTATCATGCAAAGTCCTTAGGTTCTCCAACTCCACAAGCAAAGCATCACAGAGTGTACACGGTATCCGAGTCTCGGGAGGAACATGATTTAAGTGAAGCTAACTCCCGAGACAAACGGTCTACCTCCTTCTCTAACTTTCAGAACACCTCGACCTAGCCTTAGCATGAAACTTGCCTAATTCTGAAGGCATCATTTAACTCGTCGAGGTGGGTACCTCATCCGTGTCGCCAGACTGTTCGGAGTCGCTCACTTCAATGGCGCTGCCATGAAGCACATCTTAGGAGAAGTAAATCACCGCCTTTCTTCTCTTGCGGATCATCCTCGCCTTCGTCGCTCCATGTCTCCGTGTCGGAGAGGTTGATGTCGTCGAGGGCGGCGAGGACGCGGTGGAACAACTTCTTGTTCTTGGAGAAGTTGCGGTACTTCTTCTCGTCTTGCCAGTTCACGAGTGGAGGCTTCTTGTTGCGGTTCTTGTCGGTGTAGTCGTTCTTGCCCAAACCGCCGATGTCGTTCTTGCCCTTCTCCGGCTTTAGGCGGTTCGCTCGAATGTGGTTGGGGCCACCACACTCAAGCGGTGATCATGCCACCTCTCTTCCTCTCTCTCATTCTTTTGTAAATATTGGAAAATTTTGAGCGACAAGAGCAAGCTCATTTTCCGAAATTGTTCGAGAATTTCATCGCTACGTCGCAAAGAGCGGAGAGAAAAACCGAAGCAAAGTCAAGAGAAAATCCGAAGAGGACCCAATGGGATCGGTGACCAAAGCCATCGTCGAGATTTCGTCTTCAGGAGACGACATCAATCTCATGAGTCTTGAGGCGGAATAAAGCCCATCAAGAGTCGAGTCGACAAATCGCTGGTGTCCTTGATGGTGGTCACCTTCATCTCCCAAACCCGAAGGTCGAGTCGGTCAAGAAATGCCGAGCATTGTCCGAAGTCGAGGTATATACAACCGATCGCTCGGAGGTCGCTCAAAATCTTGGTAAACCGACCAAAGCACTCATCGAGACTCTCACCGGTAGCGTTGTTCAAATTTGTTGTACTCGCGCTTGAATCGATCTGCCTCACGGTCTTGATTTGAGTAGTGCCCTCATGGTAAGCATCGAGGTTACCCAAATCTCGTGGGCGGAGCGAAGGTGAAAATCGATCATACTCACTCGCGGTGAGTCCTGTATGAGAATGTTCCTCGCCTTAGCATTTGCCTCAACGTCGACCATATTGCGGCCGTGGCGTTCTCATCGGCAGAACCTCATATGGGAGCTTCACCTACGCCATATCAGAAGCCCTGGCGATGATGTATGACTCCATCAGGGATTTCCAAAAGGAAAATCAACACCGAGAAAAAATTGGAGGCTTGGTGGAATACTTGTCTGTCGCCATGGCTCTCGAGACCGGTCAAGATCTATGGAAGAGCAAAACCGGCTCTGATACCAATTGAAGGATCGAGAAGGCGAACAGGGGGGGTGAATGGTCGCAATTAAATTTTCCCCCAAAACACTCCAACTAAAACCAAGAAAAGATCGCGCAAGGGAAATCGTGAAAAACCCGCAAAAACCGGAACAACTAGACAACTATGTGCATCCCTAGCTTACATGAATATTATCCATAAAATATGTGAGGGATTTTTCAATCACAATCCTGGTTGTCAAGTGTCCAAAAGAAAGAGGAATCAATTCAAATACTTCTTTTCTAAAAGAGATCAAGCCAAAACACAAAAGTCTCTTTTAGAAAAGCAAAAGCAGATATTTCCAGAATCTGTCTTTAATTTGAACAGGAGGTTGGTGGGTTTCTGCTGCTCACAAAATTATGAGAAATTTTCTCCCTATGAGAAGATGAGTCTTAAAGCTCTCCACCAAAATTCAGATCAAAAAGACAAGTAGAAAAATCATCATAAATCTATGAACACAGACAGTCAGAAACTTCGGGCAGAAAATTTGGGGCTCGGTTTTCACTTCATAGCACCTAAACGGTGAAACCAGTGGACTCCAAACTTTTTCTAAAGATGGGTATAGGAGTCCCTCACAATCTCCAATAAGAATCACTCCAGAAGGATTTTTCTATATTTTTCTAAAAATCAAAGACTAACTGCTGCGCGAAGAACAAGTTCTGCACAGAACTAGAACTTGAAAGAAGAGATGATCTCTACTCAATCAAAGAGTGCAAAAGAGATGTAAAACCATATGAACACACTCAAAACATCCAAGATCAGCATTTAGAAGGAGGGGAGGCAAATCCAAATTGCATGAATGTAGATTGCGGAAAGTAAATGCGTAATGTAAATGCTGAATTTAAATTGCGTAAAGTAAAGACATAATGTAAATGCAGAATTTAAATTCACAATGATGCAAAGAAATTTCTTTGTATTTCTGGTGGGAAGGTTTACAAAGCCTCACTTCATGTGGGCAAAGCTCAAAGGAGCAACTCAAACCTTCAAGGGGAGGAGGCCACCCCTCCACCCCTATTTATACAACTCTTGGGTCACCTACCACCCTTGGATGAGTCCCTCAACCCTAGGACACTCATCTAAGGGCTAGGATTAACCCACTCACACAGCCATGCAAGGGCTAACCCAAAACCCACACACATACCGGGTTTTCTTGCACGGTTTTCAAAGCATACTACCTAGACCCGCTAACCTATCAACTAGACCGCAATCCGACGGCCCTCATTGATCCACGCGACATCTAGCTAGCATCATCTCCTTTCCTTATCTTCTTGGCTTGCCCGGACTCCGTCTCCGGTCATCTTCGGCGATCTCCGACCGTCTGGACCTCCGGCGCTCCTCGCCTAGTCCGGTCATCCTCCGCCTCACCATGACCTAGCACCGTCGCCCTGCAACCATCAAAGACAAGGAAAAACCTTTCACATAGCAATGCCCACAAATATTCTCAATGATTATCCCACAATCATTAATCAATCATAATTGCGCCCAATGGTCCGGTGCTACTGCCCCCAGGCCGATAGCACTAGGAAAAGCAACCAACACTCAAATTGCTTCAATTTGAAGATCCAATTCAAATCAAATTCAATTCAAACCAAGCTCAACTCCAGTCAATTACTCATCACAAACATGGATAGACCACCACATGGTCTTTCAGATACAAGTTTCAATGCGCTACTAGTTCTTCTATCGGATCTGCTTCCGGAGGGAAACGAGTTGCCAACAAGCATTTATGAAGCGAAGAAGCTACTATGTCCCATGGGAATGGAAATAGAAAGGATACATGCATGTCCGAATGATTGCATCTTGTACCGTAACGCACATCGAGCTGACGTTTGTCCGGTTTGCGGTGTGCCCGGTACAAACAAAAGGAGAAGCGTAACGACAAGAAGCGAAGATCCGGAACAACGACGGTGAAGAGGTCATCACTAAAGGTGCACCGCCAAGATATTGTGGTACTTGCCCATCATTCCCGTCTCGAGCGGTTGTTTGCAAACCGAGAGAGGCAAAATTGTTGCGTTGGCATTACGAGTCTCGAAAGGAAGATGGCAAGCCGAGACACCCTGCCGATTCGGCTCAATGGAGAAACATCGATTGGAAACATGAGGAGTTTGGTGCGAAATAAGGAACATAAGATTTGGGTTGAGTACAAGCGGAATGAATCCGTTTGGTAACATGAGCGATCGTCACTGAGACACGGCGATTCATTGTGTATCTACAACCTCCCTCCTTGGTGTGCATGAAGCGGAAGTATATCATGATGTCATTACTAATCTCGGGACCCAAACAATAGGAAATGATATTGATGTGTACCTTGCACCATTGATCGAGGATTTGGTAAAATTGTGGAATGAGGGGGTCGTCGTGTGGGATGCGTACAAAAGAGAGCATTTCACCCTACGGGCTATGGTATTTTGCACCATAAATGATTTCCTAGCCCTTGGTAATTTGGCAGGTTACAGTACGAAAGGAGCCAAAGCGTGTCCTATTTGTGAAGATGAGACTGAGAGTCTATGGCTGCCGAATTCCAAGAAAACTGTGTATATGGGTCACCGTAGGTTTCTACCTCGAAGTCATTGATACCGTAAGATGGATGACAAATTTGATGGGAAGAGGGAAGTCCGTTCGGCACCGCAGCCTATGAGTGGAAGCCAAGTATATTCACGTGTAGAGGATATCGATGTTCAGTACGGAAAGAGTAGTAAATCTGTTCGTCCTAGGACCATTTGGAAGAAGAGGTCAATATTCTAGGACTTACCGTACTGGAAGGAGTTAGATGTCCGGCATTGTATTGATGTCATGCATGTTGAGAAGAATGTCTGCGACAACTTGGTTGGCATCCTACTGAACATACCTGGGAAGACCAAAGATGGTGTCAATGCTCGTCGCGACATGGCCTACATGGGAATCGAGGCCCGGACTTGCGGTGATAGAGGAGGATGGAAAAGGTCCGTACATCCCTGCTGCATGCTACACCCTGTCCAAGAAGGAGAAAGAAGATCTCTGCAAATGTCTCCAAAGTATTAAAGTTCCATCTGGCTACTCCGCGAACATTAGGAAGCTTGTGTCTATGGATGATTTGAAGTTGTTGGGCATGAAGTCCCATGACCGCCATGTCTTGATGACCCAAATGCTCCCGGTTGCAATCGAAATATTCTCCCGAGAGGATGTCGGGTTGGCAATCACAAAGTTGTGTTATTTCTTCAATGCGATCTCTGCAAAGTTATTGACCCGATGTCTTGGACAACTTACTGAGTGAGGTGGTGCGACTCTGTGTCACCTTGAGATGCATTTCCCACCGTCGTTCTTTGGCGTAATGGTCCACCTTGTTGTTCACCTTGTCGAGAGATTAAGATATGTGGACCCGCTTTCCTACGTTACATGTATCCGTTCGAGAGGTACATGGGTATATTAAAGTCGTACGTGAGGAATCGGTCGAAGCCTGAGGGTAGTATTGTTGAAGGTTATGGGACTAAAGAGGTTATTGAGTTTTGCGTGGACTACCTGGGTAAAAGACAAGCAATCGGTGTTCCTGTATCTCGTCATGAGGGCAGACTTGCTGGTAAAGGAACCGTTGGGTCCAAACTAATGAGTCCGAGGTTTGATATGTATTGCAAGGCGCATTTCACGATCTTGCGAATAGCGCAGGTTCGATCCATACATCGAGCGGCATAAGTTGATATTACGGAAGAGAATCCACAAATGGATGAGCTTTCCATCGCACAAGAACACAATGATCGATTCTCACATGGTTCAAAAGAAAAGCGGAGGTCTCCTTCTTGAGAATGTAAAATGGTTGGTGACGGACCAAGATTTAATGTGAGACATGGCGAGGGTGCGATATTAATGGTTACACCTTTTACACCGAGAGTCAAGATGCCAAAGTCTTGTCCAAAACGATGGTGTGAGTATAAATGCTTTCTCGATGATCATCACAAAGCAGTCTCCCCAACCGCAATGAACTCCTACTATGGGATGATCGAAGAAATTTGGGAGCTCGATTACGGAATATACCAAGTTCCATTGTTCGATGTAAGTGGGTACGACTTCCACATGGAGTGAAGGTCGACAAGAGAGGCTTTACTATTGTGGATCTCAGTAGACTCGCCTACAAAGATGATCCATTTGTCCTTGCGAAGCAAGCAACTCAAGTCTTTTACATGCGCGATCCGGCCAATCTGAGGTTGCACGTCGTTCTTCATGGCAAGAGACAGATCGTAGGAGTTGAAGATGTTGTAGATGAAGAAGAGTATAAGCAATTCGATGAGATACCTTCATTTGCAGATGGGCTTGTCTTAGCGGGGATGACGACACACATGGAGCCAATTACATGCGAGTAGATCATCATGAAGGGTAATATTGTAAATAAATGGACTATTGTAATGTATGTAAAATAGTTTGCAATGCTTTCGAGGTAAAAAATCCAAGGTGATGAATTGCTGTTTGGAGGCTTCGATGGAAATGCATGCAATTTCTCTTTATGCCTGCACTTTGTGCCATAATTTGTGAAAGAAAATTCCATTTGATGAAATTATTGTTGGGAAAGCTTGTAAATAGTCGAAAGTTCATTTCTGGAAATTTTCGTACAATTCCAGATTAATTTGAAAAAGTTTTGACTTTTCTACGCTTCACGCACAAATCATGTCTACGAAATGAATTTTGGCATATTTCTTGAATGAGGTCGCTTTTTCCAAAAATTATTTTATGAAAAGTTTTGCGGTATCTGAAATATGTTTACGCAAAATTTCTAATAATTTCAACAATGTATGACAAAGTTATGGTATTTTCTCTCTTTGTCGAAATGCTGAAAATTCAGAACTTGCAGATGTCTGAAAAGGAATAGTGCAATAAACTACATCAGTGTCGGTTTTTATTTAAAAAGTGATACTGATGATTGCCATCAGTGTCGGTTTTTATTATAAAAGTGATACTAATGATAAAGCATCAGTGTCGGTTTCCTTAAAAGAGTGATACTAATGATAAAGAATCAGTATCGGTTTTCTTAAAAAAGTGATACTAACGACAAAACATCAGTATCGCTTTTCTTAAAAGAGTGATACTAATGATAAAGCATCAGTATCGGTTTTCTTAAAAGAGTGATACTAATGATAACTCATCAGTATCGCTTTTCTTAAAAGAGTGATACTGATGACTAACATCAGTGTCGGTTTTCTTAAAAGAGTGATACTAATGAGTGTGCAATCAATCAGTTTTCTTAAAACCCCGGCCCATTCTCGCGACCGTACCCATTCGCGAGCGCGCGTAGCCCTGCTCCACGCTTAACCCTAGCCGCCGCCGACGCCCGGTGCCTCGCCTCGCCGCCCCGTCCCGTCGCCCGGTGCCCCTTCCTCACCTCCCCGCCCGCCCGCCTCGCCCGCCCCGTCGCCGGTCGTCGCCTCGCCACCCGTCTCCGTCGCCGGTGCCCTGCCTCGCCTCCCGGCCCGTCGCTTGGGTGCCTCGTCATCTGCCTCCATCTTCCTCACCTCACGGTAAAGCCTCGCCCGAGCGACCCTCACCTCACGCTTGGGTGCCTCGTCATCGCCTCCGTCTTCCTCACCTACGGTAAAGCCTCCTTCAATCCTTGTATGAGCAAGAACATCTATCGGTCGAGAGGCTTGCAAAGGGGCGATTGATCTGCGGCTTGGGGACCTTGCATGTGGGGTTGATTGTTCGATGAGGATTTGGGTTAAGGTTAATAGTTTGTGACAACAAAATTATCTTTCACTTTGCAATGCTTGGTTAGATCATTTTGTTGTTGGCTCTCTTTATGTGAATTTGTATTGTATATGATAGATTGCTTACTGTCATTAGGTTTTGATGGTCTGATAGCCTCTTGTCAATATTCAGTATCAATTTGTGCTATTGTTTGCCCATACCTTAGTCTGTTTCATTGTCCCGTAAGCTATTTTCCATTGGAATCGATTCTCTTATTAATTTGGTAGTCTAGCTGCGATGATTCTTTTATTAAGTCTTGAATCTGAATGTCCATATATATATCTAGTTCAATGTTATAGAATGACAAATTGATTAAGTTCTAAAACTGCCAAGTATTGAATCTATCAATTTGTGGTAAGGTTGTCACAAACTTGTCAATATCTTGCCCTAGTGGCGAGGACGGCCTTTTAAGGCAACCCGACATCTGAGAACAACATAAATAATTAATTTGATTTATGCTACATGTACTGATACTTTGATTTCTATTTTTATTGATCAGTTTCTATGTATATGTAAGATTTCTATGTATGTGTGAGATTTCTATGTATATGTGAGATTTCTATCTACGTTAGAGTTCAAAATGCGTAACATACGTCTCCCGTTCGAGGGAATAGCTGTAGGTCATATTGGCAAGAGGGAATTCTTATGTGGCACTCTTGGAAACTGGGAAATGAAAACTATGCATTGAGAATGGCCTTAGATTAGTAGCCTTTCGGATCTAATTAAAGTAGATGGTTATCCTCGTCAGCATGTCCCCAACCTCTTGGCCATATCTCATGTTCTGCGCTCCCTACCAAGTGGTGTTAGCCTGTCAGCTCAGATTGTCAAGCGATGGAGATCTAGCATGCAATAAGGAAAGCATTTGGAGATTATAGACAAAATAATTACTACTATGCATTTAGTATCATTCTAACAATTTTGACCAAGCAAATGTGAGTGTAATGGCAAGCGACCAATACTATATAATGGCGACAAAACTCTTTGGTACATTGTATCTAGTACTATGTTGACAATGTTGTCATGGTTACGTAAGAAAAGTAAGTGCACACAATATAGGTTATGTTTGAGGTTTTTCATTGTTTTAAAAACTAAAAAGCTAAAGTCTAAATAAATAGATAGTTTTTATTTGACCTTTTTCAAAAGCTAAAAATCTTTATATAATTACAAGCCAAAAGCCACCCGAGAAAAGTTTTTTTGGTTTATTGATGATTAGTTTTAGACTAATAATAATAAATTTAGGATAAAATTACTCACCTCTATCACGTATAAAATCTGATAACTTTTAAACTATTTAAGCTTAAAAGCTAGTTTTAAACTATAAGTCAAAAGACTAAACCGAAACAAACAGGGCCTATATGTACTACCATACTAAAGGGGTGCCATGGACGCAGGAGCACCACCAAAATCTTTAGATTTTTTTATACATATACCCTAGCTTCTTAGTCACTTGGTTCTGTGATGCATAGCTGTAGGCCATGGACGCAGGAGCACCACCAAGGTTCTGTGATGCATAGCTGTAGGTCATATTGGCAAGAGGGAATTCTTATGTATGGATAGTATGCTGCCAGCTTTTTTTTTTGGCATTTGTCACAGATATGATCAATCTTCACAATGTCCTTCCCTCAAATTAATTTCATGATCTTAAGTGGTGCATAAGCTGTGCAAATCAAGTAGGAAGATAAGTTCAAGATAATTTATTGTCATTCATCATGTTTGTGAGGTCCTATATTTTACAAGTCTTTGTTAAGTTCCATTTTGTTATATGTAGATATACGAATCACAGTTTTGCTAATGGCTTATTTTCGGCATATTAATTTTGTTTAGACATGTGTTTACTTTTAGCATATTACTTTTGTTTAGACATGTGTTTACTTTCAGCATATTACTTTTGTTTTTATCTCGGCATATGTTAGAGTTTAGGTTGCGTAACCTCGTCTCCCGCTCGAGAGTGCTTATTTATAAATATCTTTGGAATAGCATATTCATAAGCAAGCGATCTCGAATTGTCCACGTTTGACAGTTCGAGATATATGGTTCGGGCAAGTTCTGAGCTATGTTGTACAACTTGAGTTGATTTCGTAGCGTTTCCCTAGTGTTCTCCGGATACACACCCTCTTGACTGTTGTCGAGGCGTGTATCCGGAGAACAACGAGATGAAGAAATTTTCTCCGGTTGTACAACAGCTTAGGAACTTGCTCGAACCACATATCCTCGAATGGGATTAGGACCAAACCTATTTAGAGATTAGGGGTTATCGTTGGTACGTATTTAGTTGGTTAACAGATATTGCATGTTATGTCGCTTACTAACTTGACCTTCTTGTGTTGCTATTCTTGCAAGTATCGAAAACCAGCTTACTGTTCCCATTGTCTTGCATACTATGAATTATCTGTTGATCCTTTACAAGATTTATTGTCAAGTGTATATAGTAGCTTCAAATTGCTTTCTCTCATGTCACACATATGACCTTATCAGATAAGAAAACTCAAAATGTCGCAACAAGAGAGCATCGGCTCGTCGCTTGAGACAGTAGAAGGTCTTCTCGAGGGCCGAGCATGGTTCCAATTACTCAAGGGCCGAGTAAGGTGAGGAAGACCCGAGGACCAAACAAAGGGGCTCTGAGGAGAACGCCGCAGTTCTCGCTTCAATGCCACGAGGGCCTGCGGGCCCTCCTAAGTGGCGATACCGGTCATTTCTTGGCCAATTGGTGAGGAGAGAGTGCCCATAACAATTAAGGATTGGAGAAAGGAAGTCGGCTGAGCAAAAGAATCGGTTATGGGGACGAGGTTAAGAGTAAATGGATTATAGAGGAGGAAGATGAACCCAAAGCGAGGCAGTGCGCCTTGAAGAGGATGGGTGTGGCCTTGAGGCACTTCAAGACCCTTATGCACAATGAGTGCGTCTTTGAAAGGCCGTACACCATTCGAGAGGTATCCATTTGTGACCCCGATGTTTGGGCGGAGTTCACGAGGATGAAGGGTATGCCGAGGCAACAAGTGAGAGAGAGGAACACCGCTGTCCAGAGGCATAACACGCACCCGCACCACCTCGGTACAGGCGGCTATGAGGGGAAGAAGGTAGAGTGGGCGCGACTAGCCGAGGAGTGCACTCACTCCGGGACGGTGATGCCTTACTCCCACATATCGAGGAGGGCGCGAATCGGGTATTAGCGAGGACAAAGAAAACCCCTGACGGGCAGCTTGTAGTTGCAAACCCTGCTACCGCTCAAGTCGTCTCTACCATCGTAAGACATCTAACTTAGTACAATACAATTGACCCAACTTGTTGTATTTCAAATCTAATTCGTACTCGCTTATTACAGGAAGAGGTAAGCCAACAAAAAGAACAGGGGACCTTCTTGAGCCAAGGGTCGAAGGACATCCTGTCGTCTGCGATCGGGAAGTCCGACCATAAGGCGGGTGCTTGCCGAGAGGCGGGACACACGAAGAAGTCCTACTTTCAAGATGACGCCATGAGTGCCGTATCAAGGTCATGGCAGCACGTGAGGGCGCCTCAAGGACACACTAAGGGAGCGGTGAGGAGGAGATTAAGGAGGAGATGAGGGGAGATGATGGCACGGAGGAGGAGATAAGAGGGAGATGATGGCACGTGAGGATCGCTGAGGGCCGAGATGATGGCGATGATTTTTTGAGCGGATGCCCTCGACTCATAGAGAAGTCGTGCCCGACCTAGCGATTGCGGTTCCAAAATGATAAGACCGGTCCCGGTGAAGGTAATAATTAATTTTTCTGAGTTAAAGCTACGAGTGTAACTCCCGTAATGTTTTTCCTCAAGTTGTACACTTCTTGCAGGTGCCTGCGAAGTGCCAGCTCACCATCATGACGGAGGATGGATTTCCGCCGAGGTTGCACGCTGGGTTGCATTTCCATGCAACGAGGCCGACCTTGTGCATGGTCACTGTGGGGAAGGGCTACATGAGGTGCGGTGGACTACGCCCACGAAGACTTCTTATCACATGTGCTCGATTTCCCCCAACGAAGATATCACCACTCTCGGGCAAGCACGCATGTCGTTCATCAAGTGGCCCATGACGGTGTCGTCTTGGTCAAGGTAAAAAGTCCCTCCACGTCTTCTCTACCATTCCAAGATTACTCTGCGATAGAGTTAAGTATATCGTGCTTCAGAGGTTCCTCCCTGCTCTGCTCCCAGTGCTCGATCCTGCTCCTACCCCTCCGCCTGCTCCTGCTCCTGCTCCTGCGCCTGCTCCTGCTCCTGCTCCTGCGCCTGATCCTGCTCCTCCGCCTGCTCCTGCTCCTGCTCCTGCTCCTGCGCTTGCGCCTCCTCCTGCTCTGCTCCCGTAGAACCACAGGATGCCTCCGAGACTCCTTCCGCCAAGAGGGCAAAGCTGACAAAGGCCACAGCGCCCCTTAAGGTACCTAAAAAGCCCACTGCCCCGACCTCGGAGACTCATTCGGCCCAGAAAGAAAAGTCAGCACAGGCCACAGGCACCTTGTATGATTATAAGGCCTACAAGCATGGAAAGCCCCTGATTGCATTGCACGAACTGAATCATCTAGGCAGGTGGACTCGCATACTCCATGGATGGTACCTTGATAAGGTGAAGGCGGAAGAGCGTCGAGTCGACTTCAACGTGAAGTATAAAATGGTACATTTTCACCGTGACGAGGATGGAACATTCCTCGTCAGTTTTGAGGATCTATTCCGTGTGTACCAAATGAAAGCCATCGATATTTCTACTTTACGATCATGGACGCTGTGAGTATCACACCATATAGCTTGAGCTCATGACTTTTATAGGATTTTGCATTATGTTTTCTCACATTCAACACGAGTTGCAGGATAATGAGACAACGAGCCGTGACGCATCTACATGAAGTTGGGTTTGTCGACCCCGAGCTTGTGTCTGCGACCTTGGCTAGGCTTCAACCGGTGTTCGTTGCTAGCTATATCAAGGGGGTATTGCATGCTGAGTCGAAAAAGGACTTCATTGTATTGCCGTACCACGAGGAGTAAGTAGTACTTTTCGATTCAATTACTTGTACGCACTTAAAACCGTATGTGAACTTATTTCCGTGCACTACATTTTATTTAATAAGCAACCATTGGGTTCTACTCGTCCTTGTTCCGAGTGAAAACACAGTCTACACATTTAACTCGGTCGAGAAGAGACCGATGGCATCTGCGATCAAGCCTCCTTTGCGTAGTAAGCACATTATTGTAACCTAACACATCGAGGAATTTAACTACGTTTATTTTTTTGGTGAATGGTGCTCTCCAATGTATGCAGGGTTTCTCGGACTATGTCGATGAAGGAGGGCCGCACGACGACAAAAAGGGCAAGACACTGCAGATAAGCGATTTAAGGTACAAGTGCCTAGCATATATATGATTAATT
The DNA here is from genome assembly GCA_036346375.1 of Guadua angustifolia. Taxonomy (NCBI): domain Eukaryota; kingdom Viridiplantae; phylum Streptophyta; class Magnoliopsida; order Poales; family Poaceae; genus Guadua; species Guadua angustifolia. The sequence goes on from CM070522.1 coordinate 7,168,653, forward strand.
TTTTTGACATCTAATCTTCGTGGGCTGAATTTCTTTTTCTTTCTTCACAGTGCCATCAACAGGGCAGCGGTGACCATTGCGGCTTCTATGTCATGCAGTACATGCTCATCGTGGTCGGCAACTCACAACTTTTCCCTAAGGTATATGTATGTGCATAATAATATACTTAGCCTTTTACATAGAAATTTTGAAACTGAAAGTAATCTGGTCATTTCATTTTCGGAAGATCAATATCCCCGTAAGATTTTAGACAAACAAACCACTCAACAATTTACGAGACCACTTATGCGATTGGTGCTGGTTAGAAGTTATATCGAGGATGGCAGGTTTAGAGATCCCAAGCATCCTACTAGTCCATATGTAAACAATATTAATAATATATGTCAATTTGATATGTATCGAGGAAGTCCATGTCTTGATTGTCAAGCATGTTTGAGTTGTATATTGTGAACGACTATGATATATATTTGTTGTAATTAAAGCGTTTACGTTACGTGAATGTGATATATGCATCCCGTGTTTCGTATTGAGAATGTGATGATATATATTGTGCATCTTGTTTTAATCAGGCTTTTTTGGAGAATTTGCAAAATGGCACACCAATAGTCATCGAATCGATTCTTTAAGGGAAGTGATTACGATGACCTATCGAATCGGTTCTTTAAGGAAGTGATTCGATGACCTCATCGAATTGGTTCTTTAAGAAAAGTGATTATGATGACTACCGCCATCATAATCACTTTTCTTAAAGAACCGATTTCGATGAGGGGTCATCGTAATCACTTCCTTAAAGAACCGATTTCGATGAGGGGTCATCGTAATCACTTCCCTTAAAGAACCGATCTCGATGACATTTTATCACGATCGGTCAAAACCGATTCTCGATAGCTCCACCTCATCACTATCTAAGGACATCGATCGCCACTAGAACCGATTCTAATGCTAAAAAGAACCGATTCGATGTGCCGTTCAGTAGTAGTGAGATTACCTTAACCGGAGATGGCGACTAGGAGGACGAGGCAGGACCAAGCGTGGGACGAGCTCGGGAAAGCTGAGGCGGCGTGGTTGGTGTGGGACGACCTCCCACGATCGAGGCGAGGCGTCGCGGCGCTGATTAGCGGCGGCAGCGCGGCGTCGAGGGTGGCAGAGGCGGCCGGCGGCGCAGAGGGCGGTGGGAGGCGGCGCAGCAGTGTGCTAAGTCCTCTGGGACTTAGCGCACGGGCCGACCGTTTTGTTAAATGAAATACCTGTGTCGTCGGCCTCCTTGGGACCGCCAACACTAAGTCAGCCCAAATTTTTGTAGCAGTAGGTGGTCCCACCGGCAGAGACACATGATCTGTGTCATCGGCCTACTTAGAGCCGATGACACTGAGTCATTTGTGTCTAGGTCAAACGGCCCAAACTTTCGTAGCAGTAGGTGGTCCCACCAACAGAGACAAGTGATCTGTGTCGTCGGCCTACTTAGAGCCGACGACATTGAGTCATTTGTGTCAAGCTTTATCGACGGTTTGGTGACAAGCGCCGACACTATATCATTTTTGTCGACGTCGGTATACACATAGCCGCCGACATAGAGGCTCCAACGTATCGAGAGTAATCCACTACTCTTCCACGGTATCAATCGATCCAGCCTGCATGCACCTCCACAACATGGCAAATACCATCCTAGCTCATCCATACACTTTCCCTCACTCGGCTCGAAAAGGTCGACCTCCACAACTGCTTCTAGGTAAAACACATGAAACACCTGCAAGCAGCTGACAGCTAGCACGAGAACTACATATGAATACTAGCTAGTCAATATATTGCTACGTACCTCCCAGTCGGTCCACATTCTGATTGCCCTAAAGGTCCAACAAAATATTCTCAAAGCTGCGCTTAGACCAAAAAATAAAGTCTTTCTTTGGGTCGGTGGCCGTCCTTAGTCCCCGTAATATTCACCGATTATTTTGTCGCCTTAGACGGGCCGAATAAGACATTTGAATTGTCATTTTAGGGTTTCACAACATGCAGCAGGTCATTCCTCGTTTTTTAATCGCCCAGTGTTGCATCGTCACTAGAAAGTGCATTAATTGAAACTTTAGCTAGGAGAGTATATTTAACAAACACACCGCCGTCACATACCAATTAATTAAAAATAAATATACCACATTTCATACAAATGTATGTTGAGTACGTAACAACCATTCTAAAAGCTATATTTGATTTTTCTAAATTTTAAAAACAACAAAAATATTTTCTCATCCCATTTGGATTTAATAATGTCGTCGACATGTTATTTGCCGCTGAGAAAGGTGGTGCTGTCATGTGGGACCGCTTTGAAGTTCACTGCCATGTGGGACCGCCTTTATGTCAGCGGCATGTTATTTGCCGCCGACATAGGTGGTTCTGCCCACTGCCATGTGGGACCGCATTGAAGTCCTTCTGCTTGGGCGTTAGGTTGCCGTTAGGGGGAGGGACTGTGTCGTCGGTATACTATTCGTCGCCGACATAGGTACTTTTCGCGGGAAATGAAATTCAAAATCCTGCCCGCGCCAACTAGTCATCGTGCCAGGGAGTATGTATGTTGTCAGGCTAGTCGATTGCCGCCGACACAGGGCATATACTTGTCGTCGGTTATGAAACCGCCGACATAGATATTTTGGCTGACGACACTGATGTCATTTCCTGTAGTGTTATATAAAAAACCGTCAGTGATAATATAACATCACAGACATCCCTCATATCACAAACGGTTCCAAATTATAACAATTTCTGATAGAATGACATCATAGACATTTACAATTTAGAACCGTCTGTAATAGAAGTACATCACAAACAGTAATCCAAACAAGAACCGTATGTGATATGTAACTTTCACTGATGGCTTTTGAACCATCTATGATGTGCTGTTATTATCACCAACCCATAGTTATAAACGATATATAAAACTGTCTGTGATGATATTTTTGAGCCGTCTGTGATATGATTTTCTATACTAGTATCAGGATCGCCTAGTGTTTTTGTCTGTTTTTCATCTTACATGTCACTCTTGTACGTATCGCGTGTGGCATAGGAACCCAGGAAGTTGATTGAAAATAGTCAATTCCCACATAAATCAGGAAAAGAATGGAACGTACAATATAAAAGGAGGAATCGTTAAGTTACAAAAGTGAATGATATAGGATCATTTTTAATTTGTTCAAAATCAAAATTGTATCTCCTAATATGGGATTGCAAGAGCCGGCCCGTTCTTGTTTAATTATTGTTTTGGATATGCATGCGTCAGCAAATTCCTGAAATTCGACACATAAACTGGCCAACATGTATTTAGTGGTACTAGCCATCAATTGGTTGTTGTTGTTGGGTATATAGCTATGATGTTTTGGAAAGCATGTTCATGCACATTTTATTAAAGGTTAGACTACTGGTACATTTTGCTCCACTTATTTTTCTATTTTGCATTTAAATAAAGAGATGTGTTTCTATACATCTCTTTTTAAAAGTTACACGAATATTAAAACACGATTGAAGATAGTAAATAATAATTACTAACCCTTCGTTTGCTTTTAAGATTTGTATAACTTGTATTAAGAGAATATATAGAAGCACCTCTCTTAATTATAACCTAAGCGCTTTACAGTCGGAAAGTTATACCAATGATTATTTTTTTTCCTTTTTAGAGAATTTTTTATTATTTTTCTAAAGCTTTACTGACATACTTTATATCTCCTTTGCAAAGTGAAAGAAACGACAAAGCTAGCTACCACATTAAATGTATTTTTTAAAAACTAAAAAAGGAACAAAATAGATGGGGGAAAGAAAGACAAACACGTATGTTGAAAGTTGAAACTTTATCATTTCTGTAGAAATTAGATGTAACACTGTTAGCAATAGAATTTGGTAATATATAACCGATTTGTAGGCTAATATTCAAATTGAATTTGTAATCGATATTGGTTAAAATAAGTAATTTTATCTTCAAGAGATAGAGGCTATTACAATTCATGGCTTTTAAGGAATCGAAGAAGGATACGATCGGCCTACACACCATAAAAATAGGACATGAGGCAAGCCGAAGACATTAACACAACAATCAACCAACTTTCATCTACTTTTATTTAAATTATATCTAGTAGGTGTAGTTTTTAGATCTAGTTATACTTCTTTGTAATTTGTTTTTTTTATTAATAAAGTTGAGCATCACCGATTTTGATTATATTCGATTATACCAGTTATTCCAAGTTTGTTTCACTACAGGAAAACGCAGTTTTTTCGTCGGCCATTTGCCAACGAAAATACACATTTTCGTCGGTTTGCCGACGAAAATAGACCGACGAAAATATTTAGACGAAAATATGCAATTTTTTCATCGGCAACCGACGAAAAAACTATATTTTAAATCGACAAGACATAGTCGATTTAAAACAGCCGTCGATGCGGTCGGGCATGCCACGTCATCGCTATTTTAAATCGGTGGGTGGCTTAAAATCTCGAGCGTTCGGGCTTGTTTTCATAATGCGAATCTTTGGCGAAAGCCAAGATTTTCGTTAATACCGCCGATTTAAAATCTTGGGAGGTTCCCCGGCAATCTTTTTCTGTTTGCTCGTTTTGAGTTCCGAAAATACAGTTTTTATGCAAAATTGACATACACTGAACTATATTACTCAGAACATTCACAAAATCATATTAACATCACATTCGCAAATGCATCACATTAATATCGCAAATACACCAACATATATATATATATATATATATATATATATCAATCCAAAACATATCACGAGTTTTATGTAGCTAGAACATACATATGCATCACATTAATATCACGAGTCTCCCATCCATCACAACAATGTACAATACTAACTCTCGGGGTCGTTTGAATTATGGCCACTACCTCCAGAGGCAAAGAAGCCGTCGACATTTGGATTAGGAGTGTGCGAGCTTGAACCCTGAGCAGCTGGCCCTGGTGGTGGAGGCGGAAACGGCTGCCACGGCGAAGGAAGCTGAGAACCCTGTAGAGTCATGAAATTTCACGTTAGTACACAATGAATATATATATATATATGGAGATTCTGAATTAATCTAAAGCATATGTACCTGCGGTGCTTGCTCTGGTGGCATATACCCGTAGAACGGCTGAGGAGGCTGAGAACCCTATAGAGTAGTTATGAAATTTCATGTTAGTCTAGAATTACAAATATTTTTCAAACCGAATTAACCTAAAGCATAATTACCTGCGGTGCTTGCCCTGGAGGTGGATACCCGTAGAACGGCGAAGGAGGCTGAAACGTAGGCAAGCCGTGTTGAGTGCCCACAGCTGAGTACAGTTGCTGCATATAGTCAAAGTGTTAGATCCCAATAGTAAAAATTAATCGATATGTTGAGATTTCGAGCTTTTACCTGAAGAGCTCCTTGGAAGTACACCTGCGTTTGCCTTAAATGCGCCCTCTCCGCCAGATTGCTATCACCACGTTGTTGGCTAGCCTCCTCACGCTGCTTATGAGCACGCTCCTCGTACTCCGCAAACCTCGCATTATCCCTGGAGTAGCGAGAGCTGCTCTGTGAGGACACCGACGCTCTTCCTTGGGACAGAGCGACATCAGAGTCCACAACCCCGTTGAACATGGAGAACCTGCAACAGACATATATGAAACGGAAGGCATTAATAAAAAGGTGGACTATACACAAATAAGGGGGATTATTTCACCTTCCATGTCTTTTGCCCCCACCACTCTGGTATAGCGCTGAGACATCGAGGTCCTCACTCCTCCAGTTGTACTCCGGGCCGTGACGCCGAGCCATTTCATCCCCATATTGCTCCTGCATGCCGACAATACTAAAACAACAGTTTGAAGACATAAATTTCATCAAAGTAGGACGAACAACTCACAATCCTCTGAGTCGCTGACTGGGTGCACAGCTGTCCAGGCGACTCTGGATCGGTGCTTCGGTGTCCGCGAAGATAAACATCGATGTAGCTCGGGGCAACGCCACTTTCAGCCTCCTGTAATCCAAAGTTAGCGACATGCATTCAAAAGCGTACTGAACTAAGGCTATATACTTACCATCCCCAGAACCTGAAAAATGCCAAAAATGAGAATCACAAGTCTAGGCATATAAAAATTTACATTGAAAACACGAATACCTTAAACGCTGTGAAGAAGGCGCCGCAGCGTCCTCTGGGATCTCTTCATCACCATCATCCTCCGCTAACTCTTCCGCTACCTCCTCCACCGCTGCTGCTACGTCCTCAGACTCGTTCGAGGAGTCGGAGGCAGACTCCTCCACCTCTGGTGCTACCTCCTCGTTGGCCTCTCGTGCCTGCTCCATGCACCCAGAGAGCTGCTGCTTCGCACTGCTCTGGGCAGTCCCTTGGAAGAGGCTTTCGACTCGAGGACTCTGTCCCTTTGGACCCCTCACTCTTCCCTTACCCCCCTCCTCCCGGAGGTAGATCTAGTGAGCTTACCAACAATATTATCCTTGGCGTGCTTGAACATCGCAAAAGTTTCAATAGAGTAAGATTACACATTTATAACAAATTATAGAAACAATGTGGAAGTAGTAAGAAATATAATCAAAGTAGTAAGAGGATATGTACTTATCAAAACTCATCAGCGTCTCTGTGTTCATTGGTGACTCGTTGTCTAGAAAGATGTGTTTTCACAGAATCCCGATGTCGTTTCTTTGATGGACGAGGCTCAACTATTAGGTCTGTGGCATCGATGGCTACCTGATGAAGGTCATCCCCATGAGCAACCCGAAAAGATCTTGGCAGACCTTCTTCTGGTAGACATCCGCTTCTCATCGTCCATCGTGATCTTTGTCGACGTAGTCGGCATCCCCGTGGAGGATATAACCGTTCACGTGGGTTAACTTTATATGCTACCCACCAAGCATGCAAGCTGGGATGAGGATAGTTCAGGTAGTACACTTGCTCAACCTGGTGAGCAAGCACGAAATTGTCGTGGCCTTGAAGCCTTGACTGGTGCTTGACCCGGAATCACAAGTGCTAGAAATATGTACTCCTCCTTCAAGCACAATGCAGGTGGTAGGTTGTACGGCAAGATGAAAACCGGCCAACAAGAGTACGGGGTAGCACTTGTACTAAAAGGTGTGAACCCATCTGTCGCCAACCCAATGCGAACACTCCTAGGGTCACTTGCAAATTCGGGGTCGAAGCGGTCCAATGCCTTCCACGCCTCGCCATCTGCTGGATGCACCATCACACTATCGATCTCACGAACACCTTCTTTATGCCACCTCATATGCCCGGCTGTTTTTTAGATAAGTACAGACGTTTAATCCTATCGATGATTGGCATGTATCGAGCGCTTCATCGCGACTTTTGTCGCCACCGTTATCCCTCATCATTTACCACCTCGACATATCTAGACTTGTTGCAGTACCTACAACGAGTATCGTTGGCATGTTCCTTCCAAAACAACATGCAATTATCCTCACAAACATCAATCTTCTCATATTTCATCCCAAGGCCGGACAACATCTTCTTGGACTGGTACATGTCCTTCGGCATCTTATGGTTCGGCGGAAGGATATCACTAATCAGTTGGACTATATCGTTGTAGTACTTGTTCGAAAAGTTGTACTTCGACTTCATTGACATGAGCCGTGTCACCGTCTGTAGGACGGTCACCTTGGTGAACTCCTGCAATTTCTCTTCCGAGGCCGAAAGGAGTCTGTAAAATCTTTGCACCTCCGGCCCAGGCTCCTCTTCCGAATTAACCTCAAACTCCCTAGCGATATCATTGAGCATCTCATCCATCCTGTCTTCATCCTCATGGTCCGACTCAACAATGGGCTCCGCCTCACCATGTTCGCACCATATCAAATAGTCGGGCATGAAACCAAACTTGCACAGGTGCCGCTCTACATCCGACTTCACGTGGTAAGAATAGTTGCGGCACCTGCTACACGGGCACTTTGCGACACCACCAGCAGCCCTTGTGAATGCATGGTCCACGAACGCCTGTGCGACGACTGCCCATTCTCTTGAGTGCACCCCAGTCTTACTCCAACCATCATACATCCACCTTCGATCATCACCCATTCTCGAATCTAAACACATGCACCGATATCAACCACAGCGGCTTAGTTGCGAACAAGGGCTCTACTGGGAAAGATAGGTCCTAAACCCACCCAAGAATGGACGCTAGAGCACGGATTTATGACGAGCCTTACGGCCCGAACGGAATTTCGGCAGCATAACCCCGCTGTTCTCCGAATGCACGCCCAGTCTTGGTGCATCGGAGAACAACTGGATCATGCTGCCGAGATTCCGTTCGGACCGTTGGACTCGTCATAAATCCTACATATGCTCTAGCGTCCATTCCTAGGCTGTCCAAATTAAACTGGACAATTCCGGAACGGCACACCTCACAAGTAAATGTGAGACGCGTCGTTCCCGAACGGGTGACGCCTAGGCTTGGCTGACTAAATCGATTCTACTTAATTAAATCATGTTCTACCGATTTTAACCCCTAACTAATCATGGTCCAAACAAAATAAAATTTGGATTTTCGTCGGCTCGCTGCTTGGCCGACGAAAATAGGCCTACTTAATTAATAAATAATAAAGCAATCATCAAATTAACTACTCGGCCGACGAAAAACTCACCTTGCTTGACGGGCGTTCTTGGAAGGAAGGTGGTGGCGGGCTGCTGGTTCTCTGGCGGCGCGGCGTGAGAACCGCGGCGTGGCACGCAGGAGGATCCGCCGGGGCAGCGTCGTCCGCTGTGGCGCGTGGGCTTGAGGCGGAGCGGCCAGCAAGCAGGAGGCAAGCGATGGCGGCAAGAACGGCGACGCGAAAGCAAGCACAAGACGCGCGAGGGCGGCGCGAGCATCGGCGCTAGCGTAGCGCGAGCACGCATCGGCCTTGGCGTAAAGCGCTGAAGCGCGCAAGGGCAGCAGCGCGATGCGGCGGCGGCGTGCAGCGAATGGGATTCGCGAAGTTGGTTCACGGGCTTAACTCGCCTTATTTTCGTCGGCCAACATGGCCGACGATAATACGTCCACGTGGCAACTCTTATATTTTCGTCGGCCAGGTAGACCGACGAAAATAAGCCTCCAGGCCACGTGGCACAATCCGAATGGGCCAGCACTATTTTCGTCGGCCATGTCAAACCGACGAAAATACTTTCAAATTATGTTGCCGCCCTGGGAGCGATTATTTTCGTCGGTTTAGGGTCCTGGCCGACGGTAATAAACATATTTTCGTCGGCTTACCTCGTTAGCCGACGAAAACAAACTTATTTTCGTCGGTTTTACCTGGACCGATGAAAAAAGGGTAGTATTATCGTCGGCTTAAACTAAGCCGACGAAAATAGTGAGGGCCGACGATTAATTATCATTTTCCTGTAGTGTTTTTATATCGATCTTGTTGTGTATCATCTTTTTGGGAAAAAAAATAGATCTTTAACTATCATCTGATTTGCTTCAATAGTTGTTTAGATCCATCTTACCAATTGTATCATCAAATCGGCTATGAGCACTTATTTTTGATTAATCTAGCTGATTGTAAAATTAAATCAATTGGTACGCCTTGAACTAAACTTAATGCGTGCTGGTGTTGGCATATGTCGAAACTGATTTGGCTCTTTTTCGACGCCAACAAGCACGTACAGGTTCTACGGTTCCAGTCTTTTGACTAGTCTCGCATGCAGAGATTAACTAATACCAGAAGCTAGACACTGCTAACACCACTGCATTAAGGAAGGAAAAACGAAGCTCCCAATTAAGTCCCAACGTTAGTTATCATCCTGATCAGAAGACAGCGTCTTTTAATTACTTCATGCGTGCAGAGAACGTTTCTTTTACAAGTAGTCAATGCGTACGTCGCTGCATGCCATGGCTCCACGGAAGAAGCTAGGCACGCATCGTCGCCAACTGTTCTTGGTACGGCCTCTTCAAACTTCAAAGCTTCGGTTTGACAACCTCAAAGCCTTCCAATGGAACGGAAATTGTATATATACAGCTCAATCAAAGGTAACAAAGATTATATATAATGGTTTGAAAAACTACTGAAGATCCAGCATGGGAAAAATTCCGTTCTGATCTGATAGCCAGCTCGAATGGTAGGGAGTAACGCTGTTGAAAAGTTGGCACCAAACGACTGACTCGTGACGGATTCTTGGAGTGCCTCTTTTTTAGTGATTGTGCTGCATGCATTGACCGACTTGATCGCAATCGATGTATCACTACGTCTGAAGAGCATCGATATCAACTGTCATCTGAGCTATACAACCGTTCACTACTATACATACCCACATTAGGTTCATGACAAAATATATCATAGACGTTTTGGTGAACCATCTGTACCAAAATATTAGGGATAACAATCGTCATCACAAATGGTTTTGCAACCGTCTGAGATGAGGCACTTATCCTAGACGGTTCCAAATTGAAACCGTCTGTGATCACTAGCTAGCATTATTATGACACACATTTCAGAAATGAGCTCCAATCACATGTCAACATACAACGTATCGATTTTACAAATCAACTCTGACCGCACAATACAATGTAAAGCGCATCCATTTAAGAAATCAACTCACATATATATAAACCAATTAAATTGACAACTATAACTCACAGATTCACAGCACAAGGTTCGCAAATTAATGCAAACGGTATCTAACAAATTCACAACTCTTCAGGCGAGATTTGAGTGGTGTTCACTTTTTGGATTAATGACCTCACGCATCAAAAAGGCATAGAGTTTTCCTTGAATACCTAGCAGGTCAGACTGTTCCAATGCAGATTCAGCGTATTGCCAAGCCTGTGATGAGAAGAGTAAAGTCTTGCGTGTATATAAATTAATAAGTGAAAACAATTGTTGCAAGATTGACAAACCTCTATAACATTAGTCGTCTTTGAACCAATGAGGAGTTCCATGTTATGGCAAACGTAGAATGCATGTTGGGTAGTGTTCTTTGGTTGCTTGTGGCACTATCAAAATATAATAGGCTAATTAGTTCCGAATGTATTATTATGGAGTGTGAAGGATTATTGCTTACTAGTGGATAATGGAAAGTTGTAAATATGCTTCAATGCCACTGTGTTCTTCCTGTGTGGGCCTCCACGAAATTTGTAGACACCGAACGACGTGTCGAGTAAATCTCTGATAAGCATCAAATCGTGGGTGTCGCTCTTTTTAGAATCAAGGTAAATTATCTAGTTCTATCTTAGTATAATTATGAATAGAACCCAGTGAAACCAACACAGTCATGTCGTCATGGTCATTGAACCTAACTTCAAGCTACGTTATATAGCACAAAACAACAAGTATAGCAATTGGATGAAGCACTAACCCTGTGTTGTGGGGTAAAAGTATGAATTTTTTGTTCCACTAAGCCAACAATATTTTCTCCACGTACTTATAGACGATTTCTAAATTGTCGTACATGATTTGCTTGGACACCATGTATATATAAGAGCCAAATTGTAACTTTTACATAGGTTATAACCTCCATGCATATATAATCATCTTATTAGCAAAACATCCATGCAAATCCATACTAGCTACACCAAGGATTAATCATGGAGCCATACATAAATTTCAATCGCAAAGAATTAAATCATGATTGTAGCATAACGACTAATTTACATGTATTATTGAATCACCTCACACAAGATCTGTGAATAAGAGCATAAGTAAATTGATATTAAGATCTTCAACCCACAACCAATTCGGACATAAACCACAGTGCATAATATTTACCATAATACATTCCAAATGAAACAAGCTCAAAGCTGGACATCTCAGTATACAACACTCTTGTTAGTTTTCTTGCCAGATCTACCAACACTTGCCACAAATTGAGGGGGGAGAAGTCATACCTTCGGTTTGGGGGAGGACTTCTGGCACGGGAAGCGGTGATCAGAGGGAGGAGGAGGTAGAGGTGAGGACGCACCACCGAGGGGGAGGGCCCACGAAGAGAGGGAGGAGGGGCGGAGGGAGGTGGAGGCGGGCAACGGCAAGGGCTAGGGCTAGGGTCGAGGCAGAGGCGGTGGAGGAGAGGGAGGCTAGGGCGCGGGCGGAGGCGGTGGAGGAGAGGGAGGGTAGGGTGCGGGTGGAGGCGGACAGTAGCACGGGCTAGGGCACGATAGTGGTGGTGGATGGCGGCGCTAGCGTGATGGTTTCAGGATCAAAGAGCACATAACAATGGGGGTAGAAGGTCAGAACGATGGGGGGTAGAAGAAATAGAAACCATATCGCAGACGGTTCCAATATAGAACCATTTGTGATGTAAATAACCTCATATAAATAATAGGCATAACATTTCACAAGTGGTACTTAACTCAGTTGGCAAAAGGCTTGGTCTGTGTACGGGGGTCTCGGGTTCGAATCCCAGAAAAACTGATTTTCTATTTATGATCGGGCCGCCCCAGACGGTTGTAATGTTGAAGTGTCTGTGATGAGGGCTAGGGTGCGGCAGGGGTAGGGGCAAGGCTAGGGCACAACGCGGTAGGGGCAAGTGGCAAGCGAATCATAGATAGTTCTATTTTTGAACTGTTTGTAATTCTACCCATCACAGAAAGTTCAAAATTAGAATTGTCTGTAATGTGAATTTATTTTTTCTAGTTTTTAACCATCTATGATTCTACCCATCACAAATGGTTCAAAACTAGAACCGTCTGTGATGTGGATTTTTCTTTTTTGTGCAAGTTACCAATAAGTACATTATTTTAAGAGTGTTTTGTTAGGTAGTTTATTTTTAAGTAGTTTTTTGTATCTGTACTTTTGCAACACATGTTAATTTTGTTACTCAACTTAAGATTTTTGTAAGTTTCTTTTACAAGTTAATTTTGTTATCCAACACAAGTTTCTTTAAGCCATTTTTTGTAAGTAGTTTTCTTGATGTTTGTTTTTGACCTAGTTTTTTCAAGCATGTTTTTTGTAAGTAGTTTTTTAAGCTTGTATATAGTTTGTAATACATCAAATTAATCTCATCTACTACCAAATTAATTTTATAATACATACATTTCAAATACATCTCGTTAATTATAATGCGTCGATACATCTCATTAATTATAATACAGGTACACTTGAAATAAATATAATGATGTCATCAAAACTCCACTTGCTTATTCTTCTGTATAAAAATTAGCCCTTAACGATGATCGACACGGGTGTAGCTAGCTTCCTCAGGTTGATCTTCCTAAACCATGACGCAAGTACCGATAGGAGGCAACTCGTTAAATTGATTGTATTCTTCCTCATCTACCACATTTTCAACTCTGACAATCCTCTTCTTTCCTTGAAGAACTATGTGGTGCTTCTTGTTGGACAGGTTGGTTACATAGAAGACTTTAACAACTTGGTTAACGAGAACAAACAGTTCGTCTTGGTATCCGACACGTTCGAGGTCCACAGTAGTGACACCGTACTTATCAACCTTCACGTGCTGCAAGTTAAACTAACGACACCGAAATAAGGGGATCTTGAAAAGTATGTAATCGACCTCTCAAATTTCCTCAATGAACCCATAGTACGAACTCCTCATCGACCCAGCGGTATTCAACGCATCTACACAAACACCACTAATTTGGTTTATGCTCTTCATGTCCTAATCTCTCGTGTAAAATATGTACCCATTTAAGTCGTATCCTTTCCATGTTGCAATAGTAAATGCTAGCCCTTTTGCCAACCATGTCAGCGTATCACCTGAGGAGCTTGCAATGATCGGTTGTTGCTCCTTTAACCATCTGTTAAATTGAAGATTATACTGTCTGATGATCCAGTACTCCTAGCGCGATGGATTCTCTTATCATAGCCAGTGCTTATGCTCGTCGATATACAAGATGCAAAGTGAAGTACTCTCGTTTGTGAGCATCCCATACCTGTACCTCTGGAGCCCATAATGTATTGAGATCTTCCACCAATAGTGATAGGTACACATCAATATCGTTCCCATGTTACTTCGGGCCTTAGATGAGTATAGACAGAAAAATATACTTCCGCTTCATAGACAACCAAAGAGGAAGGTTGTACACACAGAGATTCATAGACAAAGTGCTATGACAGCTGCTCATGTTGCCGAAAGGACTCATTCCATCCTTATTCAATCTGAACCTTATATTTCTCGGATCCGCTATGAATTCTTGAAACCTCCTATCGATATTTCTCCACTAGGTGGAATCAGTAGGGTGCCTAATCATTCCATCGCTCTTACGGTAATCCGAGTGCTACCAAAGCAATTTTATCTCTTTTGGGTTCGCAAACAAATGCTTCAAATAGGGAATTATAGGCAGATATCATGCCACCTTAGCGGGAGGTCTTTTCTTTACCTCCATGCCTCGTCGTCATCATCCGATCTATCTTTATGCTTGTATTGGGATGCGTTACACACCGGACATACATGCAAGTCTGCGTACTCTTTACGGTAGAGGATACAGTCGTTCAAACTGGCATGCATTCTTTCTACTTCCATTCCCAAGAGGCAAAGAACCTTTTTGGCTTTGTAGGTGGTTGTCGGCAACCCGTTTCCCTCTGGAAGCATATCCGCTAATAGACCTAACAGCGCTGTGAAACTCTTGTCGGACCAACCGTTGCTTGCCTTTAATTTTAGCAGTTCTAGTATGGATGACAACCTTGTGCATTTGGACTTATAACCCTGGAACAAAAGTTTTTCTGAGTCGTCCATCAAGCCCTAGAATTTTACATACTCCCACTCATCACGATTCCCTTCTGCATCCCCTAGCATCTGATCCAAATTGTCATCGTGAACCTATCCTTATCAAAAGCACAGTCGATATCATCCAGAGTATCGTTGACTTCGTTGACGATATCCAGAGTATCGCTGACTTCATCAACGATGATAGTACTACTTGGTCCCTACATAATCTGCTCTTCACCGTGACTGGTCCAATATGTATACCCCCTTTTGAAACCCCGTAGAATCAAGTGTGCTTCGATCTGCGCTGGGTTTAGAAACATCCTCAGATTCTTGCAGTCAATGTATGGACAAGGCATAAATTCCACCCCCTTGTTCAACATATCTTTCTCTGTAGCTCTTCTAAAAGAGGAGACATTATTAATATACTCGGCGCTCACATGGTTCTCAGTGTACATCCAGTTTCGGTCCATTTACACTACATATGTAACAATAGGTGTTAAATAATGAATTAAGTACACTAGGAGTGTACATGCGGACATATACTACATATAAGCTACATTTCAACATGTCGATTAACTTATATAGCTCCTAACATTAAAAAGAATGAATAGATATATAAACATATGCATGTAAGCTACATTTAGACTCAACATCTACAATTTTCTCTTCACATAGTTGGCTACATCTTCAGTGTAATGCAATTAGAACCAATTACTAATTTAGATCAAAATAAATGGATCTACACCAAGCTATATCAAAACTATTTTCAATTCCCTCTTTGCCAAGTTAGATGTATATACTTTCAATATAATGCTATTACAACCAATTATTAGTCTAGGTCATCTTCCTTTAAGTAACTATCTACATATTGAGTATAACACAATTAGAACCAATTACTACTTTACATCACAGAGAACAAATGATCTACACCAAGCTAGATCTACAAACCAACTTCATTTCCCTCTTTACCAAGATAGATCTTAAATATAATGCAAATTTGAACCAATTACCACTTTACATCACGAAGAACAAATGGATCTACACCAAGCTAGATTTAGAAACAAGCTTCATTTCCCTCTTTACCAAGCTAGATCTAAAATATAACGCAAATTTGAAGCAATTACCAACCTTAGATGACCTAGTGCACAAAGATCTACAATTACACATCTAAATCTACGGTCTCTTTCCACCAAATCACCTCTCAATCGCAACCACCTCAAAAATATCTAGGAAACTCTAAAAATACAAAGGAGATCGAGGCTCTCTATTCTTATTTATCAGAATTGATCATCATAGATGGTTTGTGGATAAAACTGTTTGTGATTCCCCTCATCACAGACAGTTTTATCCACAAACCGTCTCTGATGTCCTTTCACGTTCCAGGCGCATGGTACCGAGGAGTTCCAATGTGAGGACCTGATGTCCTTTCGTGTTCCAGGCGCATGGTACCGAGGAGTTCCAATGTGAGGACCTTTCAAATTCCAGGCGCATGGTTCAGACGAATTCCACTGTGAAGACCTTTCATCTTCCAAGTGTTTTGTTTCTTCAACGAAGGTCGTAATTGCACTTCCGCAACGATATACATATAAGAGTAGCGCTGGATCGAAAATACACCACTGCCTCCGATCGATCGATCGCATTCCACTGCCTCCGAGCCATCAGCTCAAACTCCATCCCCTCCTCTGTCGACTCCGCCGCCAGCCCATATGGGACGACTCCACTACTGTTGCCACCAACGCCAGCTCCGCCACCACCACCGCCTTCGCCTCCACTACCAACTTACCCTCCGCCACCGCCACCGTCTTCGCCTCCTCGGCCTCCGAAGCCCCTGTGACAATGGCTGCGGTGCCATGACACAATATCAATGAATCTGCCGGTCGCGGCTTATGCGCTACACCAACTGTCTCCGTCAGCCAGTACGCCCGCCTCGGGCACCACTGCTCCCTCCGCCTCAAACGTCAACGGAAAGAAGCATTCGTCAACAGTAATCTCAGATGACGACGATAGCTTTGACTCGTCGGTGGGCTATCGTGATTGATGGGAGCTGGAGGATGACCCAGATAGAGCAGGTTCGAGCGAAGACTCCGACGGCCGCAACGATGACAACTCCGATGACTCTGGCGACGACGACAGTCAGACTAGCAAGGCTTTTCCCATCAAGAAGTTTTGTAAGGAAATTTTTGATATTATGATGCATGCAAGAAGCTAGTTCTTATATAAGATATTGCATGTTTCGTTTAACTATTCCAAAGGATTCACTGATAACTAGGGCTCACCAGAATTGATCATCATAGACGGTTTGTGGATAAAACTGTCTATATTATCGACCTCATCATAGACGGTTTTAGCCACAAACCGTCTTTTAAGTTCTGCTCGTCATCACAGACTGTTTATGGTTAAAACCATCTGTAATGTCGCTCTTATCACAAACGGTTTTAGTCACAAACCATCTGTGATGTGTCCGAGCCTCTTCCCAGATGGTTTTTGTAAAAAAACAATCAGTAATGACGTGTCTAATATAACCCTTTTTGTAGTAGTGGTTTAATTTGCTACAATGGCATCTCTGTTGTGTGTAGTAACACTGTTGAAAATTTGGCACCACAACACTAATACAACTTACGAATTCTTGCGGTAGTGTTTCTCTCTTTTAGCGTTTGACACTCTTTTCATGCATTATTGACCGGTCGACTTGCAACATCTTCTCGTCTGAAACGCGTCAATTGTACGTAGTACGTACTATATATGCCATCTCTGTCTATACGATCCATTTAATTTGTTTCAGCGGCTAGTTTACTACGGTTGCAGTTACTTGCAAGTTGCAAGATCGAAGAGAAGTGCAGAGACGTCGCTGTACCGGCTGCAGGTGAGACGAGAGTTCCATCGAAGCTTATGCATGCGGTATACATGTGCTACGTACATGAACACTACCTACCGCGCGTTTCTTGGATTTAGCCGGCGCGCGGAAGTGGTAGGTGGCCTGGCGACCTCATCAAGACCACCTTACCTACTACTCTCCTGCAGTCCTGTACTTCCCTACATGCATGGAATACAACAAGATAAGGAGATTATATTACTTGATCCGTAATTCCATATATAGATGCTTATCGACCATCCTTTCTGAATGCCTGCTATCGAATTGATCGACTTTTATATAACGTACAACTGGTGAAATTAATCGATAACTGTTGTTATGCATGGCTACTAATTCGTTGAGAGACCCAGCAGGGGTTGATAAATCATCTCGCTGAATTCAATTAATTACCGTTGCTGATTTTTGCTGTAGTTGTGCTACTTTGCTAGTGCGCTTTTGCAGTTCAAATTAAACATGAACCATGCAGCTTTAACATACGTCCAATTTACTATTCTTACCAAGGGTAACCTAGCTTGTCAGTAGTACTGCTGCTGATACAAGAACCTTGATTGCAGCAGCGCATGCAGAACGGCTCCATTGAATTCAAGATAGGTGCAGGCGTGCAGCCATAACTCAAGTTTTTCGGGTTTGGCACTTAGAGCATCTCCAATGGTGCCACTTCAGCTAGCTATAAGGGTGCTATCTCAGCATTTTGCTTAGGTGGAAGAGAGAAAATGAGGAGAGACATATAGATTGACTACTAATGTATAGTCAGGCTATAACTGATTCCAAGGCACTTATTATCTATTACATGTGGGCCAATATTTAATTTTATAGATAATGCTATAGCTAATCTATTGGAGAGGTTGTTTATATGTTATCTATAGATGACATGAATATTTCTTATAGCTAGTACCATTGGAGATGCTCTTAGCTGGTCACTCGCTCATTTGTGTACGTGACAAGTAAACAAACATACTGCTAGCTGGTAGAAGTTGATATAGGTGCATTCAATTACAAGACCCATGAACCTGGTAAACACACAAAACACTGCCATGGCAGCAGTACTAGCCCTACTAGCTGCCATATCTTCTCACTCCAAAAAGAAAGAACACAGATAAATGTCATATAATAGTTATTTCTCACCAATCAATGTCTAGCTACCACAGGCCAACTTTCATATATGTATGATTCATAAATGGCCAAGATCCTTTTCTTCCCCAGCTTCTCAAGAAACATCGATCTTCTTCTTGCTCCATCAGAAGCATGCATATATGCATGCCTAAGATCAACCTGCACTATTTGCGGTGCAGTGGTAGCTGCAAGCATATTCGATCTTCTCGTGTTAGAGACATGAATTAACAAAATTAATTCGGGCACTAATAATTGCCTAGTGCCCCCAGGAAATTAAGCACATCAAGTGACTATTTCTTCATGGAACTTTGGACATATACAGGATTTCAATGGTCTATGTATAGCGACATTACAACTGCGGCAGCGCACATTGTTTCTTGCATTGTTTCGCGGCTTTTCGTCCCCGCAATGCTGCTCCAACTCGGCATGTTTCCTCTCTGTCGTGTTGCACACGTATAAGTTTAGTGCAAAAAGAGAGGGCAGGCAAGAGCTACTAAGGGCATTCCCAACCCTCCACCTCAGCTGGTGTCTATAGAATTAATTATGCTGCCAACTAAGCAAAAATCTGATGTGGCATAGGAGTTAAGGAAGGGAGAGAAGGAAAAACGAAGAAACCGTGTCTCATGCAAGAAACTGGGTCGACGCGGGTACCAAGACTCAAGAAACTAGCAAAATCGGGGTTGGACGTTTCTGCACGCTTACCAAGCTGTGTTTGTGGTGCATGCATTGGTTTATTGCTCTCATGCATTGCTTTATTGCTCTCTCCCTCCTCTAGACACTACTCATGGAAACTATGGGTTGAGAAACTATGCATTGGTTTATTGCTTTCTCTCCCCTCTAGACATTACTCATGGACACCATAGGTTGGGATTGCCCTAAACACCCTGCAGGTAAATTAGTCTGCTAATTCTTGGGGCTGCGACTTCCAATGCATGATATTAGCATTCATGCCAAGGAATCTTCCCCTTCTCTTCTCCTGCAATGCAATCGGTACATCAAGTGCTCAAAAAGGCTGTCGATTAAACAAGAAGCCTTCCACAATCACACACAAAAGGACAGGGTGTTCACCCAATGTATTTTGATTCTCTCTTTCTTTATTTCTTTCTTTCATCTTGAAAAGGAGTGGGTTTTGATTCTTATTTATTCTATTTCTATTAAATTTATATCTGGAGTGTCTAGCTCACCCAATGCTCCAATTTCACTATGTTTGAAGAAGGTTGATATGACATGTTTCTAGCTCGTGTTCTAAAATGAAATTATAAAAAAAATAAACAACAAAGACTAACGTATCGAAAGAACCATTGTTGCGTAATTGCACGGATAGTTCGACTGATGAAAGAACAAACAACTAAACAAGAGCTATAAATGCGCTTACCAAATTTTGGGTACACCCCGATGTAGACCAAGCAAACACCAATCTACCAAATCCCATCCCTAGGGCTTCGCAACCACTCGCCCCTTCTTTCTCTCCTCACACCAACTCAGTCCAATGTCTCAGAGCGATCCGGGTCAATGGGACCCCCTCTCCATCCATCTCTCTCTCTACCCTCTTCCCTCCCCCTCGATCCTCTCCCATATAAACCCCAGTAGTCTCTCTTCTCCCTCTCCTACCATGCTTCTTCTCTCTCGGTTCACAAAAGCTCGAGAGAAATCAAATCAAAGCTGAAGCACACCAGCAGTACACCAGTGACCTCCCCCTATACCTCCTCCTCTCTTAGCTTGCTAGGTAGCTCGGCCTATCAGCAATTCAGCAAAGATGGGGAGGTCCCCGTGCTGCGAGAAGGCGCACACCAACAAGGGCGCCTGGACCAGGGAGGAGGACCAGCGCCTCATCGCCTACATCAAGGCCCATGGCGAAGGATGCTGGAGGTCGCTCCCCAAAGCAGCAGGTAATTAGCTAGGGAGTCCTGCTACTTAACACCCGCGGGCGGCTATATATGGCGGCGGCGGCGGCGATGGGTGATTGATATATGATGTGGTGTGCATGAACTTACTTGATTAAGTAGGGTTGCTGCGGTGCGGGAAGAGCTGCCGGCTGCGGTGGATCAACTACCTGAGGCCGGACCTCAAGCGCGGCAACTTCACCGAGGGGGAGGACGAGCTCATCATCAACCTCCACGAGCTTCTTGGAAACAAGTAATGAACTAGTTCGTCAGCTTTGGATTAATAAGAGATTTTGTTGTTTCGTTCTTGATTCTTATGGTGATATGACATGTTTGCAGGTGGTCGCTGATCGCCGGGAGGCTGCCGGGGCGGACGGACAACGAGATCAAGAACCACTGGAACACGCACATAAAGCGCAAGCTACAAGCCCGCGGCGTCGACCCGCAGACGCACCGCCCGCTCAATGCCGCCACCGCCGTGCAGCAGCAGCAGCAGCCGTTCCCCGCCGCACCAAGAGGCGGCGGTCAACTCGCGGGCTCCAGCTGCTCGCCGGAGGCCAGCGGTCACAGCAGCGACGAAGACAGCGCGTCCGCGCAGCCGCCTGCAAGCCACCACGGCGACATCGACCTTAACCTGTCCATAAGCCCACCGTGCGACCCGTCTTCGCGGCCGCCGCCGCCGCAGCCGCTGAGGCAAGAAAGTGAAGCGAGAAGCTTTGCAACGGCAACACATGCGTCTAGTCCAACAACCAGCACTAGTACGAGCTACTTGGAGAGGGAGAGGATATGCTTGTGCTTAACACGCCTGGGGTTGCAGGGCAGCGAGGGGTGCAGCTGCGGCGGCTCATCATCATCATCATCTTCTTCTTCTTCTTCCTTGCAGCTGGCGAGCTCAGGAGTGTTTAGATTCGCTAATGCTTCTTCGCTTCAGGGATCTTCGTCAATGGTACAGAGAACAGAGTGACCACAGAGATATTCAGACTTCAGGGTTCAAACTAGAGAGTACAATGAAATTGTTCCATGTTTGTTCAGAGCCTCGTGGTTAATTTGATGGTAATGAGGAAGTCTGCTCCCTGTTCTCTTAATTTTTGCTTAGTTAACCAAGCATCTACTATTTTTGTTTGCTCACCTTTGTGTTGCGTATATGGTTACTTCATTAAATGAAATCTTTGCTGCTTTAATTCTAACCTTTAGATGCATACTATAGCTACAGTGGTGTAGTACGTACTCTCTGCGTTGGTACTTGGTAGTTGCTGTCCTTCATTGTTCTTCTTTTCGGTTTATGTCACCTTCCTTTTGTCCATTAGATCATTTCCAGACGCTTCTGCAGCATCTTCGATCTCGGTGTTGGGCAAAAGGAAGGATTGAAATATCTTATTTTGCTCTAAATATTGTCCGTACTGGAGAACGAAATTTCGATGAGATCTTATCACAAAAATTCCAGATAATTATGAATTGTATAGAATTTTTAAAAATTCAAATATTACTTTTGTCCTAATAAAACACTGACTGACAATTTTGAACCGAACGAAAAATAGGACAAACCACTTTAGAAATATTTGTATTTTTTTATACATGATTCTATCATATCAGTAATCTTTCCAAAAAAATTTTAGGTGATGGTGAAACTCGAGGGATTTTTAAAATTTTTGGACAGTGGTGATGTCCGATGGAAAATGATTGAAAGTACGTTATAAAATTTTGAAATTTTAATTGGATAATTGTGATGCATCATTAACATTGCCATAAAATTTTTAGATAATTATTAGTCTATAAAGTTAGAAATTTCGACTGAAATTCGGATTTTGAGAGTCACAATTGCAGACATCGATATATATTTACATGATAATTAATACGCATGAAATAAAATCGATACATATGACAATTTATCCTATATTTGCATCACAATAAAATCAATGTCTATTTACATCACGTACCTATGAGTAGTAGTACGCCTATGGTGCAAACTCCACCTCCGCGTTGTCGACAATGACCTCGTGATGCATCCTCTCGTGCTGTTGCTTGTATTCTTTCCAGGTCATGTCCAGCGGTAGCCAGACAGACTTTCAATATTCGTAATGAAACATCCAGCCGCTATAATTTTTGGACTGGTAAAGGTACTTGACACTGACAGATGAGTACCATGTGTACGGATCGGCGTATGGATCAGTATAGTCAAACGGCCAAGAGATGCTAGATCTGCCATAACTTTATCTATAATCGTACCCACCCTGATCCCCTCCATAGGGTATTGAACCATACCCATTATGCTCATTTGAGAAACCCAAATGTCTGGAAGACTGGCTGCTACACCACGAGCCTGCGCCATCCTGTGGCTATGCTGCCTATCGTCTACCCCCACCACTCGACGTGCCCTTCCCCTTACTATCAGTCTGCCTCTGTGAACCCCTCCTCGAGGGGCTAACCCCCTATTATGGTCCTAGCGATTGCGGCTGTGAATAGAGGCGCATAATATACCGGCCAATTTTCGTCCCATCATCACTGGGAAAGTCTATCTTTGTCGCTGAGCTACTACTGAGGCATTGCTCATTATCAGTAGGCGTATTCATATCATCATCACTGCCGATATCAGGCTCATCATCAGCTAGATCTTTGTCTTTTCCCTTAGGAGGCTGGCTGCCTGATAACTTCTCCAATCCACGTAAAGCCCCTACCAGCATGTCGTCATCTACGGCATCATTAGCATGCTTTCTCTTCCCTTTGTGTGTGTCACCGACCATGTACTCGACCTAATCTGGGAGACTCTTCCCACCTGTGGCCAAGTATAAGTAATATTAACACCGTTGTGAGGTTTCGACATACATGATTCACAAGTCGAATGGAAAACAATTACTTTGGTTACCTGTGGCCTTGTTCATCTCTTCCGGCGGGATGGAGTCTACCACGAATCTCACTGGGAGTGGTGGGTTGGTCCCACTGTTCTCATCCAGTAGGGGCTTCCCACCAGACTTGGACGAGTTGAACCACTCTGCAATAGGGTCACTACTAGGATGCATCGCACCATCAATGAGGCGATAGAGTGGGTCTTCGTCCCAAGCCTCGTGGGTGGATTCATAGTCCTACAGGCGAAGTCACAGGTTGTAGTGCACAAACACGATCTGCTGGAGCTTCACATAACTTAATCGGTTCCTGAGTTGCATGTGCGCACCAAGGCAAATGTGCTCCAATTGCGCTTGCAACCACTCGACGATGTGCATTGCGACACCAACCGCAAGGTGTACTTCTACTTCTACAAAGCTGGCATTTCATTCCCAAACGCCATCCACCATTGAGCTACAGGCAATATGACAACATCATCAATGTGAGTCACTCAGTTCTAAACAACGTAAAAATAACTGAAATTACGTACTTACCTACCATCATGTGGTCATCGACGGTGCTAGACTATGCAAGCTGGGTGGCAAATCGTACCTTCCTAAGATGGTATACATTAGCTTCCCGTAGGGCCTGCACCGCGGTACCGTCGTCATCAGACATAATGCCTAGTGCAGTAGAGAGCGCTCCCCATATAATGTGGAGTGCTGCATATATTGTACGAGAATTGAGATCGTGGATCAAGCACGGAGGCTACAATAGACAAATCATTGTATAGTTAGCGTAATAGATGCGAACATTGCATAGTTACTATAATAGAACTAAACATATTAATTTCACTAACCTGTTTGAACGAATATGGTTTCCCTTATTTTGTTAAATTTCTTTTCCAGTACGTGCAAGAATATCTTGTAGTGCTCTCTGTGCTCCCGCGAGCGGTTGTTATACTCATTTCGTACAATCGTGTATTGCATCATGACACCACTGATCGTTAGTAACTTGTCTTGATCTGCAAACCTCAGTATCTTGTACAAGGGTTCTACGGCCAAGACGGTTCACTCCATTCACTCCCAAAACTCCCTGTTTAGGAGGTGGTCATATGCATACCTGCCCTCCTCCATCGCAGTCCACCTGCTACCTGTCCAGTCAGGATGTGTCATCCACTACTAGAACGGCTCCTTTTTTGTGGAAGCTATCTAGGAAAACAAAGGTCGTGCAAAATCTAGTGGTATTTGGCCTCACTAACTCTCCCCCAATATGTTGCCGCATCTATGCATGCAGATTTTTGTGGTTGTATATGAATCTGCAAATTGTCTTGGCCTGTCCCACAACCGATTTGATTTCCAGGACATCACACATGTCTTTCAGCATAAGATTCACAGTGTGTGCTAAGCATGGCTGCCATATAATCCATGGGTATTGCACTCGTAACATCTGGCATGCTTTCTTGAAGTTGGCATCATTGTTAGTAACCACCTGCACGATGTGCTCTACCCCAATATCCTCGGCCACGACCTTTGTTATCTCACGTAGCAGGTACTTGTGACTCTGGACCTTGCCTATGAATGAACAAGTCAGAAGGTAGTATGTTCATCAATCACGATCTTATGGAAGAGTAAAAATATAATCGAATGTTGTACCGTTGCATTGATGGTCTTATGAAAGAACATGACCCCATTGCAGTACACCATGAAGTTGATGATGCTCTGATAAGTAGGTCCAGTCTAGGCATCACACATGACTATAATACCAAATGTGGCCCAGTCGTCCTTGAATCTTCAAAGATACTGGATTATCTCTTGCTTATTCTCATCTAGGTACTTTTCGTCTATCTCGTGGCCCGGTGGTGCACAAACCCCTAGGCCTAGCTTCTGCATCAGCTTGATTGCAGCTGTCCATCGCGGGCATAAAAGGTTAGTACAATCATCACAAGAGTTGTAACTAAGGAATGTGTGATCATTTCGTACCTATGAAATATGGGCACTCGGCCTTCCTTCCTAGAATTGCATTAGCATGGAACCACTTCGACCATCCCCTCCCTAGCTTCTGCCATCCCCTGCTTGAATGCAGTGTCAATATGGGGTTGCTACGAGGCACCACTTCGTGCGAGGTCAACATCGATGGAGGCATGACTTTCTCATATCGATTTGGTCCTCCTGAATATTCTACTAAGAGTAGATTAGACCGAGATTCTCGCTACACCACTCCCAGACTCCAAACCTGGGGTCAAACCTTGGCTCTTGAGATAGGCCTCTTCTTTGGAGGCCCTGATGGCCATCTTGATCGGCTCCTGCTCGGTACGATACTCTATGGCCAAGGTGGCCTACTCGTCGCAAGCCTCATCCTGACGGAGGTGTAATGCCTCCTTCTCCTTCTTCTCCCGACCTCCATGGAGGTCAGCTAGCATGGCATGTCTAACCACTTTAGGTACGCTTGGGCATGCCTTCACATCGCCGACGCGGCCAGCTAGATGTTCCTTTAGACGAGTCACCCCTCCACCCTTCATGACATGCCTGCAGTAGTTGCACTTTGACCCAGCTGGACTGACATGCTCCCTATGATCCCATATGGTACCCGAACGATCTGCCATTGTGAGAAACTGCAAAGAAATAAAAAATATGTACTAATGTATGAAGTGGTAGTGCATTGCTTTAAGGTATGATTAGGCATGTGCATATATAATCTTTCATTATCTAAGCAATAAACTTATAATCATGTTAAGATTAGATAGAAGTTTCACAATTTACATAAATCAAACTCTATTTCTAAACATGGACTCTGCATACCATTTAATCATAGTCCTAGATTAAGCGTGGTGCTTACATCTAGTTTAGTGGAGTCATATATATCAAATAGTACAAGACTTGCTAGTGGTGATTAAGGCAATGGGCATGTAACCACGCCAAGTGAACAATGAACCAATTCAATGTAGAAATAACATGTTCCTGTTAACTAACTTAGTTAATTAAGTCTTTGAATCTTTGAGCCTAGAGGTTAAAATAGGAGCATCATTGTTCATGGTATTATCCTTGTTCATGGTATTATCAAGAGTACCAAGGAATTGAACAAGAATGAAAAAAAGAACAAAATTTTACCTCGCGATGTTGCTGTCTGGGCGAAATCTCAAAAAACTGGTCGAGATCTCGGTTCCTCCAGCCGAGATTTCACCTTCTCCGACTGGAGATGGCTTGAAGCTTGGCGAAAATGGCCGGATTTACACCAGAGATGACCGGTGACGGGGAGGAAAGACTTGGGAATTCTTGGGTTGCTCTAGATGAGTGAGTGAGTGATAGAGTGAATGATTGAGTATGTCTTAAAGGTAGTACAAATGATTTACATAAATGGATTCTTTCCTCAGTGGTATTACACAACACAAGCTGTAGCCCAATGGTGAGGTCCCAGGTTCAAATCACAAGTTTGGCACTTTTTTTGCAAGTTTTTTTCTATAGTTTTGAGCATGCAAAAATTATGAAAATTTTTGTGAATACTCATGAATCATTTTTAGTGTTCTCATAAAATTTTTACATCATGATGAAACCTAACGAATTCCAAAATATCTAAAGGTGGTACTTCATAGTTTTCGGACTTTAGAACGCATGCTTGTATCATTTACAATTTTTAAATGAGTAACCAAAGTAGGTTTAAATTTTTTAAAACTTTTACACAAGGGTTCTGAGGTAGTTATTAAGCACTCATTAAAATTTTACATCATGATCAAACTCAAAAAAAAATATAAAATACCAACACTGTTACTACCTCATTTATGCTCATTCTGTTTTTTTTTTATTTTTTACATATAATAGTTTAAGTTAAAATATTTTATTAAATTCTTTTTATGATCCTGGTGTTCTTAAGATCGTATCATAAATTTTTCATAATATTACAAGGCTTCTACAATTTTGTAAAAATCCGACAGTGTTTCTGCTAAAATTTTAAAAGGTCTCAAAAAAATGTCTTTTAGTCAAATTATAATGAAAGATCACTTTTCTAAGGGTTCTTGACCTGATTCCAATCAAATCCGAGCTTCAAATTGCAAAATCTGGGCCACCAGACTGAGATCTCGAGTGAAATGGGTGATATCTCGCTGAGAAAAATGAGATTACTGTAGCGAATCAAAATTTTTTTGGATTTTCAAATTCTGCTGGCATTCCTACAAACCGCCATGGTCCAGAAACTGAGATCTCCGTGAAATCTCATGAAATTCTAACGAGATTTCTATCCTTGGGCATAAGAAGCCCTTGCCATGTCTCATATCATGTAACCAAAAAATGCACAAGTATACATATTTTTCTTATGGTCTTTGAAATGGTTTTCTTTTTCTCCTCTCTTTTCTTCCATGGTGCTTTATAGCCTTTTTATGAGAGTGCTTGTTTTTTACAAAGGTTTTTTTATGAGTGGCTAGTAGTCTTATTACTACACAAAAGCTCATCACAGGCGGTTCAAAAACCTTATCACAAATGGTTCAAAAATCTCATCACTTACAGTTTTATGAATCGTCTGTAAACCTGTGTCAGTATTAAAAAGGGTACATCACAGACAGTTTTTGAACCGTTAATAAAAATTAACATCAGAGACGATTCTATCTACGAATTGTCTATGATGAGCAAATATCATAGACAGTTATAGGTTAAAACCATCTTCATCATAGACAGTTCTATTCTAGAATAGTATATAATAGTCCGTCATTAGAGACAGTTCGTAGCTAGAATCGTATGTGATATTGCATCATCTCAGACAGTTGTAGCTAAGAACCATCTGTGATGATGATTTGTATTATTAAAGATTTTTAAATTTTATTGGTTAGCCTTAGGAAATGTTAGCCATACCCTTTGAAACTAAATAGATTATAGAGGTTACATCAGAAGCATATTATTATGACATACATTTTAGAAATCAATTCAGATTTCATATTAAACACTACGTACAGTGCATCCATGTCAAAAATCAACTTAGACTAGTTCAATGCCCGTGCGTTGCTACGAAAAATAAAATTGATAACGAAACATAAAAGTCAAGCAATGAAAGAAAATTGTGCTACAAGATCAAACATTTATTTCTCTCGATATTCTAGTTTCGCACAGATTCAATGTCTGTGTTGCAACGAAAGCACAAAATTTAGATATACAAATAGCTTAGGTGATCATTTCAATATATAGCAAGTACCATAATTCTACCAAATAAAAACTGGAAGCCAAAAAACATGTAGCCCCATAGATTACATTCCGCCAAGTATGTAGACACAAGAAGATCATTATTCTTAACAGCTGTAGATATGTTTCTTGAGGGATTTCAAGGTATCGCATTCTTTTGGAAACCCCTTAAAGAGCATCTGCATGGTTTTGTAATTGCAATCGTTTAACAACTCTTCTAATGATAAAAACTAAGTCACAATGGAAAATGCTTATACTAATTTTAAAAAATATTTGAAAAATGACACAAGTAGTCGTAAAATGAAATGAAATAGAAAATAAAAATGCTAAAAGTGGTCCTCACCGTAAGTTCATCGGCGAGCTCGGAAGACGTTGAGAAAAGAAGTCCATTTCTGTTTACTTTTACAAGCTCCTCAATGCTGCACACGTAAAAAGGAAAACCAGATGCTTATAATTCAAAACAACCCAAAGGCCAAAACCAAAACATAATAAATCAAACATGTAATAAACATGGGTTACCAGGAGAATGAAGCAGCACAAACTGGTAATCCACATCCAAACATATCAACCACCTAATAACAACCATTTAAGTTACAATCCAGCAAATAAAAATTCTTACACGCTCTTCAACAAAACAGAAACTTATGAGTAACCTTCATAGGTAGGTCCAGCCCCGATGAGGATGTATGCAACGATACGCCTAGATCAACTGATCCTGTAATTGTTCATAGAATCAGCAAAAATGTTACAATGTAAAATTCTTTTGGCAATTGACAGGTTTACCTAGCAATAGAGGATAGTCCTCTGATGCAAGCCACATAGTCCTGAAAGCAACACCTCTCAATTTCAACCTTTTTATCTGCTCCTCATATTTCTTCCTATCAGGTCCTTTACCTTCAAAAATTGAAATTTATGAAATCAGAACAATACTTGAAAATTGGTTATCCAAACTAATATAGCAGAATGCATGATACCAGTGATAATAAATAGCAATCTTGGGTAGACAAATCGCTTCCCATTCTTGATATCAATCCACAGTTGCCCCTCATCCATTGAATCCCAGCCTGCTAAACAACTATTTCATGTCTTAAGATCACATATGCAGCACTGCAAGGAGGGGGAAAGAACTGAAAACAGATGCTCACCTCATGTTTCTCCATCAAGGAAGCAGGATGGAAAAATTCAGGAGATTGATCATAAAGAACTGTTGCTCTGAAAATGGACGGTTATGTTAGTACAAACTGGAGCCTGTGCATGACAGCCTTTAACCAAAAAACTAACTGAAGTTTGATTGGTTTACTTTATTCCCCAATTTTGAGCAAGCTCATGCTGCATTGCTTTTGTAACACAAAAGGCACCATCAGCCATCCGCCCAAAGTGCTTCTCGAACCTAGAATACAGGAACGCATCACTATATTAATATACACATGACCAAAATGCTATACCTAGCAGATAACCAAAAAGGGTACAAGGGCTTACCAGAAATAGATTTTGACTATTATATGACTTCTGACATGAGACAATCCAAACAATGTATATCCAAAGTTATGCCAATCCACAATAAATTTAGCACCTCTTAGCCAGCTAGCCAGCTTTACAGCAGCCAATGTAGGAACAGAGGGTAGATTCTGTTGGGAAAAAAGATAGATAAAAGAAAAGAAATCAGGTTGCTTATTGTTATTGCAAAACATGGTGACTAAAGCATGAACTTTTTCACTAAGAATGGTAAAGAAAAAGTCATCAGAAGTTATCCCTGTTCCAAATTCTGGATCGACATACTGTAAATCATAGAATCAATAGTTATTATTAACACGAGTCATGCAAAGTCTATTGAGGATAGAAAAGGACACTCTTCTTAAGGAACATATCATCTTTTACGGCATAAGGAACAGTACACTGCCTCCCCTTATGCATTCCCTTCAAATGCATCTAGATCAAATTTGATCCAATTTACAAAAGTAAGCCAATTTTTGGCCAGAGCATCATATAAAAAATGTTTCGGATTTGGGCATCCAGAACATAACTCAACAATCAAAGAACATTGAAGTGTGAAGCACTTATACAAAGCATACATGTCTCATGTATGTATGTCAAACAAAGGGATAGCCAGCTTGGGATGAAAAAGTTGGCATTGGTCAAATTTTAGCCACAGAAACAGCGCCACTGGTGGAGTAGATAACAACATGAATGATAAGCAACAAACGATGGAATATATTTTGCATGTACAGGTGGCGTGATGACAAAATAAAGATGATTAGGAACACCAGCGTCTAGTGAATATGGTGTTCTTACATTGATTTAATTTGATTAATGTTGAAATGCCCTTTCTAAATTTTCTAGAAACACACAAAATACTACAGACATTATTAAGCCGTGGTCTTACCCTATCAGCAATAATAGGAACATGTCTCCCAAATGGTATCACAAGCATGGCCATCCTCAGCATGAACTCACCCAAGCATAACAGAAGGAACCAGTGAACCTGGAAACCAGGAATCAGTACATAAATTACATTGAGATAAAATGAAAACTATATTAGTTTGCAGAACCCCATACCTCACAGCCCTTGGCACTGCTCTCCATGACAAACCTAGGTACACCATAGCATGCCCTGGCAAACCTAGGTACCCCATACTTCTGTATCAAGAAATCAAACTACAACTATATTGGAAAAGAAATCACCAAAACCATGTACAGTTACTTTTTTCATTGAAATCAAGAATGCAGTAAACAAATAAAATTCAGAATATACATATCCATTTGAAAGCTCTTGTTTTTGTGTGCAAACACCATAATTGGTTGCAGAAAATGCCATGAATAGCATTCAAAAACCAGTTTGAAACTGCTTAGTGCCAGCCCCAAATGTCAGAACATGGAAACATAAGAATCCTCATAAACAAGAAAAGGGATTATCTGAATAAAAAGAACGTAAGAGTTGAACATGAACAAATAAGTCAACCCCTATTCATGCAAAGAAACTCATTTGTTTCTGTTTTTTATAAACAAATAAAGCAAATAGCCATGGAAAAACATAAACCGGCATAAAGGAAATAGTCACTTGAATATCCTAAAATGTCAAATGTCCCTCTACATTAGCAGTTTCTGTACTACAAATTTGCAACAAGGCATAATAAAGACAACATTTGTAATCTTATATGAAACTGAAACTCCATATGTCATGTATCACTCAAAAAGTATTGCAACCAGCTGTATCATCCGGTTATCACAAAGGAACAGTGCACGTGTGCGTGTCCTTTCAGAATGAAGGTTCTAAGTTATGCATCATGTAAAATAAGGTAAAACAAATCTCGAGGCATTTTTAGTGTTGATATAACGAAGCTGAAACCTACATTTGCTGAGTATAATTAATGGAATTGGTTCCCTCTCTATTATGAAACAGAAATAAGCAAATTTCACAGAACTTAATGGAACTACCCTATCCGTTAGCAAAACACGACTAAATAATTTACATGGAAGACTTGATTTTCTCTCTCTCTCTTTGAACATTTGTTTTTCCTCATTGGTTTTTGTGTATTTGCATGCGCACATGCATTCTGGTGCAGATTCAACTCATGATATGGCCCATGCATCACGGATGAGATATACAATCCATTACAGCAAAGCTCAGGGAGATTCGGCAATAATAAATACCTGCTGATTTTGATGGCCTAATTGACTATCTTTCTTCTCTGTTAAAGTTGTCACACAACATAGAGAGCATAACTGCCATAGTTTCCCAAAAATTTTAGTTTTTATCCAGTCTATGTATAGTCATTATCCAGTGTAGGAATTACGATCATGATTACTTCAAGGTTCTGCATCTTCACTTTAAAGCAGAAAAGTAATACTACCAGAACTTAGTCCCTACATTTTTAGCAGCTGCAGATCAGAAAGCGTGATTCCTTACTACATGGCACATCAATCTTGTACCATCTTGATAGCTAACTTTTGCAGCTGAAAGAGCAAAAGAAAGGCTCTTCATTCTCATTCTCCAATTAAGGTTGACAGCCTGAGGCCATCAAGATAGCGTACACATTCCTGACAAGCACTTTATAGTGGAGTCCTACTTTTTACCACTCTACGATCAACTAAAGTAGGGGTTTCTAGACTGTTCCATTTTACACAAGGCTTCTATTTAATCATGATCTTTTCTCCATATATTGTTCGATTAGAACACGAGGCAACCACAGTATTATAAAACATCAAGACATCTAGTTTTGCCCAATCTTTGTTCCATCTAGACACAAGCAAATCTCCCAGTTTCATCAAGTTAGCCTCTCCACCCATAATGTCAATTTTGGCGAAATCCTTTGCGCCGGTCAATTTTTCTCTCTATACATCACATTTCAACGAACACAATTAATCGTATTCTCAGACGGGATTTGCTACTCCATTAATAGCCTCTCCGCGAATCCAAGTGCACAACACATCCATGACACATCCATGATCCATTAGATCAGCCTAGACCAAAACCCACGCCCAAACGCCCAAACTCGCAAACCAAATCCACGAACCCTAGGATCCCGTCATGGTAGACGCGAACGAGGCAAATCAAATCGAATCAAGGGCGCAAGAGGACGATCGGGGCGAGATACGTGCTCGGCTTCTCCGCTGCCGTCGGCCCAATTGGAGCGGGAGAAGTGGACCTTCTCGCGGGTGGCGGCCTCGGACTTGAAGGGCTCCTTGAGGCAGCTCCGCTGGCCTTGCAGACGTTGAGTAGCCGATGTAGGTCATCCGCTTGTGGCCAGAAGGGACCGCCGCCGTCGTCGCCGACATCGTCGCCTCCGCTTCCTTCACTTCCTCGCTTTCGCGCGGGGAGGGGAGAGACCGGAGGCATCGGCCGAGACGGGCGTGGGAGGCATCTGAGACGCACGCCAATGGGAAGTGTGGTGGTGGTGGTTTCATGGTGAAGAACGGGCGAGGAGACTGAGGGGCCGGGAGTGGGGGGCGCGAGGAGGCGAGGAGGCGTGTATCGAGAGGAGGAGGGGTCGAGGCCGAGGCCGAGGTGAGGAGTGGGGCCCGCGGAAGAACGGACCGCCACCAACTGCTGCTTTATAATAGTAGAGATATATTAACCAATTGAATCCATAACTATAAACCCAAATTCACAGTATAAGGTTCCCAAATTAACCTAAGTGGTAACTAAGAACTTCACAACTCATTAGGTGAGGCTGAGTGGAAGTCGCCTTTTGGATGTATGACCTCACGCATCAAGAAGGCACGGAACTATTCTCGAATTCGTAGTAGGTCAGTCCATTCTAATGTAGATTCAGCACATTTCCAAGCTTGTCGATGGGAAGAGTAAAGTCTTGCATGTATATAAATTGATAAGTTAAAACAATTATTGCAAGATTAACAAACCTTATGACATTGGTCTTTTTTACACCAATGAGGATTTGCTTGTTGTGGTAAACGTAGAATCCACATTAGTTAGTGGCCTTTGGCTACTAGTAGCACTGCCAAAATATAATTGGTTAGTTTTGGAGGTATATTATGGAGTGTGAAGGATTATAATGTACTAGTAGATACCAAAAACTTATGAACGTGCTTTAGCTGTGACGAGTCCTTGTGTGGCCCTCCATGAGCTCTATAGATGTTGAACAATGTCTCAAGTAATTTTGTGGCAGGCGTCAAGTGTTGGGTGCCGCCCTTTTTTGAATCAAGGTAAAATACCCAGTTTTGTCTTGGTATAATTACAAGTAGAACCCAGTGAAACCTACACAGGCATGTTGTTATGGTCATTCAACCTAATTTCAAACTACGTATAAAGTAAAAATCAATAAGTATAGGAATTGGATGATGCACTTACCCCGGGTTGTGGGGTAAAAGTATGAAATCTTTTTCTCGTTGAGCCAGCAATGCATTTTCCACGTACTCCTAGATGACTTGTAAATTTTTGTCCATGGTTTGCTTGGACACCATGTGTGGGTCGAGGAAACCCACCAATTCTTTCTCTTTTTTTGCTTTAATATGATTATGTATCCATATATACAAAAAGCAAGGATCATATAGTATGACACGAATGTAGACCATGATTGCACATGCTTACAATGTCTAGCATCTGATAAGTGAGGTGACGAGGGCGTCGAAGTTGTAGAGATCGAACAAGTCATTGAAGCTAACCACGAAGAAGCCCCCCATAAACTAGTAGAAGGAATGCTCCTCCTTGAAGTTGACTGAGATAATTGATACCTATTGTGCCACCAGCTTGTTGGCTTGTTCCATGAACCAATTTTGCAATCTAACATAAGCTATTGTAAGCATCTCCTTGCGCTCTACAGGTACGAATGGGGCTATCCTAGCTTGAATTACTGCACCAAAGGGGCCAATAGAAAGTCATAGGCCTCCGTGGTCTGCTTTGATTTAACCTTGTCGTTGTCTCACTGTCTATCATAGGTCATCTTCACAGGAGATGAATGGGCTTGAAGTGAAGTACCGGTCTGCGCCATATGGGACACGGTGGCCTACTTCGGTGCAGCATGTGGCTTCGATAGTGCTAGTAGCTCTAGCGCAACAGGTGGCACATGTTGTGTGTGTAGCTTTGTGTCGGGACTTGAATTTACAAATCCAGGCCCTCTGTGTATTCAGCACTAGTTTGGGATCACGCTAGTACACATAGTCTTAACATAGATGATTATCACAATCATACTCAGCGATAATATAATAAAGACTTCATCAAATTAAATATAATTGTTAAACGACCTTGTGGTCCACCTTACATGAATACGCCTCGCAGGACTAAAACTGAAAAATAAATAAACTGCAACGAAAATAAACTTATTTGTAGAAAACCCTTCAATTTGCCATAGGCAACTGATAAGATTCACACCCTAGTTATTCGTATCTTCCTGGAACTTCTCCTCAAAAGCAGGCATGGCTTCTTCTCCCACTGATGATGTTTTGTTGCAAAGAGTGAGTACATAAAGCACTCAATAGGGATTGGCTAACATTGTTAATTTGCATAAAATAGCATTTATAAAGGAATAACATAAATAGATTGAAAGGCAGTAAAACAAATAATAATAATAAATTTCTCATTTGTTTTTCCAATGACCAACTTATGACCTTAATCCATATTCCAACCTCCAAACCTTTATTTGTTTTGATAAAGTTTAACCCTTGACTATAATCACTGAGTAATGCTCAATATTATGAGCACGGCTATTCAAATAAATTTTACACTCTGCAGAGGTTATACACTTTACCCACAAGATACAATCATACACCACAAAGATGAGTGATTATAACAAAGCCTTTCCAATTCATGTCTAAACCCGGTACTACCTGCTAAAGTTTTAACACTGGTGGGACTGGTTACCACATCCAGGGTCTCCATGTTGCACCATGTGAGCCTACCCATGCAAGGACTGGTTACCACAATTCGGGTCTACACCACCACTAATAGTACCAAAGCTTAGATATAACAAATTAATCAGTTAGGTTTGTCCTATACCAGATTTGTAGTTGTATGAATGACTCAGTTCAAATTCTTGCAAGATTAAGTCCTTAATTGACTAAGGCAAGGCTAACTAAAAATCATCATAACCATGAACCATCAAATATCAAAAAAAGAAATGTGATCGCCCAAGTGCTACATTGGCCCACCACAAATTCTTGTCTCTTGCCTTATTCTAAATTATTTTACCACCCCAGTTGATTTACCATGCACCACGTGCCATCAACAAGAACAACATTGTGTAACAACACCCGATGCACAAGTTAATAAACATGTTCCATAATTATTAAGCAAGATTAATCATTTTCACATAAAATGGTGACTCGTTGCATGGCTAAGCATACTACTTGCGTTTTAGCTACCCATATTAGCAATTGTAACTACCAACTAATAAATAACCATCCTAGGGGGTGACAAATGAAATATGACATATGAAATGACAAGGTGGATGTAATACAAAGTAGAAAATTAACTATTCCTAACATAATTGAAACGAGTGATAATTGAATTAGCATGTAATACTTTAAAACAATATAATATTTAAAGTATGGGTTCAACATGATCAAAGTACAACTTGCCTTTGAAAAGCTCTGAATCTTGCTCTCGACCTTGCTCATGTGCTAGCTCCTCAACCACAAACTCACTGGGCAACTCGACGTCTATACGAAATGAGAGAGAAAGCAATAAATACCAAAAATGGAGAGTAAGATCAACTTCAAAAATTAAATAAAATTACCATTCAATAGAGCTCGATTTTATAAATTTTTAGAAACTATAATCACCTCAATCAGAGTTTGTATGAGGGAGAAATAGTTCAAAGTTTGAAATAAAAGATAAATTAGGAAAATAGAAAAATCTGAATTAACCAAATTATTTTTGGACTGGAAAAATAGCATTTATGACGTCATGTTGATGTCACTAAAGAAAAATAATTTTTACCTAAAATATTTTTCTACGAAAAAATTGGATTTATGATGTTTTGCTGACATCACTGCCATGTGGTAGCATGAGATGCTGGCACGTGTTGCTGACACATGGACCTGGTCCACGATTCGGCCTCGATCCACTATGGACCGACGGCACTATGCCCATGCACTGGCTGATGCAAGCCATGGAGTTGGCGACGGCACGTGGTGAGACGTAGCAGGCACAAAACATGGGGCAATCTCACCCACCCAAATCAAAACAGACGGTCGAGATCTGCTGATGCAACTTAACTCAGATCTACTGTGGAGGCAACACACGGTGGTATCCTTTGTTTAGATCCGATCAAACGGTGGTGACTAAGGGAGGAAAACTGAAACATCGAGGCGACACGGCTACCCCGGCGAGCAACACGTGGCACGGGCAGAACCATGCGATCAAGATCCAATGGTCAAGACTGGTGGTGAGGTGGCAGCGTAGGGCATACGGGCGGAGGCGACAAGTTGTAACGACCCCCATTTTTACATAAATATAAAAATCTCATATGCATACAGTACTAGTCCCATGATGAGTGGCTAGTACGCACATTTACAACAATTGGAATCACAACCATACAATATGTAATGAAAGTAGAAACTATTTATACAGTGTATTTTACAATTCAGAGTATATGTAAACATAGCACAGAAGAAGTAAAGTCTTATAGTGTGCCCATCTAACCCGCAGGCAACTGACAAGACATAATCCCTAGAAAAGATCACTTCATTAATATATTCGCATCCTGCAATGAAAAGAAATCTTCGGAGCTTCGCTATCTTTTCCACCGAAAAAAACATAATAAGTAAGGTTGAGTACTTTCATACTTCGCAAGACTTAAGGTGGTATTTGCAAATGCATAAATGCAGGCCATGTCAAAGGAGGCTTCTACGATTAATTTTGCATAAAGCAAATTGAATTTGTAAATCAAGTTGTCATTTGCAAATAGAATTTGTAAGAGCAAGTTTGAATGATATAAAAGTAAATAAAGTATAAGTAATAACTCATAGTCCTTCACGGCGTGAACATTGAATCATCCATTGCCATCCCGTGGCTCAAATATGAAAGAATCACCATCTAACAAATGTTCCCAACCCAACCATTTAGAAAATACCAAAATTTCTAACTATGTGTAACTTTACCAAGTGCTTATAACTGTGAGTGTGGCTAATCGATTAGATTTACACTATGTAGAGGTGTACAACTTTACTCATAAGTCATGACTTTTTCTTTTTACCACATGTTTCACGCACCTTTGGTGTAGTAGCCAGATTGTTTATGACAAAAACCTTTACATTTTTGTCGACGATCGGGATCGTCAACCGCAAGAAAGAGGTAGGGGTCAGAGAGTTTATGAGACCCGAGCTGCGTTTTACTCGAACGAAGGAAGAAAGTCGATCGGGGCAATGGTCGGAGCAAGGCGACAACGAGCACGAGACAAGAGTTTATACTGGTTCAAGCCCTCGTGAAGGTAATAGCTCTACTCCAGTCGCCTCGCGGCGGTGATTCTTGTTATATGGGTGTACAGAGCAGTGTTTACAACTTAAGATAGTAATGGTGATTCCTAACTCGAGCTGCTGTGTGTGTTGTGTTGCGTCCCGTGTTCCGTGTCCTTGGAGCTCATGCGTCCTTGGTCTTTATACTTCCTCCGCACGCAACGGCCGGGAGCAATCCTCGAAGAGGGGGCCTTCGTGCACCTTGAGGGCGGCAAGAATCGCCTCGAGCTTTGCAGACGCCGAGTCACCCCACGACCCGCTCTCGGCAACTGCGGTCCGATGCTCGATCCAAATCCTGAGGCGGACCGAGGCTTGAACGAGATCCCGCCCGAGCTTGAGGTCGGCGAGGTCGACCGGGTCCTGCCGCTCTAGGTCGAGCGCTCCAGTATGCACCCAGGTCGTGGTCGGGGCCTTCCGAGCTTGGGGGCTCCGTTGACCGTACGCCAGCCGGTCAAGGAGTTCCCAGCCCTCGTCAGCTAGCCCCCGAGGCTCTAGGTCGGAGGGAACCCTCAGGACGACCTCGAGCCTTATTCTTGGGATGGAAAAACCCTTCGTAGGTCTTGACGCCTTGGTCGAGGTCGGGCGGAGACCATAAGGCAAGTCTCTTGGCCACGACACCTGGCGACCTTCGGACTTCTCGATGTTGGTACGGATGTGAACGGTTGATGGGCACCTGGCGGCGTCTCGACCCCGTAGCCCAAGCCTTAATCACAGCCGTCAAGTCATAGTTGGCACGCCTTTTAAGGCGCCGTGGACTGGATTTTACCGTGTTGCGGTTCATAATCCCAGCGCCACATCTTCAGCAAGAAAAGCACTCGCCCTTGAGCCCTTTGTCTTCCAAGTTCTCTCGCCCGAGCAAGGTCCCTTCCGTTCGCCTCCTCGACCAAGCACCCTACAGCGCCATGACCAAGCTTGGAAGGAGCACCTGTCGTCGCGAGGATGAAGGAGCTCGAGGCCACAGGGATAGTGGACCGGTGACATGGCGGTTCTTGGCGGCGAGACCGAACCTCGCCCAGGGATGATGAGATCGTGCGCCTGACCGAGCATTACGCTCTCCTTGGCCTCGGACGGCCGGAGAGCGAGTTCGTATGGACGTTCTTTCCAGCTGCGAAATAGAGCTCATCAATCTGGCACCGAATTCCGTCCTTACGCTCGCCATCTTTTCCCATTTGTGCGAGGGATTCCTGGGAATCCTTCC
The DNA here is from genome assembly GCA_036346375.1 of Guadua angustifolia. NCBI lineage: Eukaryota > Viridiplantae > Streptophyta > Magnoliopsida > Poales > Poaceae > Guadua > Guadua angustifolia. The sequence goes on from CM070522.1 coordinate 7,208,236, forward strand.
CACCCCCTCGCTGTTCTTCCGCTACTACTCCCTCTTCCGCTCCGGGAAGGACCCTGTGGTCGGATGTCTGTACTTCCGACTTCGAACCGGGCTCAAATGGCTCTTCCCGAAGTGCGCCGCCCGGGACTCACTTGGCCCCTGGCCCGAGCGGTGGTTTTATTTGAAGAAAGGGGAGCTCGGAGCTCTGACGTACGAGGGGACCCCCGTCACCGAGAAGAAGGAGACCCCCGAGCCCGAAGATCTGGAGGTTGACGAGGAGGCCATTGCTGCCATACATATCTGCGCCACGCGCGGCCTTACTGGGCAGGCAATCGCCGTCGACTTCTTGCGGAGCCGGGTGTCCCCTCTGCGGAGGAGGGAGCACCCGTTCTTCGAGATCGCGGGGCGCGACGACCCCACTCGTGAAGGTTCGACAGGCAAGGCCTCCGCCCTTGGAACTTCCGCTCGAAATCCATCTTCCAGCCTTTCTTGACAGCCCATGTTCTTGCAGCACCGAAGGAATCCTGGGTCTCCGACAGGATGTTCGAAATGTTCGGGAAGCTGGCGCATGGATACACCCTCGACGATCCGGTCCCGAAGAACGTACTTCGCCGGAAGGCCGAGGCAAGCCGTCCCGACCTTGCCCTTGATCTTGTTTTTAGCGAAGGTCCCTCTGACCCACGCAAGTTCTCAGGACCATCAGGAGCTGTTCGATACAGCCAGGAGGATGCTCCCGCTGCCCGGCGGGGGCAAACTCAAGAAGGGGAGGAAGAGGCCCCCCTCAGCCACGACAAGCCGTCAGGAGGTGAAGAGGCCGCATGTCGAGTGGGGGAACCGCGCCACGGTAAGGACCCTACCGGTCGAGCCCCCGAGCCTAAGTTCATGTGCCTTCTGCTTGACGAGTCCTCCTAGTTGCAAAGAAGAAGGGCGGCGGCCGCCAGTCTTGGTACCCCGGCCACGGGCTTAACCGGGCCCTTGCTGCATGCGGGCGTTGCGGCCGAGCTCGGGCCTCGAGATCCTGTGTCGTGAGGACGCATAAGCGAGGCTCCCCCTCAGCATCGGGGCAACAAGACCTTCGACGACCGGCGAGACGGAGACTGGTGACCCAGGTAAATTCTTTGCATCTCGGGCTGCGCCGCCCCTTTCGCATCTTTTTGGCTTAGTGAATGCTTTTGATCGCAGATCGTGAGCACCCGAGCTCGAAATTTGCCCATTTTGACGATGGCTATTGTCCGTATGTAGTCTCGAGTCCGAGGAGGAGGATACGTTTGAGTTGGTCCGCGTCGCCAAGGCTTCAACGCAGACCCGTCGGGTCGTCGGACCGGTTCCGGTCGGTGAGTTCGACCAGCCCTTGATGATTCTGGACGATGGAGAGCTCCACCCGCAACCGGTATGGATTTTGACATCGGGAGGCTCATGATGCGGCCACCGTTGTCGACTCTCCGGCTTCACCGCGAGGGAGGTGCCTAGGGCGTGGGGCGCTTGAGGCGACACCGAGCTCCCGACCACGGCCGCCCAGCGCCGAGGTCGCGATTCCTCCGACCACCGAAGGTGACCAGGCTTGAGGCTCCATGACTGCCTGAAGCGGCTGCTGGCTGGCACCGAGGCATGTACCTTGGTCGTGGAGGTCGAGAATCTGTGGCGGACCCGGCCGCCCCTCCCAGAGTCGGGAGACAGGTGGGGCCCGGTCGTGAAGGTGACCACGATCTTGGCGCCGCCTTCCTCGCTTGTTGTGGTCGAACCCGGAGGAGGTGACGACCATCAGCCGCCCTAGGCGGTAACTCGAGATCCCGGCCCGAGCGCGCCAGTGGTGGTCGGGGTCGACCTTGACACTAGTGCGCCGGTCGACGAGGAGGAAGAGATCCCCCGCAATCGTATCGACGACCGCGAGGAGTTTAACCGCATACGCCTGGAAGGCAATCTCCGCAAGGTAAGGGTCTTCCTGCGCATTTCGTAGCTGGTAGCCTGTGTTCCTTATTCCCTCATTTTGGGTCTCCCTACTCGTCGTGAAGGTGATCGACCATGCAACCCAAGGGCTACAAGGCCTTCAGGAGCATGCCGTTGTGCTGAAGGGCCTTCTGGACGCAATAGAGGCGCGGGAGCTTGAGCGCGACAAGCTTATCCGGACCATTGAGGTCGAGCAAGGAGAGCTCGAGCAGAGGGCCCAGGAGATTGACGATTTGCGCCAGACGATGAGGGCACAAGAAGTAGCCCATGCGGCGGAGCTCGAGCAGGCCAGGGCCTCCGAACGCGACCATGGTTATACGGCCGTCGAGCAAGAGCGCGCACGGTCGGCCAAGGCGCCAAGGTCGGCGGGCCAAAGTTGAAGCCCGGAGAAGGCTGCTGCAGGCGGCGCCTCTCCCGGACTCGTCCCCGACCTCGAGGCTAAGATCCGGAACTGAAGAGAAGCTCGGCCGCGCCAACAAGGCGTCGAGGACGAGCAGTGCCAAGGTCGAGGCATTGGAGAAGGCCGCCATGACCGGTCTTCCTCAAGAAGCGTCCCCGAGCTCGAGGCCAAGGTCTCGGAGCTTGAAGGAGGCTCGGCGTGCGTTAAAAGGGCGGCGACGAGCGCGATGACCCAGCCCGAGAGCGAACGGCGCCGAGCCTCGGATGCCTCCACGGTGGCCCTCCAGAACCAGAGTGAGCTATCGGCCCTGAGGACCAAAGTCGCCGAGCTCGAGCAAGAGAAGTTCGCCCGCGAGATGGCCGACCTGTAAAAAAAACTTTTAAAAGCAAGGGATGTACTAACAAGAATGGTTAGTTTTTGGTGTACAAAGAAACCTCGTCCCTGTTGTAAATCCGTAGCTTGGGGATACATGAAGTCTTCCTTGCTTTGCTTATTGGTCGTTCCCGTGCTTTCTAGGTCGTGCGCCGATAGGGTAGCCTTACCCAGCCCCCGTTGGGTCCGAGGTCGAGCGACGCGTGCCTCGGGCACAAGACTTAAACATGGACGAGAGGCCACGACCTGCAAAGTGGAGGAACAATCCGCAATGGTAGAAGGGCACGAAGCGGTCATCGTTAGTGCTCGAACGGTCCTTGCGACCATGCATATCGCTCGATGGCTAAAGCGGCGAGGTTCTCAGCTCGAGCCCGAGCACAGGGAAGAGCTAGATTGCGAAGAGGTTAAACTACGCTTAGCTCGTTATTTGGCGGTGAACGTTAAACCTGCGTCGCTTAGACCAGGAGCGAATGTGTTAGCGCACGAGGGTCGTGTTCGAGAAAAAACAAAAGAGGAAACGTTCGAAAAAGAAATAGCAGTAACATCAGCGGAAGCAGACATAGAAAATGAAAGATCAGCTTTATTGAATTGTGAGGCATAGGGTTTACACATAAAACTTCCGAAGCTGATCTATATTCCACGAGCTAGAGAGCTCTCTGCCGTCGGGCATCGCTAGCAGTAAGCCCGTCGCGATGGCGATCTGCTGAAACAACTCTATAGGGGCCCTCCCACCGCGGGGATAACTTGTTGGTGCTGGACGAGCTCTGAATCCGCCTCAGGGCTAAGTCCCCAACAAGGAGCTTCCTAGGTCGTACCGACCGAGACGCATGTCTGCGAAGAGTTTGCAGGTAGTGCGTTGATCGTAGTAGTGCACGGCATCTTACTTCTTCCGCGAGGGTGAGGTCGAGAGACCGTTCGTGCTCGAAGTCGACTTGGTCGACCAAGTCGACTCGGCGAGCCAGGCGTGACCTCGGGAGGCGGGGCGGCCGTGCGAACACGAGTGGAAGGGTGTGGACCACAATGGCTCGGCTTGTTGTGGTACGAATAGACCATAGGACGGTGGGAAGTTCGTCCACCCAGGCCTTGCCGTATCGGTCGAGCTCATCTGCGACTCGTTTCTTGACGCCCTGAACGATTTGCCCGTTGGCGCGTTCCGCTGCTCCGTTGCTCTGGGGGTGAGCCACCGAAGCGAAGCAAATTTTAATGCCGAGTTCCTCGCAAAACTCCTGGAACAACTCGCTGGTAAACTGAGTACCGTTGTCAGTGATAATCTTGCATGGAACCCCGTACCTGGTGACCACGAACAAGCGGAAAAAATGAACTGCCGCCCGAGCAGTTATGGTCGAGACCGGCTCAGCCTCTATCCACTTGGTGAAGGTGTCGACAGCGACGAACAGAAACTTCTTCCCTCCGGCTGCTTGAGGAAAAGGACCGAGGATGTCCAGCCCCCAGGTCGAGAAGGGCCACGCGAGCGGGATGGTGCGAGCACGTGGGCGGGTTGATCGACTTCGGGCGTGGAATTGGCGAGCTCGGCGGTCGGACGATATCACGAGCATCTGGAGCGCCGAGGGCCAATAGTACCCCATGCGGAAGGCCTTCCCGACCATTGTCTGTCTGAAGAGTCGCCCTACGAGGCTGAGTGAATGTCATGCAAGAGGTACTTACCTCCTCCGTGGAGATGCACGCGTCGGGATCTTAAACATTGCGTCTGAAGCTCTCCCTCGACAAGCGTGTCTGAGACTTCGCGGCCGCAATCCGGCTCCTCCGGCAGGTCGGGTGGAGTCACCCGAGCAAGAAGCGTGGATGGCCTCGGCCGGGAGGTGTACCCGACCATGGCGGCGCGACCTCTTGGTCGGAGATTGACGGGCCGCTAGTGTCTCGAGGATGCGTCGGGTGGGACTTTCGTCGGAGGAGCCAAGCTTGGAGAGGAGTCCGCTGGAGTTGTCCTTCACGGGATGTGTTTGAGCTCCAAGTTCTGGAACCACTTCTCCATCTTGCGCGCCTCGGCGAGGTACTTTGTCATCGAGTCTCCCGAGCACTTGTAGTCCTTGTTGAACTGATTGATGACGAGCTGGGAGTCGCCCTTCACGACCAGGCGGCGTACTCCCAAGGCCTTGCAGGCTCGCAAGCCGGCCAAAAGAGCTTCGTATTCCGCCACATTGTTGGTCGCCGAGAAGCCAAAACGAATTACGTACCTCAGCTTGTCGCCGCGCGGGGTGAGGATAAGGATCCCAGCCCCCGAGCGCTTGAAGGATCTCGAGCCGTCGAAGAACATGACCCAGGGCTTTTCGTCTTCGACCTGAAGCTCGGGAGCGGGCTGCGACGTCTGCTCGACCACGAAGTCGGCGAGCACTTGCGACTTTATGGTCGTGCGCGCCACGACCTGGACGTCGAACGCCGCCAGTTCCATGGCCCACTTGGCGATTCGCCCGCCGCCCTCCGGGTTCCTCAGGATGTCCCCGAGCGGGAAGTTGCTCGGGACGACCACGGAGTGTGCCTGGAAATAGTGCCGGAGCTTGCGCGAAGCCATGAGGAGAGCATATAACAGCTTCTGTACCTGCGGGTAGCGCTCCTTCGGGCCGTGCAAGACCTCGCTGGCATAATAAATAGGGTCTTCTTGAGGCCCCGTTCGCTACCGAAGACGACACTAACAAAGATGGGGGTGGCCGCGAGGTATAGCAGTAACTTCTCACCAGGTTGGGGCGTTGTAAGGAGGGGTGGGGACGGCAGGTATGCCTTCAGGTCGTCGAAGGATCGCTGGCCTCTGGAGTCCACTCGAAGCCCGTGCTTGCGCAAGGTTTGGAAGAATGGGAGCCGCGCCGCCGAGCCTCGAGATGAATCTGCTGAGGAGGCCATGCGCGATGAGGCTTTGCACCGCTGATCGAGGCCGGGTGCCATCTTTTCGATCGCCTCGATCTTCTCCGGGTTTAGTCCAACCCCAGAGCCCCCGATCATGTAGCCGAGCACCTTACCGGACGCTGCGCCGAACACGCACTTCTCGGGGTTGAGCTTGATCTTGTGCCTGTTCAGGTTGGCGAAGGTCTCCTCGAGGTCGCGAACGTGGTCGCCCTCGGCGGGGCTTTTGACGATGATGTCGTCCACGTAGACCTCAAGGTTCCGCCCGATCTGGAGCTCGAAAGTCTTGGTCATCAGACGTTGAAAAGTGGCCCCCGCATTGCGCAGACCAAATGACATGGTCGTATAGCAATAGGTGCCAAACGGCGTGATGAAGGAGGTCTTGCTTTCGTCATCGACCGCCAGCTTGATCTGGTGGTACCCCGAGTAAGCATCCAAGAAGCTCAGTATCTTAGCATTCGCGGTGGAGTCCACGATCGGTCGATCTTGAAGCGAAATTGTCCTTCGCAAGCCGAGTTCAACCCGTATGGTCGGCGACATTCTCCACTTTCCTCCCTTTTTCTGCACGATGACCGGGTTGGCCAGCCACTCGGAGTAGTTGATCTCACGAATGAAGCCGGCCTTCAAGAGCTTGTCGAGGTTCTCCTTGATGACTGCGACTTTCTCCGGAGAGAAGCGACGCAGCTTTTGGCGCACAGGTCGGGAGCCGGATCCCACCTGCAGTTTGTGCTCAATCACCTCCCTCGGGACGCCGGGCATATCCGCGGGCTCCCAAGCGAATATACCCTTGTTGGCGCGAAGGAAGGTGACGAGCTCGAGTTCCTATTTGGGACTCAGCTCATCGGAGACGTGGACACACTGGTCGGGTCGCTCTCGTCGAGCAACCGGACCTTCGTTGTTCGCTTAGGTCAGTCGCCGCCTTCGGCGGGCGTTCTTTGTCGTCTCCTCGACAAGGCGTGGCTGAGGCGCTTTGCTGCAAGGGCCAAGGCCTTGGTCTCAGAGCCATGCGCCGCTTGTAGGTCGCCCCGCACGATGATGACACCGTTGGGGCCAGGTAACTTCATGCATCGATGGCCATAATGGTTGGCAGCCATGAATTTGACCAAGGCAGGTCGCCCGAGGATGGCGTTGTACGGGAGGTCACCCTCGACCACTTCGAAGGTGATCAACTCGGTGCGAAGTTGTCAGAGCCACGAAGGTGTGGCAAGACAACCTGCCCCAAGGGGTGGTCGAACTCCCGGGGACTATCCCGAAGAACGGTATGGTGATGCTCTTGACTTTCGATCGGGGAATCTGCATCCGGTCGAGCGCTCCTGCCTGCAATAAGTTAAGAGAGCTGCCGCCATCGACCATGACGCGACCGACCGTGGTGTTGCTGATGGTCGGGGTCACGACCAAGGCGGTCTTTAGGTCTCGAGCCATACCTAGGAGAGCATCCTCTGGGGAGAAGGTGATGGTGGCACCGGCCCACTTGCAGGGCTGCTCGGTGGGCTTCCCAGTGGCGACCTGGTAGATGGTACGCGTGGCGGCCTTGACCTCGCGCCTGGACTGGTAGGCCGACGAGCCACCGAAGATGACGTCGATCCGGCGCTCGCCTTGCTGGAACTCCAGGTCGAGGTCGTCGTCCCGCTCCGCGCCGGCATTCACCCGGTCGGGCTGGTCGTCATCCTTCGGGAGCATGGGCATCTCACCCCGCCCATCGTAGAAGGCGTCTAGCTTATTCTGCCAAGCCCTGCAGGCCCGTAGATCGTGGCCGGCCGCCCTGTGGAAAAGACAGAACTTTGTTTCGTCAAACCCCGCGCGCCCCTCGACCCCCGGCTGCCGAGCATCGGCCCGTCGGGGACCGGCACGTTGGCCCTCCTGCTGGGGCTGGTTCTTCGCCTGGTGCGGTCGGGGTCGGCCTTGGCGAGGCTTAGAGTCCTCCCGAGCTTGGCCTCGGACCTCGAGGACCTCGCGCTGGCCATCCGCCGAGACGATCACTCGCGGTAGCCCTCCGCCACCTCTGCGATCGCGCTTTCGCTTCTTGGTGGTGGTGCCTTGGTCGGCGCCCCTGGAGTTGGACGGGCCGGCCTCTGTTTGGTTTAGACCAAGCTTACCTTGGTCGTAGTCGCGTTTCCAGCGGACGGCATCGTCCGCGTCCGCGTACCGCTCCGCCATGCGGAAAAGTTTGTTGACGCTGAGCCTCGAGGTGATCTCCAGGTCTTCGGTGAGACGTCGATCACGGACCCCGAACTTGAAGGCCTTGATGACGGCCTCATCAGAAATGCTCGGGATCAGGTTCCTTGTGCGGATGAATCGCCGCACAAAGTCGCAAGATGGCTCGTTCTTCCCTCGATGACACGATCCGTGTCTTTCTCCTGCCCGCCGCCGTAACAACTCACGGAAGTTGGAGCGAAGGCGCTCGAATCTGGCGCCACGACCGAAGGAGCCAAAGCCGATTAAAGAGCCAGGTCCTAGCGGCCCCGTCCAGAATAGTCGGGAGGTAGTTTGCCATCACGAGCTCGTCCCCTCCAGCCGCCAGGATAGCGGTCGAATAGATGGGCGAGAACTCGTCCAGGTTCTTGGTCCGTCAGCCTTCGATCGCCGCTGGCTTGAACCGTAGCCGCCCGCGGCGCGAAGGCCATCGAGTACGCCATGCGGCGTAGGTCGACAGCGACGCGGTCATGGTCATTGCCGACAAGATCCCCGCTGCTGCCGGACTCGGAGTCGAGGCTCCCCCGGCGGCCCGACTTCCGTCGGGAACGACCATGGTGCCGAGCACGGGAATCACCCGGTTGGTAACGCAGGCGGTCCTGTACCCTGCGGCGCCTGGGCGGAACGTCCCGGGAGAGGTCCGCAGACCTGCTGCCAGTCGACTCAGAGCGGCCCGGCTCGGGCCTGGTCCTGGTTGGCGCGGTGCCCGTGGGACGCCGGCGCGTCCGCGTCGGAGCCTCGTCCCGAGCCTGTTGCTCGGGGGCTAACTCCTGTGCAGAAGGTGTCCGACGCGACTGATGGCGCGACGTGTTGTCATTACTTCTCTGGGAGCGGGTCCCCGAGTGTTGACTTTGATGCTGCGCCGGTGCCACCTCGGTCGCAGCCCGATCGAGTTCCTCGGCCAGGGCTCGGCCAAAGAGCTCCGACCTCGCCCTATCAGGGTTGGCCATGACCCGGGCGATAGCGCGGAGGCGCTCCCCGGAAGGGGGGAGCCTGGGTGGCCCAGAAGATGTGCTGGCCTTCTCCTGGGCCTCCCGCCGGAGAGCTGTTATGGCTTGGTTGATGGCAACCTGCACCATCCGGCGAGCGTCTTCCGGGGTCTGCGGATCAAGGTCATCCGCATCTCCCTCAATGCCTTGCCCGTCCGCCACCAGAACATGCTGCTCGAGCGGCGGCGGCGAGGGCGTGAACAGGGACACGGAGTCGGAGTCCGTTCCCGAAGAAAATTCGTCGATGAAGGGCGCCATGCTCCTGGAGTCTTGGTGTCGTTCTGCGAAAAACAAAACAATCGGGCCCCACGGTGGCGCCAATTGTCGACGATCGGGATCGTCAACCGCAAGAAAGAGGTAGAAGTCGAGAGTTTATGGGACCCAGTGTGTTTTACTCGAAGCGAAGGAAGAAAGTCGATCGGGCGATGGTGAACAAGGCGACAACGAGCACGAGACAAGAGTTTATCTTGGTTCGAGCCCCGTGAAGGTAATAGCTCTACTCCGATCGCCTCATGGCGGTGATTCTTGTTATATGGGTGTACAGAGCGGTGTTTACAACTTAAGATAGTAATGGTGATTCCTAACTCGATTGCTTGTGTGTGTTGTGTTGCGCCCCGTGTTCCGTGTCCTTGGAGCTCATGTGTCCTTGGTCTTTATACTTCCTCCGACGCATAGCAGTAGGAGCAATCCTCGGAGAGGGGCCTTCGTGCACCTTGAGGGCAAGAAGAATCGCCTCGAGCTTGTTGCGCCGCCGAGTCACCCCTACGACCCGCTCTCTCGCAACTGTCGGTCGGATGCTCGATCCGAAATCCTGAGGGCGCCAGAGGCTTGAGCGAGATCCCACCCGAGCTTGAGGTCGGCAGGTCGGCCGGGTCCACAGCCTAGGTCGGCGCCCAAGATGCACCAGTGTCGTGGTCGGGGCCTTCCGAGCTTGGGGGCTCCGTTGACCGTACGCCAGCCGGTCAAGGAGTTCCCAGCCCTCGTCAATTTTCTAGATTAACTTTGGACCAGCCTAGTGACGTTAAACCCGTACTATGGTGTAAATGTTAGTACAGTCATTGTACAATAAATGATTAAGCATATCCATAGCATGGCGTACAATGTTGTATCAGTAAATGTTACTCTCAATACTCGGTGTGGGCGCCCCTCCGATGTAACATCCCGAAAAATTCAAAAATTGGAAAAATGAAAATTTTGAAATTTAAAAATGGAATTGAATAAAAATTTTAATTGAAATCAAGATTTTGATTTAAAACAATATCTTTTTCTTTGTTTTCTTTCATTTTTGTCTTAAGAAAAAAGATCTCAATATTAAAACTGTTTCTTTCAAAACAAACAAACTATAAAAAATGAGTTTGAAATGTGATCTTAATTGAATTTTCTAGTATTATTGGTTTATCTTGAGTTTTTGCTTTAAAAAGAAAAGTCATATATTGAAATAGTAAAATGATAAAAGTAAAAGATAAAAAATACCAACAAAAATAATATTAAAATATTAGAAACCTCCGAATATTTATCTTGCTGTCAAAGGTAATCTGAACACATATATTGAAGATAAGATATTGTAATCATGAAGATTTGAGATCAATCCAGATATGTCTTAGAATTATGTAAAAATCTCCAGGGCTTATCTTAAGCCAAGATTTTTATCATGCTGACATCATATCATTATCTACCTCTGATAAAAAGATAAAAATTAAAACTTATATTTGTTGTCTCTAAAATTCAAAAATAGATAGTAAATAAAATTGAATATAGCAATGTCAGAATTTTTAGAACTAAAATATCAAAGATAAAAATATGAAAATCTTGCATAAGATAAATAATGTCATTGCAAACCTTAACAAAAATTTTAATAAAATATTAACCTCAAATTCATTTTCAATTAAATAAAAATCAGAAACTAAAAAAATCTAACAACACGCATTATCAGAGTTAATTTAATTTTTATACAGTAAACTTTAACCTTAAGTTTTACTGGGCCGACCTGTAATAAAATTTTCACAAAATCTTGACCTGATTAGACAGCCCTATTTAATGCTAGATGGCGAGCTGTCCAGAAATCTGCAGTAGTAGTGCCTTTAGCTGTCTGCCATGTGGGCCCGAGCAAGCCAACTGTAGCCTTCTTCCCCACGCCAACAAACAGCCAGATGCCATGGCTTGCACAACTTGCAACCACCGACCTTAAGCCGCGCCGTATACGGCCAAGAGGTCACCATCACCACCACCAATTTCCTGCCAGGTCGCAGTAATCGTGCGCGAACATAGGCCAAGTGCGGCGCCACTCTTCTTCCGCCGGTTCACACCTGAGCCGCCTTGTTGCCACCGCCTTTGCTCGCTTATAAAAACCAGCCCAACGCACGCATGGATGGGATTCTCAACTCTTCTGGTACTCCACCGCCCAGCCAAAGCACCAAATTTGCTGTCTTCTTGCCCCATGCCGAGACTCACCATTACCGGCCAAACTTCTCACCGAGAGCACCATTTTTCAATCCCATGCACTGAGAGCATCACCAATAGCTACCAAGTACCAACCAAAGCCCCAAACTCAATCTTGGTATTTCTCCACCGAATTGAGCCACCACCATATCCCCTGTTGCGCCACCGTTCGTCGCCATGGCGCCGCCACCTCGGGCCACCACGGTTCGAGCTGCCACCACCGACGTACTCCACGAGGTCCCACCTATCCATTTTGGCCCTCTCTTGCAGATCCCTAGGCTTGCTTCCCTGTCGGCTGTGCACAACCGAGCCGCTGCCATGAAGTTCCTGTACGTGCGAGCTTTTGTGGTTCCAGACTCAAAATAGAGATTAGTACTCTTAGTTGTTTTCCTTACTACTCCAGTACTCCTTCACAGGTGGGGCTAAAATTATTAAAGGCTATGTTGGTCTAAAAGCCAGGAGAGGTGAGTAATTAAACCTGTTTAGCTAAAATTCCTAACTAGAAACAATACAAATTGATCTGTGCATTCAAATAATGAGGCCCTAAGTTAAGTAAAAATTAATAAATAATCCTTATCCCATATGTACCTTTATGCGTACAGAAACCCTTATGCAAAGTTTGCAAATTTAGTGTCTTGATAACATAGAACCAGTGGAACCAACTAGGTGAATATTTAATTAGCTAGCTCCAACATCAGAAAGGACCTTGATTAATATGGTTTAACCCTCATTTCAAATTAAAAGATTAAACTCGGTTTAATTACTCTATGGACTCAAATATCATGGACCTAGTAAAGTAGAATTTGATTAAAGCTTAAATAATCTTTAGAATATATGTATGAATAATTGTCCCGTGAAAACCCTCAAGCAAAGTGGATTAAATAATTGACTTGTTAGGCGAAGGGGTAAAGGAGTAAGGAAAGATTAGAGAATCCTTGAATAATTTTCAGAAGCTTCAATGAACCCACAGTTTGATTAATCTCTAATTGAAATATTGAAACATATAACTAAGTAAGTATTTGATGGAGCTGAGCTTAAAACATTTCTGATCCAATTAAATTCACTTACATAACACACATATATATATAGAAAGAAGAAAAAAGACCCTCACATGGATTGTTGTATATAATAAAAATAATGTCTTGATGTCATGAGGACTAGTATAGACTGTGCTTGATTAATATCAGGAGCTTGGTATTAGTTAAATAGATGATCCCCAATTCAAATCAATTATTCAGCTCATAGGATTTGACTACTAGCTTAGTAACCTTAAATATAAGTGACAAAATGTTTGAGCCCAGTAGGATGTCTAGTGCAGGTCTAAAGTTAGGAAGGGTAAGTTCAGAAACATGTCTAGACTATTTAGAATCAGAAGTTAGCTTGACTTAATCAATCGTTAAACTCAGATGTTAGAACCTAAAGTAAACTCTAATTAGTTCAAATCTTAATTATGTCGTCAAGCATGTATGTCATATAGAATCTTTATCTCAAGTGTACTTTTGTGCATACATGATCTTTGTTTAACTACACTATAGGTCCAGACCAACTATCCCACAAAAATATTTAATGGTTAATTTAGTATGAGCCAAGTTCCTAATTAGTTATGCTTACAAAAAGCTAAAATATAAATAACTGCTATGAATAGATGATAAGACATGAAAAACTAGTTCTTAAATGACCTATATAGCCAGACCACTTAATACAGTAAAAACCATTATAATATGGCTTAATCTACACTTGGCCTCATAATCAAAATATGCTTTCATGTAGTGGATATATATTTATGCACTTAAGGATTCAGAGTACAAGCAAACAAAATGATATGATTAAACATTAGATCATGTAGGTATAATCTCAAAATATTCCTAAGTTCAAGATCCTATTAGTTGGTAAAAAGATATAATTTAAATTAAGTTCATAAAAGACTTCATTCTTTATGTGCATATAAACTATCGCAGCTAAAAGTCAAATGAAGAAAATTAGTTTTAAAGCACTTCTTGGATCATAACCCGCTAATACCCAAAAAATGGTCACATAACCATGTAAAGTGTAATCGCAAATCTAAAACAAAGTCTTAACCCTTTATAACATAAACTTTAAAACTATTTATGCTATTTCAGCAAAAAATAAAACATCTCGTCTAAACACTAAAATTTATAAAATCAGCTTAGAAACGATCTCCAAAGTAAAGACTATCCTATTCTAAACAAATAATCTCATTTCAACATGCTTTGCATATAAATCATATTAAGAATATAACCCTAAGTATTATGAACACTAAGATCCGTAATATGAATAAATGAACTTAAATAATAAATAAGAAATTAATAATTAAGATATTTGTATCACCGAACATTCTTAAAAAATTAAATATATAAACAGTAATCTGAACTTAATAGACCTAACATATACAAATGATTTTTTATGTAAAAACAAATCTTACAACTCTATCCCTAAACTACACCTATTTTCTATAGTTTGTTTTTATCTGGTTTTCCATCTGAATTCTATTTGCCCTTATTGAAAACTTGTTATTTGTTATTTGTTGTGTGCTTCGTTCGCGACGTGTAGAACCCGACGTCATCAATCCTGTCATCCACAACATCAAATGTGACCACGACTATCATAAACAATAATTAAGCAAGGCAAGTACCCCCTTTGACCATATTGATCCAAGTTTTACAAATGTTTTATTAAATATTTTAATGCATGCGTATGTTCATTAAACTCTACTACTTTGTGGGTATTGGTAGCTATTCCTATAGACACATGGAACTTCCTTGATAAGTATGGATTTGTGAACCTTGATACTCCTAGAATAAGGTAGACAATATATAATGTCAACATAGGAGATCTCACACTTAGATATCATGCTTAGCTATGCTTAAAGAACTTTAAAATTTTAATATGGTTAAAAATATTGAATATGACAAAATGTTGGGTAAGACCTTTCCTTATGGTTGGTATTTTAATTAAAAATAAAAATAAAACTATGATTTTGATACGGGTAATTATTGGCAATAGCCGGAGGTGCAGGTGTTGCACGTAGTGTAGGGGGAGATAATTGCACGTGTCAGATTAAGAACTGAACCCGGTGTTTGTTAAATCCAAGAATTACCGTACAACCATAAGTGCTGGTATAGGACAGTCTTAACCTATTAAGTTTCTTAAAATTAACTTTACACACTAGTAGGCTGGAGACAATGATATATGCCTTGCTATGAGGAGGAATGTGTGTAGGCGGGGTTTGCCGGTGTTGTGGTGTGAATGGCGGGGTTTACTACCTGTGTTATGGTGTGAATGATGGGGTTTATTGTCATATCTTGGGTGTATGTTTCTGTCGTCATAGCAAGGGATTAACATCACTAGGCTAGTGCAAAGTTAGGGTTAAGTAATGTAACGGTTATGTCGTGACTCTACGGCACACCAAAGAAAGTGTGCTAATAGCTTGCACGAAGAGTCAGTCATGTCCTGTGGGTAAAGCTGTACACCTCTGTAGAACATAAAACTTTTCGAAAAGCCATTCTCGTGGTTATGGGAATCTTGGTGCGCCAGCACTAGTTATATGTTTTTATTTTTATAAAACTCTCGATTCTACCGGGTGTTGGTAGAAATTGGTTTGTGGATATGGTCATGATACCAAGATTTATGAAATTTACTTATTCGTACTTATATTCTGTTACTTTTAGTATTAAATTGCTTTTACTTAAATTCCATTTGCAATCTACTATTCTGTATTTACATTTCAAATTAGCTTTATGCAAATTAACTGTAGAAGCATTTCCTTTGAAATGGACTGCATATATTATAGGTTTTGCAAAAAGTCTTTCTGGGTACGAAAGTACTCACCTTTGCTTATTTGTTGTTTTTAGGTGAAGTTAGTGTACTTCAAGACGACATATATTTTGACGCAGGATGTGGGAATATTGATAATGAGTTTTTCTATGATTATGCCTTATCAGTTGCTTGAGGGTTGGATGGGCACACTACAAGACTTTGATTCTTTCCGCTGCAATTCACTCTATATTGTAAGACCTTATTGTAGAAATTACAATTATTATATGTAATAAAGAGTATGAATGTGATATCAATTGTTGTAAATGTGCGTACTAGCCACTGATCATGGAACTAGTATTGTATGCACGTAGATTCTCATTTTAGCATTTTATGCCAAAAATGAGGGTCGTTACATCTGAGCAACCAGTTATTGAAGAAACCCGTACTACTCCAGCCTTCCAATGTGCAAAATTAAACTAGATAACTTAATTGGTTTAAGTCTTTCCCATACCAGCACTTATGGTTATATGTATTTCTTGGCCTGAAAACAACCCATAGTTCGGTTCTTAATATGACACGGGCGATAATCTCCCCCATACTACATACAAGTCCCTTCCACACATCTGACTATTGCCAATAATCACCCGCGCCAAAACCGTAGTTTTATTTTGGATTTTTAAGAAATTACCATTAATCACATTAATCATCATCATGTCTCAATAATTCCAATGATCAATTTATTCAATTTGTTTGTCCCAAATCTAAAGTATGGCTAAGCATGATTATTAAATCACATATATCCAAATTGACATTATATATTGTCTAACCTTAATTCTAGGTTTATCAAGGTTCACATATCAAGAAAGTTTTATGAGACAACAGGTATATCTACCAGTACCACAAAATAACGAATTTATAGAAAATACGCACATGCATAAACTGATTTAGTAAAACAAGGGAAAAATTAAATACTAGGATCAATATGACAAAGGGGCGCTTGCCTTGCTGACTGTCATTGAAGTCGTACTCAGCGTCGTTGACGATTGAATCTGTAACGTCGAGTTCTACACGTCGTCCGATAGAAAAATCATGGAACAAATAATAAACCAAAATACGGGCAAATAAATAAAAGTGGAGAATTCAAATAAAAACTTGCATATAGAAATAGATGTGGTTATTATGTTTTATGTACATGTGTTCAAGCAACTTTTTATTCTAGCGTATTATTATTAGTAGTATTATTTATATCATGTTAGCACAAAGTGCTGCGTTGTTAAAAGGATTTAGATGCAAAGCATATTATATACGGATTATATCTATTTCTAGGCATTTGAATATTTAAGAGCTTCTTGCAGGTAGCTTTCCTTGATTACATCTTTTCTTTGTGTGTGTGTGTGTCCTTTCACTAAGTCATGTTCTAATTTGGAAACAGACTCAAGCCAAGATCATTTCTTAATCATTTTAGCATGTACAGGCCACCTACTGACATGCTAAATTATAGAAATAAGTTTTACTTATTTTAGATTCTTTTTACTCAAACTATGCATATTTGAATATCTAATACATTGAAATTACTCTTTATTAAAAAAGTGATTCAAACAAAGTTGAAATTAGAATATTTTTATATATTTGAGTTTCTGGCAGCATGAGGTTTGCAATAAAATTGGTTTCATCAAAATCTAAGTTCATTTGCACAAACTTTTATATGTTTAGTCTATCTTTTTGCCCTTTCTTTAAATTCAAAATTTAAATTTATCTCGAGCTATTCTTCAAAATATGTTTGCATTATCTAAAAGTACTTGATTTTATATGAATATAGAAATTGATTTCATCTTATTTGGATTTATACTTTAGAAGTTATAGCCATTTGAATTGATTCGGTTTTGAAAATTAAAAGAAATAGCAAAATACGTTTTCAGAATACTAAAAACGCCTTTCGCTGCATGCCATCTTTCTCTGTTCAAAACCAACCCAGGTCGCTAATAGCTTAGGTCCACCTGTCAGTGACTTCTAGGCGTGCACGTTTGAATCAAACTCAGCCACTAACAGCGTGGCCCCACTACTCAGTGAGCCAAAGGAGAGTGTGAGCTAGGGCTTGTCGCTGGCGAGGATTCGGTGGCTTTCCAGTCTAGCCGAAGGCACGACTAGTACCAGGGCATCCTTGCACACCCGATGGTGGTACCCATTCGTGTCGGCGACAAACAAAACCACGTCGCCACCGTGGCTATGCGGCGACAGAAGGGGCAGCAAGCTGTGCTGGTGATAAGGGGCTTCCTCGACGTAATCTGTTCTAGTTCTAGCATTAGAGAGACATAACCATTCCATTTTACCTGTCGCTAACTTCAGGGATTAGTTGGTTCGATCTGCCACCGATCACCGAAGATGGGAAGAAGGGCAACAGTGGCGGCAGGTTTCTAGCTGATGAGACCTGGAACAAAATGGGGGGTTTTTGATGCTTATGAGTCACTAATGCTATAGCTAAAAGAAATTGGATAAAGATTGCATATACTGCCTCAATTTGAGCTCAGTCTGGTTCTAGGGTTCTTCGGTCACAGAGAAGAAATGAGGAAATTGGCATTGCTTAGTGGATGAAAGTGAACAAGCGGAGAGGGGAAATGACGCGCACTCTAATGTGATCACAGACCGGCTTTTATAGCCCCAAATTTGTTGTAGAGAAGCTCGAACAGGTAGTGTGAACTCGGCAGGGGGTTTTGTGGTGCTAAATAGGAGATGATATGTGCAATTTGCGGGAAATCCAGGCAAGGACGATGCGTGGCAAGGGGAAGGATGGTGACATGGTCTTGGGTAGCATGAAGTTGCAGCGATGGCAAAACTACAATAGTGATCTTTCGCTCGGGGAGCTCCAGCTGAGAGAGGAGGAAGAAGACAATAGCTGAGGCTGACAGGTGGGGTCACACAGTGGATGGGCCTGAAAGGCAGCGAGAGAGGAGAACTCCAGATTTTACAGCAAGCTGAGTTAGATCATGTTTGATGAATCTGTTAGCTATCATGTCGGTAAATTAATGGAATTTTTACTGCATATACTAGAGATAAGCTAGATTATACTATTAAAATTTCAGCTTGAGTTGATGTCTGTGGAATTTTTAAAAATTCTGACAATGCACTATGCTCCATTTTGTACATTCTGTTTTCAATTTATCTAGGTGCATATATTTTATTATAAATTTTTGAAACTTTTTACAAAGATTTTTGATTGCATATTTGTCTTCAGTAAAATTTTCAGCTCCATATATTTTGTATTTCTTTTATAAAAATTCTGACATTGATATTTCCAGATTTTTAGTTTTTCTATTTTTGATTTTTAAAATTACAAATGCACTTTTTTATTCTTGATATTTTTATTGTAGGTATATATTTCCTGTTAGATCATAACATAAAAATTCAGCTCAATATCTTACAAGATATGTTTCATTAAATTATGACATCAAGATCTTGTTGTTAGTCAAGAATTATTAATTAGCTTTCATTTCATACTTAATTGCTTTGATATGAATTTTAAAATTTTAATTAGATCTCTGAAGATTTTATAGGATTAAGTAAAATTTTCATTTATTTTATTGTTGTAATATTTTTACTCTTATCTTTATCTATTACTTAATTTTATAAAAAGAATTTCTCCATTTGTGCAATAAACATAAAATCCAGAAAAGTCAAGAAAATCCAAAAAAATCATAAAAAGCATCAATAAATATAAGTAAATGTAATCATTTAATTTGTTAGCGTATTTTAAGTTCTGCACTAAAAAGAATACAAAATCAAGAAAAGATTTTCTTTGAGAACCAATATTCGTGAAAATTTTCAAAATAGATAGAAATTTAAAATAAGATTATATTTTGAACTCATTTGTTATAGTTCTTTTATTTTGGGGGAAAAGTTTTGATATTAAATCTTTATCTTACTTGAAACTGGAATTCAAGGTTTTAGGACAATATATAATTTCAATTGAAAATCTTGATTTAAAATGAAATTTTTATTTAATTCCATTTTCAAATTTTTTATTTTTCTTATTTTTGAAATTTTCAGGATGTTACGCAAGTGGTGGAATCCTGGCCTTCCATTCATAATCCGACAGCTAAAACTTAACCCAAAGCGATACTATGCGATGCAATCTACACCGTACGATCTAGATCGGACGGTGGTGCAAGCTCGCGAGGGCAGCAATGTTGCGACGACGCTACATGGTGGCTTCTTACCGACGCTGAGAATGAAGACCAAGGCGACAACGATGCAACGAGTCTCTGGCGATGTTTTCACCCTGGTTCGGTGCAGCTTGGTGCGAGCTTCTCAGATCCGGGCTCAAACATGGTAGGCGAGGCTCGATGGCGATGAAAGCAACAGAAAACTGATGGCATAGGCTTCGACTTACTCTGGCAAGCTCGCGTGGGCACAAGATGGTGTCTCGACGGGCGTGCGCTAAGGTTATGGGTGTGGCTTGAGGTGGGCTACATGATGCGCAAGGTGGCACATTCAATATGTGCCTCGACGAGTGCAAACTAGGCAAAAATGAACTCTGAGGATCACGGGATTATGGCGGCATGACAGATTCAGAGAGAAATCAGCTAAGCTGACATGGCATAATCGTGACCATCCCCACAGATCTAATCTGACGACACATGAGGCGCAAACGACGTGTGCGAGGAACAACGGTTGGATTGAGATCCAACGGATGGAACGCGTGGCGACTAGGGTTTCACAGTTAGACGGGCTGCACGGGCCAATGACGCAAGAATTGGGCAGGACTGAATAGGTTTCGACCCAACACTATTCAAAGGGTTTTAAAATCGTTTTCAAATAAAATAATTAGCAAAATAGAATAAGCCAAATAAAATAGCAAAAATATCAGAAAAAATTAGAAAATATTTCAAGGCATTTGTGACTCAAATAAAATATTTCTAGCAAAAGTTTATTTATTCTTTTCAAATTTCCCAAGTAACTTTGTAAATAGGCCATAAATCAAATAATGTAAATTAATTCCAATAAATTCTAGACAATTCTTAAAAAGTATAAAATGCAAACTAAATTCAAGAAATGTAGAAATTGGGGTGTTACACTTCGATGTTGCAGGACTGTTGTCGAAGGAGATGTCCCACTTGAGCCACTAGATAAATGTGCTAATGGCATCTCCTAGTGTCACGATCTCATTGTTTGGGGGCATCTTCAACGTGATAGTCTTAGAAATTTCATGTACACCATCATCATGGACCTTTGCAAAGCCCGGAGCTACTATGCGGCCATGCATAATCGCCCCTAGACCGGATGGATACGTGAACCTCCAAGCAGCCTGCAGGGGAACAGAGCTGTTGGCAAGCCTCACTTGGAGATTACACGGCATGGCCATCTACATATGAGTACATAATTAGTTAACACATTCAACAAGTCTATCTAAGGAGTATTGCAGACATGTATATTAATTACCTATATGTCATCAACATAAAATTTGGCATCGTTCATGTCTTTCTCAAGGGTGGACGCACAACTGTTCTGATGGTTAATTGGGTTGAATTACATCTGTGCTTCTGGGGCTTTCACATTCTGTACGTGCCTCTCTGTATCCACCCTTTCCTCCATCGTTTCCTCAAGGCTTCTTAGCTGATCATCGAATTGTACTCTTAGCCTTTCGTCAACCCTTTACACAATGAGTGCTACTAGCCATTCCTTGTGTTTGGCTTTGCTTCTCTTCCTACTCCGGTATGTGTCGGAGTTTTGTAGGAATCCCATTTTATAGGGAATGAAAACACCTTTGCCTCACGTGCGATCCTAGTGCTCCTTGTTTCTCAAGGCCGTGGAGAGTATATCTGTTTATCTAGAAAGATCCCTGGGAAGATTCTGTACTCAATGCTATCTGCATCCAAAATCCTGACATGTTATTTCACTTATGAAGTTATATATGGACTAATTACAAACTATGTAGTTCGATATCTTAGTAGGTGTTGGAACACTTCCTCGTCTACAGGGTTAGCAAAGGACACGCCGTCCAAAGACGTGGGATGTGACCTAGCTCTTACATAGTTTCGAGTATATGGGTCTAAGATCGAGGTAAATAGCGATGAGGCCTCCTTCTAGATTGCCTTGTCGTCCTCCCTCCTCTATTGCACGATCTTACCTGCGTACCCAGCGATGCATAGTCTGTGCTAGTGGGTGTTTTTTGCCTAGATGGTCTTGTGCGATTTATTTTGAAGCACGAATTCTTCCATCATCTTCATCTCAACGAATTGTTCCCAGATGTCTTCAATGATGAACCTATACTTTTGAAATGGAGTCATTTCCTTATCAATATAATTACTGACAAGGGTGCTCTTGAAATTCTTCCACTCCTTTCCAGCCACTAGCAATGCATACCATCGAAGTGCGTGCATTGCATCTTTTGGGAGCTTGAACGATGCGAAAATTTGTATTACCAGGCTATCGTGTTCCTCATCTATCAACGACTTTCATGATGGATAGGTGATGGGAACCTTTTCGGTCCAACTATCCTACACAATGTCAGGAATGTTGTCACTACCTTAGGAGGTGCGATAGGGGTCCCATCTTACAGATCGACCATCGTGATGTATATCAGCTCTAGGGCCTTTTACTTAGCCCTCTTGGACCGCGCCTTGATTTTCCTATGTTCGGCTCATCAAATCTATTCGGCGATGAGGAATGAGAGGACTTCATCTTCTTTTTAACAATTCACAGACAGTCGTAGAAGAGGAAATAAAGTAAATTTAAGAGTATTATTTAAAACAAGGAAATCAACAATCAAAAAGGGTTTTGTTATTCATTAGAACAAGGAAAGAGAAATATTTTGTGTGAAGAGAAATCTTTTTGTTTGCTAGGGAGATTATAATTCTAAAAAGATTTTTATATTTAGAATAAGGAAAGAGAAGAGGTCACTTCACTCTCTTTTGCCATATGCAAGGTCCCAAAGACTATAAAGTCTATCTGCTTTGCACAACAGTATATATTATGGATAGAGTGCTCTCAGGTGTTGGGCTGCTAAAGGTTGTTAGACCTTCAGCCTCCTCACCACAAGGCGAAGGGCCGCTAGAGATTAATCTCTTACTTCCACTATACCTAGGGTTAAATAATCACAATTGAACTTAAACAATTAGCTAGCAAATAAGGCTTTGAACTTTTATCTTCCTAAATTATGATACAAATAGAGCAATCAATATACTTAGCAATAATCAAATTTACATCACAAAGAGTACTGAATAAGTTGATCAAGCTAAAAGACAGTGAAGCAATACTTTCTAGCACAATCAGTTCGAAGCCATATTTACAACTTTAATTGTTTTAATTCATCAATGACCCGTTGCATCATAGAGCAATCAAAAGGGCATCAAATAGTGAGAAGGTCCTCAAGATAATTAAATTGTCTAGCCCCTTCACATGCAAGATAGTAAAGAGATGGAGGAATATTAGCACATAGCAAAATAAATAACCAACTGACAAAAATTTCAGAAATCCAAACAATAATAGATAGAGGAAGCTTGTTAAATTGTATAATCAAACAAAACCAGAATATCCCATAAAGCTGAAAAGATTCAGCTAATGCTTTTTTTTCCCCTAAAGTTGAGAAGTAGGTTATAAACTTCTAGTAAATTATTGCTTTACTTGGCAATGCATTTTTTCCTAGGAATCTATTAGTTTCCTTGAAATAGTGGCCATAGTTCTTCATAACTTGGTTTGGTACTTAAGAAATAGGGAGAACAAAACCTATCTCATTAACATATGCAAATGCAATGTCACATTGTAGATTTATTGTCTGAGTAATAAAAAAGCTGTCCACCACTTTAATAAACAAGGGATCAAAGACATGACCACCATTTTAATTTAGTGGCCTTTTTGTTTAATCTGTTGCGTGCTTGACTCATCTAAACAATCGCACACTCAGTAAACAACATAAACAACCATGTAATCGTGAACTCAGTCGCACAGTCAACAATATCCTAAAATTGTGTCTACAACAAGAAACACGATATCAGTACCTGATTTATTGAGATACACATGTCAACATTCAACTAATCCAAACTACGTTTTCCTGGTTTTAGCTTTGGAGTGGTGGGATGGCCACCTATAAGAACGTTCAGGATGAACAGCCTGTTCAGTCAGGCGCCGCTAAAGACAATGCTTTAGAGGCTGACACCAAGAAGACCACCACCAACGAATCTGGCTTGCGGAAAGGAGAGCGAGAAGAAGGGACGGACAAGATGGGTGAAGGTGAACATGGATGGAGAGGTCATTGGAAGGAAGGTTGATCTCAATGCCTATCGCTCATACAAGACCTTTGCCTTAGCCCTTGAGTATGGGTGCAAATGGACCGTATACAGATAGATTTTGTTCATCTCGTATCCTATTTTAATTTTTTTTCTTAGATACAGAGTCTGATACGAACAATGCGGGATTTGAATACGAATGCGGATTACCTCGATCACGAATACGGAGCGAATACAGAGATCGTTCTGAATACGGTTAGTCTCGGTCACAAATATTTAGTCCGATAATACGTGAAAACAATAACCATATATGTTGCACATATTAAAATCAATCAACCATACTATGTGTCCAGAATACAACTACATTAGTACGTTAGTAAGTAGATTTAAGTACATCACTCGATAATAAGGACTAGTTAAGCAAGCATATGACTAGCTAGTTAAGCCAGTAATATATAGCAAGTAGCATTGTAGAAAATCACAATTCTTACACCTTAAACTGTCCAAAATTCATTCTTCCATACTTGCTGAAACAGTGAGATCCATTACAGAGAAGAAAACAACACTAGGGAGGCGAAACAAGCAAGCCTTTCTTGATCCCCACTTCATCTGGTGCAACGCAGCAACGGACTAGTTCTTTCCATTCATCGCTCTTCAGCAAGATCCGCATTCTGTCTTAGCACTCCATTTTATCCGAAAAATGTCCTACATAATCATTAAGCTACAGGTGAGCCACAGATTTAAGCAAAGATACAAAATGTGCAACAAATTCAAATAATTCAAACTTAATTTAAAAAATAAATATTTTTGTATATTACGAAAAGTAATGATTTGATATGAATTTAAAATTTTACTTGACTAGATTCAGAGATAAATTGCAAAAGTTATTAGCATTTCAATTATGTTGGGTTTGAAAATTCTCTAGGAATGAGAAAATATGTTTTTTATACAGGAAATCATATTTTGTACTCCCTCCGTTCAAAATATAATGCACGCATTTCAAAATTCAAACTTTAAAATCTTTGACCAATGATTTGTCTAACTATATAAAGATTTTGTGATATAAAAGTAGTACTATTGAATTCGTATTTGAAAGTACTTTGTAATGATAGTGATTTTGTTTGTATGAATAATATTGGATAAGAGAAATCAAGGGTCAAAGTATAGTTTAGGAGATCGTACCAAGTCAAACAACGCCTTATATTTTGAAACGGAGGGAGTATATTGAGGCCCCATTTGTTTCAGCTTAAATACATTTTCTGCTTAAAATAAAAGCGGATTGTGCGCCCAACAGTAGGATTCTAAACAGTTTCTCCAAGAATCAGAATCTGATTTGTACACAGAATCAGAAGTTGTCACCTGCCTGATTCTGCAGATTCTGACTTAGATTCTGCAAGTTCCGTCTCTCACGAGTCGTCGCAAGCACAGAGACTTGCGCCGTCGTCTCTAGACCCCTGCACCACCCTCATCCGCTCATCCGTCACCGACGCCGATCAACAATCAACAGACAATCAGGATTGCCGAACGACCAGATTCTCTAGTCAGTAGATTCTTCAGACAGCCACTTCTCCAGACAGCTGACTACAATTCAGAATCTGCATAATCAGAGACTGTCTCGAAGAGGGCTTGAAAGGGCTCGGCCTTCGCGCTGGCTAACATGGTGGTCCCACCAAACATCCTTACGATGCAGAGCCGAGCTTGAGCGACCTCGCCGGTAGCAAGGGGTTGCCGAAATCAGTCGGCCGCTGGCTCAATGAACAACAGGGGATCACAGCAAACCTAGGGATGGGCTCAGATACGGTCAGCGATGATCGGAGATAGGCCACCGCTGCGCCTGTGCGGCAGCGCCCTTGGCCGAATGGCTACAAGCTCGATTGACAAGTGCTTAACCTTGGGAAATGGTTGGACGAGCTTCAGAGGGAGAGGGGCATGTGAAGTTCATTTTAACTGTCAGTTGGGTTAGAGAATGGTCGGAAGGCTCTGCCACCATGCGCCGGCCATGGGGAAGAAGAGTAGAGGTGCGGCAATACTACAGCTGAAGGGAGCTGTAAACAAGGTTTGAGATGAGTTCTAGGATCCCTAAGGATGCACCAATCGGAAGGAATTGGAGGGCGCCTTACCAAGCAGCATGAATTGATCTTCCCCTTTTCAGTGGCAATGGTGGTTGGCGGCGAAAATGAGCGGGCTTGACTGGGAGAAGAGTGAGGGAAAGTGCAATGGGCTCGGCAGGAGCTTGGTGGCACTTAAAAGACAGTGAAAGGCGGTGGCTACAGGGCTCGTGAACCCGATTTGAGTGTGAATGACAGATCAAGTTTGTAGGCGGTGGCACTAAGGGTCTATTTAGCAGACTTTTAGATTCTGATTCTTCAGTTTTAACTTTTGATTCTCTATAGAATCGATTTTTTGATGGAAGTGATTTCTATCTGAGAAATAGTTGTGAATTTAATAGGGAGGTTTATAACTGAGAGGTTGTGAATCAGGTGGAGTGCAGATAGATTTTTTGGCTCCCAAATTGTAAATCAAAAAATATAAATCACTTTTTCAGATTTTTATATAAAATTTATTAATTTTTTCTTATTCTCTATCAAATATACTCCTAGTCCTAAGTTCCCAGAGCTAGGACATGGTGCAGGGCATGGCATGGTTTGGCAGGGTATGGCGATTGTCTTGTGATGGTAGTGCAGCGCAAGGGATGGGCATCAAGTCGACACCACAGTTTTCCTTGTCTTAACTGCAATTTGATTAGCTTGGGTTTGCCGGAGCAACATACGAGTAGGGAGAAGGCTAGGCACTGCCTCGTGGGCCAAAGCACAGGGATGGTCCACATGTCGGTGAGGGCAAAAGAAGAACCTAGAGTTCTACACTTGGGCAGGGTTAGGTTTTCAAATTAATAGAGCTGTCAATCATTTTTCGAAAATTTCCAATTTTTATGTGCATTCCAACGGCAGTACTGGTGCTCTTAGAAAATTTTAAGATCATAATCTTGTCTGTATAATTTTTAAACATTCTATAATATTGCCACCGTGACAATTAACTATTCTCAGCTTTTGATTTTTCTGAATATCTAAATGGAGTTCATCTTATTTGTAACTTTTTATAACTTATCCCATATATATCCAGAGGTTACCATAAAATTTTCATTGGAAGATCAAATCTATAAATTTTTATTAAATTCTGAAACGGATCTAATGAGTTATTTACTGTTTCTATTTTTGATTTTTCAAACACAGTAATTGAGCTTGTATTTTTCAAAAAATATTTATGTTGGTTTGCTAGGTTCTGTTTATGAAGACGTAGAAATTTCAAAGGATTATCTAATTCATACATTTTTAATAAATTCATACAATCCTACTGTTATTAGTCTCCATCAGTATTCTTGTTTCTTATCATGGTTAAATTCACTCACATTGCTTTGAAACTTTTTGAGCAGGCTCAAGATATGCCTTAGGGTCTGGATAAATTTTATCTAGATTTTATCCCTTTGGCCTTTGGCCTTCATAGATTAAAAGAGATGTTTTTGATAATGTTTTGATTTTACATTTGCATTAGATATTTTCAAATTGCTCTAAAAATTTTTATGTTAGTTTCTTAGATGCTTTAAATGGAACCCTAAAAATCTCAGAGGATGATCATGTTTAGGCATTTTTAGACAATTCTGAATAGGTCCATGTTCCTTTTTTAAATACTGTTTTTGATTTTCTTAATGCCTTCAAACTCCTTTGAAACTTTTGTGATCATTCTAGTGATGGATTATGATTTAAAGATATTTTCTCTAGATGTTATCTTTAGGTGATTTTGGTTTTCATATTTTGGAAAAGAGGATATTAATTAGTGTAAATGGTTTTATTAAGATTTTTAATGTTTTCAAGTATTTTTGAAATTCTTTGAAAAGGTTCTGGTGTTATCCTTTGATTTAAAAATATTTTCTTTGGATTTTTTAATATATTATTTTGGTCTTTATTATTTGAAAAACAGATTTTTAAATCAAGAAAATTGATTTTCTTAAAGACTAAAATCCAAGAAAAATTCATAAAAGGTGAAAATTCAAAACTAAACCATATTTCGAACTCAAATTTTTATTTTATTCATATTTAAATTTTGAAATTTTATTTTATCCATTCTTGAAATTTTTAGGATGTTACACATGGGTACCTAGGCTGCTTACTAGGGATGCCCTAATGGCTTGAAGATTGGCTGCTAGACCACGAGCCTTTGTCATCCTAGGGCTATCTTGCCTATCACCCAGCCTCACCACTTGTCGTGCCCATCGCTGTACTACAGGTCTGCCTCTGTGAGCCTTTCCTTAAGGTACTTCCCCTGTTGCGATCCTCCTGGTGACTGTGGCTATATACGGGGTCAGAGGAAGTAGCAGCTATCATTGCCTCCAGAGTCTATTGTCAAGCTACTATCAGTGGACTCCTTGAATTACACCTTCCTAGGGGCTGTCTCCATGTCGTTGTTGTTGCCCACATCCGGCTTATGATCTCTTTGGACATTTCCTTTTCCCTTGACACACTAGCTAGCTGGAAACTTCGCCAACCCACCTAAAGCACCCATCGACCTGTCCTCCTAGTCGTTGTCGCTGCCATGCTTCATCTTCCCTTTGTGGGTGTCATCAATCGAGAACTCGACCTATTTTGGGAGGCTCTTCCCACCTATGATCAGTTCGAAATAATATTAACACTGATGTGAGATGCAACACATATATCATAACCAATTAGAAGAAAACATAATTACATGTTACTTGTCGCCTTGTTAAGCTCTTGTGGCGGGATGTCAACCATCGACGGGCTCGGGCGACCCTTGGCCTGTCGTGGCAGTCAACGAGTTCCTGTGCTCGGAGGCCCGACCACGACTGGCGCAGCCAAGGCGCTCGGCCGAGAGCGAGCGTGCCCTCGAGCGCGGCGTCCGCACGACCCCGAGCTCGAGTAGCCACTCGCCCGTACAGGTGTTCCCCTTGGATTCCGGAAACCGAGATCACGGGATCGTGGGCTTGAAGCGGACGCACGCTGCAAACTCGAGCGATTCATACCGCCCTCAACGCACATGAAGGCCACTACCCAGAAATACCTCCCAACGGTTGCGAGCAAGGAGGGTATAAGGCTAAGGATGCGCAGCCTGACAACGGACGAGAACTCGAGCGCTAGACATTGCCATTGTTGAGCTTGAGCTGTAATACACACCTACACTCGATAGTAACAAAGATCACTGCCGCAAGGCGACTGGAGTAGAGCTATTACCTTCGCAGGGGCTCGAACCAGTATAAAATCCTCGTCTCGCGCTCGCCGCCTTGTTCGACCTCCAAAGACGTTGAATGTTTTCTCCGCTGAGCGAAAGCTCTGTTCGGGTCCCGCCTCACTAACCCTGTTTCACTTGCGGTTGGTGATCCCGATCATCGACAATGGCGCCACCGTGGGGCCCGATTGGCTTTGCTCATTTGCAGGAAAAATCCAAGATCTTGGGAGCATGGCGCGCTTCGTCAACGGACATTCCTCGAGCGTGGGCTCGGGCGCGGACTCCGACTGCGCGTCCCTATTTTCACCCTCACCACCACCTCGCGAACGACACATCTCGATGGCAGACAGTCATGACGCGGGAGAAGCTGCGGATGGCCGTGACCCGTAGACTCCTGAGGATGCCATTCGGATGGTCAATGTCTCCATCAACTGCTTATAACCGCCCGACGGAGGACTAGGAGAGGGCAGCCGCGTTCATCGCCATCCTGTGCTCCTCCTTCAGAGAGCGCCTCTGCATATCGCCGGGTCATGGCTGACCCCGATAGAGCAAGGTCGAAGCTTTTTGGCCGAGCCCTGGCCGAAGAGCTCGATCGGGCCACGACCGAGGCCATACCACCGCAGCACCGAAGCCAGCACTCGGGGACCCACTCCCTGAGAAGTGATGACAACTCATCGCGCCGCCACCGGCGCACCCGTCGGACACCTCCCGCGCAGGGGGCACCCTCTCGCCAGCAGCGGTCTCGGGAGGAGGCTTTGACGCCGCCACGTCTCCGTCCCACAAGCACCAACCCGAGCAGGGTCAGGCTCGAGCCAAGCCTCACGAGCTCCGGGTCGACCGGCGGCAGGTCTGAGGGTCTTTCCCTAGACATTCCGCCCAGGCGCCGTACGATCCAGGACCGCCTGCGTTACCTACCAAGTGACTCCCGTGCCCGGCATCGTGGTTGTTCTCACCGAAGGTCGGGCCGCCGAGGCAGCCTCGACTTTGAGTCCAGCGGCAGCGAGGGCCTCGTCGGTGACGACTACACCCGGCGGCGCTCGTTCTAGCCTCACTACCGCATGGCGACTCGATGACCTCCATCGCGTCTTGTTGGCGGCTCGGTTCAAGCCGGCGTTGATAGAGCGCTTCGATGGGACCAAGAACCCCGACGAGTTCCTGTCCATTTACTCGACCGCCATTTTGGCGGCCGGAGGCGATGAGCTTGTGATGGCGAACTACCTCCCGACCGTCCTGGACGGCGCCACACGGACCAGGCTCTTCAACCAGAAGCCTGGCTCCTTCAGGTCATGGCGCCAAATTCAGAGCGCCCTCCGCTCCAACTTTCAAAGTTGCTACGAGCGTCCGGGAAGGGAGAAGGACCTGGATCGCGTCATCCAGGGCAAGAACGAACCGCTTCATGATTTCGTGCGGCGATTCATCCGCACAAGGAACCTGATCCCGAGTATTTCCGACGAAGCCGTCATAAAGGCTTTCAAGTTCGGCGTCCGCGACCGGCGCCTCACTGAGGACCTAGAGATTACCTCGAGGCTCAGCGTCAACAAGCTTTTCCGATGGCGTAGCGCAGACGCAGAATCGACGACGCCGTCTCACTGGAAGTGCTCTTCAGAGGGTCGAGGATGCGCCTAGAGGGGGGTGAATAGGCGTTTTACAAAATTCGATCGCTCACTAAACGATTTGCTCTAATCAACCCCTATGTCAAAACCTAATCAATTATATATGCGGAAGCGATAAATAGGTTTTGACAATTAAAGCCTAAATCAACTAGGCTCACTAGTGCACTAACTAAATTATGTTTCTAAACTAGAATTGCTAAATTGATCAATCAATTAACACTAAGCAATTCTATTACAATCAAGCAATTGAACAATATGCTAGAAATGTAAATACTTGAAAGCAAAAGAGACAAGAGACAAACGATGTTTTTCCGTGGTGTTCGGAGACTTGCCGGTCTCCCCTAGTCCACGTTGAGGCAAGCCCACACTTGGACCGGCTCCCGCTCGAGCACCCGCCTCTTTCCACTAGTCGTGGTTTTTCACGCTATGCCAGAGGCTCAATCCGAACCTTCACAAACTTGCCGGGCTTTCACACCTCGAGAGCTCCCGCAAGACGACGCCACGCCTGATCTAGAAGTCGGCAACCTCCAAGAGTAACAAGCCGCTCCTCCGCTTGAACTTCACCGAGCACAACTAATGCGCTCCCGGTGTTCACCTCGTGCAACACATGCACCAAGGCCTCCCTCAAGTGCAACACATACACAAGAGTCTCTCAATCCACTTCCTAATTGCAACACATGCAATTAGTCTCACTTTTTAGCTCAAGAATCAAATGTGAGTATGCAACACATGCAACACCTCACCCAAACACTCAACCAAGCCAGCAACACCAGCCAAATGCCCCCCATGGGGTCTATTTATACCCCACACAAGAAAACTAGCCGTTGGGGCAAAAGTACTGAAATTCGGGCAGAGAGGCCGGTCATACCGCACACAGGGCCGGTATGACCGCTCCTCACGAGCCAACGGCTAGAAAACTAGCCGTTGCTCGAAAACCCGGTCATACCGCGCCCTTGGCCGGTATGACCGCACATGGACGGTATGACCGCAAGCACCTCCGGTCATACCGCACCACCTTAGAGCCAAAAAGCATCTCTCTGGAAAAAACACACCGCACGGGCCGCCGGTACTACCGCCGGCCGGTATGACCGCACGGGGGGGCCGGTCATACCGCCCACACAGACTTCAAAAGACGATTTTCGCGCAATCTTTTCTCCGAAGAATCAAATGCAATTCTTTGAGCTATTTGATGACCAACACATGATCATACACTCGTGCAAAACACATTTGCACCAATTTAACCCATGCTCAAAGAATTTCAACCAAATTGCAAAAACACATTTCGCAATCAACTCAAGAACTATTTGCAAAACGTATTAAGCAAATCAAACTCGAGTCTATGAGATTAATTCCCCTAGCCATGTGAAGGTCAACACGAGACCCAGACAACTTGCCAACACCCGTTGCAAGCCCTACTCACATGCTCTCGGAATTCCAGACTCATAGCACTCAGTTTATTCGCACAACGAACTTGCAAATAACACATTAAACATATTTCATGCTTGAGCACTACTCTTTGCAACACATGCAAAAGTCTAGCTCCAAGCAATACCAAATCAAGATGCATGAACTCTCTAATTGCAACACATGCAATTCTCTAGTCTCATACAAACACACTAAACACCAAATCAAACATATGTGCTCTCTACTCACAACACATGCGAGCCTCTAGCACATACACAACCACAAATACAAAATCATGCTTGAGCTCTCTCCTTTTGCAACACATGCAAAACTTAGCTCCAAGCAACCACAAATTTTAGAAAGATGTTTTGAAAACAACATATGAAGCTTCAACATTTGCAACACATGTGAAAGTGACCTTCACGCAAAAGCCAACGTATTAGCTTATCCTATTTGCAACACATGCAAATCAAAGCATTATGCGAAAACCAAATACATATGCTCTTCCTCTTTGCAACATATGCAAATCAGAGCATAAACCAACAACAACCAAGCATAAGCTTAACCCATTCGCAACACATGCCAAATGGTTAACTCTTATGCGAACACCAAATCCAAATGGTTTGAGCTTGAGTGAACGCGGAATGAGATCACCAACACATGATGAAGCTCAAATTAGGAGACAACCCCTCTTAATAGTACGGCGATAAAAACTAGACTCAAAGACTACAAAGCCCTTAGCCTATCTAGTTATACCTTCTTCGCCGCACGCAAGCAATCCCCTTTGGGGTCTTTATAATCTTTACTTTGATACTCCCCCGGGATCATCACTCGACTCCTCTTTCAACTTCGGGATCCACTCTTGACGCCCATCAACTCATGATGCCGTCCTTGTCCCATTCTCATTATCTCATTCATCTTTGGACCTAACTCAATCACAACTCATAAAATAGTTAGTCCAAGATGCATGGTTGTCTCAATTATCTCTTGCACTCCATTAACACATAACGGATGCCTTTAGATCAATTGAGCACAACCTAAATCAATTTGAATGATTAAATGTGTCTTAAGTACAATAATGCAACTCATGCTTTATTATACTTAAGAGCTATTCATTTGTCCTCAATTAATCACGGAACACCATCAACACATGATGAAGTGTTCTTTAATGATTAATAAGACAGATGAACTCAATTTAAATTATCATTTAAATTGTTATGAGTATATATTAACTACACAAGTTTTCATATACTCATGTTGATGAGAGGTAATGATCCATTATGTGTAAACTATATGGAAATGATCATTACACTAAGTCATCGACTATAGAATACACCCCACATGTATATGTGCATAAGTATGATTGACTTGGATATAATATGCACATATTCAATTTAATTGCATTGGAGCATATCCTATATTTCCACGAGTATACTATAACTAGGCAATTCAAATATATACTCAAGGGTTTAGTTTCTTTGTCTTGATCCTTATATGTGTCAATAAAGAAACGATCAATGCAAAGAGACTTTCAAGTTAAACTACGAACTCCCCCTAAGTGTGTGCATCCATGTAATATATGGATTGGGAAACATGATGCACATTTTGTGGTTAATATAATGGGGACATTCATATTTTAACTTGACTCCAAAGTATGCAACTAATACTAGAATGAATATGCAAACATACCTTGGGTTTTCCATTTTTCAATGCGATAAGACTAATCAAAGATATTCTAAATAAACAAGTTAGTCTCGATATAAGATTTGTCATTAATAACAAAATCACACTAATGGATAATCTCAATATTAGATTTGTCATTAACACCAAAACCATAACTAATGAAGGTTGAACTTACAGCTACTATGACCAAGGTAAGCTCGGTCTGACCCCCATAGAGGCTGGACCATCCAACTCCAAGGACGCCGACCACGGCGCCGCTGCCAAGAAGCGGAAGCATGACCGCAGGAACGGTGGAGGACTGCCACGAGTGATCGTCTCGGCAGACGGCCAGCGCGAGGTCCTTGAAGTCCGAGATTGAGCTCGGGAGGGGTTCTGACCTCGCCAAGGTCGGCCTCGACCTCGTCAGGTGCAAAACCAGCCCCAACAGGAGGGCCCACGGCCTGGGCCCCGGCGGACCGATGCTCGGTCGCAGGGGGCTGAGGGGCGCCCAGGATACGATGAGGCGAAGTTCTACTTGTTCCATAAGGCAGCCGGCCACGACCTGCGAACCTGCAGGGCTTGGCAAGGCAAGCTGGAGGCTTTCTATGATGGTCGGGGAGAAATGCCCGTGTTGCCGAAAGAAGGCGACCAGCCGGACAAGGTGAACGCTGGGGCGGACCAGGATGACCTTGACCTGGAGTTCCAACAGGGCGAGCGCCGCATCGATGTCATCTTCGGCGGCTCGTCGGCTTACCAGTCCCGGCGCGAGCTCAAGGCCGCCTCGCGAACCATCTTCCAGGTCGCCGCCGGGAGGCCCATCGAGCAGCACTACAAGTGGGCTGGGGCCACCATCACCTTTTCTCCAGAAGACGCACTTCAAGGTATGGCCCGAGATCTGAAGACCGCCCTGGTCGTGACCCGACCATCGCAAGAACACCACCGCGATCGAGTCATGGTCGACGGCAGTAGCTCCCTTTAACTTGTCGCAGTCGAGCGCTGACCGATGCTGATTCCCGGTCGAAGGTCAAGAACATCGCCGCCCCTTCTTGGGATCATCCCCGGAGCTCGACCGTCCCTTTGGGGGGTGGTCTTGCCCGTCACCTTTGGCGACTCGGCTTCGCGACCTTGGTGATAACCTTCGAGGTGGTCGAGGGGACCTCCGCATAACGCCATCCTCAGCGCCCGCCTACGATCAAGTTCATGGCGCCAATCACTATGGCCATCGGTGCATGAAGTTGCTCGCCCCAATGGCGTTATAACTGCGCGGGCGACCTCATGTGGCACACACAGTGCGAGACCAAGGCTCGCCTCGCCGCATATCGCCCAAGAGGTCGCCGCGATGGTGAAGAGCGCGTCGAAGGCAACAATCCGCCCATGTGGGGACAAAGGTCAGGCTTGCTCGAGGAAGGCGACCGCCAGTGCATCCATTTTCTGACGACGGTGAGTTCCAAATAGGAACTCGAGCTCGTCACTTTCTTCGCCAACAAGGGCATATTCGCTGGGAGCTGCGGATATGCTTGGCGCCCCGAGGGAGGTGATCGAGCACACGTTCTGTGAGACCCGACTCGACCAGGCGCCAAAAATCGATCGTTTCTCCCGAGAAGGTCGCGCTATTATGACAACCTTGACAAGCTCTTGAAGGCCGGCTTCATTCGCGATATCGACTACTCCGAGTGGCTGGCCAACCTGGTCATCGTCCAGAAGAAGGGCGGAAAGTGGAGAATGTGCGTGGACCACACGGGCTTGAACTCGGCCTGCCCGAAGGACAACTTCCCGCTCCCACGCATCGACCAGATCGTTGACTCCACCACAAACGCCAAGATGCTAAGCTTCTTGGACGCCTATTCGGGGTACCATCAGATCAAGCTGGCGGTCGACGACGAGAGCAAGACGTCGTTCATCACCCCGTTCGGCACCTACTGCTACACGACCATGTCGTTTGGTCTGCGCAATGCGGGGGCCACGTTCCAGCGTTTGATGTCCAAGACGTTCGACCCCCAGATCGGTCGCAACCTTAAAGTCTACGTGGACGACATCATCGTCAAGAGCCACTCCGAGGGCGACCACGTTCGCGACCTCGAGGAAACCTTCAACAACCTAAACAGACACAAGATCAAGCTCAACCCCGAGAAATGCGTGTTCGGCGCCACGTCAGGGAAGGTGCTCGGCTACATGATCAGGGGCTCGGGGGTTGGCCCGAACCCAGAAAAGATCGAGGCGATTGAGAAGATGGCGCCCCCAACCTCGGTCAAGCAGGTGCAAAGCCTCACAGGCCGCATGGCCGCCCTCAGCAGGTTCATCTCGAGGCTCCGCGAGCGCGGGCTTTCATTCTTCAGAGCTCTGTGCAAGCATGGGAGCTTCGAGTGGACGCCAGAGGCACAGCGGTCCTTTGACGAGCTAAAGGTATACCTGTCGACCCCACCCCTGCTTATGACCCCGCAACCCGGCAAGAAGTTGATGCTCTACCTTGCGGCCACCGCTCAATTGCCGCTGCTATCTGGTGGCCGGCGGGGATCCCAAAGAAGACCGATCTATTATGTCAAGTCTTGCACGGCCCGAAGGAGCGCTACCCGCAGGTACAAAAACTACTGTACGCTCTTCTCATGGCATCGCGCAAGCTTCGACATTATTTCCAGGCGCACTCTGTGGTCGTTCCGAGCAACTTTCCGTTCGGGGACATCTTGCGGAACCCAGAAGGCGGCGGCGAATCTCCAAGTGGGCTATGGAGTTGGCGGCATTCGATATCCGTGTCGAGTAACGAACGGCCATCAAGTCACAGCGCTGTCGACTTCGTGGTCGAGCAGACGTCAGAACTGCGCCGATCCAGAGGTCGAGGAAGAAAAGCCCCGACCATGTTCTTCGACGGCTCGAGGTCCTTCAAGCGCTTGGGGTGGAATTTTATTCTCACGCCACAAGCACCACTTGAGGTAACGAGTTCGCTTTGAGTTTTCAGCGACCAACAACGTGGCCGAGTATGAAGCTCTCTTGGCGGGCCTGCGAGCTTGCAAAGCGTTGGGCGTGCATCGGTTGGTCGTTAAAGGCGACTCCCACTGTCAGAATCAAGACAACAAGGAGTACCAGTGCTTTGGACGACTAATGGCGAAGTACCTAGCCGAGGTGCGCAAGATGGAGAAATGGTTTCTGAACCTGGAGCTCCAGCACATACCAAGAAGAGACAACACGGGTACCGACTCCCTCTCCAAGCTCGCCTCCTCCGATGACGAGGTCCCGCCCGATGTCATCCTGGAGACCATGGTGGCTCCCTCGATCTCTTCCTAGGAGGTCTTGCTCGTCGTGGTCGAAGGTACTCCCTCCTGGGCCGAACCAATCCTTAACTTCCTTGCAAGGGCGACCTACCGCCCGACCCTGCCGAGAGAAGCAGGACCAAGCGCCGGGCGAGTTTGTACACGCCGTCGGGGACGCCTACAAAGTGAACGCTTCCGCATTTTGACATGGTGCATCTCTCACGAGGAGGGTAAGCACTGCTAAATGACATTCATTCAGCTCTGCGAGCGCACTCTTCAGACAGACGATGGTCGGCAAGGCATTCCGTATGGGGTATTATCGCCTTTGGCGCTCAGATGCTCGTGACATTGTCCGCACTGCCGAGCATGCCGTTTCACGCCCGAAGTCGATCAACCCGATACGCCGCTTCAGACTATCCCGCTTGTTGGCCCTTCTCGACTTGGGGGTGGACATCCTCGCCCTTTTCCTCGTGGTCACGGCAAGAAGTTCCTGCTCGCTGTCAGGAAACTTTTACCAAGTGGATTGAAGTCGAGCCGCCTCGACCATCACCGCTTTCGGGCGTCGTTCGCTTTTCCGCTTGTTCGTGGTCACCGGTGGGGGTCCCATGCAAGATTATCAACGACAACGGTACTCGGTTTACCAAAGGAGTTGTTCCAGAGTTTTGCGAGGGCCTCGCATCAAAGTGTGCTTTGCCTCTGTGGCTCACCCCCAGAGCAACGGAGCAGCGGAACGCGCCAACGGCCAAATCGTTCAGGGTGTCAAGAAACGAGTTGCGATGAGCTCGAACGCCGTGGCAAGACTCGGTGGACGAACTTCCCACCGCCTTATGGTCTACTCGCACCACATCTACCGAGCCACGTGGTCCACTCCTTCCGGCTCGTGTTCCCAGATCTTGCCGCCCCGCCTCCCGAGGTTACGCTTAGGCTCGCCAGGTCGCCTTGGTCAACCAGTCGACTTCGAGCACGAACGGTCTCTCGACCTTACCCACGCAGAAGAAGTAAGATGCCGTGCACTGCTACGATCCATGCACTACCTGCAAGCTCTTCGCAGACATGCATCTCAGTCGGTACGACCTAGGAAGCTCCTTGTTGGGGACCTAGCCCTGAGACGGATTCAGGGCTCGTCCAACACCAACAAGCTATCCCCGCGGTGGGAGGGCCCCTATAGAGTCGTTTCAACAGATTGCACGGGGGCTTACCGGCTAGTGATGCCCGATGGCAGAGAGCTCTCTAGCTCGTGGAACATAGATCAACTTCGGAAGTTTTATGTGTAACCTCTATACCTTAAATTTTCAGTAAAGCTGTTCTTCTATTTTCATCCTTTATAACTTTTTCGTTTGTAACTACACTGTCATTGCTTCCCGATATTCTTTCGAGCTCGACCTTCGCAGCATCAAGCAGACTCGCTCTTGGTCTAAAGCCCCGCGAGCTTAACGCTCACCCCGGTGGTCGAGCTAAGCGTAGTTTAATCTATTCGCAACTGCTCGCCTCGTGCCCGCCGAGCCAAAAGCCTCGCAGTCTTGACCGTAGTGTGCGTGGTCGTGGTCGTGACTCGAACGTTAGTCTGGGTGCGACCATCTCTTTATTGAACTCACTTTTGTCACGTTCTTTCCCTGCGAACCCTTCCTCAACTCTGCAGGTCGTGGTCGATTGTCTGAGTCTCAGTCTTGAGTCCAAGGTCGGCGTTGCTCGACCTTGGACCCAACGGGGGCTGGATGAGGATACCGCATCAACGCACGACCTAAGAAGCCTCGGACTAAGAACGACAAGGGCGAACACCAAATATCCTCGACTATGAAATTATATCAAGACAAAAGTCTTTCTTTGTTCTCCAAAAGGAATTTGGCTCTGTTAGAACATTTTTGCTCTAAAACGTTTCTTACAGGTCGGCCATCTTGCGGGCAAGCTTCTCGTGCTCGAGCTCGGCTACCTTGGCTCTCAAGGTCACTATCTCACTCTGGTACTGGAGGGCTTGCGTGGAGGCATCCGCCGCTCGGCGCCGTTCGTCTTCGAGTTGGGACAGGGCACTCCTCGCCGCTTTGCTAACGCGCCCGAGCTTCTCCTCGAGCCCTAGGGTCTTGGTCTCGAGCCCGAGACGCTTCGCAGAGCTTTCCGGCGCCGACCTTGGACCGCTCGGCCTCAACACTCCATCTTGGGCCGAGCCTCCCCTCAAGCTTGAGTATTTTGGCCTCGAACTCGGGGGACGCCCTCGCCGTGGAGGACGCCTGCTCCGCAGAGGCCTTCTCGATCGCCTCGACCTTGGCCCGCTCGGCCTCGACCGCCTCGGCACGCCTAAGCCTCTTCGAGCTCCAGACCTTGGCCTCAAGCTCGGGGACGCCGCCAGGAGGACGCCTTCTCCATGGCGGCCTTCTCCAGCGCCGACCTTGGCTCGCTCGTCATGAAGCGCCTTGGCCGCGCAGGCGGTCAGACTCCACTGCCTTGAAGCCATGCTTGCGCCGGAGGTCCTGGTTCTGCTCGAGCTCGGCCGTGGGCTACCTCCTGCACCCTCATCGTTCGGCGAAGATCGATAAGCTCCCCGGCCTTCTTCTCGAGCTCCGCTTGATCAACCTCAATGGTCCTGATGAGCCTCGAGCGCTCGGCCTCCCGTGACTCCACCGCTGCTCAGAGGCCCTCAAAGACATCGGCGTGCTTTTGAAGGCCTTGCAGCCCAGGGAGACATGGTCGATCGCCTTCACAATGTAAAGGGTGGCCCAATTAAGAAAGGAAACAGGAACTCAGGCTAACAAGCCACGGGTGCACGGAGGGCCCTTACCCCGCGGGTCGATTCTCCAGCGTGAGCGGGTATATTCTTCGTGATCGCCGTCGCGTCGCGGAGATTCCTCCTCCTCGCCGCCCATCGCTCCCGGGTGAGGTCGACCGCAGCCCCCACCGATGCACTGGGGCGAGGATCTTTAGGCTCCGCGCCGGGCGTGACCTAGGATTCCGTCGCCCCCTCCAGAGGGTTCATCTCACCGGCAGGGGAGGGAGCGACAACAACGCTGACCCCTACCTCCGTGGTCAGGGCTCCGCTCGCCTCTGGCTCCGAGGGAGCGATGACCGGCTCCGCTGCAAGGCCACCCGCGGCGCGGACAACCTCCGTGGCCTGAGATGCCACGACCTCGTTGCCCCATGGCGGCCTGCTGGTTCGCGACGCCTCATGGCGGTGCCATCTACTGATGGCGGTGGTGGCGCGACAGGCGCCCGAGGCGGCCGTGGTTGGGTGAGCTGGGGCGACCCCTGGCGGTGACCGTGGCACTGGTGCCTTCCCGCGCCGACCTCAGAGGGTCAAGCACAAGGGCCCCCGCTTCGCAAGATCTTTGTAATCCTCACCGTCGTGGTGATTTTCCTCCTCGCCGGGTCGTCGACTCCTTGGTAGAACTCACCAACCGGGCCGGGCTTGAGGTCCTGAGGGGTCCGCCGGGCGTGAAGGTCGGTCTTGGGGCAAGACGAAGACATTCTCCTCCTCCTGACTCGGACTCGCCTCGACAACAATGACCATCACAAAATGGGCAAGTCTCGAGCGTGGGCGCTCATGGTCTGCGATCAAGAACAGGCATTAAGCAGGAAAGACACGGAGGGGGCAGAGCGAACTGAAAAGCCAAAAAACTCACCTGAGTCACCAGCCTCCGCCTTGACGAGGGCCGGCGTAGGTCTTGCTGCCCCGATGCTGCAGGGGACTTCGCTTTCTCACCCGTTGGGCTGGGACCTTGAGCTCTCACTGGTTCTGGTCATCTGCAGGAGCAGACACTGGAGCCCGACCTTGACGCCTGGCCGGCCGGGGCTCAAGTCTGGCGGCGACCGCCACACTCTGTTGCTGCGAAGGGAAGGAGATGTCAGTTGATGAGCGGGCACGAGCTCGGGGGCTCGATCGTGGAGGGTCCTACCGTGACGCGGTCCCCCCACTCGACGTGGGGTTTCTTCACCTCCGGGCAGCTTGCTCCAGCCGGGGGGGGGGTCTCTAACTCCCTTTCTTGCTCTTGCCCCCGCCGGGCAGCGGGAGCATCCTCCTGGCCATCTCAAACAACTCCTGGTGGTCCTGCGAGCATGCGAGGTTCAAGGAGGGGCTCGTGGGCATACGAATCAAGCGCGCGGTCGGGTGGCTTACCTCGGCCTTCCGGCGGAGCACATTCTTCGGGACGGGGTTGCCGATGATATATTCGTGTGCCAGCTTCCCGAACATCTCGGTCAACCTGGCAGCGACCCAAGACTCCTTAGGCGCTACAAAAGAAATGACCATCAGGGAAGATCGAAGGGTGGGCTCGAGCAAAACCTTGGGGCGAGATGGCTTACCAGACGTGCCCTCGCGCGTCGGGTCGTAGCGCCCTTGGATCTCATAAAACGGATGCATCCTCCTCCGCAGAGGGGACACGCGACTCCGCAGAAAGTCGTTGGCAATAGCCTGCCCGATGAGGCCGCGTACGGCGCAGATGTGGATGACGGCGACGGCCTCCTCATCGGCCTCGATGTCGTCCACCTCCGGGGTCTCCTTCTTCCCGGTGATGGGGGCTCCCTCGTACGTCAGCGCGCCGCCTTCCCCTTTCTTCAAGTAGAACCACCACTCGGACCATGGCCCGAGGGAGTCCCGACCTTGGATCTTTGGGATGAACCATTTGAGCCCTGTCCGCTGCCGGAAGTAGAGGCACCCGACCACGGGGTCCTTCCCGGAGCGGAAAAGGCTGAAGTACCGAAAGAAGAGCGAGGGGGTGGGGAGGATTCCAAGGAACCCCTCGCACAGGTGGGAGAAGATGGAAAGCAAAAGAATGGAGTTCGGCACTGTGTTGATGAGTTCGATCCGCACTGAGAGGACCGCCATGACGAAATCACTCTCCCGGTCCGCAGTCAAGAGAGAATAATGCTCGGTGCGCACGATCTCGTCATCCCAGGATGCGGCTCGGTCTCGCCGCTGGCAATCGCCATGTGAATGGGTCAAGCAACCCCAGGGTCTCGAGTTCCTTCATTCTTGCAGACGACAATGTGCTCCTCCCTAGCTTGGCCATGGCGATCGCGGCGATTCTGGTTGAAGGGGGAGGAGGTGTCTTGCTCGGGCAAGGAGGCTTGGGAGAAAAGCGCAAGAATGAGAGACTTCCTCAGCAGTTGCTGTGGGCACGGGTCTATGGGTCGCATCGCTGATAAACCTAGTCCACGGCGCTTCGAAGGGCGCGCCAACCGTGATTTGATGGACGCATTTAAGGCTCGGGCCACGGACTCGAGGCGCCCTGTGTCCGCACGGCCACCCGCCGTCCGCATTCATCATCGTGAAGATCAAGGGTTGCCAGGTGTCGAGGCCGAGGGTTTCGCCTTGCGGTCTCCACCCGACCTCGGCCAAGGGATCAAGACCTCGGGGGCTTGTCCCCGGCGTCTGCAAGGTGAGGCTCGAGGTCGCCCAGTGCCCTTTTTCGACCTTGAGCCTCGGGGCTAGCCGACGGGCCTGGGCGACCTTTGGCGTCGTGGCACATGTCAACGAGTTCCTGAGCTCTGGAGGCCCCGACCACGACTGGCGCAGTTAAGGTGCTCGGCCGAGAGCGAAGCGTGCCCTCGAGGGCGGTGTCCGTGACGACCGAAGCTCGAGTTGCCACTCGCCTGCATGTATCCCCTTGATTCGAAACCGAGATCACGGATCGTGGGCTTGAAGCGGCACGCGCAAAGAAACTCGAGTAGTTACCGCCCTCAACGCACATGAAGGCCACTACCCTAAATACCTCCCGACGGCTATGCAGCAGGAGGGTATAAGGCTAAGGATGCGCAGCCTGACAACGGACGAGAACTCGAGCGCTAGACATTGCCATTGTTGAGCTTGAGCTGTAATACACACCTACACTCGATAGTAACAAAGATCACTGCCGCAAGGCGACTAGAGTAGAGCTATTACCTTCGCAGGGGCTCGAACCAGTATAAAATCCTCGTCTCGCACTCG
Organism: Guadua angustifolia; assembly: GCA_036346375.1. Classification (NCBI taxonomy): domain Eukaryota; kingdom Viridiplantae; phylum Streptophyta; class Magnoliopsida; order Poales; family Poaceae; genus Guadua; species Guadua angustifolia. The sequence continues at coordinate 7,250,483 of CM070522.1, forward strand.
CTGTTGTCTTGCTCCGACCTCCAGCATGTTGAACGTTTTCCTCCGCTTGAGCGAAAGCTCTGTTCGGGTCCCAGTCTCACTAACCCCTGTTTCACTTCTACGGTTGGCGATCCCGATCGTCGACAACCACAAATCTTAGAGGGAGGGGTGGGTTGTACACTGTGTCCTCATCGAGCAAAGGCTCCTCCCAGACATAGACAAATCAAATCAGTCTACAATCAGGTCCCTACCCAAATACATCGTACCCTCAATGAGGCGATCAAGCGAGTTGACATTCTATGCCTAGTGGGTGGATTCGTAGTCCCTTAGGCGAAATCCTAGATTATAGTGCACAAACACTAGTTACTGGAGCTTTGTGTAACTTAATTGGTTCCTTAGCTGTGTATGCAGTAAGGCAAATGTACTCAAATTTCGCTCGCAACCGCTCAATGATGCATGCTGTGACACCAACCTTATGGTGTACTTTTGCAACGTCAACATCTCATTCCCAAATTCCAACCATCATTGTGCTGTAGACAACACCAAAAAAACATGTTAGTCAGTGCAGACAACAACATTAAAGTACTAATTCTCCACCCACATGATATATAACAAACATTATGTGAAATTAGTAGCATACCAGTCGACATGTCAGGGTTGGCGGTGCTGCTCACTGCAAGCTAGGTGGCAAACCGTTTGCTCCTAAGATAGTACATGTCATCCTCCCTTAAGGCCTGCACCATACTACCATCGTCATGAGCTAAAATGCCTAGGGTAGTGGAGTGGTGGTCCATGAATATCGGAGTGCTAGAAATATTGTACTTGTAGTGAGACTGTGGGTCTAGCACAGAGGTTGCAATGCACAATACATTATAGAGTTAGCACAATGCAAATGAACATAGCAATGTTATGTGAGAAATATGAATTTTCTGAACCTACCGAAATGAAGGTGTTATTCATTATGTTGTTCATCCTCTTCTCTAGGGTTTTACGGAATGGCTTGTTCACATCACCAAACTATTGCTTGCGGCATTTGTAGTCATCTTCACAAGCTCATATTGCAGCATGACAACACTGATCGTTGGCAAGTTATCTTGATCTGTTAGCCTCAACATCTTGTGCATGGATTTAGTGGCCCTCGTGCACCACTCCAAAAGTTCCCACCACTCTCGTTGATGAGGTTCCTACTACATGTCTAGTCTAGATGGGTCATCCACTACTAGAATTTCTCCTCCTTTTGGCTGAAGCTATCCAAGAAAATGATGGTCATGTCAAACTGCATGGCATTTGGCCTCACCAACTCTCTGCCTATATGCTCCCTCATTTGCATGTGTAGATTCTTGTGGTTGTACAAAAAGAAGCAAATCCTCTTCGCCTCTCCCATGATTGCATTGATGTCAGCCTGATCGCACATGTCATTGAGTGTGAGGTTCACTGTGTGTGCCATACATGGCTGCCAAATAATCCATGGGTATTGCACTCATGACATCTTGCAGGCTTTCTTGAAGTTTGTTGCATTGTCAGTAACTACCTGCACCACATGGTCGGCCCCAATTTCCTTCACCACCACTTTAGTAATCTCCTGTAGCAGGTACTAGTGGTCCTGGATCTTGTCTATTGAATGTACACACTGTAAGTTAGTACATACATTTGCATTGTTACCAACACATCAAAATATTGTATCTATGGCATCGACGGACTTGTGGAAGAACATGACCCCACTGCAGTATACTATGAAATTGAAAATACTCTACATTGTTGGGCTAGTCCAGGAGTCACATGACTGTCACAACAAATGTGGCCTAGTCGGACTTGAACGTCCGAAGGTACTCAACAATCTTCTTCTCGTTCTTGTTGAGATACTTCTCATTGATCTCATGGCCCCATGGTACATGAATCCCTAGGCCAAGCTCTTGAGCCATCTTAAGTGCATCTGTCCACAGTGGATGTAAGAGGTTTGTACAATCAATGATCAATTTTTAACATAAAAACCCTCAGAGCATTGCGTACCTGTGAGGTATAGACACTCGAACTTCCTTGTTGGAATTGCATTTGCATGGAACCACTTTGAACAAGCCTTCCCAAGCTTCTACCTCACCCCCTACTTGAATGCAGTGTCAATACGGGGTTGCTGTAGGGCACCACTCTGTGCAAGGTCAACATCGATAGAGCCATGGCTTTTTTGTGTCGATTTGGACCTACCAAACATTCGGCTAATAGTGGATTGGATCGAGGGCCTCACTACACCACTTCCAAATCTCAATCTTGAGGTCAAACCTTGTCTCCTAATATAAGCCTCTTCTTTGGAGGCCCTTGGGTCATCTTGAGCTACTTTTGCTTGGTACGGTAGTCGGTGGCCCAGTCGTCGCAAGTCTCCTCCTAACGAAGGTGCTTCGCCTCCCTCTCATTCGTCTCCCGACCTTTGTGGAGGCCATGAGCATAGTGTTGGAGATATGTCCTAGAAGCAATAATAGAGATGATCATATTTTCTTATATTCATGATTAATTATTTTGTTCCTTGAATATTGTCATTATTATTTATTAGCAAGTATGTGACTTGTTTGTGAAACTCTATATATGACTTTGTGATGATTATTCCAAAGTGATCCCTAGTCGATAAACATATAAGGACACATTTGAATAGACTAGTATATGTATTGGTTGATGACTATGTTTCACCGGTCATAGATATGGAGATATCAAACTAATAATATGGACACATGTTAGAGAATATGGAGTTGGATCGACCTACCTTGAGACACTACAAGAACGTTGTAATCTTCTTGTCATCAGTTGGTTTCATATACAATGTGTATGCTATATCCTTAGACTTGAGGTTGGCGCATGTACTCGAGATGTGTAATGACTTACTTAGGGGTTGCCAAATACTACTCCGTAACTAGGTAGTTATAAATGTGGCTTTCGGGTTTGTCATGAAGCATGTTGCGAAGCATGGTCGATCAAGATTGGATTTGCCCCTTTATTCAACGGGAGAGATATCTCTAGGTCTCTTCAGTGGTCGGATTCTAGAAATGCATGGCCATGCTACTCGCGATTAACGAGTTAACTGTAGTTGGGGATTCCGAGTCATGTGATTGAGAAAGAGTGGTCAAGCTAACTAAATAAGGATGGCATATACTCACCTTGAGTTTGATCGATATCATGAGTATTGTTTCGGTTCGTCCGATGTGATCTTTACATATACTTGGGAGTCGGCACATCCTGCTAGAAACCGCAACCGATTAATAGTTGAGTAAGAGTACACGGGCCATGTCTAGGTATACGTGAACTTATAGGGTCGCATGCTTAAAGGTCTGGGACTTAATTCAAATGGTGATCTGAATTATGATGAGTTTTAAGTTCCTAATGGTCCTCTAATATAGAGCCCATTACGCGCGGCAGGCCTCCCAGGCGGCACTTTCTCCCTAGTTTAGTATAGGTATTATTCCTCTATTGACCCACAAGCTTCCTATGCACGTGTGCATGGAGAGTGTTCATCGCCATTAGAGGTGGGCACTAGGCTGGGACATTTTGAACCAGCACAAGGCACGTCCAGCCTAGCCTGGCTGGGACATTTTGAACTAGCACAAGGCACGTCCAGCCTAGCCTGACCCGCGGTCCAGCACGGAACTGTTCTAAACAGGCCGGGCTGGCATGGCATGGTTGTCCGGGTCATACTGGGCCTACCAATCGATCACGATAATGGCCTGCCCCGCAACGATCCAGACAGTGTTTCGGGCGGTTGCCTAAAACAACCCATGCACACCTGCGTTGTATGTGTGGGTGAACAAATCAAGGAGTAAAGGAAGAAAACTCTGGATGAACTAGAGGGAAGGATGGGAATGCATGCATGTGTTGTATGTGTGAGTGAGCAAATCAAGAAGTAAATGCATGGCTGCATGCATGTGACTTGAAGGAGCAACCGAATCAAAGAAATCAAGAAGAATAAAGAAAGAAATCAATTAGTGATCATTTTCTCTCGTAGCAATAGTATAAATGGGCTAGATCTAGGTCGACACAGCACGAAGCACAAATGGCCTGCACTGGCTCACAAGGCGAAGCCGGGCCATTGAAGCCCAAGACAAAGAAGCACGATGGACCGTCGCAGCCTCGCACGATTTAGACCCCGGCACGATAGACCGTGCATCTGCCCAAGACAACGCCCACTCGATCACCATCACAGTGATGGAATACATATGTTAGAACTTTGACGAGGCATAGTGAAACTTAATCTGGCTAGCACCGTAGAATGAGAGGGCCACCTTTCCCTAATGCATGTGGCAGGATATAGGCCCCCTTCGGGACAGCTTCTGATTGTGCAGATTCTGAATTGTAGTCAGCTGTTTGGAGAAGTGGCTATCTAAAAAATCTGCTGACTAGAGAATCTAGTCGTTCAACAATCCTGATTATCTATGTTGATTGTTGATCTGCGTCGGTGACAGATGAGCGGATGAGTGTGGTAGAAGGGCCTAGAGACGACGGTGGAAACCCTTGTGCCTGCGATGACTCATGGGAGGCGGAACTCGTAGAATTTGAGTCAGAATCCCTAGAATCAGGTGGTGACATCTTCTGATTCTGTGTACAAATCAGATTCTGATTCTAGGAGAAACTATCTAGAATCCTTCTGTTCGGCAGACAATCTGCTTTTCTTTTAAGCAGAAGCTGCGCATAAGCTGTCCTGAACGAGACCATAACTTCCTCTAAGAATAATCAGCAACAGTGAAGAAAGTTTATGCACTATAGAAGGTATCGTTGTCTCCCAGAGCGTAGGGGTTCTCGGTGCAGTCTCTCGACAAAGCGCAACGCCCACTACTACAAAACAGCACATAGGTGACACTCTATTTGTGGCGATTTTTCTATAACCATCACAAATAGCATTATTACTGGTGGTTTTTTTTAAAAAAAATGGTAGGAAGACTATTTGTGACAGTTTTTATTTGGAACCGTCACAAATAATGCATTATCAGTGGTGGTTATTCTTTGAAACCGTCACAAATACATCTATGGTGGTTTTAGCCAAAAAACCGCCACTGATAATGTGAGTATCTATGGTGGTTTTAGCCTAAAACCACCACTGATAATGTATTTGTGGTTGTTTTTGGTTAAAACCGCCATTAATAATATTATCTGTGGCTGTTTTAATTTGAAACCGCCATAAATAATAAAAATAGAAAATTTTAAATTTTGCTAATTACCTCTCCTGCCTTCTAATTTGAAAGAATTGAAATTAAATAATATTACATTTGAAATAATTGAAACTAATATTCCATTTGCAATAATTGAAAAAACAACCGAAATAGATTCAAAACTTCGTAGGCCGTTTTGAGGCCCTAAACGACGTTTTTTTAATTCCGTTGCCGTGCACGAACTTGCACAAAACATCAGGATCCGACCTTCTAATTTTTGCACACTTATGAAATTCATGTGCTTCTTTTCGTTATCTTTCCAACGAGCCAAAGAACACCCCAATCGGAATTACGAGTCAAAAGTTATGGCCATTTTAACAAATGTGCTCGGATTTTGTATTTGCAAACTAGAATCGATGCCCGACAGAATATAATTGGAGAGCTCATCGTGTGATAATTCTGGAAAGTACAAGAACACCAAAATCGGAGGTACGAGTCAAAAGTTATGGTCTTTTTACAAGTTTCATTGATAGTAATGGCACATATATTGCAAGCATCATTAAATAGTCAAAAGTATGGAAAATAAATTTGAAAGTTTTAAATTTTGCTAATTACCTCTATAGTTTGTTAATTTGAAATAATTAGAAATTGGTGTTTGAGTGCTTCACGGGGTTAAAGAGAGGAGAGATGCATTATATGTTAGATGTGATCATACCACGGTTCTAGCCAAAAACCGCCATTGATAATGTGAGTATCAGTGGCTGGCAAGAGTAGTATTAGGATGGGTGACTTCCTAGGAAGTCTCCCCTAATTTAGTGTTTTTAAACTACCAGCTAGCCAAAAAATGCCAATGATAATATTATTAGTGACGTTTCTAGCCAAAACCCGCCACTGATAATGTGAGTATTAGTGGCAGTTCTAGTTAAAAGCCACCACTAATAATATTATTAGTGGTAGTTCTAGTCAAAAACCACCACTGATAATATTATCAGTGATGGTTCGAAAACCGCCATTGATAATCCCCGATTATCAGTGGCACTATATCAGTGACGGTTCGAAAACCACCACTGTTGACAGTTACAAACCACCACTGATGTGCATTTTTCTAGTAGTGGCCGTAGGCTGTGTCAGGGGCTGCCCCCACTGTACCGATCGACTGTCGATCGAGCCAAGCTTTGTTGCGTCCGCGACCCCATGTCCATAGGTTAATATGCGATTAGTATCAAGAAAACAAGATGGATCTTATTGCAAAGAATATAGAACGACATACATTGGACTCATATTGATCTAGGTCTTCGGTCTTGTAGAGCTCATACTAATAACATTTTGTAAAACGACGACATCCGCCATAGATCAAACTCAATACACTAATCAAAAAGCAAGAACATACGATATAGGGAGGTTAAACTTTCTCTCTTTTTATTATATTGATTCTCTTGTAGAAAGGGTTGCCATATTTATAGCGGAAGTCAGCAAGAGGTAGAGATTCGGATTTATCCCAGAGAGAGAGAGAGAGAGAGAGAGAGAGAGAGAGAGAGAGAGAGAGAGTCCAAATACATTTGAACAATTAGAACCAAGGGTCCTACTATATCTCAGCACCTTTAAGCACCTAAGATTGACAGGATTAATGTGGGGACTTCTAGAAGAGCTTCCAATTAGTAAACGTAAAGAGTTAACCAATAATCCTATCAATTTTAGGGTCATACTATATGTTTATCAACTATAGGATTATGGAAATGTATGGCCATGCTACTTGTGGTTAAAGAGTTAACCGTAGTCGGGGATTTTGAGTCACGTAATCAAGAAAAATAAATGAGTTATCTAAACAAGGGTGGCACATTCTCGCCTTGAGTTTTGACTGATATCGTGAGGCAAAGGGAAATGCATATAACTAAGTATTGTTAAGGTTTGTCCGATATGATCTTTACATATACTTGGGAGTTGGCACGTCCTGTTAGGGTCCGCTATCGATTAATGGTCGAGTAAGAGTACTCAAGCTATATCCAAGTATACCTTAACCTAAAGGGTCGCACGCTTAATTCGGATGGTGATCCTAATTCTGATGGGCTTCAAGTTCCATATTAGCCTCTCATATAGAGGCCCATCATGTGGTGTCTATTTAAAGGGATAGGGTGGTAGTGGCTTTAGGTTTAACAAACAAGATAGGAATTTAGAATTCTCGAAACCCTAGTTGCTACACCTCCTTCACCCAAAATCATGCAGCCGACGCTAGCACTCCGGCGCATGGCGTTTCTGACCCGTACATGTGAATACCTTGGAGGAGTTGCTATGAGGCTTCAACACTAGGACGATCTGCAACCTGCAATGGTGACGAGGAGCTGTTGGAGGAGAAGCGGGGACAGTATGACTAGAACCATAACTAATGCGCTACTTTCACTACTATAGCAAATCTTATCACAGATGGTTCAAAATCATAATCTCAGACGGTTTTGTGAACTGTCACTAAGAATGTGTCAGTGATGTAAAGACATATCACAGACGGTTTTTAATCCGTCTGTAAAAAGAGACATCACTGATGGTTCTAGTTTAAAACCGTATGTGATGTAGAGTCATTATAGATGGTTCTAAACTAAAACCGTTTGTGATGTCGACGTCATAGACAGTTCTAAAATAAAACCATCTAGAAAGAGCAATAGACCAAAAAATTGAACAGTAATAAACCGTCCTATTACTAGCATAATTGCAACAGGGGCTAGCCCTTTGCTCTTAAAAAACAGGGACCAATGTCACCATTATGATTGGTTGGAGTCATACAAACGAATCAGAGATCCATGAAAAACAAACACATCAGCAGCAAAAGGTAATAAATGGAACCTAGGGTTTAAGGGCAGTGATGGTCCTAGGTCAGTACCGGAAGTTCTCGGCTATCTTGGGGACGAGGATGGACCCGATGGTGACGTCGAAGAACACCATCGGGTTCTTCGGGTTCGGGTGACGGCAATATTTTCGTCTGTCCGGGCCGACAAAAATACAACTACAGTTCACATGTCTTTTTTTCGTCGGCCCCGGCCGACGAAAATAGCTCATCTTCGCCACGTGTACTATTTTCGTCGGCCTAAACCGACGAAAATAGTCTAAAAAAAATTTGAAATCCCCCGGACGCGATGACTCAATTATTTTCGTCGGCTTTATCAAAGATACCGACGAAAATACTTTTAATTTCGTCAGTTATACACGACCGAAGAAATTAATAAGTTATTTGCGTCGGTCTATTTTTGGCTGACGAAAATATTTTGGACCGACGAAAACAGTATAGATTCCTATAGTGTTGGTGCCACTCCACCGCTTAAGCCACCGTGGACGGCAGCACGAGGCCCGTCGAGATGGCCGCTCCTCCGGATGACACCATGGCGGTGCTTGGGGCGTGCAATGGAAGGTTATCAAAGGTTCGGGTGCTGGTTCAGGAGCAGAAGAAGCTTTTGGGAGGTCAGCGATGCACGGTCGATCTGTGATTGTGAGATGGAGGCGTCGGCAGAGGCACATGCGAGGATTAATTAATAGTGGCATCCATAGAGCCATTGGTATCTCACACGGTTTTTTTTGTTAGTTAAAAACCGTGATGACTGTAACACCCCGACGCCAAACGCGTCACGGATGCTACCAAAAACTTAAATAACTAATGACATCTCTACGGAAAGACTGAAATCAACCCTTAAACGCTTCCAACTGGCTTAAAACTAAGCCACCGAAATTTACAAAATTTTGGCATGACCTCTCTAGAACAGAGGACATCCACTAAGCAGACAAAGGAATAACAGCAGCTAAGTAATATATCAATCACTCAGAATAGGAAGAAACATTCTAGTAGGTCCTTAGTTAATCAATCATATACCCAAAAGAAGTTAACAAACTCCAACACGATGAACGACATATTACAACCCCATTAATTACATCCAGATTTAATGAACTGATTAAATAAATTGTTGGAGACCGAAGTCGTGTATGTGATACTACTCCCAACCAGACAAGCCAGCTCCAAAGTACCTAAAACAGGAAGCAAACAAGCGTGAGTTCAAACTCAGCAAAGTACATGAGACTAACAATTCTAATTTATCAAGTAAAACAAAAGCATGAACACAAGAACAAGTAGTACGAATGAAACAACATCCGAACAGTATGCATTTATACCTATTTAAAGCAACAACTTGATCATACCACAAATTTGCCGCAACCAAGTCATCAACTTGATAATAAAACCATTCAATGCCCAAGAAACATTACTTAACTCTAAATCACAACGTCTCCCAACTCAACCACCCCTTTTTGCAACTCAAACCATTTTAATCACTTTTAGTTGAGTTCACAACTCGACTTCCCTCCATGATATTCATACAACATAATTAGCACGGCATTGAAATGCGCTAACTCATCGAATTCGATTCAACCTTCCTTTACCATCACCGCAACCCATACTTCCAATGCTATGCAATGCGATATGTTTCCAAGTTCAAATGCACTTTTCAACGAGTATACCGGTCACCAACCATGGAAACGATCCATGAAGACTTTCTCATTCACCTGCTTATATACTTTCTCAGTCACATTCTCATTTATGCAATGCATCATGCCTCTTTACGTAGCACATACCGGTATTGCCGAGCACCACCCGTCGATGCGTGCCCTCAAACCCAACCATCTCGTGGAAGGGCCTACCGAAGCAGGACTTGCCCGCTACCCAAAGAGCGGTCCTATCTGCTTACCGCTCCCATCCACGCCCGTTAGATGGGACTACTGGTAGGATATTTGAGCACTCCGGATTAGTCATATATTCCATATGACTTTCTCACCGACCTGGCTCGATGCACTTTTCATGAATGCACTTATGCAAATGCCATTCCCCACATTCTTATGCATATTCTCCACATTTATAACTTTATGATCAGAATTAACTTCTATACTCTTATAAATACCATATTCGCAAACTATGGCCACAATCAAGCCATTCTCATGATTTCAACATCCATATTAGCCTAACCATACTAATGAACATCATCAAGGTATAATCATACCACATGCAAGATCAAACATGGCAATATATCAATGTAACACATGGATAACAGTAGTATTGCGAAACATAAAGGCCTCCCTAAGCCCCAACCACCACAATACACTTGCCACAATCAATAGAAATTAGCCCTGAACAGATAAATAGCAACGAACAACTCAATTAGGCACACAACTCGATGTACTTGCCTTTAACCTCTCGAACTAGAGTGGCGAGAAGTTGATGCCACTCCTGGGGTCTCACCACCTACAAATATAAACATTCTACTCAAAACATACCAACAAAACAAACACAAGACTTATATCGACTTCGACCCTAGCCCTACGATCCACTCCCAAAACCCGAAAAACAGAAATCTGCTTAACCGGGACAGCAGCGCTCTAAAGAGCCTAACTCCTAATTAGTTTAGCTGAAAAATGGTATCTTTACCTCTACTTAACCATAAGAGGCTAATCTACAGCTACGACATAGCCACTCATACGAGAGATGCCACGAAGACCACCAAAATCACACACTAAAGTTCAGCCGAAAAACTGAGCTCGCTGAAATTCCTAGCCTCGGGACAAAAACTTCCAAATAGCGTAACTTTAGATTGGCTCAACAGATTTTCATGATCTTATACTCAAAACGACTGCAAAGGAATAAACTACAAGAATAACATAGCCATTCCCTTGGCCAATACACCAGCTGTTCCCAGATCGATAATGAACAGAGGGTACCGACCACTCAGCTCATTCTGGACAGCCCTGAGTAAAACAGTCATAACTTTTAGACTGATGAACGAAACTTAGCGATTTCAGTCTCCATTGAAAGGTAATTCGATTATCTACAACTTTCGAAATATCCAGACCCCCAGGAAATGCTTGAAGAATTTTCAAACAGCAGCTCTAACAGCGGACAAAAATCTGTCCGAAATAGAAAATTCCAAATTACTCTAATCTCTCCATTCCCCAACCTCCAACATCTCAAAATCATGAATCCTAGCTAATCAATAGCACAAACACCTTGCATGCAAGCAATTTAAAACCTCAAAACCTAGGGTTTTTACCTCAGATCTTTCACTCATGGAGGAAAGGGAGGTGGGGGAGCCGAGGCAGCGCTGCCTTGAGGTGTCGCTGCCGGCTGGAGGGCGGCTCGCCACCGGCCAGGAGTGCCGGAGCAGCCCAGGACCCGCCGGTGCTGCTGCTGCTGCTCTGTGCCGCTTTGCTCGCTCTTCTTTCATTTCTTTATTCTTCTTCTTAAATTTCTTCTTCTTTGCTTGCAGGAGTAGAGAGGCGCCGCCAGAATAGTCGGCCAGGGAAGAAGGCGTAGAGCAGGAGGCAGCCAGTAGGGAGGCAACCAGGGGAGGGTGACCGGAGGGAGCCAGAGGCGACACCAGGTGCTGGAGCTGGGAGAGCAAGGCGCTAGGGGAAGGGATCGCCAGGGGGAGAAATCACCGGGGGGTAGGGGTCTGCAGGAGACGGCTGGGAGGCGCATGGTGGGGAAAAGAAAATGGGGACAGCAAGGGAAGGAAAGAAAAGAAGATAAGGGCTAGGGTTTCATCTTTTTTTTTCTTTTCTTTATATACTCAACAATACTAAAGACCACCACCCCACAAAAACCAAAGATAGAAATTCAACTCTTGGCCAAAAGCAAAGTTCTTTTTGAGTACAACTTGCCGTAGAAGAGACACGGCTCGGAGAAAACACCCATTCCGATAAGTTTTTCACGGAAAAACCCAACACCTTTAATAGAATTAATAACCGCGCGACGGCTGAACCTTGAATCAAGAAGGTGGAAAACATTTTTGGCGAAAACCCAGGCAAAGAAGATTTACGGTATTACAATGATTCTATGCTTATTATATATGGTATTTTTGGTTAAAACAGTCTACAATAAGATGCTCATTATAGACAGTTTTATCCAACAACCGTCTGTGAGGACACCATGCTCATCACAGATGGTTTTTTGCGGTGAGGTCCTTATCACAGATGGTTTGGGGTTTATTACTAACTGTTTTTGAAAAAAAACCGTCAGTGATGACTTCTCATCACAGATGGTTTTTAAAAACTATCAGTGATAAGGGGTCTAATATGAGTCCTTTTGTAGTAGTGTTTCTTGGTTACGTGGTAAAAAATTTTGATTTTACACTAGAGTAGCCTACCCGCTCCCTTTAGTATGAATACTTTAATAAAGGATATTAATTCTCTATACTCGATCTCATTCTATCAAGTCCATCATGGCTTACAAGTATTGTGCAATTGCCAGATCAATAGCTGATTTCTCTCCGCATTTAAGCCTCTCAGAATATATAAATAACTAAGCTGAAGAAAGTATTTCATGTAACGTCAGGACTTCATGCAAAACTACAAAAGGTTACGGGTCTATATCAGATAGCCCTCACACCTAATCGGATCTTTGTCGATATTATATATATATATATATATATATATATATATATATATATATATATATATATATATATATATATATATATATATATGAAGCCTCTTTTTACTCCTAGGAGTAATTATGTACATTTTTCAGAGGTGGTATGCATATTTTTTTTGGACATACTCCTTTGTATGCGCATATATAAAGGTATTTGCAAAATACGTTAAAAATTATGAACTCTCTTACAATTTTTCCATGTAGTTTATATTGGAGTATCTTATAATTAGTGTATGAGTGTACCTAAAGTGATAAATAAGTATTTCAAATTTGTTTATGTGGTATTTCATAGGTGGGAGTAACTACTCCTGGGAGTAAAACATATTTTCATATATATATATATATATATATATATATATATATATATATATATATATATATATATATATATGCTGTGTTTTTGTTTTTGTGTGTGAAATATTTGCATATCTCCGTGTACTGAAAATCTCTGCGAAAAATTAACATAAAATCCGGACACTTGTTGAATTGCTAGTTGCTATGAAAGATTAATTAAAGTCCATCGGCTGATGTGAACAAAGCCGAGTTAAATATCTATTTATCCGCCGAAGCACGTTTGCAGAAAGCAATGTTTTGTCATCTACCGACAGATGCATGCACAAAAATTTGATATACTGATCGAGATCAAATCCAAGAATAGTAGCTAGAGAGCTGTCAAAATCTGGAAGTCATCGCTTTATGCCCATCGAAACTATCGAAATATATACTTAGAGTAAAGCAGGTGCTTCTATACATTACAATTTAAAAGTTGTATAAATATTAAGGTATGAATAAAGGATTAATTACAATTTCTTATCTTTTCGCTTCTTTATGATTTCTGCTATATTGGAAGGTAATACATAGAAGCATTACTCGAATAAATTGCCCAAATGTTCACAAATAACTCAAGCTTTTCGCATGGTAAATCTGTGCATATATAACCATTCTAGCTCTCAATTTTTTCCTTAAATATATGTCATTCTAAAATTTCTAGGAGATTTTTTTTACCATTTTCCTTCTATACCTCTCTCCTTTAACTATTTCTAATGTGATTTACTATCATAAACTAAAGTAAGACACACCATCAAAAAATATAATAAAGAGTGTGTAATGTAGTCTTTTGTATATATATGTCTTAATAGAAGTATAAAAACCTAGAATAACATCTACTACCTCCATTCCTAAATAGATGATGTCATAGGTTTTTGCACTTCAACTAAGGCATGTGTAGATATAAGTAAATTGCCCTTCTTCATTAGTTCACTTATTACTCTTTGATGATATGTGTTACTTTATTTCACAGTAATATAAACAATGAGAATAATGAATAGTATAGATATGTAAAGAAAAAACTGTTAAAATTTATGTTGAAATTATAGAATGGTATATATTTTGAAATAAAATTTAAAAACTAGAATGATATGTATTCAGTAATGAGGAGTATCCAGGAAGGAGGGTGTAGAGTGAGATAGACCAAGGTTATTCACGCACAACTACATATGTAACGACCCCTATTTTTGCATAAATGCAAAAATGGAAATCTCATGTGCATTCAGTGCTAGTTCCATGATCAGTAGCTAGTACGCACATTTACGACAATTGGAATCACAACCAGACATCATAATATCAAAGTGGAAGCTATTTATACATTGGATTTATACAATTCAGAGTATATAACATAGCCCAAGAGAAGCAAAGTCTTGTAGTGTGCCCATTCATCCCGCAGACAATTGACAAGGTATAAATCCCTAGAAAGATCGCGTTATAGAGATTCTCGCAACCCGCAACGAAAAGATATTCTTCGGAGCTTCGCAATCACCTAGAATAATATAATAAGCAAGGTGCAAGATTTAAGGTGGTATTTGCAAATGCAATAATGCAGGCAATATCAAAGGAAGCTTCTAATGTTACTTTGCATAAAGCAACATTTAATTTGTAAGACAAGTTTACAATTTATAAACGGAATTTGTAAAAGCATGATTGACTGATATAAAAGGAACAATAGAGTATAAGTAACAACTCACAGTTCTCCATGATGTGAGCGTCGAGATATCCAATTTCCTGCCAACTCGTGTTATAACCACAATCTTTACCAAAACAAGGCACATCAGGTGAAAATCATCCCATTTAGAAAATCATAAAATGACTAGCTATGTGATGACGTTACCAAGTGCCTTTGACCATAGGCGGGGCTAATTAATTAGATTTACACTTTGCAGAGGTGTACAACTTTACCCACAAGACATGACTTACTCTTTGTGCAATCGATAATTAGCACATTTCCTTTGGTATGCCGCAGAGAGTCATGACATAGCCATTACATAGACCTAACTTTGCACCAGCCTAGTGATGTTAACTCTTGTTGTGGAGAAGAAACAAGAATGACAGTAATTCCCTGTCATTTGAAATGGTAACATGAGTAGTAAATCCCTGCAATAAAGGTTTCTTCCCATAACAAGACGTACACAATTGTACCAACATGCATTTACCCACACCGAGGTGTGGAAGCCCCTCACAAGCAAACTTAACTAGAATGCTCCTACTATCTCCCGCCTACCAATGTGCATAGCCAGATCTAAACAACTTAATAGGTTAAGACTGTCCTATACCAGCACTTGTGGTTGTATAGTTTTCTTAGCTTGAAAACAACCCATAGCTCGGTCCTTAATCCGACACGAGCAATACTTCTCCCTACACTTTGTACAAGTATATCCATTGTACAACCGACTATTGCCAATAATTGCCCGCATCAAAACTATAGTTTTATTTTAAATTTTTAGCCAAAAATACCCACAACCAACATCATGTCACAACCAACATTTTCAATTTCTCAAGAAACAATTTTGATCTGATCATATACAACATTGGTTCTAAAGCATGACTAAGCATGGATAATACATAATCGCTTATATCCATGTTGACATTATATATTGTCTAACCCTTTTCTATGGTTATCAAGGTTCACATGTTCATACTTATCAAGAAAGTTTCATGAGACAACAGGTATATCTACTAGTACCATAAAATAGCGAATTTATAGAAATAAACTCATGCATGAAACCATTTGATAAACAAAAGGAAAATTAAATACTGGGATCAATATGATCAAAGGGGTGCTTACCTTGCTTATTTTCTATTTGTGACAAAGTCGTGGTTGCAACTGGAGTTGTCAATGACGGAGTTAGTGACGTCGAGTTCTACACGTCGTTCAACGGAAATATAGAAAATAACCAACTTTAATAAGGACAAAGAGAAGATAGACGGTAAATCCAATAAGGACTTGCTGTAGAAAACAGGCGTGATTTAGGGTTTGGGTTAAAGGAATTCACATTTTTACATTTCAGTTGATTACGTATATTTATACCTATTCATATCGTTAACAGATTTCCGGTCAAGCGATACACTATTTCTTTTATGGATTATATATTCTTGTTTTACGAATTCAAGTAGATAAAATTATGTATTCTTATATTTATAATTTTGAATTCAAGATGCAAAAATTATTTGGATTAATAGAAGTAAGACATTACTCACTTCATTGCGTGTAATGTATGAATAGTGCTAAATCATTAATTGATGTTCCATGAAAGGTGATTTCTGATATGTTAAGAGTTGTTAAGTTAGGTTATTGGTTATATTTTTGTGGTCTTTAAGAAGGTTCTGATGACGCAAATATCTTAACTATAGATTTCTTCATTGTTACCGAGTTCGTTTACTCACATTATGGATTTCAGAACTCATAATACTTAGGGTTATTTGGCTGATAGGATTTATATGCAGAGCATGATAAAATGAGATTATTTCTACATAATAAGATAGTCTATACTTTGAAGAGCATTTCTAAACTAATTTTATAAATTTTAGAGTTTGGATGAGACATTATATTCATCACTGAAATAGCTTATATGGTATGGTAAGATTTATGTCACATGGAATCGGACTAGCAGGGTGAAGTTTATGATTAACACTTAGGAGTATTGAGTTAGCAAGATTTATATGAAAAGTAAGTTATAAATATGATATTTTTCTAGAATACAGTAGTCCATATACCAAATAAGGTTTCTATGTTGATCTTTCCAAAATCTACATTTAGACAAGAAGCTTTACGAGTTGCCGGAAAGGCTTAAGTAGTTTAGTTTCCTACATGACTAATTCATGAAGGGTAATTGCAGCAATGGGAAATATATATAGAGCAAGTTATAAATAGAATATTTTTCTAGATTATTGTAATACATATTATAAAGAGTGTTTCTGGGCCATTCCTTCAAACTCTTACATTTATCTAAGATATTTTATGGGCTTTCGAAAATGCTTAAGTGGTCACGAAGTCAACACAATAGAGGTTCAGTTTTCACTTTTAAGTATGTGACTACACTTTACAAGATAATTGAACCATTTTTCAGACATCAGTAGAGGATGTCCTTAAGAGTGTTTTAAAGTTGGTTCCGTGATGTTTGGCTTTTATCCGAGATGTTTTCCATATAAGAGATCATTAAGGCTTAACATTGACTTAATTCATATGTGCACGAACATGAGGTACTTTTACATAACCAACAAGGGTATTATTTTCAGGGTCTTAGGATTTGGTTTTATCAAATTCAAAGTTTATTTGCACAAGATATAACTATTCGAAATATACATGTAACACCACAAAACGTTTTACCAGGGTTTTCTTGGCCGGAATTGTTTCTGTCTTCTTAAATCCAAGGATTTATTGTGGAAGGGCAAAAGTTTTGTCGTCTCGCGCTTTTCTGAACTTAGCAAAAGTTTTGAGTTTTCTTGAGAGTGCTTATCGGAAGGGTGTTTTCTTGAGTAGTATATTTTTTCTCTGACAAGTTTTACTCAAAAGAAATTTCGGTTTCGTCAAGGAGTTTATTGATCAGTCGTTGGTTTGTGGTCTTTAGAATTGTTGCGTAGTCTTATTCATATCTTTTTCCCCTAGCCCTTTTGATTAATTTTGCCCCCACTTAATGGATTATATAAAAGGAAGAGAGGAATTTAAAAGGAACCCTAGAATCAAAAGAGAGCTCCTGAGTTGTTCCTCAAACAGTCGCCGCCACTTTTGGCTCTCGCGCATCGTCCGCCCTCCTCTGGCGTCATGGCGCCACCTCCCGGCCGCCACGCCTTGCCTTGACCGCGCAGCGTTCGCCTCAAGCGCCTGAGCTCGGGCGTGGCTGTGCCTCCCCTAGTCGCGCCTCCACTTACGCCGGCCCGCCCTTGCCGCTTTGGCTCCCGCCTGCTGGCGCCTCTCGGCCGTCTGCCTCCGGCAAGCTCCGCCTCGTCGGCGCCCGCTAGCTGGCCATGCGCCTGCGCCCTCGGCCTCGGCGTCCGGCGCCGCCTCGGCCTGCAGCCTCTCCCTCACCTCCTTGGCCTTCTTCCCCATTCAAGAGGAGACAAGGTATTTCTTTTAGGGGGATTTGCTTGCATGTTTGGTGTTTGATCAAATGCCTAGCTAAGTTTTCATGAGGATGAAATGATATTGCATGTGTGTGGTTTTTTCGTTGCCGTTACTAGAAAATCTTGGTTCAGGAGTGTAACACCCCAATTTTTGACTTTTCAATTATTAAATATTATTTTAATGCAATTTATAATTTTTGTGAATTTCCTGGATTTATCGGATTTTCTGAGATTTATTTAAATCATTTTGAATTAGTATAAATGGTTCTTGTTTAGAAATATTTATAAAAAGGAGATTTAAAATAAAGTCTGCCCAAAAATATTTTATTTGAATATAGAAGGTCTCAAGGTATTTTTGGGAATTTCTTTTCTCTTGAGATTGACCGGATTAGGAGTTTGATTCTGTGTCGGTATGGTTGAATAAGCGTTATTTGCATGCTTCGGATGGAAACCAGAGCCTTGAGGAATTTCCGATTTTTCAGCGTCGCGAAACCTTTCCATGCGGGAGAAGCCACACGTGCGATCAAACGCCCACTCAAAGACCGAATGCGAAGACTTGAGTCTACTCGCGGAAAAAAAGAACGGCATGTCGCGTGTCTGCTTGGAATTGATGGCGGGAGGACTTCCGTGAATCGATTTGAACTCGTGTGCGGTGCTAAATTCGGAAGGACCAGAGTCCGGTTGAGGCGGGAAGCGGGATGGTGCGCTATTTAAACCCGTCGTGGCATCTCCAAAAGTACGAGCGAAGAAAAATTCGAGGCGAGCGAGTCGCGCCATCGAGAAAAGTCGAGAAGTCGCGCCGTCGTCCGGGAAATAATGACGCCGCTAGGAGATTTTGAACCACGCTTGCCGAAGTTCTTGCCGAGGTCGTTGTCTTCGTCTCCGGTGAATTCAAATCGCCGTCGCTTCTTCGCCGATCGGGAACTTCGTCAGCCGTCGGAACGTAATAAGGTGCACGGAATTCGTCCACGTCACCGCGGAATCGGTAAGCGTCTTAGATTAAATATCAATCGTTGGATTTAAGTCGGACGGTTGATATTAAGCCACGTAGTAGATTTACCCGTAACCGTTAGATTGAGTTTATCAGTCTAGATTTCGCCACGTTTTGTCCGTATAAGTCGGGGCAGGAAAATTCGGATTTTCTTTATAAAGATAATTCGGAAAGATTTAGAATTTCTAATTCCAGAGTTTAGTTTATTTTCAAAACTTCTAAATGCTATATCTTTTGCATTTTAACTCCGATTTGGGTAATTCGAATTTCGAAAAGTTTGTAAAATTGAGATCTTCCCAATGGTGGATTTTATTTGAATTTTCGAGTTCATTTGCTATTTGTTCTTGGTGTTTATTTGCTATTTCTCTCGATTCGCGTAGACGTTGAGTTGAGCGAGGTGTCGGAAGAAGGATTATTATTTCAAGAGCAATCTTCGGAGCAATACCAGGAGCTCAAGCAAGGCAAGTTGTGCTTTGATCATGTTGCACCCATAAATTAGATTGCATGCTATTTTGGTTTACTTATCACTTGTTATTTCATGAGTACAAATGATTTTGACCTAGATTGGGATTTAGATATTATACCCTCTTGAATTACACCCTACCTTGTTAAATTGTATGCCATGATCCACTTGTCACCCTAGGTTGGTTAATTATAGTTGGTTAATAGAAAATCAACATGGATGATTAGAACGGAATAGAATTGCTTAGCCATGCCACGTCATCACATGCTCTTGGAATGTTGTTTATTAATCTTGACTAATGGAATATGGAACTATGATAATAAGTTGTGGGCCATGTGTGGTCGCACAAAGAGATTGAGTTGTTGTGACGGTGAGTCATAGAACGATGTTGATTTGTGAAGAGCACGTGGTGTTTGGTAATCAACTGGGGTGGGAAAAATGACTTAAACTGAGGCAAGTGGCAAGATTGTTTCTGGTGGGCCAAGAGTGGCAATTGGGCGGTCGCATTTGGTATTTGGTGGGCCAAGACTGGCAATTGGGCGGTCGCATTTGGTTTTTGGTGGACCAAGAGTGGCAATTGGGCGGTCGCATTTGGTGGGCCAAGAGTGGCAATTGGGCGGTCGCATTTGGTGGGCCAAGAATGGCAATTGGGCGGTCGCATTTGGTTTTTGGTTAGTCTTGCCTCGGTCAACTAAGGCAAAATAAAACTTGGGATAGATGGCAGGATGCCATGGGAAGTTGAAACTTGATTTAGGATGGAGAACTTGGGTTTATTTGAGAATCACTGAATCTATTTACTTGTTATTATTTGTTTCTTGTCTTTTAATCTATTAATGTATGTGTTTCAAATCTTTGCCATCGCTTATGAACCATAAGCCTTTCCTTTGGAATAAGCACGCATATAGTTATAATAGAAATGCATTACATGCACAACTTGTTGAGTACGTGTTGGTGTACTCACCCTTGCCTACAAACATCATCGGTCAAGAAGGAGTACCATGGAGAGACGAATGTTTAGGGTGCGAGCCTTGTCGGTTACTGTGGTATCTTGAGGGTTACCTCGTCTTCATTCCGCTGCAGTTCAATTTATTGTTCAGCCTTATGAGGCATTGTTAAGTAAGTTGACCATAAGGTCATACAACCGTAATATTTAATATATTATGTCTTTTATCTATTTATGTTGTGTATGATTGTGATATTCACTAATGTTGAGCCTGTGTGCACTAGCGTTATCCTGGACTAGTGCAGTATACACAGAGGGTCCGGATTTGCATATTCGGGTCCCGACAAGGAGCTTGTGGATACAAGATATGGTGCCCAGGGGAGCACTTGTGTGGTCTAATTGCTTTGTGGATCACTTCTGTATGACTTCTTCGTCATGCGATGTGTAGTCGCTTTCAATGTGTCTTCCGTATGATGATTACTTTTGTTGATTGTCTGATGTTTTTGTGCGTAGCATTTTACAGTACTTGTATTGGGTGTTCTTGCATGATTACTAAAGCTTGGATGGTAAGTTTGGTCGGTGTTGGGATGGAATTTAGTCTTGGTTCTTGTCTACCGAGATGGCTGATTTATTAGGTGGTGCATTGGGCGAGCTTTTGGCTCTTGTTTCTCAAGATCATGGCATTCTGTGTACGGAGTTTTTAGTTTAGTGAAGGGTTCTGTTGGGCGAGTGCGCTTTGGGGTTAAGCTTGGAGGAGTTGGTAATCTGTTTGATTGATTGTTGTGGATGTGATACTGTTTTGGCATGGAGTTTCTGTTTTAGTTCGACTTTTGTGTTGTTGCTCTACATAATTTTTTATGATTTATAATTGTTGAATGTTCTTAACTATGAACTAGTAGTGGTTTTGTTTGGCTACATGCTGGCAAAATTATGTATATAGTCATACATACCTGATTGTGAGATCTCCAATCAGAGAGCTTTGAATGGATGCGTGTGTTCTGCAAAAGTATGTGGTAAAGATTTCGAGGTTCTGATGGAAAGATATTAATGTTATGATGTTCGGTTCAAGTTATATATATATATATATATATATATATATATATATATATATATGGGTGTGTTGATTCTTTTGTGGGTGAGACTCACAGCAAAGAGCATGCTATTAGAAATTTCTTATTTAAAGCATAGGATAAAATAGAGTTGTCTGCAGTGACTTGCTATTACCATTTGCTTGCTGCTGTAAATTCAATGCTTGATTTGGGAAATTTTAATACTCAATTCATGAAAAGTGCTGCTACCAACCTTTTAGTTGCATTCAGACGAAAACACATTTAAAGTCTAGCACCTGGCAAATGCAGAGATGACTGGATAATGTTGAAAAGGGCATGGGGGATAGCCTCGACCCCGCGTCGCTTCGTCTTCGGTTAAAGGCAAGTGCATCCCCTAGAGCGTTAGTAGGGTGTTAAATGCTTTGCTTGCGATAAGAGTATGAAAATTCTAATGATTTGGTTATGTTTAATAGCATATCTAGACGTTGTTCTTAGCATGGTAATGAGGATGGATGAATGTTAGTAATGGGAAGGTAAGTTATTCAATTTCTATTATTGCAACGCCTTATGAATTGTACAAATGAGTATAGTTATGTTGATGCAAAGGATAAAGTGATTAAATGATAATGTGTGTGTTATATTCATGTTTGTGTTGTGCTTATAAACATGTCACTTGCATTTAGCATTCATTCGTAAGAGGCGACCCATGTTGATGTGGGCCTCTGTACTCCTGCGTAGTGAGTATAAAAGTCCTACCTCGTAGTCCCATCCACGGATGGGAGCGAGTCAAGAAGAGTAGGCCCCGCCACGGATGGTTGGGATTGAGGGTGCACACCGGGTGTGCACTCATACCTCTGCATTATAGGCTAAAAGGTTGCATTTTGAGCATGAACGCATAAAAGCATCGCATTTCATTGTGTGTGTTGCAATTGTTACATGTTAATTGATGAGAATGGAATGACAGGTTGTGGATTGAGTCGTGGACTCATCCTGGAATGATTATTGAGGTATGAGTACGGTTTAGTTATGTTTCTGAGTTGGATGTGGTAAATGGGACTAGTTACTGCTTCTTTTACTGGATGATTTCAATTAAGTATTGGTTATGTCAAATGATGAAGTAGTTGTGCTCTTATGTTTGGTTTTATATGAATTCAATCTGTTTCTTTTATTTACGGATATCAATTAAAGAAACTTTTACTTTAAGTCTTGAAGCAGTTATATTCTAGACGAATTCATTACTTTTCATACTTGATTGCACTTTGCTGAGTCTTGGACTCACGCTTGTTTGTTTTCTTGTTTTAGGTACTTTGAAGCTGGCTCGTCGGGTTGGGAGTAGTAACACGTGCACGACTTTGGTCTCCAATAATCGATTTAACTGATTCATTAAGTCTGGATGTAATTATTGTGGTTGTAATGTATTGTCGTCGTGGTAGAGTTTGTTAAATTATGTTGGTTGTGCGATTGATTAACTAAGGACCTGCTAGAGTGATATCATAACTGCAAATATTTTCTGTCTGCTGAGTGGATGTCCTACTTCCTAGAGAGGTCATGCCGAAATTTTCTAAATTTCGGTGACTTAGTTTTAAACTGGTTTGGGGAGTTTCAAGATTGGTTTCAATCTTTTAGTAGAGGTATAAGGTTTAGGGTCTTTTGGTAGCATTCATGGTGCATTTGGTGCCGGGGTGTTACAATACAGGCATTGGAATTCAACTATTTGGTTAAGTGCTATTTATGACCTTATCATAATGATTTTGGCCAGAACAAGCAATTTGATTATATAGGATGTTTAGAATCTAGTTCCTCATAAATCATAACTTTACTTTTTATTACCTACACACACACACACACACATATATATATATACATACATACAAACACACACACACTAATATATATTTGCAGTTGGTGGCGGCGGTCCGTTCTTCCTAGCCCCCCTATCATATCTCCAATAATAGCTGGTCATTATAGCTAATTATTCTTTCCTAATTTACAACCAGCCATATCTCTCTAAATATGGCTGATTATTATAGCAAAATCCCTGATTATTGCTGGTAATTAATAGCCGGCCAATTATTTCTTTTGTACTCAATATATGCTGTACATTTTTCACATAATCAATTAAGGGAATTCATTCAAGATCTCCCATGTCGTGCCGCCGCGGGGAATGAACTCGACGAACTGATCAATAAGTGACGGACCAACGTACATGGCCACGAGGCGAGAAGCCGGCGTCATGATCGATAATGTAATCGCGCCGGAAGGATAGCGATATGACGCCTTAATGGATGTCGTGACCCCAGCGCCGACCAGTTGGACGTGAACAAAGCATACGACGCTTTGGCGTGGTTGCCCGGCAACACCGGTGGGACGTCAGCGGCGGTGAGAGAGTCATTGGCATACCCTTTGGAGATAAACGGGTTGATCCAGCTGAACATCGCGAGAGAGAGGAACGACGCGGCGGCGCACGGCGTGGCGGGCACCTCGACGGTGGTGTTTTCTGGTTCACCTTCATGGGCTCCGGTGTCATGGCCGGTGAAGCCAGTGATGGCTAGGTACGCTAGAGGTATGGAGACGAGTAGGCCGGCAAAGGCGAGATGGTCATCTGGGAAGAGCAGCGAACCGTCGGTGCAGTGGACCACCACCGAAGCGGAGAAGAGCACGGCACCGAGGGCGGTGGCGATCCAGAAGACACCAAGGTGCAAAGACTGGGTTGTGACTGTGGCCCCTTTCTCCGAGGCGACTGACCACATGGCCATAGCGTGCACGACGAAGTGGGCGGCGAGGAAGGCTTATGTTCTTGATACAGTTTAAAATCTGTGAATAGGTAACATTTTAGTGTTTTTCATTCAAAAGTGCTTTAGAAGTAATAACTCAGTTCCATAAACCCTTGAGACAAATTTATTCATACATGTGTACTACAGCTTGTTACTAGGTGTATGTGTGTGTATATATGTTCTACTTTAGAATCACATCCCATTCATGAGATAATTCAAAACAAAATTATTATTTAAATGTTTTGACATATTTAGGAGCCTACTGACATACTAACATTTATAAATCAATTTTATTTATTTTAGATTTCTTTTGTACCATTTATTCCCCTTTTGCATATTTAAGGCATTGAAAATAATCTCTTCTGAAAATAATTCAAACATAATTTAAATTAAAATATTTTAATATATTTAGGTTTCTAGAAACATAAGGATTCTATTAAAATTGGTTTTAGGTAATTTTGAGTTCATTTACAAAAATTTTATACATAGCATATATTTAGGCCTTTTATTCAAATTTGAATTTCGAAATTTTACAAAGGTTGTTTTCAAAATATTTTTGCATATTCCAGAAAAATTGATTTTATATGAATTTATAAATTTTTTTCACATTATTCGGATTAAAAGTGTGAAAGTTATGCAAGTTGGAAATTAGCTCAGGTTGCAAAAATAAGAAATACGCTTTCATTTATCGGAAAGCGCCTTCCCCATTTTTCTCACGGGTGAACTCAGCTCAGCTGACTTGCAAGTGGGGTCCGTGTGCAAAGAGAGAGCGTGGCCATGAGGCGAGGTGGCCGACATGCTGGTTCATGGCAAGGTGACCTGAGCGAGCATAAACTTTAGCTCATCGCTGATGAGGTTCTGGCCAGATTCAGGCTTGGCCGATGGCCCCTAAAGCTTCAGAGTGATCTTGCGCACCCCATGGTGGAGTCTGTTACCGTCGGAGACAACCGGATTCCTCTCGCCACCGTGGCCATTTGGCGGTGGGAGAGGCAACGAGCAGTGCCGGCGTTTGGGGAATTTTTGGATGGAATGGGTTCCAATTTTAGCACCAAAGATCCTACAGGTTTCCACTTTACCTGCTTTTGGTGCCGGATATGACTTGGTTCGAGCCACCACCGTGCGCCAGTTTTGGGGAAGAAGAGCTGCAGGGGCGACGGGTATCTGAGAGACAAAACATGAAATAGAATGAGGGCTTTAAATCATTAGAGTTTAAGGATTATAAGGTTCAAAGTAATTTGAAAATGAAGCACTATGCCGACAGAATTTGGATTCATCCCGAGCTTCTAGGGTTATTGGCAATGGCGGAATTGCAGTGGAGTTTGGGCTTTCCCGCTATGGAGAGTAGAGTGGAAGTGATCCTGGAATGCTATATACAGACAGCGAGGGTGTAACACCCCGACGCCAAATGCGCCACGGATGCTACCAAAAAACTCTAAATAGTTAACGACACCTCTTCGAAAAGACTAAAACAATCTCTAAACTCTTAAAACCGGATTAAAACTAAGCCACTAAAATTTACAAAATTTCGGTATGACCTCTCTAGAAGGTAGGACATCCACTCAGCAGACAGAAAATATTTGTAGTTCTATGATATTATTCTAGCAGGTCCTTAGTTAACCAATCACACATCCAAAAGAAATTAGGAAATTCCACCACATAAATTATTACAGGATAGGAACTCACTAAACATAACCGCGAACAGCCCCTTACAATAATTTACTCGAGCTATTTATATCAGAACTATACGTAAGCATAATGGAGAGGTGATGATGCAAAACGTGATGGTGCTACTACCCCTCCCGCCATGCATGCCGGTTTCAAGGTACCTGCAACAACACAACCAACAAGCGTGAGTCGATGACTCAGCAAAGTACACGAGAGTATCAATTCCAATTTATCATAAGTAAAACAAGAGCTTGACAATAAAAGCAAGTAATACAAATGAAGCAACATCCGGACAATACGTATTTGTACCCATTTAAAGCAATAACTTGACTATATCAAAAATTACCGCAATCAAGTCATCAAGTTGATAATAAACCCATTCAATGCCAAAGAAGCATTACTTACTCTAATTCACAACGTCTCCCGACTCAACTACCCCTTGCTGCAACTCAAACCATTTTCATCAATTGTATTTGAGTTCAAAACTCAACTTCACTCCACGATATTCATACAACATAATTAGCAAAGCAAAGAGATGCGCTAGTTCATCAAATTCAATTCAATCTCCCCTTTTTGGGTTGAGTCCACGACTCAACCTTCAATTACCATAATCACCATCCATATGACACACCATTTACCACAACACTCATTATTAAAGATGCAATGCACATGAATGCTCATTTCGATGAACGTACCGGTACTGCCGAGTGCCCACCCGTCGGTGTGCACCCTCACGTCCCTTCCATCCCGTAGAAGGTGCCTACTCTTAATGTCTCGCTCCCATTCACCTCGATGAATGGGACTACGAGGTAGGACTTTCGTGTTCACTACGTGTGAACACAGAGGCCTGCATCAGAATGGGTCGCCTCTTCCATTATGAATGCACAAATGCAATTAACACGAATGAAATGCAACCTTTCATTCATTGCCAACACTAACATAACTATAACCACACACATATACAAGCATATATGTAAATATATACATATACACATAAAATTTCCCATACTACATAAGTATATACATGTGTGCAAATGTTTGTATATATATATAAACACAAGGTCAGTTATACATGCAAGCATACATGACCACAGATTTCAGCAAGTATCACACATAATTGTATGGACTATGGTAGTTCTACACATTCACACACTCTAAGCAGTGCCTCTCTCTTAGAGACACCTCATGCATACATATATACACACAAAATTCAGCAATACATTGATTCGTACACACACTCAATTCCATTCCCCAAACGGGGCACAGTTAAGTGCAATTCTTGCAAATTAACCATGAGTATCCACGTACCCCATACTCGCTACTCACTGCAATATTAACAAAGGTACAGTAAACTCACCGAGATTAAGGCTTACTAGCGACCACTCGAATACAATAGCTAATCACGTCCTCAAAGGGACGATCACCCATATAACTCAAACTTGCCACAATCAATAGAAATTAGCCATGAACAGGTAAATAACAATGAAGAACTCAATTAGGCACACAACTCGAGGTACTTGCCTTTTACCAGGATGAGCGGAGTGGCGCGAGGAAGATGCTATGCCACTCCCGAAACTACTCCACCTGAAACAACCGCCGCAAAACGCTTTACAAACTATACCCCTTTTCAATAATGATCTACGCCCCCAAACTACAGCCACGAAAGTTCCACTTTTAGGTTGACTCAGATAAATATAATCTACACTATAGTGTCAACAATTAACTCAAACAACGCAGAATTGCAAACTTAAATATGGACTAGGAAATAGCATCTTCTTGCATTAGTTGAGGCACACATCACCATAACTCCTAAGAAGGCAATATAGCTGCTTTACTAGACAGACAAGCCTGCCTTCTTGAATCATTAAATTCGGATATAAGCTTAGCACTTGGAAATTCAAAGAAAACTTGGAAACTAGGACATCTCCTAGAATCATCATGCCAGTCATATAGATAGAATCACTAAAACTCTTACCATTTGATCTCAAGAAAATGAAATCTGCAAACATATGCATTGCTTTCTGTCTAAAATACAAAAACAGTAGCATTCATTCCAGCAACATATGAGTTGTAACATCTACAGAATAGCGTTTAAGAGCAAGCTCTACAAAGATCCACAAAGATCAGATTCATATCGATTGGTTTCATCCACATCCAGCATACTAATATTGTTGACTAGCATTTCACCATATCCGCCAATGCACCAAACAGCTACCCTAACTAAACTTTCCTGTTCACCAGATGCTTGCAATGCCTTGCATAAGGATCTGATTTAGTATCCCATAGCTTGACCTTGGGAAATCTTTTCAACTATTGAGCATATCTAATGTTGTTATCACAGATAGACAAGAATCTACCCACAATATTGATGGCTAGCACACGTAAACCACTAGTAGCTTCGATGCCCATTATGGTCTCAACACACTCATACAAAATAGCATTTCCAGCATTCTTAGTTGACTCGGTTTTTCGTTGAAACCCGCATTCACAAACTCATACCATTCACAAAATACCATTCACAAACTCACTACAATCTGCATCTCCTTGACCCAACACCCGCATGGGTTTAAGCACTCGGATATGCAAGAATGGATCCGCAATGCCCGCAATGTCATATTCAGGAGCATACGAACTAGTGGACACATCCCTCAGTATTCGGTCTAAACCTTCAATGCAGTTCTTTCTCAAGTACTCCAATGCATCTTTCTTTGGTTACGTGCGGTGAGCAATGAGATATCGGAACCCCATGATGATGATAATCAAACAAGAGAGGAAATCCAATTGGCATTATCTACACATCATATAAAAGAGTCTACATGCAAGCTAACTCAAAAGAGCATTTTAACAAACACCTGACATGCACAATAAACCAAACCCTCAATTTACTTGTACCTGAGTACTCACCACAAGGAGAAGGGAAGGGGAAGGGCAACGACACTTCTTGCTTCTTTGCTTTCGGCAGAGAGGAAGAGGCGCCGAGCCAGGAAGGCACCGCCGGCCAGGGGGTGGCGCGCCGGCCAGGAAGAGGAGGGGCACGGGCGGCTCGGCTAGGGCTCCAGGGACACTGGCCAGTGGTCAGCTCGACCAGCCAGCTCGGCCAGATCAGAGGAGGGCGCCGATCGAAGCTTCTGGTTCGGAGGAAACGCCGGCTGAGGGAGGAGAGCGCACCGGCCAGGACCTCGCCGTCCCTGAGGGAGGAGCAGGGAGGCGGCGCTAAGCTCAAGGGAGACCGGTTGGGGACGGCCCGAGTCGAGGGAGGAGGCGCAGGCGGCGCCGGCCGGAAGGAGGAGCCAGGGGAGCGGTGGCATCGCCTGGGGAGGGGAGCAGGGCGCCAGGAGGAGAAGCCAGGCGCACGGGAGATGGAGGCAAGGGCTGTTGCAGGGAAGATTTTTGGGGAGAAGGCAGTCCACAAGGAACCTCAGCCACACACTTGGGGAAAAGAAAAAAAAATGGAGTTAGGTGAGAAGAGGAAATTCCAAAAGAACCCTCCCACACAAGAATTATTCACCCACTACCCCTAAGTGGCACAACCATTCCCCGCGAAAACCTGCCGGACAGCCAAAACACTCCCGGCGGAAAGCACAAAAATTGGAGCGAGGCTTGCAGTATTACAAAGGGCATAGATGAGCCGGCCTCAGGGGGGAATTCGGTGGGAATGCTTTTGGTGCTTGCATAGGGAGGAGTATGGGCTGCTCGGCGGCAGATGCAAAGGCGGCAGACGCGTGGTGAAGACCGACGTGGCCGGACAACGCAAGTTGCAGACGGTGATGTGGCTACAGACGGCGAGCTCTGCAGTGATGCGGGCTATAGCGGAGTCGAGCTTCGCTCTAAGGCACCAGCGAACTGGGGAAGGAGAAGAGCAAAGCGGTGGCTGACGGGTGGCCCCAATAGGGTTCGGGTCCCACGTGCAAGTGAGATGCAATGCGAAATCGGGATTTCAGCTAAGAGCAGATCAATATTCAGTGCACTGATTTAGATACCTGTCTTGTCTGAAAATTTTTGACAATTTTTTTGCGTGACATTTAGGTAATTATATTCATACTATAAAATTTTTAGATGAACATATTATGTATAGAATTTATAAAAAATTATGACAAGTTATAGTGCACAGATTTCAGTTTTTAAATTTTTTGATATTTTATATCTTAGCAAAATTTTCTGAAACTTTTTTTATGAGTTCATTTGAGCTATAGTATCCTTAATTAAAAATTTAAATTAGATATATTTTTTGTTTATTTTATAAAAAATCTGACATTTCGATTCTTGAATTTTTTGCTTTTTCAGTAATTGAATTTTTAAATATAATAAACCTAGTTATTAATTTTTGATATTTTTAATATTTATGTACTTGTCCATCTAGAGGTTAATGTAAAATTTTCACATCAATATAATGCAATATTATTTTTATTAAATTTTGACACTTTCATCCGTTGTTAGTCAAGGTTCATTGAATATCTTTCTTTTCACATTTTATTGTTTGATATGACTTTTTAAAATTTATAAGAGTCACTGGAGGTGTCTTGAACTTGAATAAAATTTTTATTTATTTTATTGTTACAGATTTTTATTCTTCTTTTCTTTATTATTTAAGTGTATATTAAGGATTTCTCCATTAAAGCAAAAATCAACAAAATCCAGGGAAAGTCAATAGAATCTAGAGAAATTCAGAAAAAAAAAAGCATAAATGAATATAATTAGTGGTTTAGTATTTAATTCCTCGCTATATTTTTATTTTGCATTGAAGAGGGAAGAAGAAAGTGATTAGGTTGAATGTTTTTCTTAAGAACCAAAGTTCAGGAGAATTCATATTTGAGGAAATTTCAAAGTGAATTTCTATTTCCAATTCATTTTCATATTTTGTCTGATTTGAAGTTTTATATTGTGGCTTATCCTTTTATTGAGGTTGGACTTCAAGATATGGAGATATAAAGTATTATTTTTTTAGCCCATAATCTTGATTCTAATTCAAAGTTTTTATTTAATTTCATTTTCAAATTTTAATTTTATATTTTTATTATTTAAAATTTTTGGGATGTTACAATGTACTGGGACTTTTTCTGTTCTGTAAAGGGACAGCGCAGCTGCAAATTGTCCACAATGTATGGCGTTTGTTCTTCTTGGGTCGACCAAATCATTGCTCGAGCATGAAAGCTAGAAACTGCCGTAAGACCAAGTAGTGCTATGATCAGAAATCACGGGCTGATAATTAAGAATCAACAAAAGGTTTTCTTGCGGGAAATAGCAGACGTGTAAATGACACGAACCTTCCATCCAATTCTGCCGCCCATTCCGAAGAGTGATCAATTCATCACAAATATTCTACAACGACTTGTGAACAACTAACAATAAGGTGAATTATTGTACAAGGCTTGGTTATAATTGGAAGGTGTGAAAAGTAGAATGTTCTTATCTACCTAGCTTCTTTTTTGAAATTGTGACCTCAAATTTTATGACTTAAGAGCATGTACAATGGTATAGACAACTGCTGTCTATAACAAGCTAACATGTCATTTATAGACAGCGTTAGAGACAATCCATGCAATGGTATAGACAGCTCATTTATGAGTAGACAGCTTCTTTCCAGACACAACCTGTCTTGGTTCTCGTGCTAGAGTCGACTCTAGATTAAGAGACTGCTCAACTCTCTAGATGTACCCTCTCTTATCCACATCATTTTTTATTCTACATGACATAGCTTAGAGACTGCTGATATGGACCATTGTACATGCTCTAAGGACTTGTCTGAACTTTTGCACGAATTAATTTTACAGAAATTTCATAGAAAACTGTTGGAAAAATTCGGTCCATGCCATTGGTTGTTTTAATGTTTTGGATTGTGCCGCTACTTTTCACCAAATTTAAAAATTTCTTCGAAAATGCCATTATGACTAGATAAATGCCCGTTGGCTAAATGAAAAAAAAAGTCTCTTTTGCCGTTTCAAATATTTTGGATTTTCAGTCACTTACCCTAAAAATAAAAATTTATTTGAAAAAAATACCATTTTGACAAGGACAATACTCGTTGACTAAGAAAAAAAAAGTCTCTTTTACCCTACCAAATATGTTGATTTTCAATCAGATACCATAAAAAAAATTTCTCTTTTTTGTTTTAATTTGAACACAATACTCTTTAGCGTGATTAACTCTTTTGTGATGACATTTGTTTGAAAATTCAACATATCTGGAAGGGCAAAAAAGACCTTTGCACTCAGCCAACGTGCATCGACCATGTTAGAATGGTATTTTCTGAAGAAAATTACGAATCCTGTGACACAGAATCAATTAATTAGGCGAAAAGCAATGTCATGATCTAAAACCAAAAAAGTAACCAGTGGCGATTTTTCAAAATAGTTCAATTCTCACAGGAATCGAAAAAAAGTTCCCGCGTTCCAGTCTGTACAAACTACTCGTTGATAACATGTTTTATCATCCACGTGTTTTTTCATAAAATTGACTTCATATTAATTATCTTAATTACTCCCTCCGTCTAACTTTACAAAGTGTAGTTCTTCATGGCATGTAGGTCAAGAAGATATTAAAAATGACTAGATTACCCTTAATTACTATCACTAAACACAATATTCAATGCATATATGTAGAGAATATAAAATAAAGATAGATATTTATTAGGGGTATAGAGGGAACATCAAACCAATTTTGTATTGGAATATGAAATACGCTCTATTTCTATAGACAAGAGCATTAATAAATACGTCTTATAAACTTAGACACAAGGAGAAGATTATATACCAGCAAACTGAAAATTTTTGACACCACTCAGGATAAACAGCATTTGGATGGTGATGGTAATGGTTGGCTTACATTGAGCGGTCCTAGTTGTGGTAGTTGGTACCACAATGACACCACTCAGGTTTTTTTCTTTTTGAAGACTGACCACTCATGTTATGAACACTATACTCGGTGTGGCTCCTCTCCATGAGTTCCCAACCTGCACTACTATATTCTCTATGCTCAATTGCCCCACATTCGTCTATCTAAAAATCTCAAGTGTCCCTTTCAGTGGGTCTGGGCAAAAACCTGATGACCTCTTTCTGGAGCCCCTCACCTTCCAGAAGCACAGGTGGCCCCACGGCCCCAACCCAATGAATTCCCTACCAATGACAGAATTGATGCATGCAGTGCTTGGTTAAGAACAGTCCCTATCTTGCTTATGTGTTGCCGGATCCGAATTATCAAATCAGAAACCCTCTATGCATAATGTATTATTTCAGTATTACGCTAGTGTACGTAGTGGTAACATAGATAAAGTATCATTCCATTCAACAAAATAACTAAGAAAGTAGCAAATTATTATGAAATAATAGCAGAGCTTTTATGGTCAATGTTTACATACCTGTGCCTCACTAGCTTAAAGAACTAAAAAACTCTTGTAGCAAAAAATACAAGTACTTTAAGTCATTCAATATGTCACGGACAATCATATGAGAAAACACACACTAATTCGTGAAGTCTTCATAATACTCCTCGTAAAATCCTAAATTCCTTTATTCCTACTTAGAAACTGATCAACGATGCCTATACTGTGAGTACATAGAGTACTCAGCGAGTCTTATAGGACAATGATGCAATTATAATCATGCAAAGCTTGACAAAGGAATAACTATATGGTTCTTTTGTGAAAAGCAATAATTATTTGAAATATGATAAATAGATTGTAAAACATAATTGAAAATGATACGATATATAAGTAAGACAATTGCATTAAAAACATCAAGTAAACCACATGTTCACTTCCCAACCATTCCACCACCCAAAATTTTTGTGAAAACTCTATATATATCTCATATAAAATCCTCAAGCACATCCATGATTGCAGGCATAGCTATTCGAACAGTTTTTCACTTTGCAGAGGTTGCACAACTTTACCAGCAAGATACAATCAATTCACAACATCTGTCGTAACTCGCCATACAAGAGTATACGATTAATCAACCATAATAAACCCTTTACGGTGCTGAACACTAGCCCCACCCTGCCTAATGTGTTTATCTTCTCAACCCTGGGATGTGACCTAACCAGTCTACTCCAAAAACACATCCACGTAACCCAACTCTACATTTTCGATGAGGGGCTCACCATGTTAGAGATATTGCATAGACTTGCGAATTAGCACTATAGACCCGCTATCTCATTGAGTCAGAGTAAACCCTCCACCCGCACACCCAATGATGTAAACCCTCCAAGTCAACTATTGAGGGGAGCATAAGTATATGATAGTTTACTACACCAGATTCAACCCATACTAGACATGTGGTTGGATGTTTAAGCCTAGTTCAATGATACACAAGATTAAGTCAATCAACCCAAGAGAGACAAAAACTTAATCAAATTCTTATGCAAAACTGCACTCGCCAAAGTACGATCACTCACCTAACTCTAAAACCATTTTGTTTAACCAAGAAACATTTGCATACCCTACTATGGCATAATAAATTTTATAACAGTGGCTACTTACCACAATTCTATATCTTATTAAGTCAAAATTATCATAAATCGTCATGCGATATAAGCCCACCATACAACTAAGCATGTCTAGGCATAGCTGCGTCAACCCATGTTGGTAGTACAATTATGTTTAACTATTAGTGACCCAACCTAGGATGACAATGGATACATTGAAGGGTTGTGATAGGCTACACTAGTGCAAATTAAAAATTCTACTGATCAAAAGAGGCCACACAAGTAAATGATCATGGATGACAAATCGTTACCACTAGACGCACAGTGTAGCGGAAGAAGATGTCAAAGAAGATCGATGTTGCCTGTCCTGGTATGGTCGTCAAACAATGTGACCGGTCTGAATGATAGCCGAGTAGCAAGTTGATTCTTTGGCTTCTAGATTGGTCCAATCAACTCCTTGATCGATCCAAACAGTCGTCCTCAAATAGCACCGCAATAAAGCAGTGCCTCTATCAATATCCAAACAAT
The DNA here is from genome assembly GCA_036346375.1 of Guadua angustifolia. Lineage (NCBI taxonomy): Eukaryota > Viridiplantae > Streptophyta > Magnoliopsida > Poales > Poaceae > Guadua > Guadua angustifolia. Next base: position 7,285,272 of record CM070522.1, read on the forward strand.
CGTGGTTGGAATGCCGAGCTTCGGGGTGCTAGCACCATATGCACGACAGAGATGGTGAAGGATGGCTAGGGTTTTGGTGGTGATGCAACTCTTGCATACAATTTCGGCCTCAAACCCTAAGCCTATGTCCCCTCTTTATAGCCCTCAATGGTGCCCAACCCTTCGGCCCAATCTGAGTTCATATTCAATTTGTACTATTAGAACGGATCCAATCCAAACTCTGATAACTGATTGTAATCATTCCAAACACTTTAAGTGTGTGACCCTATAGGTTCATATATATTTGGACACAACTTAGAAACATCTTTCTAATCGATATCGATAACGGTCCCTAGTAATACACATCGATTCCCAAATATTAATAAAGCATCGGATGAACCTACTATACTGTGATAATGTCATGTTCCCTTTGCTTCATAATATCAGATTGAACTCAAGGCGAGAGTTGTGTCATCCTATGATAGCTCGATCCATTCACTCATACCGTAGTGGATTAATTTATCTAGATTGACTCTCAATCATATTCAGCATAGTCATGCACTTCCTAAATCCATCTACCTCGAGAGACTCAGAAATATCTCTCTGCTATATAGGAGGGGCAAATTCTATCTTGATCATTCATATATCTCAGCATATTTCATAGTAAACCTGAAAACTACCTTTATAACTACCTGGTTAAAGAGTAGTGTTTGGCAGTCTCTAAGTAAACCATTACACATCTAGGAAGCCAATTACAATCTTAGGTCTAAGGATCATACATACACTATGTATAAGACCAACTGATGACACACAAGAATATATAACAATTCCCGTAGTGTCTCATATGGGTTTATCCAACGCAGGTTCTCCATATCTCTATGGCTCATGAAACATGGTCATCAATCAATACATGTGCTAATTTATGAAAAATAATCATCCTATATTGTGATAGTCGACCAGGGATAACTTGAATTACATCGATATATGTAACAAGTTTCACGAATAAGTCACGTACTTGTTGATCAATCTAATCGATATTTATTCAAAGGACAAACAATTAGACTATTCCATAGACATAAGATATCATACAATCATTTGCATGATTGCCTCAAGGGCATATCACCAACAAACATAGCATTCAATAATCAAGGTGGCATAATGACAAGTAGGTATTTAGCTATTCCCATTGAATAACACTGATATAGAAGTAGCATGTAACTTGATATGAAACTAAATACTTTTGCAAACATATGTTCAACATGAGCAAGGTTATGACTTGCCATGTTGGTATATTATTTGTAACACCCCAGTACATCCAGTGTCCAGAATGTCACTACAACGTGCAGGAGTAATAACTAAACAGTAAAATTAGACTATAATTCAGCAAGTTCATATTCAACTTATATTAATTCTAGCAACAACAATTCTCTCCAATAAACATTTATGCAACAACCAAAACAACATTGCGAGGTAGTATGAAGAAATATAACATTAACAACACTAATCTGGTAGATAATCTAGTTTTATGATAGAAATAAAGAATACAACCCAAACTAACCAAACATAACCATGATGATAATCCACCACTCCATTCAATAGCTTAACGAGACATAACCAATGAAAACTGACCATTATAACTCATAGGTCAGAAAGAGTTATTATAAAGTAAAGCATGTGATTGTTTAATTTTATTGACGTCCAGTGAAGAGAAGTGATGGTGCTACATCCCCTGCCCTCATACCGGTCTCAAGGTACCTAAAAACATTTAAATAAACAAGTGTGAGTCCAAAACTCAGCAAAGTACAACGTATCACCATATTATCACATATATATTCATCGGATATCATAAGACAAAACATGATTTCAAGCATAGCATGAACTCATTACTTTCACTTTTGTCACTGTCAACTCCATCATGTAATGCAGAATGTCATATGCTCTTTGTCATCTCATAACTCATACCGATATAGTTGAGTGCACACCTGTCGGTGTGCACCCTCTCATTTCTATCCATCCCGTGGAGGAGCCTACTGAAGTAGGTCTTTTATGCCCACAACAAGTGAGGCATAGAGACCCACACAAGTCACCTCTTCCATCATGAATGCACATATACAAAATGACATAGATTATTTGCATGATGCATAATTCCATCGATACCATAAACATAAACATAACTAGCATATAAATAGTAATATTAAGGCATATCAAATATTTAGGACAGCTAGGTAATAATTATCCATTCTCATCACAGATTCATCGAAATTCATCCTCATATACAATGCACTTTCCTTAACCACGAGGAGCGTGGTGGCGCGAGGTTGAGGCCACTACTGAAGGAACACCTCCTGAAATAAAATAAATCACACATATCAAAATAATACAATCATAACATTAGACACAACTGAACAACATCGCACCTACGACCAACCCCAAACTTTATTTCTTCACACGAAGGGCAAAACCTCTTCCTTGTTGTCTCGATGATATAAAGACTATATGTTCTATCCCAAAACACAAACAACGAGAACAATAGACTATATGAGAGCTATCAAGGGTTTCTCACAAATTTCTAATTACATAACTTGTATAAATAATTCATCTAGACTCTCAAAACTCATCCTGAATTCTAGTCTGCTAGCGTTCTGGATAGCAAACTTCAAATTAACATAAAAACTTTTATACAACACCAAATTTAGTAAACAAGGACATTTTTGAAATCTACAGAAAATTTCAAAGCTTTCTGTAGGTATTGAGAAAATCTAATTCGGCCTCTAAATAACCCAAATGGACCAATTACCGCATCAGCTGTCCCTGGCAACAGATTCTAGACAGTAGGCAATCAAACAGCCATAACTTTTAAACTACCTAACCAAAAATCATGATCTTGATCTCTAAATAAATTTAAGAAAATGATCTATAACTTTTTCTACAGCCAACCCCTCTGGAAATGAGTTTATGGTCCCCGAAATCCAGCCCTAACAGAGAGGTCTGCACTGCCCGTCTTGCCCAACACAAAGTTTTCCCCAAGATCCAACTAATCACAGCACCAAAGAGAGGAATTATAATGAGTAAAATCCCTAATTTCAGAGCCCTAGATACACCAAAAATATTCTAGGAACATCATACCTTCCCAAGGATCACGAGATCGACGACGAACACAGGACCCTTCCCTCAGATCGCGCAAACTTCTCGTCGCCTCGTTGTAACACCCCAATTTTTGCTTTTCTTGCATTTAAATGGTATTTTGAGTTTTTGGGAATTCCTGGAATTTATTTGGATTTATTTTGAATTAAGCCATTTATCAAATTAATTAAATAATAGAAAAGTTAAAATAAAATTTTGCTGGAAATATTTTATTTGAGTCACAAATGTCCTAAAATATTTTTGAGAATTTTTCCAGAATTTTTCTGGTATTTTTAATGCCCCAAATGAATTATTTTAATTTCGGGAATTATTTTAATCGGAAAAAGATTAAAAGTCGGATGAGCAGATGTTGGGCGAACAACATGCGGCCTGCTCCGAAAAACCCTAGCGCAGTGGCCGTCCGATCTTCATCCGACGGTCCACGATGCGCCACGTCGCTTCTATCCGAATCACCGCCGGACTCCGCCGCCGCACTGTGTGGGCCTCGGTTTCCGCGCTTTTCACGGACGTCGAGGGGGCTATTTATTGCGCCGCCACCCGGGTTGTGATCCCCACCTCGCGTCGCACCCAGCCGTACACCGCACGTCGCCCGACACGCCGCCGCGTCGCCGCATGAGCTCGCCGAAGTCCCGAAACCATCCGCCGTGATTCTTTGACCCGCTCCGCCGTCGCCGTCCATCCTCCGCCGTGATTCTTTGACCCGCTCCGCCGTCGTCGTCCATCCTCCGCCGTCGCCAGTGGCACCGTCGGACTTCAGCCAGCGCGCCGCTGGCCGAGCGTCTCCGACGCCGCGGAGGACCACAGAAACGCCGCGCCGCACGTCGTCGTCTTCGTCTCCGGTGAAGCAGAGCCGCCGCGCCGTCGCCGCCGAGTCGAGCTTCCACAACCGTCCGATCACGCATCAACGACCCGGATTCCGCCACGTCGCCTTGAAACAGTAAACCCCAACTTCTAACCTCAACCGTTAGATGCAGATCCGAGGGCAGCCGTAGTGCCACGTCGCTATTCACTGTGCGCGTGACGCTGACAACACGAGCCCACACGTCAGTCGCACCGCACCGTGCACTGTGCACACGAGACGCTGACAGCACGGGCCCACTCGTCAGCCGCACGCACCGTGCGTGTGACGTCACCGTTGACGTCATGCTGACGTCACGGTGGGACCCACTTGTCAGCCAGATGGTTGAAACCTCGCCGACGCTCTTGGCGTCGTCAAGACGGGCCGGTCAGGGATGACGTCGGCAAGGCTACGTGTCACTCTCTGGTGGCGACACGTGTCAAAGATGACGCAATAATTTGTTTCCCGAAAAGAAAATATTTATTTAATTCGGAATATTGATTTTAAATATATTTTGAAACTTCAAATGCTTATAACTTTTGCGTTTTAACTCCGATTTGAGTGATTCCAATTCCTATAAATTTGTAAAATTTTGATCTTTCTGTTTATGAATTTTATTTGAATTTTTGAGCGCTGTTTGTCTACTGTTTATTTATTTTATTATTTTGTGTTTACGATACGCGTAGACGTTGAAGTACCCGAAGGTTTCGAGGGAGAAGTTCGACCGAGAGCAAGCTCGGGAGCCGAATCAAGATTTTTGAAGGCAAGTTGTGTTTGATCATGTTGAACCTATCATAGAAAAATTATTTCGATTTAATTTATTGCATGCTAATTTAGTAAAAATTGGTTTGAATGAATTTTGGGATTAGTTAAATGCCTAGTTGTTGTATGCCACCTTGTCGTATATAATTGTAGGCCATGAATCATTTGTCACCCTAGGTTGTGGATTAATAGTTGGACATTAATTATTGGCCAACATGGGTTGAGTAGACCGTAAGTAGTATGCTTAGCCCTGCCATGTGGAAATTTCATGATTTTGGAATACCAAAGTTAATATTGACTTAATGAGATATGGAATGTATTTTGTGAATGAGACATGTGTTATTGAGTTGATGATGGCACGTGGTGCAATGGTAAAGAACCGGGGTGTGAAAATGATTTAGACTGAGGCATGTGGCAAGATTGTTTCTGGTGGGCCAAGAGTGGCAATCGGGCGGTCAGATTTGGTTTTATTGGTTTTGGATATTTAAGATCATTCTTGGTTAGTCTTGCCTCGGTCGACTAAGGACTTAACCTTGCGAGCATTTGAACTGAGTCTTTCATACAACCACAAGCTCCGTAATGGGACGGACCTAGCTGAGTAAACTGGGAAATCTATTCTTTGGTACTGTCGTGGTGGTGTGGGGCCTAGAGGAGCGGGTGAGAACTCACATGGCGCAAGAGGGGGGCCCTGGGTGTGGTAACCAGTCCCTCCAGTGTTGAAACCTTAGCGGGCAATACTGGGTTTAGACGGAACTTTGGAAAGGCTTTGTTACGGTTATTTGCCTTGGTGGTATTTGACTGTATCTTGTGGGTAAAGTGTATAACCTCTGCAGAGTGTACAACCTATTCGAATAGCCGTGCTCACGGTATTGAGCATCGCTCGGTGATTACAGTCAAGGGTTAGATTTTCATGAAAATGACTTGTTTATGGAAAATGCTTGGGTTGGTGATGATGAATTTGACTTAGGATGGAAAAATGATTTACAATTGAAATGTTTGTGAAAGCTACTATTCCTACTACTGATTTACTGCTTTGCAAATTACTACTGTTTATCTTGAATGCTGTACTGCACATGAACCATAGCCTACCCTTTGTACTAAACCATGCATGTAGCCTATTAGCATTGCATTCTGTGCATGACTTGCTGAGTGCTCAAAGTACTCACCCCACAACAACACAACTTCAGTTGAAGAAGAAGCAACCCCTGCTCAGGAGGAGGAGTACCAGGAGGAGCCGACGAACTAGGGAGCGAGCCGATCGATTATTGTTCGTGGCAAATTGGTTGGCGCCACGAGTTTATTTTGATTCCGCTGCATTTGAATATTTTAATAAGTCTTCGCCCTGCGAGGCGTATCTTTGTAACTTGACCATAAGGTCAATCAACTAGTTTGAGTATTTAATTAAAGTACTTATTATTTCGTTGGTTATGTCTGTGATATGTACCAATGTTGAGACTGTGTGCACTAGCGCGATCCTGGACTAGTGCTGAATACACAGAGGGTCCGGATTTGCATATTCGGGTCCCGACACTCGTAACCCAACCTTTCCAACACCAACACCAATGGACACAGCCACCAGGGCACACGATGCAGGGAGACTCCCTGGGAGGTGGAAGGTGCAAGGATGGGGTAGGAGGGGAGGGAGGGATGGCTATGGGGGAGAGGGGAGGGGGCTGCCGGCTGGGAGGAAGTGGGAGGAGCGGCTATAGCTGGGTGGAGGGGAGAAGAGAGGGCTAGGGTTAGGGATTTCCCCCACAAGGCCCAAAACTGGCCTAAAGAGTCCCACGGCCACCCCAGCTACCCCTTTAAGCCCAAAACAGCCCACATAGTCCCCAAAAACGGCTCATAGCTGTTCACATTGAATTTGAAATATTACATTCTTCCCCCCTTGAATTTGCTCGGCCATGAGATGTTGCGAAGGGACACTGAGAAAGCTCGGCACCTGAAAGCTAGGCTGTCACGATAGTCTCTTCGGCCGTGTCGATCACGACGATCATCGCTGCGATGGCTTTCGACGCGTGGACCAAGACGAGAGAATACTTCTCGATGTCGGCGTGGCGGGGATCGATTTGAGGTCAAATATTCGGTATGCCCATGACTAGAACGAGCATATCTTTGACCCCACGAGGTCGCTTGAGAATCTATCCGAGTGTCCTCGCGATATCGATCATGCTTCCTACGGCCTTCTCGAGCAGGGCTCCTAGAGTCACCATGACAGGAGCGAACTGGGGAGTGACGCCGACTATCCCGGGAAACACTCTGGGCTTCTTTGTCATGAGGCGACCCTGAAAGCTTTATGTGGTCGGTGAGCTTTTTCAGGTTTTCAGCCATGACCGCACCTATCGCTTCCAAGTCCACTTGACCGGGGAAATTCCGGAGGTCACACACGACCGCCGTCAGAGCTTGCAATCACTCTCCGCTCTGAGGAGCGAGGGGAGGTGACCTTGGGTGATGATCATGCACATGCTCCGGTGTGCGAGACCTACGGGAGGTCTCGCGAGTAAAAGACTCGGCCTTGGCGCTCGGTTTTTCATGGGCTTGGCGACAAATGCTCGCCAGGGTCCTGTTTAGAGATGCCTCTAGATGACTTCTGGCCACTTCATAGCGACGATGACGAGCAGCCCCCGAGGATTCAACCTCGGGATCTTCTTCTCCTCCCGCCATATTGACGTTGCGGGAGTATAGAGATCGCGAAGGTGACATCATAGTGTCTCCTCGTGACACAGTCTCGTGATCGGGCTCAAAATGGTCGGGAATGTCCAGACCGTCATAGAGTCCATCACACTCCTCATCATCTGTGAGGGAATCACACTGAGAGTGAAGGAAACGCTCTCACGCTGTAGCAGCCGGGGAAGGGCTCCCGAGCTCAGTATGACCTTCTGGATCAGCTATACCAGCTATGTCTTCATCAGCATAGTACATGTCGTCATCCTCGACGTCATTGAAGGCGCAAAGGTCTTGAGCATCCTGAGAATTCGGTATCTTATGGGATTCTTCACAAAGGATTCACCGGTCGTATCCCCACGGTCGGTGCCAGCTGTCGACGTTTGGGAAACAGGCCCTCGCCAAGCTTACTTGTTGAATGAGGGATCAACCAAAGCCCCTTTTCCGTGAAGGGTTTGTGTCCGAAGAATGCTCTCGAAATAACAAAGAATGGGCACAGGATTTATACTGGTTCGAGCCTCTCGCTGCAGAGATAATAACCCTACTCCAGTGATCTTACTATATGCTCTGAATTCTTACAGAAAGACTTGCGCGAGTGTGCGCTTTGTTTGCTCGTTATCGTTGTGTCGTTCCCCTTCATCGATCTACCGGTGGGGTCTTTATAGATGATCGAAGTAACTGCAGCCAAATAACGTGTCATTACTACATTAACCGTGGTTGTAATTACATCCTTGATTTCTGCCACGTCCCGACGTGGGTATAACGGTCCCAGATCGTGGCGTAATGGTCTCAGATCGTGGCGTAATTATTGCCACGTCATCTTTATAGGCCAAGCACAATCTCTTGATCATGCTTGGGATGTCCTCTCAGCTCGACCAACCGCTGTGCACTCCCGAGCAAGTATGCTCGGGGATTTATGTCATATGCTCGAGAACGAGCTTAGGCATGGTCAGAGCGAACCCACTAACCAGACTATCTGAGGGTACTCCTTGGGAACATCGTCCAAGGGCATGCATGGTCAGCCAAAGCTAGCTGCCAGGGTATTTTGGTCCTTATGGAAATTATCCAATCCCCGATAGAAACACTTCACATTGTTGATATCTACCTTGATGGAAATAATGTGGAATATCAAAAGGACAGTGGAAAGATTGACCACCAGCAGCTCCAAGATGAAAACTAGAAGGAATAGCCTAAAAATCAAGTCCTAGATGATGCCTAAAAATAAGAGAAACTCTACCATGTCTAGAAGCCATAGGTGTCTTAGGAGCATTCCGAGTCTAAGGATGACCTTAAATACCCTTAAGAGCATGAACACGCTCACGACGCACTATCTTGGCATGCCTAAAGCAGAAGTCTACCAAATATCCACCCTTCTGACATTGATGCAAGTATACTTCGTCTTACTGGAGGTAGAAGCTACAAGAAGAGCAACCTTCTAGTCAGAGATCCCATGAACAACTCCAGTAGAACTAAACACAGCGGTGCTCACCCTAGGAGTTATCATCATCTCTCAACTCTTGGAGCCATGCACCTGGTGGGAGGATGTGCTCGAGTGTGCTCCAAGTAGTCAAATCCTAGACTTTAATTGAATCTACTAATCTTGGACTAGTTTAGGATGACATTGAGCTTCTTTTTGCCTTTTACAAACTTCACAAGAGTGCTCATGAGGTACTACTCACACTCCTGGAAGAGAGCAGCTTATGAAGAATAAGGGGAAGAAGATGAAGAAGAGTCAAAAGAAGAAGAACGAACAACACATGCATTTTTCTCTCTAAGTATGGTTGCCTTAATCTTGAGAGCCTCACAAGATATGCACTTAGTATTTCTAATACTAGTGCTCTAGGCCTCTAGCTTGTTTCTAAGCTCATCATAGATTCTACCCATGTTCCCCTCAATCTCAACACATCTAGCACAGGCAACTTATGACTTAGCTAATAGGCCCTTAGTAAGTTCAACACACTAGGCATTCAAGGTATTATTATCAAGTTTTAGTTGCCTACAGCTCGTACATGAGCTGACTGAACTCTTGAAAGCAAATTTCTCAAGTTCATCATTTCTAGTAGATAGCTTCCTAAGGTGAGCATTCATGCTATCAATTTCGGTAAGCAATTTAGGGCAATTTTCACAAGGACAAATATGTGCATGAAGAAAGCTAGTATCAACAGGAACAATATCAGTAATGCTCAAGCTAGCATTCTTCACTCTAAGAACCTCTACTTCAGAAAATACACTATCATGCATAGCCCTTAGGTTCTCAAGCTTCACAAGCACATCATCACAGAGCACACAATCATCTTCACAAGAAGAAGAAGATCTAAGTGAAGCTGTCTCCTATAACATGTCATCTATCTTCTTTTCTAGCTCCGAACACCTAGCCCTAGGTCTAGTATGGAATCTCCCAAGCTTACAAAATGCCTCATTAAGCTCTTCATAGGAAGGTACCTCATCTGACTCGCTGTAGAGCTCATTGTCACTGATGCTATTCTCGTCGACCATGAAGCACATGCCTATGAAGTTGTCGTTGCCCTTGATCATCTCTTGCGGATCATCCTCTCCATCATCGTTGCTCCATGTCTTGGTGTTGTAGAGGGTGGTGTTGTCGAGTGCGGCAAGGACACAGTGGAAGAGCTTCTTGTTCTTTGTGAATTTGTGAAACTTCTTCTCACGCACGGGATCACGAGCTAGAGCCTTATTATTGCAGTTCTTATCAGTGTAGTTATTCTTGGTCACACCGTCATAGTCGTTCTTACCCTTCTCCAGTTTGGGACAGTTTGCTCAAATGTGGTTGGGGCCACCACACTCGAAACAGTTGATCGATCCACCTCTCCTCTCTTACCCTCTTGTATGCGTGGGAGACCTTTCTGGTTAAGAGGGCCAGCCCATTTTTTGGAAATATCTCCAGATGGTCATCACTCAGCTCACAAAAAGTGGAGAGAAAAAAACCAGAAGAACTCTTAGAAGTGGGACTAGTGACCAAGGCCATCGATTGTGACTTTGTCTTTTGAGATACAACGCCAATCTCATAAGTCTTGAGTCAGAAATAAATCCCATCAAGCGTTAAGGTCAACAAGTCCGTGATGTCCTTGATGAAGGTCACCCTCATCTCCCAAACTTAAAGATCGAGTACCATTAGAAAATTTGAGCACTATCCAAGTGAGAGTATGTGGTACCAACTGCTCAGAGGTCGCTCAGAATCTTTGTGAAATGACCAAAGCACTCATCTAAGGACTCTCTAGCGTACTATTCAAACTTTTTGTCATCACGCTTGTACTGATCTTGTCTCACCCGTCTTGATTTGGGTGGTTCCCTCATGGTAAGCATCGAGGGCCACCCAAATCTGGTGTGCAGACTGTAAGTGGGAGATCTGATCATACTCACTGTGGCTAAGTCCTTGTATGAGGATGTTCCTTTCCTTAGCATTCGCCTCAATGTCAACCATATTCGCGGCATCAACGTTCTCATCCATAGGAACAACACACGAGAGCTTCGCCTTCTACCAAAACATGAAACCTTGGGTAGTGATGTATAACTCTATCCTAGATTTTCAAAAAGGATAATCCATCCTAGAAAAGATTGGAGACTTAGTGGAATATTTGTCCGACGCCATGGCTTCAAGGCCGATCAAGATCTAAAGAGAGCAAAACCAGGATCTAATACCAATTGAAGGACCAGAAATGACGATCAGAGGGGGTGAATAATCACATAATATTTTTTTCTCCCAAAGAAACCTACCAAAATCTCCTAAAAGCTTAGAAGAGCGGAAGAAAAAAAATCTTCTAAAAAATCAACTTAGGAGTCACACTACCACTCTACAAAGGTCGATCATGCTAGGATAAATAGTAACCCTAGTACTACTAGGTTACTGTAGCAATAGTGTCTCGCTATAGTAAAATAGGGATGAACAGTGAAATCACAAGAGTTCAAGATCAAAAATTCATATAAATTTTGATCTGCTGATCCAAACCCTATGAAACTTTGTATGCACCTTTCTAAAGATGTTAGGAATCTATTCCAACCTTCAATCATAAGGATTGGCATCAAAGTTTTGACTTTTTCAAAAATACTGAAGGTTGCACCAAAACCGAGTCAAAACCCAAAAATTTACCCTGAGCTTGCTCATGAGGATTTAATGATCAAGATGATTTAGATGTCCTCCCACATATCACAGCAAACAAAAACTTCAAAAAGATTCCCCAGAACATGCAAGATCAACATCTACCTCAAATCCTTCCTTCTCAAGCCAAAACCTAGTTTCTTAATAAATCTCTTGATGATCATGAGAGAGCTTGCCTAGATGATTGGGTGATGATTTCTAGAGGATACATCCATCAATTACTCATCCTTGGCAACACAAGATCGTGAGAAAAAGAAACTAACAAGAAAGATTAAGAATCAAGGAGGAAAGTCAAGAACAAAAGACAATCTTGAGCACAAAATTGATCTTTATTTCAAAGCATAAGTATAGATTACACAACTTCTCAAGTGAAGGCAAAGCTCCAAAAAAGTGCGCACACACACACCACACAAGAACACAAAATTTTGTGTAAAACCTAAAACTCCTAGTGACTAAGTCTAATGTCTCAAGTCTCTCCTTTAATATAGTGGTGGTATCCCTAACTCTAAACCCGGACACTAAAAGTGGATACCATCTACATTTACATAGGTTAATCCAAAACCCAACACTCTTAACAGGTTTTTCACTCACTCAAGCACACTTCTCAAAGTAGCCATTACATTGACGCCAAATCCGCTCCACAAGCCCAAATTTGTATCCAACTCTACTTTGGTATGACCTAAACTATTTAGGCCACTACCTTGGTTTTTCGAACCGCCTTGACCGTCGGTATTGAATAAATTACCAATTTGCCCCAATAGCAGGTCTTCCTTCTCCACAAAGCATCGCCATACTTCGTGCTTTCCACATGGCCCCAATGATTTACCGCCAAGCCTCTCACACATCTAGACTCCCCCGAACTGTCCTCGCTTGTAAGCGGGCCCAAGTCACTTGACACGCCACTTATCCTTGACCGCTTTCACCATGGCAGCATCGGCTTTCTTGATCATTTTGGACCTCAACTACTCTCTAAGTCTAGTCCTGGTCCATGTCGTTGCCTGCCATGTCCATCACCAGTGCATCATGCTTCGGTTCCTTTTCTTCCTGGCTTGCAACGACCTCCTGGCCTCAATCATCTTCTGGTATCCGTCGACCGTTCGGGACCTCAGCTCTCTAGCCTAGTTCCGATCTCGCCTTTGCCTCACTATGACCTAGCCTCGGAGCCATGCAACCAACACAGACAAGAAACACATCACATAGCTATATTCATAATAATATGCACTAATCAACAATTAATGCAAACCTTAAGCTCAAGTCGCAGTAAAATCAGCATTATTGCCCATCTGAGACCGGTAGTACTGTACCACTGGTACTACCGCTACCTCTAAAATTTCCGGAGAGACTCTCTCTGGAAAATAACTACTGTACCTTTGGGCCGGTAGTGCTGCTCCTCCAACACTACCACTCCCAGAAGACCGGTAGTACCACTTGCCTTGGACACACCCGATAGACCTCTCTCTGGAAAAAGACACATCCACGGTCAATAGCTCCGACAGGTCAGCACTACCGCCCATCCCAAGCCCATAGTGCCACCTGGCCTGCACTACCACCCCTCCAAAGCCGGTAGTGCCACTCTGACCTGATAGAACCTCTAATTGCTTCAAATTCAAAACAAACTCAAACTCAAGCACAACATGCTCAAATGCAGTAAATAACTCATCACCAACAAGGCCAACATGGATAGACCTCATATGGTCTTTCATTATTTTGTTTCTAAGCCTATATATAACAATTCATATTCATACAATGTTTCTCGGAGATAATTATTGTTCGGCTAGAAATAGGATATCTAACTGTAATTCTAAAAGATCATCATATGGACTATACCTTCGGTCCTTTAAGCATGTCCTTCAGGCTAGATAATACATTGAGAAGGGGAAAGAAATTATTTGCACGGCCTAAGGCATAATATTTTCTTTGGATTTTATTATTTTTCAATGCTGGCAAGTCAATCTTCAGTTTAACCATTTGGTGTTATGGATTGAAAGCACGGCATAAAAACTGGAGACAAAGATTTAACGTGGAAAAACCCTTGCGAGAAAAAAACCACGAGAAACAATACACTATAATGCTTCAAGATTACAAGTACAAGGGGTTGGCTTATATAGCCAAAGAGTTCTAGTTATAGAAGATTTGACTTCTAACAAACTATGGATAGAATCAAAAGATATGGTAAGTTGAGATATTGAGTTATCTCTAACAAACCTCCCCTTAACTCAAAATCTATAACGAAGTTGTTTTCGGAAAACTCTAAAAGCTAATTAAGCACGAAGAATACAAGTGCGTTAAAAGTCCAAAGGACTACTGAACGAGAAAGACTGGAATAGTCAAGCCAAACACTTGTAGTGCAAAAACTACCAACCACCAGTAGGTCGAGAGAAAGACTGGAACAGTCAATCCAAGACAGATATAATGAAGCAGACAAAGAATCTAGGTCTTCAATGATTCATAACCCCAGTAAAGTCTGAGACTGCAATTGACCTCCTAAAACAAACGCTCAATCATCATATGGCATAAGCCAAAACATCACCTGTGATGCTTGATAGAAAGTGAAGAACACATAAGATAGATTTTTGATATGCTCCATCTGGAACATAAAATTCAGCAAACTGCCTACTGAAAATCCATAATACGATTGAAACTACTCAGAAAATGTCAATATGAAGAAAAAACTTCTCGTGCCATCAAAAGAGTATAAATTGCAGTAGACCCCTCATATCGAGCATAGACAACAAAAAGAACGTTGTAGTATCCACATAGAAACAACTCCTTTTTGCACTTCAAACCTTCATCTCAAACTGACATTGGAGCAAAACTTCACTAGAAAAAACTACGAAGAGCATAATGCTACCATCAGGATGTCATCAGATTCCAAATGAACATTGCCAAAACCTCCATAATGGTCAACGTATCCAAACGGTGAATAAACACCTAGATAATGGTGATGAAACACCAAATTCCACTGAACGATGATGAAACACCAAAATCGGTTGTCCTCAACTGATATATTTTTTTCACCAAAGTCTCCAAAGTAGACGATGAAGCATCGAATAAATTGCCAAGAATAAATCCTGCCTGAATTGCAATGAAATATCCGCCAAGAATATGCATAAAAGCATTAATTGCAATGGATGAAATCCTCATGAAACTCTGCCAACGATAAGCACAAAATAATAGGTATGAAAAACCACCAATAATAGGCATGAAAGCCTAAAATTTGCGCATAATATCCCTCCAATAATAAGAACAAAATAATAGGTATAATTTCCTAAATTGTGCATGAATACCTGCTAATAATTGCATTGCAAAGAGATCCCACTTTTTGGCACTACAATAGTTGACAGGGTAAATAGCAATACTTTTCTCACATCCATTGATACACTTTCGGATGCACATAGCAAATTTCGTCAAAAATCAGAAGCTGAAGGAACTGATCCAAAACCGAAGCCAAGACGTACTGATCTGGAGCTGTCCGAAAAAAAAACTGGAAGCGGACAGAAGCTGGCTGGACTCAAAACCGAGGCTACACGGTTTTTAAAGCTGAAGCCAAATGCACTGGAGCCGAACCCAGATACAAAGAATTGAAATCCTCCTGTTTGCACCAGATTTTGGAAATTACAAGACAAATTGGCAAAACACATGAGTTTGGATAATGCACGGGATATCTTTGGAAAGTTTGGATAACATGCGGCGAGCATATGGAAACAGAGAGATCAATTAGGAAACCGTAGCCGACTCGGATTGTGTTTTTGTAGCAGAACAGGACTCGGATCAGCTGACAGGTATATAAGGCGAGCCTAGGCTGCTTGAAGAATCATACACAGCAAATCACATCTGCCAAGCTTTTCTTTTTATTGTAGTTTTTTAGCTTTGTAATGCTCTTTTGTAAGTCGACATCGATCAAATAAAGTTGTGTATCGCCGATTGTTTGATCGTCTTCGATTTCTTTAGGTTTGATTTATTCTGTTTTGTTGTGCATCGCCTTCTCAGAATCAATCTACCTTTACCCTGTGATTAGCCTTAATCGGTTGATCTACTTACCTTTCAATCAGCCTTCGGCCGATCTTAACATAGCCGATTATTCCCTAAATATCGGCTTAGATCGTATTTCACGACTCTTCCTTATCGATTGCAGGGTCAAATCGATTGGCACGCTTGAACCCGGTGTTTGTCCGGTGTGTTACGATCAAAAACCCTACATCACGTTTTTGGTGTCAACACATTTTTGGCACGCCCGGTAGGACCACGATCGGAAAGATGATCGCGAGTAAAAGCTGTTGCACCGGTAAGACGTTATGACGCCATAATCATCCCTACTTTAGACGATTTGACTCCGGAGCAGCGCAAGGAAATTGAAGATCGGAAAGCTGCCTTGGAGGAATTGATGTTGGGATGTTATCAGAAAACCCGTCGAGGGGTCACGCAGAAGATGGCGCTTCCAACATTGAATCCGCTTGGTGAAGCTGGCGTCGCGGCGAATTTGGTAAGTCGATATCTTCCGGCTCAAGCCGAATTGTCTGTTATGATTGAGCAATCTGTGCATCATGCACTAATCAATCAATCATCGGCCTTGGTTACGACCTTAAAGCCGATGATAGAAAATAGCGTAAAAATAATCGCGCAAGAGTTGGCAGCATCTGGAGGATTGCTAGATCCATTGCAGCCACTCCCAACGTATCCCGTATACTCTATGGCACCAAATGCCAACACGGTAAAAGCGTCGGCACCTGCACCCTCACTAATGCCGACTCAACCCACTGTGTTGGCACCAGCAAATCCTCGCCCAAGTCCAGTTACTCATTACCATGCATATATGTGACGCAAAGTTGGATGCGGTTAATGTGCCTCCATCGGCGTCGGGGACTACCTCACGTCGATCGGCTCCTCGGTAGATTGAATCGAGAGAAGTTATAAACCCCAGGTACCAGTCCAAGTTAGAAATCCGGTTCCACATAGGGTAGTTTCGTATGCAGAGCCATTCGTTCCATTGCCCGAGGTCCCGGCTGCCAGAGCCGACGGGTGCGAACCATGGCAACGCCAGTACCCGTCGGTTAGGGCAAGTCGACCGGCCGAGTTTGCACTCGGGGGGCAGGACGCCGTTCATCATGTTTGGCCCAACCTAGTCCTACATCAGCCAATAATATTAATTGGGCTGATCAGATTTCTATGTTCTTGAGAGACCAATTCGGTTTACAATCCAAAGGGAAGACGATCGGCTATAGAAAGCCGTACCCAGATTATATCGACCACATGCCATACCCCCATAATTTCAGGATTCCCGATTTTGCAAAATTTTCAGGGGATGATTCAGTCACTACCTTAGAGCATGTTGGACGGTTTATCGCCCAGTGTGGTGAAGTAGCTCAGTTCGATAGATTGAAAATTAGACTCTTTCCTTTATCATTATCAGGAACTGCTTTTACTTGGTTCACGAATCTGCCTCCAAATTCGTTCCATTTTTGGAACGATTTAGAAAGCCGATTTCATGAATACTTTTTCTCTGGCAGTCTAGAACTAAGGATTTCAGACCTAACTGCTGTCCGGCAAAAAATTGGTGAATCGGCTTCTGATTATATTAGAAGATTTAGAGAAGTGCGAAATCGATGCTTCAGTGTAGTGTTGCCTGATAATCAACTAGCCGGTTTAGCATTTTAAGGACTGATTCCCCCACTCATGGAAAAATTTGGCATGATCTATTCAGCACGGGCTACTACCCCGATGGTGTTACCAGCCAGTAGGAGTAATGCACGGCATGAAACAGAATGAGCATGAACTAATCTTTTGATCGTGTAGAACCATCAACTCACACATCAAATGCGTGAGGCCCCTCGAGAAGGTTGCGTGCACGCGGCCTCGATCTGTTGGCTAATATCATAGATGGCACATGACGGAAGTCCAGATGGTGTTTCCAGCCGGTATGGACCAGTCACGACATGATCTAGATAAAGCACGAACTAATCTTTTTGGTCTCGTAGCACTACCAACTCGTACCTCATGAACACTATACCGATTGATCACATCAACCCGTGACTAACCTAACAGCATATCAACATATGTGCAGCATCCAGATCCAAGACAACGCAAGATCGGCTCGATACCATCGAAGGAGAAGCAGCGGTGCTCGCTGGCGAAAACAAAAATTTTCTACCGTGAACACCCAGGAAGCATGCGAGTCAAAGAGCATGGAGCGTTACCCTTGGAGCACGTTAGCAGCGGAAGTAGAGTGGATGAAGCCTCCCCGCGTGCTCCGAAGCACTGTACGTAGTCGAACACGATGTGGTACAACTTCTCCTTATCGCGGATCGCCCGTCCACAAAGAACGTTGTTGTAGTCGTGCGATTGATGTAGCCGATTGAATCGATCGATTACAACGCAAGAGCGATGACGCCTCGTGGTATCCACACGCCCGGTGAGATCACCGCTACCGGTGTGCTAGCACCCACGCGTGTGGCTAGGGTTTTAAAGGCGATGAGATGCAGCGACGGCTAGGGCTTGTGGTGGGGGGAGTCCTCTTTGCTGCACGCCCCCACGCCCCCTTTATATAGAGCGCACTAACGGGCCTTCTACGATAGAAGCCCACTAGGACTCACGCTAATGGATCTTCTACAGTAGAAATCCATTAAGACGCCAGAGGATCCAAATCCGCGTAAACCCACTAATGGATCCAATCCATCAGACATGATCCAACCCGTTAAGTGTGTGACCCATTAGGCTCATGTACAAATCAGCCGCGGTCCCGGAGAACCCTTTCCCAGACCACAAGTCAATAGCGGTACCTAGCAGCACATATTGACTCCCTAATGTACATAATGATTGAATCAGTTGAACCTTGATACACTCACATAGGATCCTTTTGCCACATGATATCAGTCAAGCTCAAGGTGAGAAGCGTGCCACCCTTGTGATAGCTTGACATATTCACTCGTCAATGTAATGGATATTATTCGTGATTAACACTTTAATCACTTTGGCATGGCCATGCACTTTTCCTTATCCATCCACACCGAGGGGCCCAGAGATATCTCTCTCGTTATCAAGGAGGGGCAAATTCCATCTTGATCTCTTATATCTCACGTCATGTTTCATGGCATACCCGTAAGCTACCTTTATAACTCCCCTACTACGGAGAAGCGTTTGATAGCCCCAAAGTATATAATTACGCATGCTGAAAATCAATAAGAATCTTACGTCAAAGGATCATATATGTATACCACTCGAGACTACACCCTGATGGCACTTCTAAGATAACAATCTCATCAGTGTCTCGGAGCGGGTCTATCCAACCCCATGTTCTCTAACATGTGCCCACATTATTGATTTGATATCTCTATATCTATGGTATGTGAAACATTACCATCAATCAATACATGTCTTTGGTCGATCACTATTGTCCCACATAATGATATGTGACCGAGGATTGTTTAGAATAATATCATATAACCAATGTGTTTCACAATTAAGTCATACTCAATGAACAAAGGAGTGACATTTATTCATGGAACTGATAAGTACATGAACATAGACGTATGATACAATCATCTCACATGATCGCCTCTAGGGCATATCACCAACAAGACGATACCCCCCCATGGATATTAACATGGTCTTTACTTTACCAGCCGAGTTCAGAATCAAAACTGAATCGGTTGAAGATACATTCGCTCAACTGTGCCTAGGTGCACAAGACGCTGTGTTTGAAAAACCACAAGATCCTCATCGGCACTTAAAGCCGTTGTATTTAAAGGGGTATATCAACAGAAAGCCAATATCCAGGATGTTAGTAGATGGGGGAGCTACTGTGAACCTGATGCCACTCACTACTTGCAAGAAGTTGGGCAAAACCGATGAAGATCTGATCAAGACAAACATGGTATTAAATGATTTCACAGGTGACCCCACTGAAGCAAAAGGAGTGATAGTTACAGAGTTAACCGTCGGTAGCAAAACTTTGCCGACCGCATTTTTTGTGATTGAAGCCAAAGGAAATTATAGTGTGCTCCTTGGACGAGATTGGATACATGCCAATTGCTGTATACCGTCAACCATGCACCAGCTTCTTGTACAATGGAACGGAGATGAAGTTGAAGTCGTCTCAGCCGACACATCAGTTCATATTGCTATAGCTAGTTCCGATGCGAATTGGCCACACGAAGAGGCGGAGTGCATATCGAGCAAGACTTTAGACGATTGCGACTTCATATGCATTGGTAAGTCAGGATTGATGCCGATCAGTGTTAGGCCAGGCACATTTGATCGGGCAAATGAAGTCTTAAGGAGATGGGGTGTAACATCCCGAAATCGGCCTAATTTAAAAATTTTTGAGTTATTTGCTTTTATTCGAATTTATCTAAATTTTTGATGAATTTCTGGAATTAATCAACTTTGATTTAAATTTATCCTTCACTTGAATAATTAAAAAATATAAAAGTAATTATCAAAAATAAACAAAAATATTTTATTTAAGCTCTAAATACCCTAAAATATTTTCTGGAATTTTTCTAGAATTTTTTGGGTATTTTTATTGCCCCGAATAAATACTTTGAATTACTAGAAATATTTTAAATGATAAAACCAGAAAAATGGCCTTGCTACAGTGTCGGGCCGGGCCCAACACTGTGCTCGCGCCGGAAAACCCTAGCGCTGCGTGTCCTGGACCGTTCGATCTGCATCGGATGGATGCAGTTCGGCCGCGTCGTTTATAGCGCATGTGTCATTGGATCTCGGTAAGTGGCCGTTAGGATATCGACACGTGGTGAAGTATCGCCGAAACGTTATTCGCTCGGAGCCATCGGATCGCAATCGGACGGTGGGATGTGACCGAACGCATCGGGAGGGCGCGACTGTGCACCGCCGTCGTCGGTAGACCGCCGAGGATTTTGTCAGGGATTTTGCGCGCATTCCAAGGCTTGTCCGAGCGGGTGATATACCCCATTGCACGCAGGGCTTCCTTCCGCTCATTTCGCCCACTCTCTCGTGCACTCCCGTACACCATAGCCCACGCTAGAGCTCGCCGGAGTAGCCTCTCCTCTCTTCTCGGTTTTCCTTGCCTCTCGCCGCCGTCCGCCGCTCCCCGTCGCAACCAAGACCTGCTCTGAGTTCGTCGTGCCAAGACGCGTCGGGTGGGTCACTTCTTCACGTCGGAGAAGCTCGGAATCGCCGGCCCCTACGTCATCTTCTCCAAGTCCGGCGACCAGCGCCACCGTCCCTTCTTCGACGCCTCGCAGCTCACCTCCGCCGTCAGATCCCCATCGCACGTCCAAGGTAACGCCACGTTTCTCTCCATAGAGTTAAGTTTAAATAGCTTCGGTAGATCTCGGCCGTTAGATGGTAATCGTGCGGCTCTCGTAAGGCCACGTAGGTGCGATGAATAGTAAACTACCCGGGTATCAGCAGCCGTTGGATCTTCATCCAACCGCTCTTATGGATCCGCGTAGCGGTGGTCGCTTCGCTTGAAAATGGCTGTTTGATCCTTGTTATGCGGTCGGGATTAAGCCACGTAGGCTGGAAGAGCAGTGCATCGCTCGGTTAACCTTCACCGTTGGATCTTCATCCAACCGCGCCGGTGCGTCCACGTCGCTAGGTCAAGCCGTTCGCCAAGCCGTAGGATTCGAAATGAGTGGCGTGGATGTTGCTGCGTGTGTAGGTTTGGCCGCGCATGTACCGACCGTTGGATTTGAATCCAGCCAGGAAATCTTGGGCCACGTGGACCGTCGGGTGTGCGCCGCGTGTCAGCTTCCGGTTGGACCGAGCACTGTTCATCGGGCCCACTTGTCAGCGGGTAGACCGCTGTGGGTGCTGACGTCAGCATGACGTCATCCGGGCCCACATGTCAGTGTCAGTGTCAGTGTCGATGTGGCTGTCTCTGGTGTTGACACGTGTCACGTCGAGAGGTTTTAACCAGATTTTCAGTAGGAAAATAAATAGAGTAATTCGGTTATTCATTTATTTGAATTTTCAGAATCTTGCAAATGCTATAACTTTTGCGTTTTAACTCGGAATTGGGTGATTCCAGTTCCTAAAAATTTGTAAAAATGTGAACTATTTATTAGTGAATTTTAATTTATTTTTAGAGTTGATCTTGTTATCTGTATTGAATATTCATTGTATATTCGCTTGAATGCGCGTAGACTCCGAATTGCCGGAAGCCGTCGAGGAGGATTTCGGAGAGCCATCGCAAGACCCAGACCAGAATCAACTTCTATTCGAAGGCAAGTCATGCTTTGACCATATTGCCCCTAGACTTTTAAAATGTATTTCCATTTAAACTATGCATGCTATATTCATTAAGAAAATAACATTGATTAATCTTGGGTAGTTTAGATAATACCCCTACCTTGTTAATACCACCTTGTTAATATTAATTGTATGGCCTGCAATCCTTGTCAACCTAAGATATTAATTAGGGTTGGTTGCTATTATAAAGCCAACACGGGAGGCTAGACCGTGATTAGCTGCTTAGTATGCTTGTATGCGTGAAATAACTTTCAAATTTGCAAAAGAATATTGACTAAATAATTATGAAACACATTTTGGAATAATGCGATGATGTCATGAGATGGAATTGGGGGTAGTGACCTGTGTGGTTCTACTCGTGCAATGACGTGGGCATTGGCATGTGTTGCATAAATGCAAACCGGGGTGGGAAATGATTTGGACCGGGGCAAGTGGCAAGAAGGCTTTGTGCCAGGTGGGCCTGTGTGGCAACGGGATGTATTAAAGATTGTAAAGGCTATGTGCCAAGAATTGTAAAATGGATGTCTTGCCCGGGACAGCTAAGGACTTCACCTTGCGAGCCTTTGAACTGAGTTTCTCGTACAATCACTTGTCCGGAATGGGACGGACCTAGTTTAGTAGGGTTCTAATATCTTTCCTTTGATACCTCGGGGCGACAGTTACACAAGAGTGTAACCGTGTGGGGAGGCGTGCACGTACTCTGACTTGGTACCCATCCAAGCTGTATTTATGCTGTTTCTAAACTTTGGCTCTGTGTGAGGGAAGTGTTAGAAAGGCAATCTTGGAGAGGTTCCTTTGGTTAAGTGTTAGTATCCGAAGGACTTTGTTGCAATCAATCACTGTGTGGTGGCGATTGTATCTGTGGGTAAAATGTCTGACCTCTGCGAGTGTGTGTGTTAAATCTATTGAATAGCAGCGTCATGTATTGGACAATGCTCGGGGATTACAGTCAAGGGTTAGATTTTCAAAATAAAATGTGGAATGGGTGGCTGTGTGCCAAAGACTGATGAATGAAACTAGGGCTGTGTGCCAAACTATTGGAAAGGAATTGAGAAATTTATTATTAATAATATTGGTTTTACCGCTTTTAATCTAATAGGATTACCTGTTAGAAAGAAATGCTGCTTTATGCAAAATAATCATTTAAGCCTTTCCCTTGGAATAAGCCATGCATGTAGTAATAGAACTGCATTTGTGCATGACTTGTTGAGTATGTTGTATACTCACCCTTGCTTCAAACAACAACCTCAGAAGAAGAAGTGGCACCAGCTTGGGAGGAGGAGTTTAACGAAGGTCTGGAGGATTAGGGTTAAGCCTCGTCGGTTGCCTGTGGCTACGAGGGGTTTCATTACCGTACTTTTGCTTCCGCTATTGAACTTGTGCTACTGTTGCTATTTATTGCCCTGCGTGGCGAATTATTGTAAGGCGACCATAAGGTCGTGTAACTCGGTTATATTTATGTTTGAAGTACTTTATTATTAATTCCGCTGTGTATGATTGTGGTACTTCAACACTGTTCATCCTGTGTGTACTAGCGTGATCCTGGACTAGCTAGTACAGAATACACAGAGGGTCCGGATATGCAGATTCGGGTCCCGACATGGGGTTAGAAATAATCCAAGTCTTGCAAGACAAGGTGAAGAGCTATCGGCATGTGGTAAATTCATGTGAAGCGATCGAGGATTTCCAGAATGAAAATTTAGGTCAAGGCTTCACGTCTGCCGATATGCTTGAAGAAGTCGATATAGGAGAGGGTGATAGAAAGAGACCAACTTTTGCAAGTGCGAGGTTAAGCTTAGAGTACAAAAACAACTTGGTTGAAATACTTAGAAATTATAAGGATTATTTCGCCTGGGAATATTATGAGATGCCTAGTTTAAGCCGACAATTAGTGGAACATCGGCTGCCTATAAAACCAGGATATCGGCCATATAAGCAATCTCCTCGACGTTTCAATCTAGAATTGTATAACATTATTAAAGAGAAAATTGAGAGGTTATTGGAGGCCAAATTTATAAGGCCTTGCCGATATGCTGAATGGGTGTCTAATATTGTGCCCATCATGAAAAAGAATGGTAAACTTCGGGTATGTGTGGATTTCAGAGATTTGAATAAAGCCACGCCAAAAGATGAGTACCCAATGCCTATAGCCGATATGCTTATCGACACTGCATCAGGTAATAAGATTATTAGTTTTCTTGATGGGAATGCTGGGTATAACCAGATATTTATGGCAGAAGCCGATGCCACCGTTGACGCATCTATAATTTTGCGAACGTCGGCAGAATGGTCATTGGTCATCACTACTTCCAGATCGACTAACTCGTCCAAAGAAAAGCCGAGCAGGCTCGTCAGGTCCATTGACTCCGGCTCAGGCGATGGAAGAGGTGGTTGGATCATCGGTTGCTAAACAGCGACGCCGAGGTTGGTTAAGATATCAGCTACTTGATTTGACGTAGTCGGCTGTATGGAGTAAACGAATGAGAACTAGAACAAAAAAATTAAGAAAATTATAAAGAAATTACATCTATAAAAGCCGACGTGCGGGGGGAGCTTTCGGCGCTCTGTTCTATGCGCTTTTGTCGCTTGGCGGGAGCTTTGGTGGACTTGGGTTACTCTACAAAAATGGATAACAAGAGATTAGTGGCAACAGGTAAAAGCAATTATCGGCTAAAAAGCACTTACTCGGTAGTCACTCTTTCTCGATCTCCGAAAGAGAAGGGCTTTGTACTCGAAGGTTCCCAAAGGCATAGCCAGTGATGCCTGTCGATTGTTGGGGTCGTCGTTTGAGGGCATTCTCCGACGGACCCTAGGTAGTCGCTTTATCCGTGGCAGACTTCTTGCCAGCAGAAGCATTCTACAAAAGGAGCAAGAATGATTAGTCATTGAAGAATGGAAGCTAAGGAATAGATTACTCAGAAAAAGCCGATACCTCTCTGACTCTGGAGTGAATTTGTGTAACTCGAAGAACTATCTTTGCTTGAGGAACATGCTTCATCTCATCGAAACTACCATCGGCTCATGAAAGTCTGGCAAAAATTTGTCTATTATAGCCGACGGAGTACGATCTAGGAAAAGAGCTTCTGCTATAGATGACCACTATACAGAAAATTGACCGGCTCGACGCGTATTCAGAAAGAAGTGTGGCAGGTCGGAAACTTGGAGCTCATCGGCTATTTCAAGGACTATGTCGGCCGATGTTGCGTTCTTGACTCTAGCTCGTGGTTGAAGCCGATCAAGAAGCGGTAGGCAGGGAATAACTTGACCAAAGCCCAACTGACGAGCATAGATTGACGGGTGGTAAAACTCGTAGGAAGGCTGAAAAGTTCTATTCCTGGAGTTCAGGCCGACATGAAGAATACATGGTGAAATGAAAATCCAAAATAATTCCAAAGTCGATTCAGGCATTGAAGAACTGTCAACATCTAAGTGAAGGAACGATGGCCACTGGAAATCGGCTACAATGCTATAAGAAAAGAAATCTTGTTGACCAAAAATCATGCTGTCCAAATTCAGAAAAAACAATAAGTTTTTTTTCAAATCGGCCGAAGTGATTTTAGTATCGCCACTGGAACACATCATAAATCTTTCTCCTTGCGATCGGCTAGCCCTGTATTGCGGAGTAGCACTTTTGAGATAGTCCTCATGAGGGAAAGCAGAGTCTTCCAAAGGTTTAGAGATGAGTGATCGGGTGAAGACGCTATAAAGCCACAATTGAATAAACCATAAAGGACCGCCTATGTTGCCGACGACAAATTGAGCAAAACCAAAAAAAAGCCGACTCCTGATTATATGCATCATCTGATAAACAGCCCCCAAAAGAATCTTTCCGAGAGCCAGCTGATAACCTTCTACTAGCCGTTCTGCCACCAACTGATAAACTTGAGTCGGCCCAAGGGATGCTCCGCAAAACAAGAATCTTTCCAACCACAAATTGAGGAATCAACATGTTCTTCATCTGATACTGGTCCATTTACTTTATTGTTGTGCTGAACGTATTTAGACCACCCTTCACCTTTGGACTGAATCAGTTTGTATTTGGGTTTTCCACTAAAAGCCGATATTTGCGTACCATCAGGCCTAAGACAGCACAACTCTGCTATATCTAGAAGTGTTGGGCCGATGGGGCCAGTTCGGAATATAAAGGCATTGAAGGTGTCTGACCAGAAATAACAGGCCGTGGCCACCAAGGGCTCATTGGCTTCCGAATTGGCTAAGCTTGAAGGAAGGCATTCAGCTATACCCATCCTTTCCCATTCCTCTCTCTTCTAAGCCAATACTCGGATATACCAGTTTCTCCATCCCTTGAGAGCTGTCGGCCAAGCCCTAAAACTTTTACCCCATTCTTATACATTGTAACCTTGTGCCGATAAGGGGAGCCTAGGGATTTCTTCGTTAATTACCGTATCGGCATCTAGATCCCCTACCGGTCCTAAGTAATATTGATCATTGCTTTCTGGGATTGGGATGTGTACCTTTGAAGACTCCATTCAGCTGATTTGGGAGTTGAGAAGTCGGTGCATAAGTCTTGAGAAGCCGATTGGAGATGATTCGAGAGCTCGAAAGCGTGAAAATGACCGTGGGGGTCCCGCATATATATAGCACGGTGAAAAGTTGGAAGTGGCGGGAAATGAATTCGAGGCGACAAGTGCAATTAAACCGCACCGAGATTTTTACGGCGCAATTAATGCAGCGGTTACTGGAGCAATTCTTTAGCCGACAAGGAAGAAGCCGATAGATGAAGAAACCGATATATTTTTGAAAGACAACAAATTATCTTTCAAAAATAGGGGGTATATGCTTGCACCAGATTTTGGAAATTACAAGACAAATCGGCAAAACACACGAGTTTGGATAATGCACGGGATATCTTTGGAAAGTTTGGATAACATGCGGCGAGAATCTGGAAACAGGGAGATCAATTAGGAAACCGTAGCCGACTCGGATTATGTTGTTGTAGTAGAACAGGACTCGGATCGGCTGACAGGTATATAAGGCGAGCCTAGGTTGCTTGAAGAATCATACACAGCAAATCACATCTGCCAAGCTTTTCTTTTTATTGTAGTTTTTTAGCTTTGTAATGCTCTTTTGTAAGTCGACATCGATCAAATAAAGTTGCGTATCGCCGATTGTTTGATCGTCTTCGATTTCTTCAGGTTTGATTTATTCTGTTTTGTTGCACATCGCCTTCTCAGAATCAATCTACCTTTACCCTGTGATTAACCTTAATCGGTTGATCTACTTACCTTTCAATCGGCCTTCGGCTGATCTTAACATAGCCGATTATTCCCTAAATATCGGCTTAGATCGTATTTCACGACTCTTCCTTATCGATTGCAAGGTCAAATCGATTGGCACGCTTGAACCCGGTGTTCGTCCGATGTGTTGCGATCAAAAACCCTACATCACATTTTTGGTGTCAACACCTCCTCTGGATCTAAATAAGTCCGATCGGTGGCTTTAGGCGTAGCTCTCGGTGTGTTCTTCTTCTTCACGTATGATGACTCATGAGCTCAAGTTCTTCAAGGGAGTCTAGAAGCTCTACTAGTCTTTTGGTCTCGGGTTCTTCACCCGTTTCTACATAGACAACAAAGGCTCCTCCTTCACGGGTGCACGCGATTGGGGCGCCGGAGTCGGCTGGTGCGAGTAGGCATGATGGCTGCGGGGCGAGCGGTTGGCGCAGAACGGCTGGAGCTTCACGAGCGGGGCCGGAGCGCCAGATGGTGCAGCCGGAGGCGCGATGGAGGCCGGAGGACGCCGTGTGACGTCGCAGAGGACGCCGAGGCCGGAGGCGGGCGCCGGGCGACCGGGAGAGAAGCCTGATGCGGGAGCAGATGGTCGCAATCCCGACGTGGCGGAGCGCAGGCAGATGAAGGACGGTGGTCGGCCGGTGCAGGCGCGAAGGCGGTCGCCAGAGGATGCCCAGCACTAAGGGCCGGTGCAGAAGCCGAAGTGTGCAGAGGTAGGGCCGAAGACAACGGGTGGCATGGAGGTTTTCCCCACGGAGGGCGGAGCCGGCCATAGGTTGGGCGTCGCCAGGCAGGGTTTTCCTTACCGGTTTAAAAAATTTACCCGAGGTCACCGGTAAACATGATTTATCGGAAATATCGGATTTATCGGACCAAATTCAAATTTTTTGAAAAAATTTGGACGAATTTGTTAGAACTGATCCAAAATCAATTAATCATCACAAATTACATAGGACAACAATGAAACAAGACAACATGACAAATCCATAGCACATTATATAGATTTGTTACACTAAACATAGCAATGTCATGATAAAGGCATAGTCCATTGGCATGGTTGAACAAAATAATAATCAGTCCAAAATGTCACATGTTTAAAGCACACATCACCAACAAAGGTGCCAAATGAACAGTTTCATTGCAAAATATCACCGACCAAATATTAACACAAGCACATGCACCGGTAAAGAACGCCACATCTTGTCCTTCCTTGGAAACTAAAATGGAACATTAATGACCATAGGAGAATATGAGAATAATTTCATGATTTTAGAAGTTGAAATTTCCTTAATTGCTATAGGTACATTAAAGGAGCTTTGTACAAACTTTGACTTAATTAATTTAAACTGCAGTGAACATATAGATATTATTGCATATTCTGAATCATCATAATCTAACACAAATTTAGAAGTTTGTTTTACTTAATTTGGACCTTCCTAACCTCTGCTACACTAGGCAACTTACAAAGAGAGATAAAAAAAACAAAAGGAAAATAAAACATGTAGTTGCCAAAACCATTGAGCTACGAGCCAATTTGAAGTCACTTGCAGGAGGTAACAAAATGGAAAGTAAATATTCATGCACCAGCCAGGATTCGATCCCTAGACTTCAGGCATAAGCGAAGAGCACGAGCACCTAACCAACTCGGCTTGACCTATTTTGTGACAAATAACTAAATAAGCATGCCAAAGTTCTTCGGGTTAAAACTGGGCCGAATTATTTGGCCGGCTTGGGCTTTTACCGGGCCCCGCCGGTACAACCGGTAAACTGGATTTACTGGTGATTATCGACCGGTATTTATTTCTCTGTCGCCAGGCGGCTAGCGATGGTGGCGGGTCGCCGAGGCAGCACGATGGTCA
Source organism: Guadua angustifolia (assembly GCA_036346375.1). Lineage (NCBI taxonomy): Eukaryota > Viridiplantae > Streptophyta > Magnoliopsida > Poales > Poaceae > Guadua > Guadua angustifolia. The sequence continues at coordinate 7,314,114 of CM070522.1, forward strand.
GTGCAGATCTGGCCAAGGAAGAGGCTACCAAGGTCGCGGCCCAGCGCGGAGGCCGACGATGACAAACAGAGGTCGAACTCCTAGGTATGTCGAGCAAAGTTGTCATGCTGGCTTAGATTGAAACCCTAGGCTCTGATATTTGAAATCCTAGGCTCTGATATCACTTGTTAGGGATTAAAAGCACGACATAAAAATTAGAGATAAAGATTTAACGTGGAAAACCCTTACGGAAAAAAAATCATGAGAAACAATGAACTATATCGCTTTAAAATTACAAGTATAAGGGATTGGCTTATATAGACAAAGAGTCCTACTTGTAGAAGATTTGACTTCTAACAAACAATGAATAGAACCAATAGATATAATAGGTAGAGATATTGAGTTATCTCCAACATTTGGGATGCTGTTATAATCTCTTTTGGCATTTATGCTACTAGCTTCTTCTTTCTTTAATTTCATATAACTTAACTAGTCCTGCAAACTGCTGGATATGGGCTTTGCAATTTGGGAAAATATCAGGTGCAACCAGACATGCTGGTGCAACCTTGGTGCAACCCAACTAACTGTGAGACCCCGTTCTGATGAACAGGAACCTCCATGTGATTCTTGTGCTATTCCTGGATCGATAGCTAGCACTCACATGTTTACAACAATTGGAAATCACGACCATACATTTTAATAATTAAGCGGAAGCGATTATACAAATAATATTACAACTCGAGAAATATAGCAGCAAAAGAAGCAAGCCTTGTGGTTTACCCATCCAATCCCGCAGGCAACTGACCAGGCATAAACTTCAGATAGAATACGACGAAGATAAAAATCCCGCAACTTACGATGGACAACTTCGAAGCTTCGCTTTCTAAACCACCTACAATATAATTAGGCAAGGGTGAGTATTTTACATACTCAGCAAGACTTGAGCAAAACCTATCATACATGCAGGCCACTTCAAAGGAAAGGTTTCTACAGTTAATTTGCATAAAGCGAATTTGAATTTGTAAATCAAGTTATTTGCAAACGGAATTTACAAAAGCAAGATTGATTGATATCAAATAGATAAAGCATATGTAACACTCATAGTCCTCCATGACGTGAGCGACGAATCATTCACATTCCTGAATTTCCATCAATGTCAGCCCTTTGACATAAAACACAGTTTGCAAAACAAAATGATACCAACCCTTTTTGAAATAATAAAACATTTAACATTGGAATGACATCACCGAGTGCTCATGACCGCGAGCGCGGCTAATCGATTAGATTTAAACTCTGCAGAGGTGTACAACTTTACCCGCAAGGAATGATCAACTTTTGCCCGACACACTTCCTTAGGTGTGACGTCAAGAAGACCATACATAGTCATTACGTTACCTAGACATGGCTTCGGTCCAGCCCGGGACGTTAACCCCTGCCGTAGAACTAGAAACACACACCCAAGCCGTGGGCCCACATTCACACACCCAACACAACGTTTCTAAACACGGCGTAGCGTACCGTTGCATTAGCAAGTAGACTGACCGAATACCCGTCGAGTAGTCTGACCGGAAAACACGTGCAAAGCTCCGCCTACCAATGAACAAAGCCATGTCTAAATACATAACAAGCTATGGCTAACCCATCCTCACCCTTGTGGTTTGCACGGAAATCTCGGATCAATAGCGTCCCATTGCTCGGTCCTTAATCCGACACGGGCGACACTCCACCCTACACTACGTGCAATTCCTTTCGCACAAACGGCTATTGCCAATAATCGCCCGCATCAAAGCATAGTTTTATTTTGGGTTTTTAATTAAAGTACCCGCAACCAACAGTGACATTTACAATGTTTTCAGGAAACAAATACTGGTTTGATCATGTACATCAATGACTCTAAAGCATGGCTAAGCAGGTTAATATGATCGTGTATACCCAAAATGACATTAAGAAATGTCTAACCTTAATCTATGGTTATCAAGGTTCACTTGTTCATAATCATCAACGGAGGATCACGAGACAACAGGTATAATTACCAAACCACAAAATAGCAATTTACATAAAGTAAACGCATGCATAAAAACAATTTGATGCATAAAAGGAATATAAAATACTGGGCTCAATATGGTCAAAGGATGCTTGCCTTGCTTAATCACTGATTACGACGAAGACCAAGCTGAGATTGACGAAGATGACGACGAAACAGCAACGTCGGGTTCTACACGTCGATCAACGGAAATAACGCAAATAAAAGACTTCAATAAGGGCTAAAGGAAAATAGGCAGCAAAACAAATAAACTCTTTACAAGAACAGGGATTGCTCTTTATGAATTTATTAATCTTATTTTACGAATTCAAGATGCAAAGATTGTTTGGATTAATAGAATTAATCATTAGTTGAAATGTTTATATATTTTACTATTCATAATATGAGTTCTGACAATCTTTAATACTTGCGGGTTACGCTGGACTAGGAGCGATTAGCTCATTATCTTTAATTGGTTTTGCTTAGAATTAGCTTTACGCAAGTTAGATTTACTGATTTAGGTTATTGATGACATTTCCATCATATTTGAGAAGGTTCTGGTGATAAAATTATCTATTATACAGGTTTCTACATTCTTACCGATTCATATTATAAAGTTCAGAAAACTTAACACTTAAGGTTATTTGGCTATTAGGATTTGTATGCAAAACATGATGAAATATGGTTATTTCTTCATACTAAGATGATTTATACTTTGCATAACAATCCTAAGCTGATTCCATAAATTTTAGGCTTTAGCTGATACATTATAATCATTGCCGAAAAGGCTTAAGTGGCATTGTAAAGTTAACGTTATTCGGAATCGGCCAAAAGTAAATCAAAAGGTTAATCACTTAAGGGTTTTGTGCTAACAATATTAATATGCAAACCTTAATGGAATAAGATTCTTTTTATAGAATATGGTAGTATAGACTTTGTACAGTATTACTAAACTAATTTTACTGATTCTAGTATTTGGATAAGTTATTTTATCTATTGTTGAAATAGCCTAAATGATCACATGAATAACACTAAATCGGCTAACTTCTTTTTACGTTTGCAACTACATTATTCATGATCGTTAATTCATTTTTCGAGGCATTAGTAGGGATAATCTCAAGAGTGTTTTAAAGTGGTTTCGTGATGTTTGGCTTTTATCCGAGATGTTTTTCATATAAGCGTTCATTAGAGCCTAATATGTTCTTAGTTCAAATTTGTATACATATGGAGTACTTTTGCATAACCAGCAAGGGTATTATTACTCAAGGTTATAGAATTTGGTTTTTGTCAAATTTAAAGTTTGATTATGAAATATATGATTAGTTGAACTATACAAGTATTAGAATTTCAACTCTTTGGTTAAGTGTTAATTATAGCCTTATTATAATGATTTTTGTTGAACCAATTAGTTTGATTATATTAGATATTTAAAATCCAATTTCTTTTCCTGACTTTGCTTTTCATTAATTATGCATGTACACGTTCTTTTATATATATGCAACACTTGTGTTCTCGATGCTAATTACACTTGTATATACATACACATATACATATGGTATTTCATTAAAAGACTTCAATAGTGACAAATTACTCATTTTATTACCTATTCACATCTTTGTATAGCTATCATATACTCTTCACAAGGATATACATATTACTACAGATTGCTATATGTACACACACACATTTATATATATCTGCACCTTTGTCCATTTAAATCATTCATCATTTATAAACAAATCTATATCCAATTTATATCCTAATCATTTCAGCATAATAAGTTAGCACACTGTCCTGTAAGTGTTTATAAACAAATATTATTTATTTTAGAATTTCCATTATACAAGTATCAAAGTTTGATCATTCATTCCATTTAGAATAACCTTTGATGGAAAATGATCCAAACAAAGGTGAAATATAAATATTTTTATATATTTGAATTCATTCTGGACTTGGAGTCATATGAATATTTATTTTATCATTTTATTACTTATTATACACAAATTCTCATCAAAACCCATCTTAGCATTATAATCAAGTTTAGTATAAATAATTATTCTGCAGGTCATAAATTAAATATTTTTACATATTTATATTCCTTGTGATTTTAGATGTTTATACAAATTTATTCCACTGAAATTGAATAAATTACAGAAGATATTCAAGTCTAATTTTTCAATCAGCTGGGAATGGCTTAGATAAGGAAAATACGCTTTGCTACAGGGAATGCGCCTTCACCTTTGAACTGGGACTTTCCTGCACCACTGACTGGAGGGCTCCACTCGGCAGTCACAGAGAACAGGGGAGGAACTAGGGCTGGCCGGCGGCGGTGAAGGAGTGGCGGAGAGGCTCGGCCGAGGGCTCGAAGGGCACCAGCTCGTCACGGCGCACAAGATGATGGGCTCGGTTGTCACCGGAGATGGTCGGAAGTACCTCGCCGTCGAGAGGGGCGGCGGCAATGGCGGAATCTCACCGGAGAAGACGAATGGATGAGTCCTGGCTCGAATGGGTAACAAGGTAAGCATCAGTGGGGCTAGGGCATACCATTTTGGCGGTTGATTCATTCGGAGAAGCGGGAGAGCTACCACCACAGCCCGACTTGGTGAAGAAGGGCGCCGCAGTGCATGACTTCTCGCATGAAGGGCTCTCGAAATAGGTGAGGGGTTTCGATCCTGGTGGCCTGGGGATGCTTGACTCGGAGGATTGGAAATTGCTTGGTGGATAGCAAGAATCGCAATGGGATTTGGAGCTTCGGGCTTGCTATCTTGGAAGAACCAGAGACTCTGCTACCGCTTGAGGAGAGGAGAAGGAGGCGAGGGAATGAAGAAGAGGCCCTTGCGGTGCAGTTGTAGCCAAGATTTGCAGCAACTGAGTGGGATTCGTGGCAGTGATCGAGTGTGGTTGTGCTCGAGCTTTGGAGGCTTCGCCCAGTGGAAGAAACGGTGTTGGAGGAGAAGAGTCTGGAAGCAGGGTTCCATTGTCAGTGACTGTGAATTCTCAAGTGTGCCAACGGAACGGAAAATCAACGAATGGCCCACGCGTCGGTGACTGACCCTAAAGTTCATTTCGGATTTTGATTTCTCTTTAAGATCAATTGAAGTCTATTATTTTTGAAATTTTGTTTTTCAAAAGGATTTGACTTCAGAACGCTTCTATAAATTTTTCAAGCCAGAATATGGTTTCATTATTTTATGTAAATTCTGGCATTACAATTTCCCTATTTTCAGAGTTTCTATTTTTGAATTTTTCAAGGTGTTATATCTCATGATCAGTTCCTAGAATTTTTACCAGAGGTAAATATCACTCTGAGGGTATTATGGTAATTTTCTTGGATTCAGATAATGTTTGGATGATCTTCATTCTTTATTTTTCCTTTGGTTGGATTTTCATACAATACAAAACTCCAAGGAAATTCAATTAAAAACCCATGATGCCAAGAAACTCAGAAATAAATATTTTCAAATTTAAAATATATATTTTTACTTTATTAGAATTTTGGGGATGTTACACTAACAAAAGTTTCAAAAAATTCTGAAAAAAAATCATGGATGTACATCTCGGCTTACCCCATCTATATATAAAATTTTATGATCAAATTCATCCTGTGCTAAGAGTAATAAAAAAACAAACTTGATCATGAACAGGAACAGTTCCTGTTCATGATCAATTTTGTTTTTTTTTGTAACTTCTAGCACAGGACGAATTTGATCATGAAATTTTATATGTAGATGGGGTAAGCTGAGATGTACATCCATGATTTTTTTCAAAATTTTTTGAAACTTTTGTTAGTTGGGTTGCACCAAGGTTGCACCAAATATCTGGTTGCACCAGATATATTCCCTTGCAATTTTGTGTTGCATCGTGCATTCCTGCTGGCATATTTGGAAACCAACGAATGGGAATTGATTTCAGGGTGCTTGCTAGATCAAGATGAAATGTTTATGGATGAATAATTTGTCTAGCATAATTGGAGCTGAAAACTATAAGCCACCAAGGACTACTAGGATGATTTGCGTACTACGCTACGCCGTTGCACATAAGGTCGTGTATGGGCGTATGGCGAGTAGTTGTACTGTCGTTTGTTTTATTAGGAGAGAAAAAGATCGATGGTTTTTTCAGATCATTTGTTCATTTTGGTTATGGAGGATCGATGACTATGACGTGCGGCGCTAATCGAAACAAAGTAGATGTAAAATATGAGAGTTGTAACTGTACTGTCATATTATACAGGAATAAAATTATGTAAGGACGCTGCTGTAATAGTTTTGTTAAACACACACATAACAGACGTATATACAGTTTAAGCGTGAACCACAAGCTAGGCTAGAAGTCGAGCTAAGATCCATGACTAATTACGGAGTGCATCGTGTGGGACACAATCACAATTCCGAACAAGGAGCAAAAGGACTACGGTTATATATCTACAGACGCCGAGAAACGTGATGAACAGTCTCAGCTATCTGAAACCCTTGAGTATAACAAAACATATTAAGGGTAGATGTCTGGTAGTGTTTATATGGCACCATCTTATAGGGACCAGCACATAAAACACGTTGACCAGTTGCCTCGTCAACGCGTAAAGGAGTCCTTTTTAGCCGCGAGCCTGCGAGTTGTTGCCTGGGTGAGTAGGTACAGAAAACGTTAGGGCTAAATGCAGGTAATTGTGAGGAATTTGGTATAATATGAAATACCTTTTTTGGTGTTAATCAGTCTCTTCCTGTGGAAACAGCCTTCTCTTGATCGATAGCTTTTGTTGGATAATGTTCGGAGCACTTATTGCCATGGAAGTAATATGTCAGTGTTCTATGCTAAACGATCACAACAATAATGTCTGTCTGAACATGCACAAGGGTATAAACTTGTTTTGCTTTCGGTGGCAACCAAATCATTGATGGGAGTGCATAGCGCCCGCTTGAGTTTAGATTCTGCCGGAAGCATCCATAGGTTATGAAGGTGGGATATGAAATGTTATTCTCTTCGTAAATTTATAGTTAGCAAAGATGATGATGTAATGACTAAGGTTGCTGACCTCAGTTAATGGTGGTGTTCCTTCAGGGAGAACTGCATGGGTTGGATTGTCTTGCTGTTGTCAGAATCTGAAATATGTTTAGGGGAACATGTCTGAAATGAGTCAAATCAAAAGACATTGTGTACTCTTATGTAGATAAAATCGCAATGTATTACCTACGTATGGCAAAAATACGGAATGTGGTGAATGCTTGTCTATGTACAGGAATGGTGATAGTTATCCCTTACTATATGTGGTCGACACTATTCAATAAAGATTAGGCATAAATAACATGGAAGTGCTACCGCCAATAAGAGATAAATGTGGGTAATAATACTTATTACTCTGAGACTAAAGTTAGGATTTCAGAACAAACCTGGCAAGATGCGGGAATTTTGTGAGCTTCATGAACTAAGGTAGTTGGAGGTGTATTGCTATCACAGGGGCTGCTGAATTGCGCATTCTTTTCAGAGGTAGACGAAGACAAGTGTATATGTTCTTGAGAGCTAATGGAGAGTTCATGGTGCGCAGAGACAGTGAGCTGAATCTTGGTTGGATCAGTGATGCCCATGATAGGGATAACACTTGGCGACTGTCTGTCCACTATGATCAGAACTCATGTCGGTGTTTCTGGGGTAAGTACTATAATCAGTCACAGTAGTACTTGTTCCGTGACTCGCCAGAGGCAGATGGCGAGGGAAGAAAGAGAGCCCACATGGAATCAACTTGGTACATATCCTAACTCGTTGTAGGGCTCGTCTTGTGATGAACACCTTTAAATTATATTGTCTTCCATAGAGGCTTGTTAGTTGTGATGGGATGAAGCCCTGAAGACCCTCAGCAGCTGCAACAAGAGGGAGCACTGGGCAACCAATAAGTTCCTGCGCAATCTCAGGAAAAAAAAGAGCTCTGCCACTTTCGCATTTGGTCTGTTGATATCATTTGGGTCAGTACTGTGCATTGTGACTTGTTATCTATTGTAATAAACATGGGGGTTAATTTTTAACAGCCGATGAGTATATTTTTAAGAAGAACATATATTAACATAAAGTGAATAAAAGGGTACCGTGCATCTGCAGCTGTGATGCCATATCTTGGGCATTTATAAGTCTCCCCTTCATGAGTAACCTTCCTCTTGAAGGTAGAACATCCTAGATACCACCATGGCTGCTCTAGAGCAAGGCTTTTGATAGCGATATTGACAATATAGCTTTTCCCCTGAAGACATAAGACATAGAAGTATCAGTAAATAAAGAGTGCAGTACTTTGAGCCATAGTTTCGGTTGGGGGAAAAGTGTGTTTACCAAAACATTATGTGGGCTAAGATCGTAGATTTCAGGGACCGTAGCGGTGATGACCTGACTTTGCATCGGTGAGTGACTGGACCATTTAATCTCATGTGGTACAGCTGCAACATATAAAGATTTCAGTGTTTGCATATCCGGCGATCATGATAACAGAACTGGGTACACAAGAGGATTCCATAGGATATGTATGAAAGTAATATCCGCACTCAAGGTTGACCATAGAAACATTATTTTCTATAAACAGTTGAGAAAATATAAATTCATGTGGACATACCTGCCATCTGCGATGCGAATGTTTCAAATTGGTTTGTGTATTCCTTTGACTGCAATTGTCTTTATGTGTGACACAATTGCCATAATTCCTATAGTATATGTGTGTCGATGATCATTTGTTCAAAATATATAATGACAAAACAAATAGCATTCTATTATACAATGTCGGAGAAGGAAAGGGATGGGTTGATAGTAAACAATACCAAACAACAGTAACTTATCGTTTGCTATGCTCCTGAGAACATCAAATGAAACAGGTGTGCATGCATATGTAAGGGAACCTTTTCAGAACAGGAGCTATCTCGCTAATCTTTGTGTGTGTAGTGAATATAGCTATTAGAATATTGTCAATGGGTTAATAATTTTGGCTTGCATCAGTCACTTCAAAGTACTCCACGTAGTATACCGAATCCTCTTTGAGTAACGGAGTGAACTGTGCTAGATGTTGTTCTGGAATCTATGCATCCATGGCTGTACCCTGAAACCGAAAATAGGATATCATGAGACCGATGCTGAAGATTGGTTGAGATGAGAAAATGAAGCCAAGAAGAGCATGAACTGTACCTGTTAGTCAAGGAAAACCAGATCAAGGCAGAGGACCCTGTCAGGTTTGTTCTCATCTATATACTGTGAGAATCGAGTAGTTCTCACATGGACTTGTCAACGATGTGACTCCCGGCTGACATCCTTCAACAAAGCATAGTCCACCTACACACAAGAATAAACAAGATAAGTGTTTTGAAATCAAGTAAATGTTCTGCAAAAAGATAGGAAATGGGAAAAGATAGCGATGGAAAACATAAGCAGTGAGTAGTAAATACGTTGAGCAAGGTAGGAGGAAGCAATGAAGTAAACAATTATGAGAAAGAGTAATGAAGAATATGATGAGCTTCCTTCTCCAGGCTACAATTCCCTTGGAAATTTTCTCAATCAAAGGCTGCAACTCTTCTTTCCTAAGTTTGTGAAAATGCAGGGGAATGGCAAGATACTTAATAGGGAAAGAAGCAATTTGACAGCAAAAGATATCAGCAAGTTTTCTAGTTTCCAGTTCACTCATACCAATATAAATGAGTTCGCTCTGTGAAAATTTATCCTCACCTCAGACATCTGTTCAAAAACAGCAAGAAGCCACTTAAGATGCAGAGCATAATTGGCATTATTTTGAAGGAAAAGCAATGTATCGTTTGCATATTGAAGAATGACAATTCCATTAGGACTAAAATCAGAACATAAGCTCTTAATAAGACCATTATGAGCTGCTTTTTGTAACACGTTAGCGAAGACATCAGCTACTCAATTAGAAAGAATGGGAGACAGGGGATAACCCTGTCTTAAACCTTCACCAATCTTAAAAAATTGACTTTCCACATTGTTTATCTTAATCCCAACAGAGCATTTCTTAAGAATTTCATGAATCCAAATCTGCCATTTATAACAAAAACCTCTCTCTAAAAGGATCTCATGTAGAAAATTCCAGTTTACCTTATCATACGCCTTCTCATAGTCAAGTTTGACAACCAAACCATCTTTTTTTTCTCAATATGAATCTTATGGATAACTTCATGAGCAGTACCTACACATTCCAAGATGTATCTATTTTAACGAAAAAAGTTTGGTTACAAAAAATAACACGAGCATTTTATTGAACTAAGCTTATAGACTACGTACTGTTATCTTTGAAAATGGTCGGAAAAGGCAGTGAGGCACAATACCTGTAGATCGCAGTCTAGTCCGGGCTCTAAAAGTAAGCCAACACATGAGTTTGCACCTCTATTCAGTGCAACATGAAGCGGTGTCATGTTTTGAGCACTTCCTATATTTACATCAACTCCAACTTTCAAAATAATCTATCACTAAAATTTAAAAATATCAAAACAAAAACAACTCATGTTTTAATAGAAAGCAGAAAAATCAGGAAAGCGCAGGAAAAAAATCTAAGCACCAGATAAGCTTTACGTATAACATTTCTGTATCACTGATCATCAATGCAGTATGAAACGCAGTTGGACAGTGTGGGTCATTTTGTGTTGTAGGATCAGGCCTTCCAAAGTACTTATAGGAGCCTAGGACATAGTTAAAATAATTGCAGAGGAAGAAAAACAAGGATACTGACCAAAGATAGGCCATATACAACAAAAGTATGAAAGCATATGAACATTACAAAAACGCAGTTCCGTGCTTTCACAAGACAAACTTTAATACAACTTAGCAGTCATAAGTCATAATATAAGCAGGAGTTAGAATGAGGCATGGCAAAAATTAGTCATCTAAATGCAATTTAACCAAAGCTTGTAAATCACTGACACTGCAAAAGCAAAAGATTTAGCCTATTACCTGTCAAGTACAGGTAAGATATGCATCAAGGGGTAGCCTCTAAAGTCAATACTCAAAACACCCGGAAAGGACGTTCTCAATCTCTAGAGGAAAACTGTATGGGAATACTGGTCTTTCTTGCTTCAGGACAACCAACTGATAGACCTCGTCTGATGACCTGCCACGCCATGACTAAATACCATTTAACATCTCAAGGATGTTGTAGGCAAAACCCCATGAGTCTGTCTCATAACTAATCAGACCTCTGATGTTTGGTTGACATTGTAATTTAGAGTTCCAAGTCTTTGGGTAAGATCCAGATTAGGCAGTGAAAGTCCAAACAGCAAGGATGGAATCCCAAAATAGCCCAGCACAGCACGGTCATGTTCGTCAAGTAGAAAATTGCAAGGCTTAAGATCTAGAATCAATATTCCCCTTGAATGTAGATCTAGAACCATATCTGCGAATTTTAAAAAATATTCATAAAAAAGATGCTCAAGGAACTAAAAACATAAGATGATTCCTCTAAATAGAACAACAACATTCTCGAAAATCAACAAGACATTGTGCCTGTACTAAGTAAGATGAGAAAAGATATCAGGCAGCTGATGAACCAGTACAATTAGCATCTCACTGACAGAAAGTTGGAAACTAAAAGAATTTGAGTCAGCAGTAGATCAATAATCCACAAAAGAATCGGATTCTCACCTATCTTGCCGAGCGGGTCAGTAGTAGATTAAGAATCTACAAAAGAATCGGATTTTCACCTGTCTTGCGGAGTGCACGAGGCAGGCGACAGGAGAAGCAGCTGAACACGCGACCCAGGGTGAGGGGAGAATCGGCAGACGGCGTAAGAGGGAAGACGGAAGGGGGAGGACCGGCAGAGAGTGCGAGGCAGGCGACAGGAGGACCGGCGGAAGCGGGCGCAGGCTCATGGCAGCGCAGCGAAGGGACCGATGCAGGGGGCCAGCACTGCGAACACCAACGGACTGCGTGGGGGTAAAACACACCGGCGGAGCTCGCGAGGAGATGAGGTCGAACCGAAGCAGCGGAGCACGCGAGGAGCTACGGGGGACGACAACTTGGTGTCTTTTCCCGTTTATGGCGGTTGCTTCGGTTATTGCTTTCATGGATGAGATCCCTAACTGATGTTTGTTCGCAATACTCCTCCTGATCGAATCCATCTTCTGAGATCAATATGGAATTATTTTGTCTATGAACCTGACATGCCTAATATCATCCTCTAAAAAACCCAGTGAAAAAAAATAGATGATACGACATATAAACTATATTGATATTGCCTCATTAAAAACTTTACATGAGAAAACCTCAAAGAGAGAAAAACTCATATAAAGAAAAGAGTACAATATAATATTAAACAGGTTATTTATTAGAGAGAGAAACTCCCCCTGATTCTTGCAAATCTCTAAGTCGTCTCATACCAATTCCCTCAACACATTTAGAAAATGTAGAATAAGGTAGAGACTTTGTGAATAAATCAGCAAGATTATCACATGACTTAGTTTGCAGAATGTTTATTTCCCCACTCCTTTGCAATTCATGGGGATAAAACAATTTTGGAGCAATATGCTTAGTGATGTTGCTCTTAATATAACTTGTCTCCATCTGAATCACACATGCAGCATTATCTTCATAGATAATGGTTGGAGATTCAATGGAACCAAGACCACATGACTGAAATATGTGGTTTATCATTCTGCGAAGCCACACACATTCTCGGGAGGCCTCATATAATGCAATTATTTCAGAATGATTGGTAGAGGTAGCCACCAAAGTTTGTTTGGAAGATTTCCAAGAGATGGCTGTTCCACCTTGTAAGTATACAAAGCCGGTCTGTGATCTGGCATTGTGGGGATCAGATAAATAGCCAGCATCTGTATATCCAGTCAAAGTCGGATCTCGATTTCTTCCATAGAAAAGACCAAGATCTTTTGTACCATTGAGATATCTAAAGACATTCTTTACTCCAGACCAATAACGCTTGGTGGGAGTAGCGCTGTGTTTTGCAAGTAGATTCACTGCAAATGCAATGTCCGGCCGGGTACTATTTGCAAGATACATAAGCGCACCAATAGCACTGAGATAAGGGTACTCGAGTCCCAATATCTCTTCTCCATCACCCCGAGGTTTAAAAGGGTCTTTCTCTACGTCTAGAGATCTGAATACCATAGGGGTTCTGGATGGATACGACTTATCCATATTGAATTTCTCCAATATTTTCTGAATATAACTAGCTTGGTATACAAAAATTCCTGAAGGTAAATGCTCAAGTTGTAAACCTAAGCAAAATTTGGTTTTACCCAAATCCTTCATCTCAAACTCCGTCTTTAAATGATGATGTGCTTCATTAATATCAGTTTCATTGCCGATGATGTTGAGATCATCAACGTACACTGAAATGATATAGAATCCTGTAGAGAATTTCTTAATGAAAACACATGGGCAGTCATCATTATTAGTGTACCCCTTTAAAGAAAGGAATTCACTTAATCGATTGTACCACATACGCCCTGATTGCTTCAAGCCATATAATGACTTCTGCAATTTTACACAATACATGTTACGATTTGCCTGTGGATCCGGTACATTGATTCCATCGGGAACCTTCATGTAAATCTTAGAATCCAGTGACCCATACAAGTATGTTGTCACTACGTCCATCAACTGCAAAGATAAACGATTTTGAACTGCCAATAATATCAAATATCGGAAAGTTATGTCACTCATAACTGGAGAATAAATCTCATTATAATCAACACCGGGCCTTTGCGTGAAGCCTTGAGCTACTAGCCTTGCTTTATATCTCACCACTTCATTATTTTCATTCCGTTTTCGGACGAAAACCCACTTGTATCCTACAGGGAAAGTGCCACGAGGTGTAGGCATCACTTCCGAGAATACTTCTCTTTTATAAAGCGAGGCAATCTCTGTTTCGATCGCTTCCTTCCATTGATTCCAGTCCGAGCGTTTTCTACACTCTACCATGGATTTAGGATCTGGATCATTCAGGATGTCAGCAATCTGCTCAGAGAAATAAGTGTCAACAACTATAGCTTTTCGGTCAAATAATTCTCCAGTCTCAATATAATTTGTAGCAATTTCGTTCACCCTAAGAGATTCATCGTCATTTCCCGTAACAATGGATCTCGATGGATCTGGGGTTATCCGATGTCCCAAGTTCAGCAATGCGTGCAGCCGAAGAGGGTTGTGGATCAAGTCCACTTTGGTGTCTATCAACCATAGGTTGATCTGCATTTACTATCTTTTTCTGCTTAGAGGCCTTACTCCTCCCCCTCTTATTGCTAATCGGGGGTTGAGTGGTTTTATTTGGTACCTCCACTCTTTCAGGCACATTTCTTGCAGGAATAAAGGATTTTATGACACCTTTATAATCTGTAAATGCGTCTGGCAGATTATTTGCAATATCTTGCAAACCAATTATTTTCCGAACTTGGAGTTCGGTTTCTTGAGTACGTGGATCCGAGGATGAAATACTTTGAGCATTCCAATCAATTTCACGGCATTCTTTACGGTACTTGAAATCTCCCTAATCCGGAAATGTTCCTCATTGAATATCTGATCGAGATCTGGGCCGTAAATAGATCCTGTAAGAGGTTCTAAATACTTAATGATCGACGGAGATTGAAATCACATAGATCCCCAATTTTCTATGAGAGCCCATAGAGGTGTTGGGGTAGTGATATCGAACGCATACACCGCACATCCGAACTTACGCAAATGGGAAATACTTGGTGGATTCCCACGTACTAACTGCATGGGAGAAGAATCATGATATGCAGCTGGTCGAAGTTGGATTAAGTCAGCAGCGTGTAAAACCGCATGACCCCAACACGACGTAGGCAATAAGCAATTCATCAGTAATGGACGTGCAATGAGCTTGATTCTCATAATCAACGATTCAGCCAAACCATTCTGAGTATGGACATATGGAACATAATGTTGTACCTGAATTCCTAAAGCTATGTAATAATCATTGAAAGCATGGGAGGAAAATTCAGCAGCATTGTCCATTCGGATTGATTGAATCCAATGTTCAGGATAATGTGCCTTCAGCTTAATAATTTGAGACATTATTTTGGCGAAGGCATGGTTTCGTGTGGATAATAAGCACACATGTGACCATCTTGTAGATGCGTCAATCAAAACCATAAAGTACCTGAATGGTCCAGAAGTTGGCTCAATTGGACCACAAATGTCACCTTGAATTCTTTCAAGAAACTTAAGTGGTTCAGCCCGGATTTTAAGATGTGAAGGTCTTAAAATCAATTTCCCAGTAGCACATGCTGTGCATACAAAATCCGAAGATTTGGGAAATTTTGTAGCCGTCAAATCATGACCGATAGAATTGATGATAATTTTTCTCATCATCCCGATACCGGGGTGCCCAAGTCGATCATGCCAAGTTTGGAATGAATCGACGTTTTGAAAAATTACCTTGTATGCAACATGTTTTATGGGCTTAATGTATGTATAGTACAACCCAGAGTCGAGAGTTGGAATTTTTTCGCATATTTGCTTGCCATATCCAGTAAGTCTAGTTAAGAGAAGATATTCCTCTTTATTTTCTTCATGTGTTTCCACATGAATACCATTCTTACGAATATCTCTATAACTCAACAAGGTACGAGTTGAATCAGGATACAATAAAGCATCCTCGATTGTAATTTGTGTACCCATAGGGAGGGTGATTGTGGCTCGACCAGAGTCAACTATCAACGCATCACGACCAGCGATCGTTAAAACATTTCCTTCTCTTTTCTTAAGAGTTTGAAAATATTTTATTTCTGTGAGTATAGAGTTTGTGGTACAACTGTCCACAAGGCATAATTCCTCCTCCGAGGGATTGACTTCAAGAGATATCTATATTAAGAACAAGAATTTAATTAAAAATTCTTTATTCAACACATATAGAGATACATACACATTGTATTAAATATCTAACATAACAATAATGCAATATTACAATACATATGAGTTTGTACAAATAAATATACAACTCCAAATTACAAATAGTTTTAAAATTCTAATTATTACAACACACAATATTATTTAATAACAATCACGGACACGGAGATTTAAGATAAATCTCCATACATGTCACCCGAGGTGTACTTGATGAGCATGTCGTCCGTGGAAGGAAGGTCCACTTGCTGAGTAAGGGCTTCATTGTTTGGCGATTCTTTGGGAACCGAAGACGAACAACCAGCCTCCTTTGGAGTCTCAGTAGTAAGATTGAAGTGTGCTTCATATCTTGGTGCCTTCTGTTTACCATCATGGAGGGATTTCTGATAAAGTTCAACCAAGTGTTTTGAAGTACGACAAGTCGCGGCAAAATGCGTGTTACAACCACACTTATGACAAAGTCTTTTGTTATCATAGGTAGTTTGTGCATTGCCACGTGCCTTCTTGTTAGCACGGTGTCTGCGGTTCTTGTTGAATTTGCGTCTACCAGGGTAGTTCTTTGAATTACCAGATGGAGATCCATTGAACTTTCTCTTATTCGGAGCATTATTCTGAACATTATGAACCTCAGGCAAAGGTGCTGACCCAATCGGGCGCAACTTATGATTCTTAATAAGAAGTTCATCATTCTTTTCAGCCTGACATAATGTATGAATAAGCTGAGAATAAACCTGATATTTTTCTTTACGGTATTGATTGCACAATACCCTGTCCGTTGGAAGCATAGTAGATAGAGTTTTCTCTATCTTTTCTGCATCCGTTGGTTCTTTCTCGCAAAACTTCAACCTACTACAGATGTTATGAACAGCATGATTGTATTCAGCCACAGATTTAAAATCTTGTAAGCGTAAGTGATTCCAATCATCTTTGTGCATCGAGATATATAATTTCATACATTGTTCATAACGATCTTTAAGAGCAACCCACAAAATACGAGGATTTTCTTCCAAAATATACTCTTTTTTGAGATCTTTATGGATAGAAGTGCGTAACAAAAGTAAGGCAGTGTACTTCATTGTATCGAGGACTGGAGGGCCCCCTTCAACTGGTTCATTTATCGCAGCTGAAATCCCTCGAGATGCAAAACTAATTTTGATATCCGTTGCCCATGAAGGATAATTGCTCCCATCAAGGGCGAGTTCTTCAAACTCTTTTTGCATTTCCTACATGGCATAACCATTGATTTATTAATTCACCAAATATTGGTAAATTTAAAACCTTAATGGTGGTGTTGTAATATTTAAGTGCAAATTTTAAATCATATCTTAAGTTTTGGATGGTTGGAGTAGACCGTATAATTAAGGTAATCTCCATAAATTAAGGTAATCTCCATAAATGGAGTAGACCATATAATTAAGGTAATCTCCATAAATGGAGTAGACCATATATTTAAGGTAATCTCCATAAATGGAGTAGACCTTATATCCAAAATCATTATTTTGAGATAACATTTTATAGGTAATCATCAAGTTGGAACATGATGTAGACCTCATAGTGATGGGCAATTTTCATTGCTGCTCAAAAAGGCATGGTCTCCAGGCAGAAATATTCAGAAAACTGAATAAGACACAGCCAAAACCCTAGACTCCATCACCTTGTGTTTATTCCCAAAAGTAAGTAAGACATGTTTTTAAATTTGCTTAAAATCCTGGACAATTAAGTGGTACTTAATTGTGAGAATTTTAAAGTTATTAAATTGCAATTTATTTAGTTGCAAATTTAATAACATACAACATATACATGTATGCATAAGAATATACACAAACACACATATATATATATTTACAAATTACAGATAATATCAGGGTCTTAAAACAAAAAAATACACACTGATATACAACATTATGCAAATACTGTAAAATACAGGGACTAGAATGCATAAAATGCAGGAAATACTGAAAAGATAAATTTATTAAATGATTATGGGCCGAGTTTGGCCTGCCCATTATTTTGTGGCCCGCGAATACGGGTGGGCATTTTTAAACCGAAACCAATTATCGAAGGCAAGGCAAGGCGAACAAGATTAACCGATTATTTGGTTTATTGGTTTTGGTTTTGGTTGGTTTTGTTTTGATATAATTCGGTTTTCGATTGTTGGTTCGGTTTTTCGCTTTCAAAAACCGAATAACCGAATCTAGAATAGCGCATATACAATACTATTTTTATAATATTCTTCCTAAAGCCACTAAATAATTTTCATGTTATAATACATTTATGCATATGTTTAGTATATTCATATGCTCTATTATGTTTATATTGTAATGACATATGAATATTGTATGGGTTTATCCATACTTTGTGTTGCAATATGAGAAGGACTAAATCTAATCTACTTAGTGCTATTCATATTTTGGTTAGCAAAAAACCGACTAACCGAACCAAAATATTTGGTTAATTGATTCAGTTTTTATTTTTGGTGAAATTCGGTTTCCAGTTTTCAAAAACCGAATTATTTTAAAACCGAAAAAACCGAAAAAACCGAATGCCCACCCCTACCCGCGAAGGCCTATTAGGGGTGTGAGAAATCGGGCGTGGTAAGCAATTTTTGGCCTATAAGCGTCTGCTTGAGGCATGGCGAGGCAAGCCTGGCGTGGGCCCAGGCCGTCAATCCGGCCCAAATTCACGCATGCTCCGCGCCGAATAAAACGAAGAAGGTCGGCCGTTTAGGGTTAGGGTTGAAACCCTAACCGTATCCAATCACACGCAGCCGCCGCTATCTCGTTGCATCACACGCAGCCGCCGAAGCCATGGCCCAATCCGACACCATCTCGTCCGATCCGCCGCCGTCTGGAGATCCACCGCCGTCGCCAGCGCATGGATCTGGAGTTCTTCGGCCGTGGCGGCGTTCCCCCTTCCCCTTTTCTTGCGGTGATCAGAGGTGAGAGCCCTCCTCATCTCGGGAGGAAGACCCTTCCGCCTCCGGCCGTTGGGGACGGGAGGAGAGCCGTGATGTGAAGCCGGGCACCGCGCCATCGGGAGTCGAAGATCTTCGCCGTGGCGCGCGCGCGAAGGAGGCCAAATCCATGGGGAGCTGGCGTGGAGTCGGGCGGATTCGCCGATCTTTGGTGAAGAAAGGTGGCGCCCCTGATCTGGCCGCCATGGTGGGGCTCAAGCCAAAGCCGGGCGGAGCCGGGGTTGGGGGCCTCCATCTTGGCGGCGCTTCTTCAGCCGGGGTGGGCGAGGGAAGCCGAGAGGCTGCCATGGTGTCGAAGACATCCACCGGAAGGTATGTTCCTCCACCGTTCGCTGGGTAGAATCCGGGCGGGTATGCCATCTGTGTTGATGTTTGCTCTGTTGAATGTGGGATGGTGGGGCCTGGCCGAACGCGTCGACGATGAGGAACACCTCTGTGTCGGAGAGCCCAAACGCCGGGAGGACGGGGACTGACCAATGCGCGGCGGATCACCAGGCGGAGACGGTGGCGGTTCAAGAACCCTCGACGTGCGGCACGGCGGAACTCACGAACCATCTCCTCTAGAAGAATGGAGACGACGTAGTTGATGGTAAGAATCGGCATGCTTTCTGTTCTTACCGTGAATGTCGTCGTTGTGACTGCTATTCTTCTTTTCAAGAACTAGAAATGTGAAGAATAATGTTGATGATCTTCTCTGTTCTTCAGTGTTCTATGGCCTTCGTTCTGTTGTTTCGATACTCAGTGAAGAGCAAAAGTGTCTGATAACGTATTGTAAAGTGAAATGTAGAGAGTAATTGTAATGAACTTATGTCCATTCCATTCATTGATCCAATGTATATATACATGGTGAACGGGTGGCTTTGCACCCGTTCATAGATTACATAGAGGGAGAAGTTGAGAGATTGGTTATTGCTTCGGGCGGTTCTTGATTTACAGTTAGTGTTGATTCACGAATAGGTGTCTTTTCCCGTTTGTGGCGGTTGCTTCGGTTATTGCTTCCATGCATGGATGAGATCACCAACTGATGTTTGTTCGCAACAGAAACCACGCTGCGCAAAGAGCCATCGAGAGGCAAGGCAAAAGGACACTTGGCGAGCCGCGATTGGTCGTACTGGAGTCGGCCTCGAAGGCTCCCAAAGCAGCAATCCATGCCTACGCAAGAACCATCACAGGTGCCACGCGGAGACACCGATGCGGAGGCAGCGCGAGATGGACGGCCACGCGAGGAGGGGCTCCGCGATTGGTCAAGATGGCGGGTAGGCTGACGTGGAGACGCCGAGCGGCCAGAGATTTCAGCGCTAAAGATAGGTAATACTAGATTGAATCGCGCACGATGCCGCGCCGCGACGAAAAAAGTATAAACGCGATTTCCAATTCAGCTATAAACCCTTGATGAATCTGTGTTTTCTAAAAAAGTCTTTTTTCGTTTTTTTAGAAAACCGTGTGAAAAAAAATCGATGAAAGGACCTAAACGCGATTTCCAATTTAGCTATAAACCGTGTGTAGAGATCTAAACAGAATTTCGGAATTTATCGGGTCTATCTTACTTAAAAAACAGAGAAAGAACCCAGACGTAAGGAACAAGGACCTGTTTGTTACGTTTTTGGACCTGTCCGCTATCCTGAAAAATTAGAAAAGGGTTTGCTCGCGATTTAAATGTAACGGGAGGTTGTTTCTGCAAAACAACGCGAGAGAGACCCAAACGTGATCCGGAAAAAAATTTCTTCCCCTCACAAAAAATCACGAAGGACCTATTCGTAATTTACAGGGACCTATCCGTAATTTGAAGAAACGGAAGGACTTTTCCGCAAAAACGCCTAAGGGGACACGTGGCCCTCTTGATTGCTTGGGAATTCTTGCGCCTATTAGATGGTGGATATTCTGAAATGATGTATATCGATGTCTACAAGGAGACAAAGTGCTTATTATGACCCGTTGCCGAAAATAATGAATGTTGATCATGTTCATCTTCGAAGGAGATACCAAAACGCCAGTTTTAAGTTAAAAAATATTCTATCTACCGTCTAGCCTACCATTAGCTACCTTATCCAACGGTTTAATCATCGAATCAGTTTTGTGACATCACATCATTAGCTTCGCTGACAGTCTTGAGAAAGAAGATGATAGTAATCTGAGAGGAAGAAGACAATGATGATGCCGGATATCGATGATCCTCACCGCCTCAACGTTGGATCCATTGGCCTTTAACCATGTCACTATCAAATCTGGGCTTCCCGCACTATGTCACCACCGTCTCCAGTCACCATACGTCAGGGGTGGTACCAGGGGGTGTCGGGTATGCCCCGGCACCCCTAAAATTTTGAAAGTCAGTATAAAATTATTTTTTTAATATGTTAAATTTGTTTATTGAATTGGTTTTGATTTTGGTGGTTTAGGATTTTTAAGATCTTAGACCTATTTATATTACGCTTTTAGCAAATTTCAAATATATATGTTGGATTTACGATGTTACAAAATAATTGTAAAAGATTACAGAGTTGTACGTATGAAGTGTGCATACCCAATAAAAATTTTCTAGTTCCGCCACTGCCATACGTGTTTTTTCCTCGATACTAGCACCTTCCTCGCCTTCGGCCTAATTGCACTCCATCCTTGCTAGTCTCAGCCCTTTCTTGTCCATTACAACCGTCCAAATGAACCGAATCTAGGTTGGCACGACACGAAGATGGAATGACATATCAATATGTCATATCTAGGCTCACTGTCAAATGAACCAAATCTAGGCTGGCACGACACGAAAATGGAATGACATGTCAATGGGCCATATCTAGACTCACTGGAGACAAATTAGGTTGCCACAGCATAGCCCGGTTTAGGACCACGACCCATTGGAGCTATGCCGTACCGACCATGCACAGGTCTTGGTCTTATGCCTTGTTAGGGGGCTTAAAGTTAGTGTCAACTTCTGAAAAGCTAGTAAATCCTCCAAATAACTCAATTTTGAAGGGGCTTTTAGCATAAGCTAGAAACCATATATAACTAGCAAAAGACAAAAGCTGAAAGCTAGGCTAGACCTGATTTTACAGTTTATTATTGAGAGAAATTAGTTATTTATCAAACGGTCACTTATAATCACTTTTCAGCTTAAAAAAAATAGCTTTTTTAAAAAGCTCCGACTCCCTAAACTTATCTTTAGTCCAACTTACCGATGGGTTTTTTCAATTTTGTGCAAAAAAAAATTATACATGCCATCACGTCACCCCTCACTCACTTAAAGTCAACGGTCAAAGAAGCAATAGATAGATCAGAGGCCGTCCAATCCCACGCAAAAACATCACGTGCCACTCACTCTCCATGACCAAACTAACCAAAACCGTAGCAAAATCGTGGAGTCTCGGGCCAACCCGACCGAAGGCTCGCGACCGCGCCCCCCTCCTCCTCGTCCTCAGATCCCACCGCCGGCGACATGCTCACCTCCTCCCGCGGCGGCCGCGGCCGCGGCCGCCTCCTACTCGCCCTCGCTGCCATCCTCTTCGTCACGCCGCCACCCCGCGCCTCCGCGTCAGAGTCCGACCACAAGGTGCGTAGCCCAACCCCCTCGTCACTACCCCCCGGATCTAAAACCTCTCGTCGGCCCCTCGGTTGGATCGCTCGAGTACCTTTTTCGGCGCCAGATCTGGGCGCCCCTGCTTGCGATCCCGCCCTGGTGGCTTCAGGTCTGGCACCCTGTTGTTCTAGTTCCTGGTGCAGTTCGGTTGTTTGGAGGTAGTAGCCGATGCGATGCGGGGGGTTCTTGATGTCCAACGACGGAGGAGGTTACTTGAGAACTGCCGTTTGATGCGGTAGAGCAAGAAAAGGGGCATGCTAGGACTTTGGCATGAAAGCTTAATTAATAGCTTATGGTGGTGGAAATTTCTGAAGTAGATTCTGGGGCTCCCTTGTGTTCAGAAATCAGAATGAGACTGCGATCCTTTATGGGTGTATGTGGTACCTTGTCCAAGTGGTAGCGGTGGAGATGCCCGATGCTCTGATACTGAAATACTATGTAGCTTGGCGTTGATCGGAAGATATTTCGTTTGTTTGGGTATAGTAAGGCTATAGTGTGTGCTTAATATGCAGGATAGTTTTGGGACTCTCGAGGGGCTTGCCCCTCTTAAAGAAAATAGATAATTTCTATTTATCGTTTTTGTTGGCTTATAGTAAGCTGTACTGTGGTTTTAGATTCAGGGCAGTGTTTCATTGATAGAAAGGTGGTAACAGTTGGCCTTGTCTTACGTACAAATGTTCTGATGGCTTTTCTTGCATGCACATGTCGGTGCACTTGGTGGTTCAAAATAGCAGGTGATCATATAGTAACTGAGCAATCACAGCACAATCTCTTATCAATTTTGTTTCCTTGTTTAGAAATTGACCTGATTTAGATCATTGTGGGAACTGCCAATTAATTATAGTTAGGATAAAAACTTTGGATGCTTAAGGCTGCAGTTTGATCTAGTTGACTGTTGACCAAAATTGGAGATCAAAATATTTGATATTTGGCATTCTAGCTCTGATGCATTCATGCATCTGTCAATGCAATCTGCAATTTGGTAAACAAAACATTCAGTTGTCTGTGCAGTTAGGATAATAATATATTAACATTGGTCTTAATCGTGGGTAATACTGACTCCTGAAATACGTGATTATTTTGAACATGCATCCAACCCGTTTTCACCCCTACCAACACCCATCACACCATCATGCCACTTGGCTTCTGCATACTACTAAGCACTAACACGGTACCAAGTTACTGATACAGAACTAACACATCACTGGTGTAACACTGTTGTGTCACACACATAATTTAATGCTGTCAGCACAGTTATACTTGTATCTTTCCAAACCTTGTCTGTTTATATGGATGACAAATTTTGTATATGGATGTGGTATTAATGTATTGATGTCAAATATTGTTGAAAAATATTGTATGATTTTAATTGATATGCTGCCAAGTTATTACTTCTGGGGAAATGATGTATAATCTGAAATGTTGTTCTCCTTTGTAAATTAATTATGCTTACCATCATGCCCTATGAGCATTTTGTGCGACCAAAAATTTTAATCTGCTTTTTATGTTTCTCATATGCAGTACAAAGCTGAAGAGTCAGTTAAGCTCTGGGTGAATAAAGTTGGCCCATACAACAATCCTCAAGAAACTTATAACTATTACAGCCTTCCATTTTGTCAACTGTCTGAGAACCCTGCACATAAATGGGGTGGTCTTGGAGAGGTCCTGGGTGGAAATGAGCTTATTGATAGTCAGCTTGACATAAAGTTCTTGAGTATGTTGATGTTGTTTCCATGTCATCCTTGTCTTTATTTACTATTTACTGGAATGACCATCAATACGTGTTTTACCTGTAAGTACACCTTTTCTGGTCTTACTAATTGTGTAAATGTTGCTTTTGGTTTAGAAAATGGGACGGGCTTCATTTGTACACTTGAGCTAGATTCTAAAAGGGTTCAACAATTTGCTGATGCCATCGAAAGTTCATATTGGTTTGAATTTTTCATAGGTATGTGTATCCATATTTTGATCCATTAAGTTGTATAGTATTATGATGATTTGGGAAATTTTTCTTGTTTCTGACATTGTATTGTTTAAACTGTTTTTGCATTGGTTGCTGCCTTATTCACCTAGATGATCTGCCTCTTTGGGGTATGTTTCTCTCAACTTGGTATTTTCTTTGCTCAACTTTTTTTATGTATATATCAACTCCTTTTGCCTAACAATGTAGTTCTCACGTCCTTTGACAGGCTTTGTTGGAGAGACCGACAAAAACAATGAAAACAAGCATTATCTTTACACACGCAAGAACATTCTTGTAAAATACAATGATAACAGGGTATGTTTTTTTTCATTGATACAGAACATTGACATATTAATTTGGACAATATCACATAAGTTGATCTGATGTAATTTTTTTAGATAATCCATGTTAATCTTACCCAAGAGTCTCCTAAGCTTCTTGAAGCTGGTAAGAAATTGGACATGACATATTCAGTGACGTGGCTGCCAACAGATGTGCCATTTGCACGTCGTTTCGAAGTATACTTAGACTATCCTTTCTTTGAACACCAGGTAATGCTTGTTTATTCCAAAGAGAACCAAATATGCGTAGCAAAAAGCTCGCTGCCTTCTTATATTCTGGGAATAATATGTCAATTCTAACAATAGGGAGCATCTTCCATTTGAACTAATTATTGGAAGGCTCTAATTTCTGTTCAAATCTCTCATGTTCAGATTCATTGGTTCTCCATTTTCAATTCTTTCATGATGGTTATTTTCCTCACTGGTTTGGTTTCAATGATATTGATGCGAACACTGAGAAATGATTATGCAAAATATGCTCGTGAAGATGATGATCTGGAGTCACTGGTGAGCATCTGAATTCTGGTGCATATTTTGTTTAATTTTATACTTGAAACTCGAGCAAATAAGTTATCTTGGTTTTCACCCACTGCCACTCAATTGCTGCCTCAAGTCATGATTTTCCTTTGTTAGGAGAGAGATGTTAATGAGGAATCTGGATGGAAGCTTGTCCATGGTGATGTATTTCGTCCTCCTCAAAGTTTGATCTTTCTTTCTGCTCTTGTTGGTATCGGCACTCAGCTGGCAGCTCTTGTCCTACTTGTGATTGTATTGGCCATTGTTGGCATGTTATACATTGGGTATGCTCAAAATCCCTTTTGATCTCTCCTTGCATGTGCAATGCAGAGCTTAAAATATCTGAGTAGCTGAAAAAACAGTAGCATGGTCCTTGAAACACCATATTAATACACAAGAGATGAAAGAAGTGCAGGAATATTTTGACAGGACCAGTGTTCATAATACCAGAACCAGTGAGCTTCCCACCACACAATTGCCAGAAACTGGATGGGAACCTAAAAATTCAAAACCACACATTTGCTGGAAACTGGATGGGAACCTAAAAATGCAAAACCACATGTACATGCAAGTACGTATACTATCTTAGCTCTCCAAAATGCCTCAAGATTCATGCAAGTGGTTTGAATTTCGAAAGTTTGATCAATCTTGAGGCACATCTGATGGTGGTGATAGTACATGTACCCACATATACACGTGGAAAAACCATATTCCATGAACCTTCCAGATCCTGTGTTTGTCCTAGAAAATTTGTGGTAATCAGTTGCAATTATGAAGAATCATTCTGAGATGGCCACAACTCATAATAACTTTGACAAAAGCGAATTAGATCAGTGTAAAAATGTCTGGGATTTAATTTCCTGCCTATGGCTGGTTTGACCAGGAACTGCTGGCAACTGGTCATTTCCACCAGTTTTTTTAGCCCTGGGCAGAAGTAATGTCGCAATGCAATTTTGTGCCTATATTTTCTCCTTTGTCTTCTAGATGCACTAAAAGAGTTAGAAAAAAAAAGATGTCCTGCCTTTTGCTATGCCTATTTGGTATATTTTTACTACTTAGCTTCCTATGCTGCCTTATATTTTGGGTTAACCTTCTACTCTGGCCTTCTGTTGAAATGCACAATTCCTTTTGGTATAGAGAAGTGAATAAATCCTAATGTTTGGAAAAAAAATTGTTTTCAAAACTACTTCATTTTTTTAAGCATGGAGTGTGTTTTCTTATATGTTGGAGCATGCAATTTCTTTTCTGTTAACTTATATGTGATGCTATGTTTGTCAGGCGAGGGGCTATCATCACAACCTTCATTGTGTGCTATGCTCTTACATCTTTTATTTCTGGATATGTTAGTGGTGGCCTTTATTCGAGGAATGGCGGTATGGTTCTGCACTCTTTTTTGCTATTGGCACGATTTTGTTTCCTTCTTAGTGTTTATTTGCAGAGTTCAATTTTCTTCTTGTTTCTTTCTAGTTTCATTATGTTATTATGCTTTTTCCAGAAGATTCTAACAAGCAAACAAGCCTTTCCCAAACAAATTGCTGTAGGCTAGAAATGAAACCCAATCAAAGTCAATAAATCCCCTAAACCTTTTGGGTCTCATTCCAGGAAAAGGAGGCTATGTTTTTTATGTTGGCTCGCTGAGCCTGTCACAACCCTCCTCCTTTTTCCTGGTTTGAGATAGGCTATATAGAAAACTACACAGGCGGAGTTTTTTAGAAGATTATAGAGTTTATATATTATCATCTAACTAATTTTGCACTTCATGATGTATGGTTTATTGAATGCATTACTTGATTCCATGGCAGGTAAAAACTGGATAAAATCTATGATCCTTACAGCATCCCTCTTTCCATTCTTGTGTTTTGCAATTGGACTTGTACTGAATACAATTGCTATCTTCTACCGGTCATTAGCAGCCATACCATTTGGTACAATGGTTGTCATGTTTGTCCTTTGGGCCTTCATCTCTTTTCCACTAGTTCTTTTGGGAACTGTCGTTGGTAGGAACTGGAGTGGTGCTCCTAACAACCCCTGCCGAGTAAAGACTATTCCACGACCTATTCCTGAGAAGAAGTGGTACCTTACACCTTCTGTTATCGCACTGATGGGTGGGCTGCTTCCCTTTGGCAGCATCTTCATTGAGATGTACTTTGTGTTCACATCATTCTGGAACTACAAGGTAAACAAGGAAATCATTAACATTTTGGTACTCAATACTAGTGTTCTTTTAAATCATCAACAGCTTACATAGAAACATAGCAAAGTGTGCATAATTGCTTTTTGATTGACCTCTTGGTTGATTTCTAATACTGTCCATGCTTTATACTAAATTTGTCCATGCACTTATGTGAAGTATCTTGTTGCAATTTTCATTATATGAATAAGTGATTATGCCATTTTTTTGGGTTCTTCGCAGGTGTATTATGTCTACGGCTTCTTGTTACTGGTTTTTGTCATCCTTCTAATAGTTACTATCTGTGTTACAATTGTGGGTACTTATTTCTTGCTGAACGCTGAGAACTATCATTGGCAATGGGCTTCGTTTTTCTCTGCTGCATCAACGGCGTTATATGTGTATCTATACTCCATCTACTATTATCATGTGAAGACAAAGATGTCAGGCTTTTTCCAGACGAGTTTCTATTTTGGCTACACATTGATGTTCTGTCTTGGTCTAGGCATACTTTGCGGTGAGCTCTCATTTGTACTAAAGATTGTGGAATTGCATCATTTAGGACTATTTTGATGTTTTGACTTCTCTTTTGGTGATTCAGGTGCTATTGGCTATCTAGGGTCAACTCTTTTTGTGAGGAGAATCTACAGAAATATCAAATGTGATTAAATTCCTTCTGCTTACTGGCGGAGTCAACAGTAGCAGATCATGTGTGTTATATTAATGCTATATCCTGATTAGTTTTTGGAACAACAAAGGAGGACGTACTCCCTTTGCTTACTTTATTATACGCCTAATTATTTTTGCCAATATTTCTTCCTGGAGTTGCCTTCATAATGTATACCTGTGGTAGTTAACGAATTAATCCAAGTGCCTGGTGCATTTAGCTTCCTATTTCTGTGTTTGTTACTTTTTTTTAATCATTAGTAGGATGTAATCAGTGAATATCGATCGCATGAGGCATTAATCCAGCCATTCGGACTTTTCCCTCTTGTGAATTGTGGTGGCATCGAATTCAAGGGTGTCAGTTTAACAGTTTGTCATTTACCACGAGCAAACTTTGTGATTATATATATATAACATTTATAGTAGTCAGTCAGAGAAATATGGGTAGCTATGGTCGTTTGCCAATGGACTGCTCTTATTTCTGTGATATTTATTTGCTGACGAATTTCTGTGACGTTAATCTTTCTCCATCTGGGGTTGTGCTGCCGCAGTTCTCTCGGACAGCATAGTTTAGTATTATGGACAAACAGTTCATTTATGAAAAAACATGTCACACGTGAAGGCTTCATGTGAACGTACGAAATGGTTTTCCTGTGTAGGTTTGCTCAAAAAACCAAGATGTTTTTCTCCTGTTTTGCTTTAGAAAAAGATGTTTTCCTCGTTCAGTTTCTTTTTAGAATCAGCCAGGAGTTCGAGTTTATGCTTTATTCATCCAACAAAGATCTTTATTAATTGAAGGCACCTCTGGAAGTCTCTACATTAATCCTAGCGAAAAAAATAGAAATTCTCAGATTAATGAGAAAAAAATATTATAAATTTCCACGTTAATCGAAAAAAAATATATTTCATCCTCTCTATTATTCTCATCGTTGTAATATAACATCTTTCATAATACACGGTAATAGCAAGTGTCTAATAAGAACAATAAGATTTAATTATTCATGTCATTATTCTACCATGCAATTGCCTTTCTATCTTTAGGGATGAAAATGGGTCATATATCTTCTGCTCGATCCGGAATCGGATTTTACCATCTGGTCGGATTCAGGACCGGATCCGGATATTTGAATCTAGATTTGGGATCGGATCCGGAGCATCCAATATCCGGTAAATATATGATAGGATCCGGATATTTGAATTTTTTTCTATTTGGATATCCGGATTTTTTTTGTTCGGATCGGATATTCGGATTTTTCATATTCGGATATCAGCAAAGCCCAACCTATTTTCATCATTTTTTCCATGTCAGCCCATTTATATTAACAATTAGCTGGTTCTATTGATCCTCAAGTAGCATATTCTTTCTACGACATTTGTTAAGTTTGATTGATATATAATTTGTTACTATAGGCATGCACTTGTATGGTTTTAATTCAATATATATTATTCTATATATGCGTGCATTATCCGTTTATCTTTATCCATTTTTGATCCGAATTTGTCATATATCTGTATCCGTATCTCGAATACCCCGAATCAGTATCCGTATCCGGGAAAAAATATGGGTTAGGATATGAGAAGAGCAATATCCACCCATATTTGACCCATTTTCACCCCTATCTACATTTGAGGGACAGAATGACACGTGGTTAAAGCCAAACCTTGAGTCACACCTCCTACAGTTGATAAACCCATCTCAAAACTATGCTATAACAGTACAAGCATAAAACATAACATCACATCTATCTATAGTCCCGGACTTAACTTTATCCCTAGTCAGGCAGTTGTCAATTTGCTATTTCGGTGTTTGGAAGGGCATAACTCCTAGCTCGAAAGCTCAAACATAGTAAGCCATATATTTTCTAAAAACATCCATATTTCTCAATTAATTCATTTAACTCCTTGTTTCTAGCCCCGAAGGCTGATCTGTTGTTTTACTAGATATCAAACTTCACAATTTCATAACTATTTTTATATAACTCCAAAAATAGTAAACCATAGTATCTCTGAAATCTAGAAAAAATTACCGAGCTTTCTCTAGTTATGGGTATAATTTAATTTAGTCATTCACTAGTCCTAATCACCATATTACCATGACTACTCAGCAGCAATCAATTTCTGAATAGCAAGCTTCTAGATGCCATAACACTGAAACCACTTAACTAAATTTTATATTCTTATACTTAATGAAACGTTCGATAGTAATCTACAATTTTCCTAACTTTCACAGGCAATAAAACGGACCGTAGGTACCCCATAGTTCAACTCGAAGACAAAAACCACTATTGAACGAATACCGATCTCTTTAAAAATCCATCTCATTGCCCTCCGACTACTACATTTACCAATAAAATAAGGTTTAATTGGATATTTGCCACCCTTCAACGTGAAAATTCGACGCCATGTACAAAAAATGCCACTCCAGTAGCATAATTTGTACATGGCGTCGAAGTTTGAAATTGAAGAGTGGCAAATTTCTAAATCTCCCATAAAATAACCATAACATTGTTTCACTACAGCACCAACATAACCAAGGCAAATCTCTACTATATAAAGTGAGAGTTTCTTCCCACGTCACGTCATCAAAATTACCCACCTTTGCCACTGTTTTTTAATTACCCACCTTTGCCTGCATCACTTCATCAAAATTACCCACCATTGCCACTACTCTTTAATTACCCACTTTTGCATGCATACATCACTTCATCAAAATTACTCACCTTTGCCACTGTTAGTGCTCTTTGCAAATAAATTTTTTATCATAAATTGAGTTTTCGTTGCAACGTACGGACACATGGCTAGTATATAGTTTATACCTGTGTTTTCGAAAGTTTGTTAGAACTGTTGGTGTCAGCAATCCTCCTCGCTCCTTCATGCTTTCCAAAACTCACGCACCACATCCTCTAAGGTCCTCATCATCACCTACACATGGTGACGTAAATGAATTTCAAATTGGATGTATAGAACACAAAAAGACAAAGGAGACCGTGGGAGCGCAGCTATCGCGTGGCGCAGCCTAGGCATGGGCAGCGCGGTGGCCCAACTGTTGTCTTGGTGGTGGCGACGACAGCACGACACGACAGCAGCACACTGGTGCGACACGTAGCGTTTGTGGACCGGAGGGCAGTGGCTAGAGTGGCTTGGGAGTGGCAGCTAGGGTTAGTGCTTAGCCTTCCTGCCCTATTTATTGCCGGCCGTGCCGAGTGTCTCGACAGGCATGCTGAGGCCGACTTGGTCGGCAGCCCGGCCCACAAGGCTCTCTTTCCTTTTTTTTCAAGTTTTGGATTATCACAGGCGTGGGCACAAGAGGCGAGCAACTGACGGCTGCGAGGAGCTTGAGCCATCGATGCTGTAGATGAACAAGTCGTGTGGGAAAGAAACAAAAGGCGGAAGTTCTTATGGATCTTGTGGGTCAACCTGAACAGGGCGAGGTTGTCATGGGACGCCAACACAAAGCACGACCATCCTTCCATTGGCTTTGGGCCGCTCGGCCAATGGATGTAGAGGCACGTACGACGGGTGCAGGGGCTCGGCAAGGCGGAAGGTGACGTGGATGGGGTCGCCGTGTGGTACGTACGGCTCGGGGATGTTGGACCTGGCGGCGGTGCAGCGTGTGATGGGAAATGCTGGTACCAGCGGCTGCACGCGCGGGGGCGACCGATTCCGATGGCTAGCTGCACCGTTAGCGTGTGGGGGGCTAGCTCCATCGTCTTCCTCGCTTTCGTGCCGATGAATCCTGTTGGGGTTGGATGAAGGATTACATACGCAATCGAGAACCTCTAGCAATACAATGCCATCCTTGCGCTAGCAAAGACAGCAGGTCTGCATGCATGCAGCGCGTGCTGCAGCATACACTGACTACTGCAGGTGCAGGAAGAGCTCGTGTACGCACGGGAGAAGTTGCCGTGGATCGCCGCACGCACCTCGGCGCCAATGCGCTCCAGACCCGCCGGCTCGTCTCCTCGTCGAGCTTCAACGTGGGCGCCATCGCCGAGGAGTTCTTGTTCGTCCAGACACACAAGGAATCGAGTACGTAGTGGGAAGAAGTTCAGATCTCTTCTTTTTTTTTTGCCGCACCAATGAACTGCAGCGTATTTCTTTTCTTAAATAGCAAACTGATTATAAGATAAGCTAACAACTAACATCGATATCCTAGCAACGTACACGTGCAACAAACTAACAGACTCAAACTTTAACGTGTCAAGATTAGTATCTAACAAATCCGGCGTGCCCTCCCACCATGAGTACACCACCGCCCCGAGCGCATCTCGATGCTTCTTCCTCGAAGATGGTGCCATCGTATCCAAGAATTTTTTTTAAATAATACATTTTTTATTCAAAATTTCAAAAATATACCACAGGAAAAAATTACAAAAATATACCCCTGTCACCCGTTGGATGGACGACAGGGGGCTAAATAGCAAAATAAACGGGCGACAGGAGGCCACGTTACTGACCTCTGTCGCCGATGAAATGGCGGCGAGGCTAATTCAACCCTAAGTGGCCATGATTTTGGTTTCGTGGCGCGTGTGCCCCTGTCGCCATTTCATCGGGCGACAGGCGTCAATTTAGCCCCTGTCGCCATTTCATTGAGCGATAGGAGGCTGGGGGTGATGTGACCTCCTGTCGCCCGTTTATTTTGCTATTTAGCCCTCTGTCGCCCGTTGGAGGCGACAGGGGTATATTTCTGTAATTTTTTTCCCGCAGTATATTTTTAAAATTCTGAATAAAAAATATATTATTTAAAAAAATTCTCGTATTCAACGTCTCCCTCCCCAACAGTGGCAGGATCCGGCAAACGGCCGGGATCATGAGTAGTACTCCGACGCCGACAGCACTCCTCCTCCGCCACCGCGACGCCGTCCCCGCCATCAGAGCAGTACTCCACCGCCGGAAGTGTACAGTGCATATACCGCCTATTTTGTTTGTGAAAGATTTTTTTTTTGCTATGCAAGTCTTGTCTATTTGTGTAGTGTACAGTGCATGTACCGTATACTTGTTCCCTATGCAAAAGTCAGATATATCTATGTGTACAGTACATGAACAACACTACCTTCCTTCAAATTCGAAATTCAAATCTGCACAAGTACTCAATGTCAGAAGACATGCCCAATGAACCTTCTGATACATGGCAAATGCAACATTAAAGCAAGCATATACAAAAAATAATACTGCACACGGTGCGAATCTCAAATCATGGTGGATGCAGAGGTATGGGCTGTAGACACATCGGAGTGTACTTTAACTTTCCGGCTTAGGAGCAAGTACAGTAATAAAGTTAGCTGTTTTACTTCATTTTCTAAGTAAGCACTAAAGTCAATTTATACAATAGTTATCTCTAAAAATTGGCTCTAAATGCTGTACATTAACTATCTCTTCTCTCTTATATATAACTAATCTATCTATACTTCTATGTAATACTTACTACTAAATAAGAGTTAGCTCACTTCTCTCTCTTTTTTCTCACTCTTCCACGTATTGTAAAGCTGACGTAGATATATTAAAAATAAGTTGAGGTGGCTTTATTATAGATGCCCTAACGTACTTTCATACCTCCACTCAAAAATACTGCTCTGGCCTTTGATTAACGGAAGGGTATTTTGGGTATGGATCATTTGTAACTATAATACATCCGGCCACCACGTTCTGGTTATTTCTCAGCGTTGTCTATTGCTTGTTCGTGGTGTTTTTGGATCTTTAAACTGACAAATAACAATACTGAGTAAATTAGCTTGAAACTAAGTACGCCTATGTAACACGGTTTCCATAATTATATTTGTTTCCATTTACGCTGTGGGTCACTCATGCAAATGTTACCATCTTGGTTGGCTTACACGCTCATCTAGATCTTGAATCCACTTTATCACTCGGATCCATGTAAATAATTCGTTGCTATTCATGGTATGAGAATGCAATTCGATCTATAGTTGCAGCCTTGCAGGTGCCATCATCATAACCTTCTGCTGTCGACCTTCTTAGATCATAGAACCGTAACCATCTCCACTGATCTTTGTATTTTGATGGACATAACAGATGATTAGACACATCTAATCTTCCAGTCTATATTTTATACCAGTGCTCGTCTTGCTACACATCTCTAATTCTGGACTTCTAACCACCGTAAAACATCTCTAAAACGTGGTGAGTTGGTGACAACCAGCTGCACCACGGTGGCGAGATGCCGTGAAACCGCAAAAAAAGTGAGCAAAACGAGCGTTGGAGCGAGCCAGCCGCTCCCCGAGAAGCCGGCGGGCGGGCACACAAATAGCGGCTCAAATCACCCGCCACCGCCAACTACACCACCTGACCACCACCAAGAAGAGCGGGGCGGGAGCGTGTCCACTCCGCGCCCGATCGGAATACTTCACCCTGGGCGCCTTCCAATCGGAGGACCGGAGATGCCGACGACGACGGCCGCGGCGGCGGCTTGGGCGCCGTCCACTTCCTCCTCCTTCAAGGTCAGGCCCCCTCTTGTCTTTCGTTCACCCCTCTTCTTTTGGTAATTTCTTTGGTAATGTGACATTAACCGGGCTGTTCGGTTCTTGGTTGTAATGTGAAGGTGGGGGTTGCGTCGTGGTCGCGTGGGAGCAACCCCTCTCCCGCGCCAAGATCGGCTGCTGCCTCCAGTCGCCGGCGGCTGCGAGGTGAGGCCTCCTCGGCGTTGCAGTTTGCAAGGTTTTCTTGTAGATCCAAGTAGGACATGCTCTATAGGAGATGACGAATTGTAGTTACATTCATGTAGCGAGCAGTTTATGGCAAGTTTCGATCAACATATGGTTTCTGATTGCTCACATATGAATTATATGATGCATTGCAGATTTGTAGTTGTATGTATCCTTGTTTTTTCTCTTTCGAGAGAGAATGTAGTTGTGTGTATCTAACAAGTAATTTGCTGTGCGGGTATCATAGTAAGCAAGTATAATGCATTCAAATGATTGCGCTCATATGAAATATTCTGAACAACTATGCTGGTTGTTTAGAGCTCAATTGAAGCTCTACCTGTCATGTTCTGTTGCAGCTGTTGTTCGAGCAATTGCCAACCTAAATCCAGTGGTCGAGCTGCCATTAACCGCTGAAAATGTCGAGTTGGTTCTGGATGAAGTGCGCCCGTACCTTTTGGCAGATGGAGGCGATGTCGCCTTGCATGAGATCGACGGGAATGTGGTGAGGCTGAAGCTGCAAGGAGCATGTGGGTCGTGCTCGAGCTCGGTAAAGACAATGAAGATGGGCATTGAGCGGCGCTTGATGGATAAAATACCGGAGATTGTTGCAGTTGAACCTATTACGGATAAGGAAACTGGGCTTGAGCTGAATGAAGAGAATGTCGAAAAGGTCAGTGTTACTTAATATGATAGCATGTGGAATAATCGGAGTGTCATGGTGTAAACAGATTAGGTTTGTTTTTGAATTCATGTGCACTGATTAGATCATTTGCAATACCAGACCTAATTGGGATGATTAAGGAGATCAATGAGATCCACACGTGTTGTCTTGATATATGGTCGATCGATTCGGGAATCTTGACTGCCAGTTTCTGAAATTTTACTTCCTATCTCAAGAAGACATCCAAAGTAATACGAACATCTAAGATCAACTGTACAGTTCTAATTAATTGTGTTAATTTGTCAGCAATAGCCTTTCTTCCACATGCAGAAACAAAAAATGCTCCAAAAAGAGGTTTTAGGCCTTGTTTGGAAGCAATGTATTTCATAGTTTCTAGACAATACCATGGTTTCTAAGAATACCATGGTATTTTATACCATGAGGTGTTTGGTTACCATGCCAAAAGCTCTGTATTAAAAACCATGGTTTGGTAGATACCATGGTATTTTTGGGGTATTTGAAACTCCACTCCAACCTAAAGTTTTCATGGTTTTAACTAGCTTCTTGTCTATTTCCACTCAAATATCATGGTTTGTGATGTTACATCCAAACAGTTGGTAGTTCCAAGAAATACCATAGTTTTAAAGGAGTTTGGTAAAATCATGGTATTCATGACAAAACAATTGCAAACCATAGTATACCAAAACCATAGTTTTGAAATACATTGCTTCCAAACAGGGCCTTAATCTACCCGGCTCTGGTGGTTAGAAGTAGCATCAATTTGTGCTAGACTGCTAGTTAGGAATTGTTCGGGTACATTTGTTAAATCATCCTTCCGGTATTGGTACTCCACTACCGTTGTAGTTCTTTACTTTTGATGCAGCTACATTGTCTGTGTTATCTTCAAATAAAAATGCATATTAACTATTAATGCGTACTATTCTGTTGGTTTGGGGACTTCATGCCTTGAGCAACACCCTTCCTGCTATCGACAATATTACCAGTCCAGCTTCTGTTGAATATTTGATAAGAGGATAAGTGATTTGTCAGTTCTACTTTGTAGCAAATTTCAGACTGTTCAACACCGTTTGTTATCGACATTCCAAGTATATTCCAGTAGAGAATATCGAGAAATGTGTCAGAATTGATAAAGCATCGTCTTTTCCTTTATGATTTACCAAGTGAAGTCTTTTCTATCATAGTGCCAGTAATTGTCTGAAAATTATATACCAGGTACTCGATGAGATCAGGCCATACCTTGCTGGCACAGGAGGTGGTGGTCTCGAGTTCTTTGCGATTGAGGACCACATTGTGAAAGTCCGGCTCAGAGGCCCCGCCGCTGGT
Organism: Guadua angustifolia; assembly: GCA_036346375.1. Classification (NCBI taxonomy): domain Eukaryota; kingdom Viridiplantae; phylum Streptophyta; class Magnoliopsida; order Poales; family Poaceae; genus Guadua; species Guadua angustifolia. The sequence continues at coordinate 7,350,826 of CM070522.1, forward strand.
GTGATGACTGTTCGAGCAGCCCTAACCCAGAAGCTCCGAGAGAAGATCCCATCCATTGCAGCTGTCCAGCTATTGTCGTAAAATTGTAAACGGTTGTATGTCAGCTCCTGACGAGCAGGGCTACAGAAATTGCCTGTGTAAAGGATTTAAATGTGTGAATTGATCACTTCTGTTTCTGCAGCCTCAATTTAGAGCTGTTCAACTGTAATCAGCGGTCAGATATGTGCGTATCGACACAAAATGTTGTACCGGTATTCATGCTAGATATATAACAAAGTTTTGTTCTCCTCATATTGGAAAGAAAAGTATTGAGTTGTATGCACCAACTAGTTCACCCAAAAGCTTAAGTTGATGAAGAAAGGTGGGCAATTCACTTATATTTCAACATTTCCCCTCACGTGCAGACTCCCTCAGGCCTAGGACGTGGAATAGAAGTGGGCTGCAATTATTTTTTTTTAAATTGCGCCAACCGAGTCTTGAACTCGAAACCTCTTGGGTCTGATACTATATTGAGTTGCATGCATCAACCAGTTCACTCAAAAGCTTAAGCTGATGAGGAAAGGTGGGTAATTCACTTATACTTCAACAAAAAGAAAAGGAGTAAATTTCGCAAAACACTATATTTTATAGCCATGGTTGCATAAAACCACAGTATTTTTGGCATGTGGCATGTAACCAAGGTACTATGGTATTATAATTTTATAAAACCTGCCCCTAATAAATCTGGGCTCTAAGAGTGCAAATAAGGTGAAATTTGGAGTATAGCTCAGATTTTTATTGATGAAATTGGCTCCAATTGCATTGGATTCCAGTTGAGTATAGTTCAAATTTACAGTTCCATTTATATTGATGAAATCGTACTCTGGTCAACCCTACCTTACTTGGGGTGGGTTTTATAAAACTACAGTACCATAATACCTGGGATTACATGCCACACGCAAAAAAATACTACGGTTTCCTGCAATCATGACTATAAAATATGGGGTTTTACAAAATTTACTCAAAGAAAAAAAGGGTTTATGTCGGGTTCGAGTTTTTCTGGGGAAAAAATCCTCAGAAACAGCGGTGTACTTGTCTGAAATCTAACCAAGCTTCCTGTTTTTCTCTCAATTGTGCAATTTTGAAAAGAAACGAGAAAATGTGCAATTCTGTAGATGTGAATAATATCACATCATTCCATCGTTTTTCTCCGTGTCATTTGATCCAAAAGTCGGAAGTTCTGACCAAGAACTGCACAGCTAATGGCTGCAGTGACTGAAAAACGGCGACAGAGAATGATTACAACGCAATGGTAGAGGATTGTCAATGCCGTATCGGATGCTATACCGATTTAGCTCTTCGTATGATACAGTTTGGTACCAATCTATTCCATCATATCGTTTTGGTTTAATATAATTATATATATTTAAATGTATAGATATATTTAATTACATGTACACTAAAATTCACTTATAATATTACTCTAAATAAATAACATTACTATCTAATATAATAATACATAGTTTAATAGAACATATTATCAATTTCACCTGTATTGACCGGTATCGAATCGATATAACCGATATTACCACTGTATGTACAGTACATAAGGCTACTTTATATCGATTTTGGTGCCAAAATAATACATACTAGCCGTACCAATACCGTATTCATAACTACGCATACGAGTCCATGCAAGTGCGATTATCAGATACTTGTAACTAGCTCGTTTTGGTAGTCTGAAGAATTGCTGGTTCGTGCTGTCGCGAGTATCTTCTGAACTAAAAACAAATGATCAAGGTAAAGCATGGACGAGAAATTTACATCCTTCTGCCGTGATAATCATCTGTGACACTCTCGTTAGGTGGTTCCAGGAAAAAAAAACGAAGCAAATCAATATGAATGCCGCACGAACCGGATCGAGATCCCAACCAGCCATGGAGGACATGAACAAAGAAAGAAGCAAGCATTAAAATCCTCACATCACCATGTCAGATTGCCAGGAAACAAACAGCGCTAGTTCCCATCTCATTACATGGAATTACATTCGCGAAAAATAAGACGGCATCAAACGCGGCGAGAACACCCATCCAGTGGAAGATCTCGCGGCCTTACATCTGGATCGGATCCAAAGAAGCGAGGGAGAGATGGAAAGCGAAAACTCAAGAACCCAAGAACCGGAACTGTTAATCTAGGCGGAGGAGGAGGCGACGGACGGGAGGAACTGGTAGACGACGAGGTAGGAGAGGAACCCCGCGAAGGCGAGCAGGAAGGCGTAGTCCACCGCCACGAACAGCGCGGTGGATCCGTGGCCCCTCTTGCTCCTCTCCCCGGACTCCTCCGCCGCCGCCGCCGCTCCGGTGCTGCGCGTCTTGGCCGCCTCCATCCTTCTCTCTCCTCCTCGTCCGGCGATGTGATGCGAGGGGAGGTGGGACGGAATCAGGGAAAGGCGTTGCCGCGATGGTCTCTGTCTGGGACGGCAAGGGTGGCGACATTTGCGGCGCGGTGCCCACCTATTTCTAGGTCGATGGCTCATTTCCTACAAAAATAGAAATGAGTTTCACCGAGCAAGTTGGCGCCTGTGGCCTAATGGATAAGGCGTCTGACTTCTAATCAGACGATTGTGGGTTCGAGTCCCACCAGGCGTGTTTAATTTGTTTTCCTTCTTCCTTTCTCTTTTTTCTGCTCTGTACAATCCTGCGCGACCTCTCTCTCAAATGCAGGAACGTCCTATAGGAAAAGTATCCGTACAATCCAGCGCAATCTCTCCCATGTTTGCACCAAGATTTAGAAGGTGTAGTCAAAATTATCAGGATAAAGTTCATATATCACAGCCGACAATCTCTCTCCTGTTTGCACCAAGATTTAGCAAGTGTAGTCAAAATTATCAGGATAAAATTCATATATCACAGTTGACGTACAATATTGAAAGATATCAAGAATCTTTGGTTATGGTTAATATTTTAGGAAAAACTGTTCGGATTAATGCTGATATGGATTTTATTTTGTAGCGTATTAGAAGAGAATACGATCGGCCAATAGGTATAAAAGATGGTTGTGGACAAGCGAAAACAACACAATCCAATCCACGAACATACTACTTTTATTTTTCCTGTCGACTTGGAGTAGTTTCTGTAATTTAGATTCTCTCTTGTAACTCGATTTGATCAATAAAATTGCGCATCACCGATTGTTGATCATCTTTTGTTATGCCAATTAGGTTTGATTTTCTTCGATCTCGTTGTGCGTCACCTTTTTTGGAAAGATATACATTTGCCCTCTAATTAGCCCTAATCGGCTAATTAGACTTATCGTTACCTTGATTTGACCGGTTTGTAGCCGATCAGATCTAAGTAGATTGTTCTACGAGATCGGCTGAGTGTATTTTATAGTTTCCTTACCGATTGCAAAATCAAATCGGTTAGCACGCCTTGAACCACAGAACCCGGCGTTCATCCGGTGTGTTATTGCTGATAAACCCTACGCCAAGTTTTTGGCGCCAACACACTCTTAGCACGCCTGATGGGACCAGAAGATGTCTACAACTGGCATGACAATTCCGCCGTCTGACCTCAGCACAGAAGCCATAATCGTCCCTACATGGGACGATCTAACACTAGAGCAACACGAGGAGATTGGAGATCGAAAGGCTGCTCTGGAGATGATGCTAGGATGCTACCAGAAAACCCGACGCGGCATTACTCAGAAGACTGCATTGGCGACGGTCAATGCCCTCAGTGATGTAGGAATTTCAAACAGTCCGTTAAGTCAATACATGCCTGCACAGGTGGAATTTCAAACAGTCCGATAAGTCAATATGCGTGTGTGTGTGCGCGCGTGCGCGATGGTGCTATTCTACTCCCGAGCATAGAATAGCTATTTTGCGCTCTGGCCGGAGAAGTAAATTCCACACGTTGGCCGAAACGTAGTGAGTTAATGCATTGCAAACAACACCAGTAAATACAACCTGTTAGTAAATCAGGAAATATTTTACTATAGAACAACTGATAAATTTATTGGCGAAGCGCATGCAAAGCACACATAAATCCAATTCGGTAATAAATCACAAATACATTTTACTATAGAACAACATACTGAATTACTACCGAATCAGGTACTAATTCATGTGTTGGTCAACACAGCTAGTTAATGCGTATTGTAGTTTGTACATCAATCTGTCTCTTCTTTGTTTTTTTCATATCTTTCAGCTAATATTAATTTTGGTTTTAAAATTTTACAAGTTTGATAATCTTACCTTCCTTATCTATGGTAATTTTTTGAGAATTTTTGAATACGTGTAATTATGGTTTTCATAAATAAGAATATAGTTCTGTTTGGTGCACCTACAGTAAAATGTTTGAAAAATTCTTAACAAATTACCGCACGTAGGGCAGTTGAGCTTCTACAATCCTATAAATTTTGAAAACCAAACTCAATCAAATTTGAGAGATATGAAAATAACAAAGTGCCAAACAACAGCATACACTATCTTTTACTATCAAAAAATAATAAAAGACTATGAAAAATTCTCAAAAAAATTACCACACGTAGGGGAGGTAGGATTCTACAATTTTGTAAAATTTGAAGACCAAACTCATTTGGATTTAAGAGATATGAAAATAAAAATGTTTCAAACAGTAATATATACTACCATTTACTGTTAAGAAAACTACATTTTACCCTCTATTACTCAATATGTTACTACATGTTGTATACAACAACCATATAGTGTAAAATTTATGAAAACCATATGTATAAGTTTTAAAAAAAATCTCAAAACATTACTATATGTAGGGTAAGAGAGCTTCTACAGGCCTCCAAAATTTAAAAATCAAACTCAACTATATTTGAATTATATGAAATTGACAAAGCACTAAAAAGTGAAAATCACTAGTTAGCCGAATTTATCTTTTTCATATCTTTCAGCTGATATTGATTTTGGTCTTAAAATTTTACAGAGTTATATAATCTTATCTCCCCTATCTATGGTAATATTATGAGAATTTTTTAAAATATTTACTTATGGTTTTCATAAATAAGAATATAGTTCTATTTGCTAGACCTACAGTAAAATATTTAAAAATTCTCAAAAAATTACCACATATAGGAGAGTTGAGCTTCTGCAATCTTGTAAATTTTAAAGACCAAAATCAACCATATTTAAGAGATATGAAAATAACAAAGTGCCAAACAACAGTATATACTATCTTTTACTGTAAAAAAAATAACATTTTATGGTGAAAATTTCTCAAAACATTACCACACGTAGGGGAGGTGGGATTCTATAACTTTCTAAAATTTGAAGACCAAAATCAATTGAATTTGAGAGATATAAAAATAATAAAATGCCAAACAATGGTATATACTACCTTTTACTGTCAAGAAAATTATATTTTACTACATATTACTCAATATGTTACTACATGCCGTATACAGCAGTCTTATGTTATAAAATTTATAAAGAATTATATGTATAAGTTTACAAAAAATCTCAAAAAACTACCATATGTAGGGTAGGTGAGCTTCCACAGGTCTGCAAAATTTGAAGATCAAACTCAATCGTATTTAAAAGATATGAAATTGACAAAGCACTAAACATTGAAAAATCACTAATTAGTCGAATTTGTCTTTTTCATATCTTTCAGCTGATATTGATTTTGGTCTTAAATTTTTTAGGGTTATAAAATTGTAAGTTCAAATTCATTATATATCAAGAGTTACAAAAAAGAGAAAATTCTGACAAGTTTAAAAAGTTTAAACTTGTCCGAATTTTCTCTTTTTTGTAACTCTTTATATATAATGAATTTGATCTTGAAACATCATACATAGGTAGAGTAATCTATGAAGTACATCTATAATGTTTTTAGAATTTTTTATGAATTTTTTTTGTTGGTGTGCATGGTGTGTACACGGGAAGCTCTATGTACACAGGATATGTTGCCCTTCATGAATAAGAATATAGTTCTATTTGCTGGACCAGTAGTAAAATATTTAAAAAATTCTCAAAAAATTACCACACATAGGGGAGTTGAGTTTCTACAATCTTGTAAATTTTGAAGACCAAACTCAATCAAATTTGAGAGATATGAAAATAACAATGTGCTAAACAACAACATATACTATCTTTTACTGTCAAAAAATAACATTTTATGGTGAAAATTTTTCAAAAAATTACCACACGTAGTGGTGGGATTCTACAATCTTGTAAAATTTAAAGATCAAACTCAATCAGATTTGAGATATATGAAAAAAAAAACAAAGTACCAAACAACAGCATATACAACCTTTTATTGTGAGGAAAACTACATTTTACTGCCAATTACTCAATACGTTACTACATACTGTATACAGTAGCCTTATGTTGTAAAATTTATGAAAATCATATGTATAAGTTTACAAAAATCTCAACAAGTTATTATATGTAGGGTAGGTGAGCTTCCACAAGTCTGTAAAATTTGAAGATCAAACTCAATCGCATTTGAAAGATATAAAATTGACAATGCACTAAAAAGTGAAAAATCACTAGTTAGCCGAATTTGTTATTTTCATATCTTTTAGCTGATATTTATTTTGATCTTAAAATTTTGTAGGTCTGTATAATCTCACCTCCCTTATCTATAATAATTTTTTGAAAATTTTTGAGAATGTCTACTTATGATTTTCTTGAATAAGAATTTAGTTATATTTGCCTGACCTGTAGTAAAATGTTTGAAAAATTCTCAAAAAATTATCATATGTAGGGGAGTTGAGTTTCTACAACTCTGTAAAATTTGAAAGTCAAACTCAATTGGATTTGAGACATATGAAAATAACAAAGTGCCAAACAACAGCATATGCTATCTTTTACTATCAAAAATAATAATTTTTTTACTATGAAATTTTTTCAAAAAAATTACCACACATATGAGAGGTGGGATTCTACAACCTTGTAAAATTTGAAGACCAAACTCAATCAGATTTGTAATATATAAAAATAAGAAAGTACCAAACAGCAGCATATATTATCTTTTACTGTCAAGAAAACTACATTTTACTGTCTATTACTAAATGTGTTACTACATGTTGTATACAACAGCTTTATGGTCTAAAATTTATAAAAATTATATGTAAAAATCTCAAAAAAATTACCATACGTAGTGTAGATGAGCTTGTACAACCCTTCAAAATTTAAAGACCAGATGCAATCGCATTTGAAAGGTATGAAATTGATAAAACACTAAACAGTGAAAAATCACTTGTTAATCAAATTTGTCTTTTTCATATCTTTCAGCTGATATTGATTTTGGTCATATAATTTTACAGGGTTGTAAAATCTCACCTCCCCTATGTATAGTAATTTTTTTAGAATTTTAAAATGTGTACTTATGGTTTTTATGAATAAGAATTAAGTTCTGTTTGCTGGATCTGCAGTAAAATGATTGAAAAATTCTCAAGAAACTATCACAGGTAGGGGAGGTGAGCTTCTATAGTCCTGTAAAATTTGAAAACCAAACACAATAAGATTTGAGAGATATGAAAATAATAAAAATAATAAAGTACCAAACAGCAGCATATACTATCTTTTATTATCAGAAAATAACATTTTATTATGAAAAATTATAAAAAAATTACCACACATAGAGGAGGTAATATTCTACAACCCTTCAAAATTTGAAGATCAAACTCAATCGTATTTGAGAGATATAAAAATAACAAAGTGTTAAACAACAGTATGTACTATCTTTTCTTGTCAAAAACTATATTTTATTGATTATTACTCAATGTATTACTATATGTTGTATACATCAGTTTTATGGTATGAAATCTATAAATATTATTTGTAAAAGTTTTTAAAAAATCTCAAAAAATTACCATATATAGGGTAGGTAAGTTTCTATAACTCTGCAAAATTTAAAGAACAAATTCAATCGCATTTGAAAGATGTGAAATTGACAAAACCCTAAACAGTGAAAAATCACTAGTAAGCTAAGTTTGTCTTTTTCATATCTTTCAGCTGATATTAATTTTGTCTTTAAATTTTACAAGGTTGTATAATCTTAACTCCCATATCTATGGTAATTGTTTGAGAATTTTTTGAAAATTTATACTTATGATTTTCGTGAATAAGAATTTATTTCTGTTTGTCAGACATATAGTAAATTATTTGAAAAATTCTCAAAACATTACAACACATAGGGTAGATAAGTTTATACAATATTGTAAAATTTGAAGACCAAACTCAATCGGATTTCAGTGTAATACCGCAACTGTTTTTTTCTCCTCTCTCTCTCTCTACTTTTTGAGTGGCTGTCATTTGCTTGGAGGCCTGCCGATTTCTTTTTTTCCCCTCTCCTCTGGCTCGATTCCTTCCAGAGGCCAGCGCCTCTTCTCCTCTCCTCCTGCATACTGGATATCCTCCTCGGTAAGAAGAGGAGAAAAGCAGCGACATCGGCGCCCTTCCTCTTCCTCTGTTGGGCGGCAGCGGCAACACCAAGAGCAGCTCGAGAGTAGCAGCCACCGGCGACCCCCTCCTCCGGCCAGCTGACTCGTGACCCACCTCCGGCCAGCCGGCGACTTCTTCCCCGGCCGGCGTCCTGCTCCACCTCCCCTTTTCCTCCTTGAGTCAAGATCTGAGGTAAAAACCCTAGGTGGTGGGGATCCATTTGGCTTGCATGCAAGGTGTTTGTGCTATTGCTTGGCTAGGATTCCTGATTTTGGAAATGCTAGAGGTTGGGGAATGGAGAGACTAGAGTGATTTGAAATTTCTGTTTCGAGCAGATTTTTGCCCCCTGTTAGAGCTTCTGTTTGAAAATTCTACAAGCGTTTCTTGGGGGTTTGGCTATAACGAAAGTTGTAGATAATTGAACTACCTTTCAATAGAGACCAAAATCATCAAGTTTCGTTTAGCCATTTAAAAGTTATGACTATTTTACCGATTGCTATCCATAACAAGATAAATTATGTTCGGTTGCTGTTCGTCGCAAATCTGGGAATAATCGGTGCTTTTCCCGGTCGGTTGGCTATAGAAAAAGTTGTAGATAATCAAATTACCTTTCAATGAAGTCCAAAATCGCTAAGTTTCATTCAGCCGTTTGAAAGTTATGCCCGTTTTACCAAAAGCTGTCCCGGTTGGCAGATTTCTGTTTTCGGGTTTTAGGAGTAGGTTTGTAACACCCCGGCACCCCGTGCCCTGAATGTTACACCCACAGCACCACCAATTACAAATCACTAAGAATAAATATTCGCAAAATAAGCTAACAACTAGGAGGTTGTCAAAATTATTAAAAATTTCGGCAGCACCTCCCCTAAAACTAGGACATCCACTCAGCAGGCAGAAAACATTTACAGTATAATATCATTCTAGCATGTCCTTAGTTAACCAATCACGCATTCTATAGAAATTTAATAAACTCCACCACATAATTATTACAGGATCGGGAATTTATTAAACATAACCGCAAACAACCTTTTACAAAAATTTTGCATGAGCTAGAACAGAACTATAATTGATGTGATGGAATGATGGTGATGTAACGTGATTGTGTTACTACCCCCATCCATGCATGCCGGCTTCAAAACACCTACAAACATTAAATAACAAGTGTGAGTTTAAACTCAGCAAGTACACGAGAATAATAAACCCAATTTATCGTAAGTAAAACAAAAACTTAACCATAAGAGCAAGTAATACAAATAAAACAATATCCGGACAATAAGCATTCATATCCATTCAAAGCAATAACTGAGAGCAAGTAAGGCAAATAAACAATATCTGGACAATAAGCATTCATATCCATTTAAAGCAATAGCTGAGAGCAAGTAATGCAAATAAACAATATCCGGACAATAAGCATTCATATCCATTTAAAGCAATAGCTGAGAGCAAGTAATGCAAATAAACAATATCCGGACAATAAGCATTCATATCCATTTAAAGCAATAGCTGAGAGCAAGTAATGCAAATAAACAATATCCGGACAATAAGCATTCATATCCATTTAAAGCAATAACTTGACCATACCAAAAATTACTGCACTCAAGCCATCATCTTAATAATAAAACCAATCAACTTCCATGAACCGATACTTAACGCTAAATCACAACGTCTCCCGACTCAACCACCCCTTGTTGCAATTCAAACCATTTTCATCGACTTTATTAGAGTTCAAAACTCAAATTTCACTCCACGATATTCATACAACTTAATTTGCAAAGCAAAGAAAAGAAATGCGCTAATTCATCAATTCAATTCAATCCCCCCCTTTTTGGGTTGAATTCACGACCCTACCTTCAATTACCATAATCACCATCCATATGACACCATTTACCACAACACTCATTATTGAAGATGCAATGCACATGAATGCTCATTTCCATGCACATCTGCAGTCGCTGAGAGTGCCCACCGTCGGTGTGCACCCTCACGTCCCTTCCATCCCGTAGATGGAAGGTGCCTACTCTTCTTGTCTCGCTCCCATTCACCTCGATGAATGGGACTACGAAATAGGACTTTCATGTTCACTACGTGTGAACACGAAGCCCTTGATCGAATGGGTCGCCCTTCCATTATGAATGCATATCATGAATGCAAGAATGCAACATCAATTCTCAACTAAAAACACATTTCAATCATCAATTCTCAACTGAAACACATTTCAATCAACACACTCAACTAAAACACATTTAAATCAACAATTCTCAACAAATACACATTTCAATCAACATACTCAACTAAAACACATTTCAATCAACATACTCAACTCAATTCCCGAGACTAGGCACAATTAAATTCATCTCTTGTAAATTAACCACGAGTACCCCGTAACCCATTCTCGCTACTCACTGCAATACTAACAAAGGTACAGTAAACTCACCGAGATTAAGGCTTACTAGTGACCACCCGAATCCAAGGGCTAATCACGTCCGCGAAGGGACGATCACCAATATAACTCATACTTGCCACAATCAATAGAAATTAGCTATGAACAGATAAATAACAACGAATAACTCCATTAAACACACAGCTCGGTGTACTTGCCTTTACCGACAGAGAATGGAGTGGCATGCGGTTGAGGCCACTCCTGACAGAACCTTCCCTGCAAATAAACAATATTCCTCCAACTTAATTTGTATGCACACTCGACACAAGCGATGAAAGAAATCAACTCTTTTGCATAACATAGGTATAGCGCTTCAACCCCAATTCATTCGAAGGAGCAGAACGAGTAAAACCCACGAATTTTCATGGATCCTCTGCATGCCAAGAGGTGACAAATAATCTAAGCCTCATCCATAATTTAGAGTAGTAAAGGAACTCAAACAACACATCTAGATCCCCGGTTGTTTCAACCATGCAGTCAAAAGACTTGAGAGATAAAAGAGAATGCATGCATACAAGGATTGAAATTCATCCACAACAGTTGCCATCCCAATTCCAGTTTTCCCACCCCCTAGTCAACAGCTAACGGTAAGAGGTGATGGAAATAGCACTTACTCATGACTATAGTTCACCATGCAACTGCCTTAGCCTTTAACAAGGTATAAACATCAACTAAACAATGGCAAGCATCATGAACATTACGCTAGACTAACGGATACTTAAGTAAACACATCTAACCCAGATCACAAACTTTCCCAACCTTGATGAACCATCAGCACAGAGATTAATTCATAAATTATGCAAGTGAACCACAAGGTTCCAGTACACAACCTTTGAGCACAGGCAGGCAATGAACCAATACAAACTCATAGCTAGTGTTTGCGGGTCATGCAAGAAAAAGAAAGGAGATTGCCCATAGATTAGCAAACACCTAATTCAATTAATCGCATCAAATCCTGAAGTTGAACCCACTCCCAACCCCCAACTCCATGCATTTAGCATGAGCATACCAGTTACAAATAGATACCATGACATACCCCTTTTTAGGCAATACAACAAACACATGGCATGCGCAAGAAAACAAATACTGAAATTTCAATTGATTGAGCTCTCACCACAAGGAGGCAAAGGGAGGGTATTCTTTGTTGCCGGTCTTTGTCGACTCTGCTACCCTTCTTTGCTCGATCTTCTTCTTCGACGCCTAGCAGGAGGAGAAGAAAGAAGTGAGCTGCTCGGCCGGAGCTTCGCCGGCAGTGGTCGCCGATTCTTGTTGTCATTGCTCTGACTTCTTCTTCTTGAAGAAGCGACGCTAGGGAAGGGGAAGGGAGACGGTGTCCGGCCACTGGTGCTGCTCCTGCTGTCGAGGGCTGCTACTGAAGCTTCGGCAGGAGAGAAGGGACACGCCGGCCAGCAGGAGAGGAGCCGGCCTGGTGGCTGGTGCTGCTACCGAGGCTGCCAAGCCACCGCCGAGGACTGCCGGGCGGGGAGGAAGACCAGGAGAGGGACGATTGGGGTCGGCAGGGCAGGGAAATCGGCAGGAGCAGCTCGGTCTGGAGTGAGGAGGAGGCGCAGGGAGGGGAAGGCTTCGGTAGGGAGTGGGGCACAGGAGGAGAGCTAGCATGGGGAAAAATATCTGGCCCAAGCAAAAGAATGGCAGCCACACACCCAAATAGGAAAGAGATGAGCTTAGAGGGAAAGTAGGTGGGGGGAAAAATCCCAGAAAAACCCTTCCAAATCCTAAAACCCTAACCCAAGCACCCCCAACAGGGCCAGCCACCCCCGAGATTTCCCGCCAGACGACCAAAACACTCCCGGCAGAAGGCCCAAAATTGAAGCGAGGTTTTGCAATATTACAAGGTTGCGAAGCCAACTTAGTTATAAGTCTTGTGTTGAATTGTGGGTGTGTTTTTGAGTGGGTTATATCCATGTGCAGGTGGTGTGACCCCGGGTGTGGCAACCTCGTCTTGCCACACCGTCTCGAGAAGTTGAAGGCAAGTGCATTGTATTCGGTTGTGGCTTAGGTGGCCATTTGGTTTTGCAAGCATATAATTATCCATGTGTTATTTTAATATTTTCATGTTTGATTTTGCTTGCGATGTGATGAATAAGAATGGTTAATTGGTTATGCTATCGTTCAAACCTACATTATATGAAGTGCATCAATGTTTGTTTGTTTGTTATGTGTGTTGATTGACGAATCATATGCCTTGTCAATATGCCACGGGTTACATTTTATATTTGCCTTGATGATGCTCCCTAGTATGTTTAGGCTAATGGGAACATAAAAGATATAAGATTTGCGTTATGAAAATAGCTCGAATTGTGGTCATGATATGCGATTGTGGCGGTTATGTGAGTGTTGCTGATATATGTGACCTTATGGATATGAAAGTTGAGAATGGCCTTTTGCATATATGTGTTTATGAAAAGTGCATCTTTGGAGTGAATGCTTTGTGGGTTGTTTGTTGGACCCCGTACAATCGCCAAATGGATATATTGCTATATCATACGTTCATAAGATTGCTTACTACTATGAGAGGTGAATGTGAATAATAAAGTTGTGAGTTTGGATTAATAGGAAAAGTTGAATTGCTATCTTGAAAATTGATTATGTCTTTGGTGCGAGTGTTAATGACAGATTGACCATGTTGATAAGATTTGTTGAGAATATGGATACGAGTGTTGAGAAGGTGATTTGAATGTTGAGAATGGTAATTTATGGATGTGAGAAGTGGCTGATGTTTTGTATTTGGCTATGGCTATGCAAATGTGAGAACTGAATGTAGATTGCAAATTTGTTTATGTTAATTGCATTTATGCATTCATGATGGAAGAGGCGACCCATTCTGATGTGGGCCTCTGTGCTCACATGTAGTGAGCACGAAAGTTCTACCTCGTAGTCTCATATACGTGGTTGTATGGGAGCGAGTCAGTAAGAGTAGGCACCCTCCACCACGGGGTGGAAGGGGAATGAGAGGGTGCACACCGCGGGTGTGCACTCGCCATACCCCAGTATGTGCTAAAAGAGGAGATGAGCATGCATGATGCATCATATGCATGGAAATATGTGCAATCTGCATTGCATTGTCAATGATGGATCATGTTTTATGCATTGATTGTGATGTATAGATATGAGATTCTTCTCTTTGTGGTGCATGGATATGAATTCTTCTTTTGGTATGGCATATGTGCAATCTGCATTGCATTGTCAATGATGGATCATGTTTTATGCATTGATTGTGATGTATAGATATGAGATTCTTCTCTTTGTGGTGCATGGATATGAATTCTTCTTTTGGTATGGCATATGTGCAATCTGCATTGCATTGTCAATGATGGATCATGTTTTATGCATTGAGTGTGATGTATAGATATGAGATTCTTCTCTTTGTGGTGTATGGATATGAATTCTTCTTTTGGTATGGCATATTTGCATCTGCATTGCGCTAATAATAATGAATCATGTTTAGTGAGTTGATTGTGAAGTATGGATATGAGATTCTTCTTTTTTATGTTTTGTGTACTTGAGCATGAAGGCAGCGAATAGAAATTGTAAATGGTAAATCGTGGAGCTAATGGCATTTATAGATTGAGAATTGAGTCATGGACTCATCCAAAGGTGGCTATCGAGGTATGAGTAAAGTTTAGATAATTCCTGAGTTGGTTGTGGTATTTGGAATCAGTTTTTGGTTCATTTATTTACCAAGTTCAGTCAAGTATTTGAATATGTTACTTTTCAAAGTTTTGGTATTTCGTTGGATTCGATTGCGTTTCTTATTTGATGCACTTTGCTGAGTCTTAGACTCACGCTTGTTTGCTTCCTGTTTTAGGTATCTTGAAGCTGATTCATCGGGATGGGAGTAGTAACTGCGTGCCGCATTCATAGTCTCCGACAATTTATTTAATCACCTCGTCAAACCTGAATGTAATTAATGTGATTGTAATTTATTGTTCATCGTAGCGAGATTTCTTAAATTCTGTTGGGTGTGAGATTGCTTAACTAAGGACCTGCTAGAATGATATCATCTATTGCTATTATTTTGTCTGCTGAGTGGATGTCCTCTGTTCTAGAGAAGTCATGCCGAAATTTTGTAAATTTCGGTGACTTAGTTTTTTTTAGGCCAGTTAAGAGTTTAGTGATTAAATTCAGTTTCAGTCTTTTCGTAGATGTGTCGTTCGTATTTGGAGTTTTTGGTAGCATTCGCGGTGCGCTTGGCGCCGGGGTGTTACATTCAAAGATATGAAAATAACAATATGCCAAACGGCAACATGTATTATCTTTTACTATTAATTTATTGTGAAAAATTCTCAAAAAAAAATACCACACGTAGGGGAGGTGAGATTCTACAACTCTGAAAAATTTGAAGACCAAACTCAATCAAATTTGAGAGATATGAAAATAACAAAGTGTCAAACAACAACACATACTATCTTTTACTGTCAAGAAAATAACATTTTACTTCCTATTACTCAAGGTGTTATTATATTCTGTGTAAAATTGTTGTTTAACAACTTGTTTCAATATGGTAACATCTAGTCTAATAGCTCATGATATGTCATATGTTTATATAGTAAAAGACAACATATCCAATGTTTTCTAAAGTTCATGAAAAACATATGTACATATTTTGAAAAATTCTCAAAAAATTACCATATATAGAGGATGTGAGATTTACCATCCTAAAAAATTTGAAGACCAAAATCATTCTCATTTGAAAGTTATGGCTAAATAAAAAAAGAGACAGATTTATGTACAAACAATAAGTAGCATTTATTAGTCATTTACTAGTTGGGTTTAGTACACTGGACAGATGTACTAATTTATTGCTTGCTAATTAATGCCATGAGGTGGGTTTGGTCAGTATAAAAAAACTGTCTGGCGCTTAAAATAAACTATTCTACATGCAAATGTAGAACAGCACATCTACATATATGTATACATATATACATATAGGTATACATATACATATATATGTGTGTATATGTATGGATGTATGTATGTATACAAAGCTAGTTGTGAGTTGTGACCATGCATGACGATTTGGCTAAGCTAGATCATATATCTCAAAGGAACAAGTTAGACCGAGATACGAAATCGATATCAGCCAACTGCCCATAAACCAGTAATCTGGCCGGCAATCTTCACTGGATAACAAGTCGAACTGGTCAGTCGCCATGTTTGAAAAAAAAAGAATGAGGAGGATAAAAGAAAAGAAGGAAAGTGAAAGATCATGTGGAGATCTATCCATGTTTGTGATAAGTTATTGATAATGTTTAAGCATGTGATGCTGAAATTTGGGTTTATTTTGAATTCTATTTTGAATTTGAAGCAATTTGAGGTGATGTTAGTGTTGACGGCACTACCAGCCTTGTAGTGGCGGTAGTGCCAGTTAGGCGGCACTATCAGCCTAGGATGGTGGTAGTGCCAGCCCTAAAGTGCTACCAGCCGTGAGAGGCTTTTTAAACCATCCTCATAATCTGAATTCAAATCATCTATTTACTCATGTTTTTGCCTCAAGTTTGATCTTCTTCTTGCTTTGCCCTTGATCTTTTCTTGTGGTTTTTTTCTTGCTTGATCTCGTGCTGCCAAGGACGTATGATTGATAGATGTATCCTTTATAAATCATTTCTTAAATCATTTAGGAAAGTTTCTTCTTGATCATCTAAATTTCTCCAAGAAATCAGTTTTTCAGTTAAGAATGAAGTTCTTGAGGTAGATCTTGATCCTGCTTGTTTAAGGAATCTTTCTTGGGTGTTCTTGCTTGCTATAACATGTGGGAGGCTCTTTAAAATCATCTTGATTATCAAAATCCCACGAGCAAACTTACTGCTAAATTCTTGTTCTAGAACTTATTTTTGTGCACTCTTCTTTCAACTAGAAAAAGGTCAAAACTTTGATGTCAATCCTAGCAATTGAAGGTTGAAATAGATTTCTGACATCCATAGAAAGATACCTACAAAGTTTCACAAGGTTTGGATCAGCCGATCAAAGAGATACACTAATTTTTGGATTTGAACTCGTGCTAATTTCACTATTCATACCCTCTTTTTACTATTTACCGGCACTACCGCTACAGTAGACCCTGTAGTACTAGGGTTACTGTTCATTCCAGTACTACCAGCCTTGTGGTGCAGTAGTGTTGTCTCTATGTTGATTTTTTATAAGATCTTTCATTCTTCTTTGGTCATTGGGAGTCTTTGGTTGGTTTCACCCCTTCCGATCGTCATTTTCGACCCTTTAAAAATAAATAAAATAAAATAAAAAAGAAATGATGAGTCACTAGTTGGACACACATTTTATTTAAAAACTAAAATATACATACATGTCAAAACAAATATTGTCGTAGTAATATATTGCTATAGCTGCCTTAAACCCTGGTGAATAAAAATGCTTGCTTACTCCTCTGGTTTGCCCGCCCATATAAGTCCAGGCAAACCAGAACATAAATAGGTGGTTTTGCCAACTTATGTAAATTGTTTCTTGCCTTTTCTTAACAAAAAGGTGGAAATTATATATGCTACATAAACATTTTGCATTGGTTCATGGGTATAGATCAAGCATTTGTATAATCTAATTTCTTTGGCCTACTTCTTCTTCTGATAATCCAATCAACCTCTGATAAAAAAGATAGATCTTGGTTCTATTTCATCTCTTCAACAAGTTTAGTAATAAAGCTAGGATCACTCGTTGATTTGTATACACCTAGTAGTTAATTAGTACAATGTTTTAGTCAAGAGGCACTTCCCTTTTGACAGATAAAACTAGAACTCCACATTTTTATTACCTTTTTACTTTCTAAAATCATAGGAGTAACAAGTGGCATTGAAAAAGAGACTGCTAGGATCCAGGCATTGAGGGGTGCCAAGGTAATCAAGACTTTTTACGATTTTTTATAGATATCAAAATTTATATTGAGCTAGTATCAAGAGATATAAAAAGTTTAAAAGATGAAGGTACAAGTTGGCAGTGGTGGAACTAAAAAATCTTAGAAGCCTGGTTAAGACGGCCCAGAATGAGGGATTGCCCTAGAAAGCTCCATTTTCATAGCGTTTGCGATGGCAGAGCTGCATTGTACCTCTATTGCTCATCGCTAGGGAGCCTAGGCAGTCGCTCGCGTTGCCTAAGAGGTGGATCCAGTACCTCTTGGTACTAGTTCAATATAAATTTTAATACTTCTAAGGATGATAAAAAGTCTCGAGATGATCATAGCAGAAAGGACACTGGAGAGTGGCATGGCGATAACAGAGAGCCCTGCAGACCAAATCATAAGCTCAATGCTACTTGTCATGGCGATGGACGTGAGCTCCCTCGACTCAGTTCGCAGCTTTGTGTAATCCTTCGTGTCGTCTCATGAGCACCTCAACATTCTCATGTAAACATATCGAATAAATGATTGATAGTGATGTAATGAAGGTCCTAACTCTGATTTAATTGGAGCCTTTTCTTCCTTGTGTAGAAATAACTAGGAATGTTTTCGCGGCGTGATATGCCGCGTGCGTTATTTTTTTTTGTAGAAACAATTTTGTTTTTTTTACGGTGTTTTTTTTTAAAAACCATTGAGAAAACATGTTAAATGGTTGAAAGAATACAAACACAATCACGCTATTTTTTTTGCATTTATCTGGGGTCCTCTTACGAAGGATCCGCGATTGCGTTAAATCGAAAGATCATTTTCGTGAAAAATAGCTAGAATGATCCAAACGCAATTACGTTCTTTTTTTGGTATTTATTTAGGGTCCTTTTACGAAAGATTCATGATTTTTCTGAACCAAAAAGTCCTTTTTGTAAAAAATCGTGGGATCCTAGGGTCCTCTCACGAAGGATCCGCGATTGCGCTTAATCGAAAAGTCCTTTTTGTGAAAAATAGCTAGAATGATCCAAACGTAACCACACTCTTTTTTCAGTATTTATTCTGGGTCCTTTCACAAAAGATTCATGATTTTTCTGAATTAGAAGGTTCTTTTCGTAAAAGACCATGGGAAGGAACTGCATGTAATTACACATTTTTAAGGGGCCTACACATGAAAAAGACAAAGAGCCGAGCCGACCGGCCGGCCAAGCCGGCTCCCGCATGGCTCAGCGTGACACGGTCGGTCTCCTAGGTGGCGAATCCTTCGAAGTTTAGTATAGGTATTATGCAGGGGTTTATTTCCTATATCCGTCTGTCGAAAGATGGAATTGAGCCGCAATTTGCCGCAAATAATCTTGGTATGAGATTATTGATATTTTAACTATAGAAATTCTCTTCGGTTACAGTACAATTTGCCTTTTTTTCCCTACAAGACAATAGGGTATTGCCATACTGAAATTAATTAGTTTTAGTTATTGGTTAATTATTTAAGATAATATTGACGAAAGGTAAGAAAGGCAAGCAGAAGAAGTAGAGGAGAAGAAAAGGAAAGGAGGCTAAACATCTGCAAATTATGGGGCCAAGTTTGTGTGTGGTTCTATTGGTGGGATTCAAATTTCAATCCTATAACCTCTTAGTAGTACTCAAGCTTTAGGCACCGCTTAGATTGTATGAATTTTACAGGAAATTTGCAGAGAATAGTTCAATTTCCATACAAATGAGAAAAAAAAATTCCGCATTCCAAATGGGACATTAGGATATAGTAGTATGAGATAACCAACTATTCCCTTCTCTCTGTTGTAGCTTTATTGATTCATTAGTTACAATGGGAAGCACCTGATATATATAGCAGTATATGAGAGGAGTTCGGATTCGCTCACACCATAAAGAGATAGAGTCCTAAACGGATACGGTTTAGAGTCCTTATCTCATAACACTCCCCTTTAGGCGAATACCGTGTAATGCATATGTCTCGTTAAAAACTCCACTCAAAAACCAAGTGGGAAAAAGGAGATGGAGGAAAGAGTACATCGCACTCGCACTTTATGTTGCACTAGTTGCCTCATTAAAAACATTCATGTGAGAAAACTTCAGGAAAACTCACAAAGGGAAAAAGAGTACAACTTATAACCTTCAGGGTTTTATTAGTATCTTCAGGATCGCAATAAGAGTTATGGTTCAAGAGTTTTCTCCCTCTGAACTCTGCATTTCTCTAAGTCTTTTCATTCCAATGCCTTTAACATATTTTGAAATGTGGATTTAGCTAATGACTTAGTGAATAAATCTGTGAGATTTTCACATGACTTAGTGAGCCCGTGTGGCCCCCTGGCGGCAGCAAGGGCGATTATGCCACCTTTCGTAGAGAGAGCGACCTCGTGGCGCCTGGCGGCGGCAATGGGATCCTGTTGTGCCGCCGGGCGAGCCAGCGTTGCCCTCTGGCGGCGGTAGGCGATCACGCTCGCTTGCCAGGCGGCGGCCCGTGTGGTGCCCTGGCGGGTAGGTGGGTGATCACGCCCTGCCCGCCGGGCATCGGCTTATGAGGCGGCCTGGTGAGTGGGCGGGCGTCTGGGCCCCCCTTGTCAGGCCACGGAAGCAACCAAAGGAATGAGAGGAAGGCTTCGCCTCGAAGTTTCCTTCCCCTGGCACCTTGTGTCAGGGTCATTAATTGTGAAGGGTTCTGCTATCGACACGACGATGGCACGTCCCTCTGATGCCTCTTACCAAACCCGTCGTAGGAGCGTCATATCCTGGGTGGACCGGGCGAAGCCACGCACCGACATTAAATGAGGTTTGAAGGACAAGGCCACGGAGGCGTGTGTAATAAATGAGTCGTGGGTCGACGTGGAGGTTGGAATGATGAGTGTAATTAATGTGTAATAGATAAGTATAGCGTTACCTTCTTCCCTGTCTGGACCAACCCGTCTATATAAGGGCGCCTCGGTGCATGGGATGAGGGGGACGGAAAAATGAAAGATCGAGAGACCAAGAGGTTGAAAGAAGGGGAGGACGACACACAAACACACAGACAGAGACAGGACGAGGAAACCATTGTAATCCCCTTCACATTTCCTCAACAAAAAATCAGCAGGACATAGGGCCATTACCCGAGCTGGGGGCCTGAATCTGGGTACATCGTCGTGTCCATCAGTTTGTTGATTCCCGGAATCCATCGTCGAGAGACATTAGGGTTTCCAGCCACGAAGACGCCCTCTACCGGACCATACCTTCTGTCTAGGAAGAAGTCAACCCCGTTCGTTGACGGGATCTTGTCAGGTGGAATACGCCGACACTTAGTTTGCAAGATCTTTATCTCACCGCTCTTCTGGAGTTCGTGAGGATAGAATAACTTAGGAGCAATATGCTCCGTGATGTTGCTCTTTAAATAACCCAATTGCATTTGTGCAACACAAGCAGAATTATCTTCATAGATAATTGTGAGGGTATTGACGGTGTTAAGGCCACATGACTTTTGGATATGGCTAATCATACGTCGCAGCCAAACACATTCACGTGAGGCTTCATACAGGGATATAATCTCTGAGTGGTTGGTAGAAGTTGCTACCAGAGTCTGTTTACAAGACCGCCAGGAATTGACTATACCACCACAGAGAAACACAAAACTAGTTTGAGATCTGGTAATGTGGGGATCAAACAGATAGCCAGCATCCGTATATCCCACCATGGTCAAGTCTTGGTTCTTCTGGAAGAATAACCCAAGATCTTGAGTACCTTGGAGGTATCTGAGTAAAGTCTTTACACCAGCCCAATGTCTTCTGGTCGGAGCTGAACTATGTTTTGCTAGCAAATTCACTGCAAATGCAATATCAGGTCTTGTGCAGTTTGCAAGATACATGAGTGCTCCAATGGCACTCAAATATGGGACTTCAGGTCCTAAGACTTTCTCATTTTCCATCCTCGGTCTGAATGGGTCTTTATCCACTTTAAGCACCTTACGACCATAGGGGTTTTCAAAGGATACGATTTATCCATATTAAACCTCTCTAATACCTTCCGGGTATAGGAAGACTGGTGAACAAGAATTCCTTCTGGGAAATGCTCTAGCTGCAGGCCTAAGCAAAATTTGGTTTTACCCTAATCTTTCGTCTCAAACTCCGTCATGAGGTAAGCACTTGATTGCTTTATCTCCTCTGTAGTTCCGATGATATTCAGATCATCTACATACACTGAGATGATATAGAATCCATTTTGAGATTTCTTTATGAACACACAGGGGCAATCATCATTATTGAAGTATCCCTGCTTCAGGAGGAACTCGCTAAGCCGGTTATACCACATTCTTCCCGACTATTTTAACCCGTATAGCGATCTCCGCAGTTTGACGCTATACATGTTACGATTATTAGAATCCGGGACTTTGACTTCTTCAGGGACTCTCATATAAATATCTGAATCCAGTGACCCATATAAATATGCTATCACCACATCCATCAACTGCATTTCTAAATTTAAGCTAGCTGCCATTGATATTAGATATCAGAACGTTATTCCACTCATTACAGGAGAATAGGTTTTATCGTAATCGATGTCGGGTCTTTACGTGAACCCTTGTGCTACAAGCCTCGCTTTTATATCTCACCACCTGGGTATTTTCATTTCACTTCTGGATGAAAAACCCATTTGATCCTCCAGGGAACACTTTAGGAGACGTTCGGTCAACAGGACCAAAAACTTTCCTCTTATTAAGCGAGCGCTGCGTTAATTGTTTCTTTTGTTTGACCCTATTTGAGCGCTTCTGGCACTCTGCCATGGATTTTGGTTCTGGATCCAGCTTTTAGCAATTTTATAAGCAAATATATGTCGACAATTGTAGTCTTTCTTTTATTCATTTCTCCTGCATCACTTCGGGAATATATCTATATTAATTTCTTCTAGCTCCTCGTGTTTTCTCACAACGACGAAGTCTGGGTGTTCCGATTTTCTAGCGTCAGATTGTGCGCGCAAATGTTCACTGGGATTTCCATCTTCAGGATGGCTCACTTCGGGGAGATTACCATCTTCAGGATGGCTCGCTTCAGGGATTTTCTCAACAACAGGTTGAGCTTCTTCGACTGTCTCAGGTAGTGATCTGATTTGCTCGGTTCTCCGTTTCTGCAGACGTCTCTGCGGAGCTGACTCCCGTGCACCTGGAGGCCTCCCCCTCTTTTTATCATGAGGGGCAAGAGTGGGTTCAATAACCTTCTAGGGTATTTTCACTCTTTCAGGTGCATTTACTACAGGTATATGAGATTTTGTCACTCCCTTATGATCAGTGAAGGCATCTGGCAGGTTATTGGCTATTTGTTGCAGACTTATTATCCTCCGAACTTCAAGTTCGTCTTCTTTAATGCATGGGTCTAAGGAATGAATGCCAGTGGCATTCCAATCTATTTCCCGGTATTCTTCAATGTAGTACTTATCTCCCCCTAATGCCGGAAAATTGTCCTCATCAAAAATAGAATCAGCGTGCTGAGCCGTGAACAGATCCCCTGTCATAGGCTCTAGGTATTTAATTATTGATGCAGGTTCATAACCTACATAGATCCCCAACTTCCGGTGAGGTCCTATGGTGGTACGCTGTGGTGGAGAGATTGGCACGTATATAGCACAACCAAATTTTCGCAGATGGGAAATACTTGGTTCTTTCCCACACTAGGCGCAAAGGGAAATTTCATGGTATGCGGTTGAGTGCGAGTTGAATTAATGATGCGATGTGTAACCTTTGCATAGCTAACAAGCGGTGGGTAACCTACAATTCTGCAAAAGTGGTCTGGCAATAAGTTTTACTCTCTTAATTAATGACTCTGCAAGGCCATTTTGGGTGTGGACATAGAGTACAGAATGCTCTACATTAATGCCTAAAGCCATACAATAATCATTGAATGCTTTTGAGGTAAATTCGTCAGCATTGTCCATTCGAATGGACTTAATCCTTTCTTCTAGAAAGGAGGCTTTTAATTTAATGATTTGGGCGATTAATTTAGCAAAGGTATGGTTCCTAGTAGATAAGAGACATACATGGGACCATCTAGTAGAAACATCTATTAGCACCATAAAATATCTGAAGGGGCCCGACATGGACTGAATTGATCCATAGATATCACATTGAATTCTCTCCAAGAAGTTCAATGATTCTTCCCTAATTTTAAGGTGAGAGGGACATACTATCAGCTTTCCTTTAGTATAAGCAGGGCACATAAAATCTTCAGGTTTGGGAAAGACTGTAGTTTTTATATTATGGTCAGCAGAATTATTATTACTCTTCTCATCATATTCAACCCAAGATGATGTCGTGCCCCGAATTTACGGATTCGGACACTCTGTGTATTCGGCACTAGTCCAGGATCGCGCTAGTGCACACAGTAAAAACAGGTTGAAGTACCACAATCATACGCAGCGGAATTAATAATAAAGTACTTCAATCATGAATATAACGAGTTACGACCTTATGGTCACCTTACATTAATTAAGCCACATGAGCGATAAATATCAAAAGTAGCACAAGTTTATCGTGAAGCAAAAGTAAAACAATGAACCCTTCATATTGCCACGAACAACCGAGTGTGCTCAACCTAATCCTCGACCTTCGTGGAACTCCTCCTCCCAAGGCGGCACGGCTTCTTCTTCTGAGGTTTTTGTCGATGCAAGGGTGAGTATACAACATACTCAACAAGTCATGCACAATGCAGTTCTATTACTACATGCATGGCTTATATCAAAGGAAGGCTTAATTGGTTATTTTGCATAAAGCAGCATTCTTTTTAACAGGTAATCCTATTAGATTAAAAGCAGTAAAACCAATATTCTTTATAATTAATTTTTCAATTCTTTTCCAAGAGTTTCGGCACACAGCCCTGAATTCATTTCAACAATTTTTGGCACACAGCCTCCCATTCCACGTTTTATTTTGAAAATCTAACCCTTAATTGTAATCCCCGAGCAATGTCTATTACCGCGGACACGGCTATCCGGATAGACTTTTACACACACTCTGCAGAGGCTGTACAATTTACCCACAGGATACAGTCGCTCACCACACAGGTGATTGATTGCAACAAAGTCTTTCGGAGACTAACACTTAGCGATGAACCTCTCGATCTTGCCTTTCTAACACTTCCCTCACAGAGCCAAAGCTTAGAATAGGCGAATACCGTTAGATGGGTACCAAGCGCAACAGACAGTCGCTCCCCATCTGATTACATTTTTGTGTAACGATGCCCGAGGTATCAAAGGAAAGATATTAGAGACCTACTAAACTAGGTCCGTCCCATTAGGACAAGTGGTTGTCTGAGAAACTTCAGTTCAAAGGCTCGCAAGGTAAAGTCCTTAAGCTGTCCCAAGCAAGACATCCATTTGATACTTCTCGGCACAGCCTTCACAATCTTTCCTACATCCAGTTGCCACACAGCCCACCCAAGACAAGCCTTCTTGCCACTTGCCTGGTCCAAAACATTTCCCACCGGGTTTGTATTTATGCAACACATGCCAATGCCCACTTCATTGCAGTAGGACCACACAGTCGCTACCCTCAATTCCATTTCATGACATCATCGCATTATTCCAAAATGCGTTCCATAATTGTTTAGTCAGTATTGATTTGCTAATTTCCAAAACATTCACCGCATACAAGCAGGCTAAGCGACTAATCACGGTCTAGCCTCCCGTGTTGGCATTAATATAGCAACCAACATAATTTAACATTCTAGGGTGACAAGGTGTTCAGGGTATACAATGACAATAACAAGGTGGCATAATCAAAATGGTATTTTTAGCTACCTTTCCCAACATAAGTAATTTCATTTTTAACTAACTGTTGACACCAAAAACTTGACGGAGGGTTTTCAGCCTCAACACACCGGACGAACACCGGGTTCAAGTGTGTAGGCGTGCCAGCCGATTTGACCTTGCAATCGGCAAGAAGATAAATGGATCTAATCGACTTATGCAAGTCGATTTCGATCCATGAGCAGTAAGTCTAGTCGATCCGGGCGGAAAAATGGATGGGGTAAATAGGCCACTTCTTCCGAAAAAGCGATGCATAACAAGATCGAAGAAAAAGATGAACCAAAAGGGTGTAATGCAACAAAGATCAATACCGGCGATCATAACTTGATTGATCAAAGAGTATTACAGATGAAAGATTACAAGCCAAATTGGCTACTCCTAATTGAAAGGAAAGTAAAGGAAAAGTAGATCGTGTTTGTGGGTTGGCTCTGGGCGTCTTTTCTTCTCGCCTTTGGACCTCTTATATAGCACTCGGTCCGAACGTGTCCTCCTCAGTTTCCCCAATCACCTGTATCGGCTTCAATCTCCCCTTACCATGTAAAGCCCAATTGTATCCTTCTCAATCTCCTATCCTGCCCGTATTGGACTCGATTTCCTTGGGATTGAGGCCTTCCAATCAAAATCGTATCAGCTTGCTATAACCGACATATCCCTTACCAAAACCGGTCTCTATGATATCAGTCTTGCCAAATTTAGGTGCAAACATATGCCCTCCATTTTTGGGAGATAACTTGATATCTTCCAAAAATCTCCATCATCGGGTTGTACTTCATCGGCTATTGGACATTAAGTAGCCGATACACACTCAGCCCCCTCGTGCGGCCAATTCATAGCTGGATGAATGCCTCTTTAGCCGATTCTGTCTTTACTTTAATTTCGACTGGCAGAGTAAACACAATGTTGATGTCCATGGGGAGGTGTCGTCGTTGAGCTCTTTCCAAATCATTTGGCCAATTATCTGGTCGATGAGAACACTGCCCTTGCCGACTACCTCTTCTTTCATATTTCTCAAGTAATAGAGACAAAGTCGGCTTAAGTCTAGGTGCTGGCTTTCGTGGAGATTTTTCAGCCTTATACCATCGCCCGACTTGCAGCTCTCCATTTGATTTAATTGTCGAGTTTTTGCCATTTTGATCGGCTTCTATTTGGAACAAGCCGATCGTAATTTTGAGTGTGTCACTACCCTTCGAACTGGACTGAATGTTGACCCATTGGATCGGCTTAGGTTCTTCGTCTATAGGTTCCTTTCCTTTGCGTGAGCAGTGGACCATGTTGATCGAAAAAGGGTTGACATCCTCATTCATGGCTAGCTCCTCTACGAATTGTAATCGGCTATCCTCTAAAACCGATTGTATATTGTCTTCATTATTCTTAAATTCATTTTTGAAGCCATTATCATCGAGCTTGACTTTCTTGAGCCGATACTTGGTGCGGAGGTGACTCAAATCGGTGAATTCTTGCCGCCAAATCTTTCCTTTAATGGGAAATTAAACCATGGAAAGCCAAATCGGCTAAGCGATTATCGGGCAAAGTTACACCAAAACACCGATTCCTAACCTTCTGAATCTCTTAATGTACTCAATTGCCAATTCTCGGACTTACAGCCGGACGGAACTTAGGTCGGAGATTCGCAATTCTAGGTTCCCGCAAAAGAAATATTCATGGAATCGGTTTTCCAAATCGTTCCAAAAGTGGACGAATTTGGAGGTAAGTTTGTGAACCATGTAAGCGAGTTCTGACAAAGACAAAAAACAATCGATTTTCGGCCCGTCGGATTGGGAACGCCGCCTGTGAGCAATGAATCGTCAAGCGTGCTCAAGGGTGGTGGCAGAGTCATCTCTGAAAACTTGGCAAAATCGGGGATCCTATAATTGTGTGGATAAGCCATTCGATCTATGTAATCTGGGTGCGGCTTTGGTGGCCGGCCGTCCTACCCTTGGTTGCGAGCCAAAGCCGGTCTCTCAATCTGATCGAGATTTGGTCGACCGGTTGACATCCCGCCCTTTGAGTGCCAACTCGGGTTGCCGATAGGCCTTTGGCCATAATGACATCCGCCCCAGAGTGCTAGCTCGGGTTCTGCCGGGTCTAGCCGAAGAAGGCATCATGCCCTCCGAGTGCAAACTCGGGTCGCCGATTGGGTATCACCTCCTGGTATCGTTGTGGCGCTTGATCACGTCCATCGGCTCTGGGTGCATGTGGCTCTGGCACGGGTGCAAAGGGTTCCGTGTAGGCAACCACTCTGTGAGTCGCCTGATTCGCGGTCGGAATCGGCCTGTACATGTGCTCGTTCGGCTGTGTAGCCGATTGGGTATAGGAACCAGCGTCTGAAGGCAATAAGCGTAGCCGACGCGCTGAGTTTTGCAGCGTCGGTATATGCATAATACTGAGTGAATCCATCGGATTGTCTCAGCACCGTGGGTTGAGTCGGCACTGTAGGAATTGTTGATGCCGACTTAACTACCACATTAGTTGGCGCCCCCGTGTAGGCACGATACGTCGGAAGTTGTTGCAATGGTTCTAACAGACTTCCTGACGTGGCCAACTCTTGAGCGATTGTCTTAACGCTGTTTTCTATCATCGGCCCCAAAGTTGTGACCAAGGCCGATGATTGGTTGATCAGCGCATGATGTCTGATTGCTCAATCATAGAAGATAACTTCGAAATTTGAGCGGCATGTATCGACTTACGATCGGTTTGGTTTGTTGGTATCGCCGATAGGGTTGAGCATCGGAGAGCTGTTTTTGGATAACCCTCGTCGGGTCTTTTGGTAGCAACTTCGGCATCATCTCCTCGGCGGCTTTTCTTTCTTGATCTCTTGTCATTTGCTTTCAGAGTCAAGTCCTCCATTGTGGCAGCGATGATCGCCTCCGTGTTGGCGTCGGTGGGCGATGGACTTGTTTGCGTTCATCCTGTAGATTGGTTCTTTGGTCCCACCGTCGTACCCAAAAATGTGTTGACACCAAAAACTTGACGGAGGGTTTCGGCCTCAACACAGGGACGAACACGGGTTCAAGTGTGTAGGCGTGCCCGATTTGACCTTGCAATCGGCAAGAAGATAAATGGATCTAATCGACTTATGCAAGTCGATTTCGATCCATGAGCAGTAAGTCTA
The DNA here is from genome assembly GCA_036346375.1 of Guadua angustifolia. NCBI lineage: Eukaryota > Viridiplantae > Streptophyta > Magnoliopsida > Poales > Poaceae > Guadua > Guadua angustifolia. The sequence continues at coordinate 7,379,408 of CM070522.1, forward strand.
GTCGATCCGGCGGAAAAATGGATGGGGTAAATAGGCCACTTCTTCCGAAAAAGGCGATCGCAACAAGATCGAAGAAAAAGATGAACCAAAGGGGTGTAATGCAACAAAGATCAATCTGGCGATCGCAACTTGATTGATCAAAGAGTATTACAGATGAAAGATTACAAGCTAAATTGGCTACTCTAATTGACGGAAAGTAAAGGAAAAGTAGATCGTGTTTGTGGGTTGGCTCTGGGCGTCTTTTCTTCTCGCCTTTGGACCTCTTATATAGCTTTTCGGTCGAGCGTGTCCTCCTCGGTTTCCCCAATCACCCGTATCGGCTTCAATCTCTCCTTACCATGTAAAGCCCAATCGTATCCTTCTCAATCTCCTATCATGCCCGTATTGGACTCGATTTCCTTGGGATTGAGGCCTTCCAATCGAAATCGTTTCAGCTTGCTATAACCGACATATCCCTTACCAAAACCGGTCTCTATGATATCAGTCTTGCCAAATTTAGGTGCAAACACTAACATAGCATGCATAAATTGAATCGAAATACATTTTAAAATCTAGGGGCAATATGGTCAAAGCATGACTTGCCTTCGAAAAGCAGTTGGTTCTGGTCCGAGATCTGCGACGGGTCTTCGAATCCTCCCTCGGCGACTTCCAGCAACTCGGAGTCTATTCAGAACAAACGTGCACACAATAAATATGCTAGAACAGACAGCAAGATCATCACCAAAAATAAAATAAAAATCACCATTAAATAGTTTACATTTTTACAAATTTTTGGGCACTGGAATCACCCAAATCCGAGTTAAAATGCAAAAGTTATAGCATTTGCAAGTTTTCTAAAATTCAAATAAAGAATAATCGAATTATCCTATTTATTTTTATACTGAAAATCCGATTAATTCCCACTCGGCGACACGTGTCAGCACCAGAGCAAACCACGTCATTCTCGGCCACTAACAAGTGGGCCCTAGGATGACGTCATCTTCAACGTCGGACGGTAAGGGTCATCCATCGACATGTGGGCCCCACGAAACGATGACGGACCACTCGGCCGACGCGGCGAGGAATCATCAAGCCACGCAGCGCATTTCTTCCCGGCCGTTGGATTCAAATCCAACGGTCGGTCGTTACCGAGCGTTGCACTGCTACATAGCCTACGTGGCGCAATAGCGACGGTTAGATTGGAGATCTACGGCTACGGTTACCCGCACGATTTACTATTCCCAGCCCTACGTGGTCGTCCCAGAGCCGCTCGATTACCATCCAACGGTCGAGATCCATCGGCGCATATGCAACTCAACTCTACGGGGAAAGACGTGGCACAACCTCGTCCGTTCGATGAGAATCTGACGGCTACCGTTAACCAGCGAGTTTACTATTCTCTAGCCTACGTGGCGCAATCCAAGCCAGACGATTAAGATCCTACGGCCAAGATTTACTAGTACCGCTTCGCTTTGAATTCAAAGAGGATATGTGGCTTTACCTCGTGCGTCCGATGCGAATCCGACGGTGGTGGTGAATCGCGAAGCTTGGCGAAGGGGCGGCGGCGCTTGTCGCCGGACTCGGGGAAGACGATGCGGCTTGAGGCGCTTTGAGGCTTCTCCAGTGTAAAGAAGTGGGTCAATGGATGTGGCTTGGCGCGGGGAACTTGGAGAGTACCTCGGGTGCGGCGGAGAGTGAACGGCGGCGGTGGAAGATGAAGAAGACCGAAGCGGGGAAGAGTTGCTACTACGGCGAGCTCGGGCGAGGCCTACGGAGGACGGTAGAGCTCGAGAGAAGTGGCAAATGGAGCGGGACGAAGTGCTGCACGCAACGGGCTTTATCTCCTGCACGGGCGAGCCTTGGAACGCGCACAAAATCTCTGACAATATCCACGGCGGCCAACAACGGACGGCGGTGCGCGATCTCCCTCCGTCTTGTGCGGTCACGTCTGCCGTCCGTCGCGATCCGACGGTAGCAGATTGAATCTTGATTCGGTGAAATTTGGGCCGCGTCGGCATCGGTGATCGCTTCATCGAGATCAACTACCCGCGCTAAAAGCGACGCGGTACGCTCCTCAGCCGCCCGATCGGAATCGCACACCGCGAAGATCGCGGTGCTAGGGTTTCGGCGACGCGGCACAGTGTTGGGCTCGGCCCAATACTGTAGCTAAGCGATTTTTCGAGTTTTACAAATAAAATAAATCTAGAAATTCAAAAGAATTATTTAAGGCACTAAAAATACCATAAAAATTCTAGAAAATTTCCAGAAAATATTTTAGGGCATTTTGAGCCTAAATAAAATATTTTTATTTATTTTTGATAAATACTTTTTCTGATATTAATTAATCAAGAGAAGGATATTTCAAATAAATGTTAATTAAATCCAATAAATCCCCAAAAATCCAGATAAATTCAATTAAATACAATTAAATGCAAATAAAGGTTGATTAATTCATAAAAATTTTAAAAACTCCAAAAATTAAATCCGAGCAAATTTCAGGACGTTACAGATGACCTAGACGATCATGCCAAATCTTAAATATTTCTAGGGTTTTAAATATAGTTTTCATCGCAACATAAACTTCTAGTTTTCATCGCAACATAAATAATATAGAACAAGCATAGCATAATTAAATAAATTTTCTGGGAAAATCACACTTTATTAAGTTTGACTGATAATCGCTCAACAGGAACGTAGATCATTGTTCATTTAGGAGCACAAAGACTAAGCTGATAAATGAGACTCTTAAGGAGACTCTAAAGGATAATGCGACATCGACTCTAAAGGAAAAACTAGGAGACTACTCCATGTCTTCATATAAATCATTTATGTCGTCCTCCTGGGACTTATCATTATTCTTCTGGAATTCTTTTAGCTCATCCCCAATAAGATCATCCTCTTCCATGGGAGTATCACCATAACCAATGAGGCCCTTCTTGAATTCTTCTGTGGGGTCAGAGACTTGATCGTCATCCAACTCCATTTTATTTTCAACAACAGGTTGAGAAGTGAAGTGCACCTCCGCCTTATTCCCTTGATTCTTCTGGAATCTCCCAGTGGATTTTATGTACAACTCCACCAAATGCTTTGGGGTGCGACATGTACGTGACCAATGACCAATACATCCACACTTATAGCATGGTTGTTTAGGATCAGTAGCATTGTTTGTTGGTCCTTTCTTCTGAAAGCGACCTGATCCATTTTCTTTTGTTTTCCACTGGGATTTACCTCTTCCTATATGATTTTTTTCATTCTTCCATTTATCCCCTTTCTGTTTTTGGCCCTTTCTACGGCCTCGGCTATTGCTAGCCTACTGAGCGCTTGCATGTGCTTCAGGCAATGCATGACTCCCACTAGGTAGGACTTGATGATTCTTCATTAAAAATTAATCATGCTTTTCTGCCTCTAGCAGAACGCATATCAGCTCAGAGTACTTCTGTTACTTTGCATGACGATATTGTTGTTGCAGTATTCTCATATTGGGGTGGAATGTGCACAAAGTATTGTCAATCTTTTCAGCTTCTGTGATCTTCTGGTCACAAAATGCTAGTTTGGCAACAATCTTGTGCATGGCAGAGTTATACACTGCCACTGACTTGAAATCTTGGAAGCGTAGGAGGGTCCATTCACGTTGTGCTTCTGGCAACAGAACGGATCTTTGCTAGTTATATCATTCCTTCAGAGAATTCCATAGGGTCAGCGGGTCCTCCTCCATAAATATTCAGCCTTCAGGTCCGCATGGAGATGGTGCCTCAGGAAGTGTGAAGCTGCGCACTTAGCAGTTTCAGGGTGAGCAGGAGCACCAGCTTCAGACTGGGAAATTGCGGCTCCAAGAGATCGAGCTGTCAAGTTGATCTTGGCATCCATTGCCCAAGTGAGGTAGTTGCTGCCATTCAGGGCAAGCTCAGCAAATTATTTCTTTGTGATGTCAGACATATCCTATATGCAAACAAAACAGAGATTTTACTTTAGGTAAAATATTATTTTGCATACTTTGTTATTGAATCAGTAAAGTATGGTCTATATCTATTCAATAGATAATTATCACAGATTTTCCAGGATTTTTCTAGCATTTTTATAAATTTTTTCCTGCTAATTATTAAGCAATTTTTAGAATTACTAATTAACAGAAGGATAAATTTCCACGTGAAATAAACCTGGCATAATGCTAATTACATCTTATGTAACCCTTGTTGGTTGGGTATGAAAACATATAATGAATGTCTCCGTCAACATGACTCTTGGCCAGGTCAACCCGCCCCGAGGGCTCACATGAGAGATGGAGCACTTCCTGATTTTGGGCGCCAATTAAGAAACCAAGCCTCATGTGTGTTTTCCTTAGACACCAATTGTCATGTATCCGTTCCTTCAAAACAGAAATCAAAGGCCCAACCACTTATGTCCTCAAGCCCAAAACTGATTTGATAGCTTGATTATTTCCATAATTTTATAGCATTTCTGTTAATTACTATGCAATTTTCGGAATTACTTAATAGCAGAACATAAATTTCATCACATATAAATCATGGCAATAAGCAAGAAAACAAAACCCAGAGTATGAAACTTCCAAAATATGTTAAATGCTCATTTATCAAAATTTATGGAAGTCCATAAACCTAGAAAACTGATTTCTAGAATTTGTTGTCAATTTTCAGATTTTAGTGCTTATCTTCGGAGATTTTTTTTCTACAGCTTGAGTTATTATTCCACCGTGTGACCCAACTAACAGTTGGCCCGCTCGATCCAAAATGGCGGCCAGCCCACACGGCTTAGTTTCCTGGTTTGATCAGCCCTATCACGGCCCATTTGGCATTTTTTTATCGGAGCGAAATCGGCCTACTGATCGCTCGGCCCAACTCACCGCACTGCCAACCGGTCCATAAACTAACTCAGCCAAAAAGGCCCATCCGTCCACTCGGCCACTAGGGTTCCTTTGTGCGTGCGCGGCACTGCGAGTGACGGCACGCGGCTAGTGCGTCTCTGAGCACGCAGACGCGTCTGGCGGCGCGCGATAGGCGGTGCGAGGCGGCCTGACCGCTTGTCGGTATGATCGAGACATCGTGATGGCGGCAGCGCCAAGGGTAGTCTTTGCGGCCGGTTGTCGTGTGCACGGAATCCGGTGCTATGTCGGCGGGACGATAACAAAGCGAGCGGCTGGATCTGCGGCGAAGCGTCTTTGTCGAGATTGAGTGGGCGTGCTGAATCGAAGTGTGGCGGGACTCGGAGGCGGCGGCCTTGTCCAATCGATCGGCAATTGCGGGCCACACGACAAGGCAACACGCTGCTATCAGCTTGGTCAGACCGATGTGGCAGCACGTTGGTATCACCTTTCTCAGACTGATGTGACAGCACGCACGTTACATAATAACTCGGTTGTTGGTGGACAACAGATGTAGCGCGCCCAACCCTATATAAGGGTGATACCTACCCTTTATACCACCCGCCTGCCTTCACTAGTAGAAATTCGCTCTTCTATGACGAATCATTATCGTCATGGAAGGTGCAAAATTAAATCATAAAAAAACTTCGTGGCGAATGTATGGCGAAATTAGCTTCATCACGAAGTCGCGTCATATATGTTCCTTCATGACGAAAGCGGCAAATTTCGTCACAAACGACTTCCATCCATGATGAAACAAGGTTCGTCACATAGCAAATACCGTTTTATGACAAAACTATAGCGTCACGATAATTTCAGCGAGGCGTCACAGATAGGGCCCATTTTGTCATAGAATTGCTTCTGACCGACCAATGGGCGATGTGGCGTGTGGCGTGGCATTTGGCGTGTCCTTTGCAAGTGGCGTGGCATGCTGTTGGCGGATGGCGTGGCGACCATTCTTGACGCCACATGTCTGTATTATTTGGTGCCACTGTTGAAGCCGGCGATGCCACATGTGGGTCATTCTTGGCGCCACATGTCTTCGCGCATAAGAAGCCACTTATGCAGGCTGCAGCGAGGAACACGTGTCATCTTGTTATGACAAATTTTATGTCACGAAGTTATAAAGGCCTACCTATTTTATTTCAGGCGGGCCGTTATTTAATCTGACAACGATCACATAGAAGTTGACATACAAGTTCACATAACCACACATCATTACAGAACCACAATTTCACACCCACTAGTACAAGTTATTACAGAACCACGGGTTCACATAACCAACAGTCCTAGCAGGACTAGTTCACATAAGATCACATACCACACAACCGCGAGAGTCTGGACAAATCGACCGACATAAGTTCATTGGCGTGCATCGGCTCATAAAGTAGGTAGGATTGATTTGAAGACTAGGATAGATTGGAGTTAACACAGGACAAGTTCAAGATCTGCAGAAGGGCAGATTATTCTCTTCTGCTTCTTTGCTGAATTCGCGAACTCCTTTGGGTCTTCGCCGGCCTTCATCTGCAAGTTGACTTTCTTCTTGATGTGATGGCGTCGTCATGGAGAATAGCTGAATTTTGTTTTTCATTGCAAGATCTTCTCGAAGTGCTCTTTTCGATCGATGTCGTTGATTTGGTGCGGCTCGTATCTATTGACATTCTTCAAAAACGTGCTGTTGGAGCTGTCCTGGGAGAGAACATCGGACACAACCTTTGTACTAGATTTTGGTGGCTCACCATCAGCAACAAGTTCTGCTAGCATATTTTGCATATTTGGCTGTAAAATTGCAAGGATTGGACGTTAGATGGGAAAATAAATAGTAAATACATAAAAATACACAAAATTGGCAGCGGCATAAGATATTCAAGAATCAACAACTAACAAGAAGCTACTAGGCAGCACAAGCTATAGGTAAGGAAATTTGGCAAACAGATGTGTATTCAAATTCACTGAAATTGAAAGGAACAGTTAAAATCTGCCTATTACTATTAGAAAAACAACAGGAAGGTACCTTTTGAGGACAACAATCATCGCTTATCATACAAGCGTAACAAATAAAACAAGCAATGATCAACTTATGCCAAGAAAATGAGGTGATTTTTGGAAAGGGAATTATTAATCTATTGGCATAGGTAACAAGGAAAAAACTTTAGAACACACAATGTAGCAAGCATCTGCGAGGACTTACAATTGCAACTTTTGCAGCGTCACTCAGTCCCTTTGTTCTACTGGTATGGCATTCCTTGAAGACATCCACCACATCCACCTCTGTGTCCTTGTTCTTCTCCCTCTATTACAGTATGAAAATTACATAACAGTTATCTTCTCAAACTATTATACCAGACAAGTGGTTGTTGACTACAAAAATTATTCCTAGAAGATAACGGGCACTTACATATGCGTGCAAGTCTTAACATAGTCTGCGAGATCCGTAGCTTTGATGATACTTGACTTTAAAGCGGTTTCTCTTGTTTTGTTCAGAGATTTCCTACAAGAGATGTGTATGTGTTAGACGCAATCACAGATAGGAAATGAAAAAAAATATGTGATAAGATACCACATACCATGCTCTTTGGATTTGACCACTTTGCAACAAGTTCTCTCCACTGTTCATCAGTCATGCAAGGGACAGGAGAGGTAGTTCTGATCTCATTAGCAGGGACACCATTGAAGTAGGCCTTCTTCAACTTATATCGTGTCTGCCGTATCCTAGACTGCAATACATCGGCGCATGCATCCTTTGTTGGCTTGTCATTTGTGTTAATGGCCAACCGTCCCTGGTGATGTGAATTGCAATCATTAATGAGTTACACCAGGTTATATCACAAGTGAATGTAGCACAGAGAGTGTAGATAGGCACTTACAACTAACTTGCCCATGAAGTTATCAAAATGGTCGGTCTCTTTCTTATACTCTTTCCAATGATTGAGGGCGGGAACTTCAGCCCTAATGATAACACCGACCTCGATCACGAACTTGGCGGCTTGCACGAGTTCATCGGCCTTCTCTTCCCCTCGGCAACAACTATGGGCAATCTTCTTCCCATAGATCTAGTCATCTTGTCAAGCAATATTCCCCTGGTTGGTGGCCTTGGATTTCTCGGACCCCTTTGTATAGGTACTACAGAGTATTCATTTAGATTGTTAACATTCATCAAATAGTGAAATCAAATTTAAAGTTACATTGAACTATAACTTGCCTTCATCTTTGGCTTGGGTCTGCTGTCCGGTCTGCTCTTCACAATGGTCACGAACATCATCATGTTGATGCACTTCATCTGGATATGACCAGTCCTCAGAGGGCTTGGGGTCCTGTTCACATCATTGTCTCGAGGCATTTGTCCATTGCTCACATCTTCAGCACCATTGTTTTGTGCTACTGGAGGCAATTCTTCATACCCATTATCTTCAGCTTGGTCTGATGTGAGTTGCCTTTTCGATGACCTTGTTGAGACTCCAGGAGGTCTCTCCACTGTTAGTGGACCTGCCCTCACTCTCTTGGATTGCCTTACTCCTGGAGCCATATTGGGAATAGGCTTCCTCCTCTTTGTACAAAGCTTCTTTATTCTTATTTGTTTAGGAAACTACGGTAGAAACAAACTACTTGTAAGCATATGCATAAATTAACAAGAGTCTATATACAAATAAAAAACAACTTGTAAGCATATGCATTGCAAATATCCTAGCCCCCTAGCCAAGATAGAAGAAGCACCTCGATCATTAGGGGTACTGGCTGCTCCTTGTCTAAGCAATCATCATCATCTCCCTGAACCTCATGTTCATCTTCAGGGATATACTCCGATGAATCAGAACCTTCACCATGACTACTCTTTTTGCCTGATTTTTTTCCCTTTGCAGATGCAGGTTTTGTTGACATATTTTTAATAGTGGATGCTATATCTTTGATGCCAAGTTCTTCCATCCTTCTTTTATTCTTCAAGATATTGGCATGCCGTTGTCTTTCGTATTCAGCTAGTGCAGGTTCTTACAGGAATAAACAGATTGCAACGATAATAATACCATTCATGGAGTGAATTATGGAGTAATGTTGGTGGTAATAGTGCATTTTATAATCCATATACACTCGGTGGATTAATCATGGGGAACATTACAGAAACAGATATGCCTAATCGATAGAATAAGAAGAAGAAAATGAAGAACCTAGTTCGTGCTGTTGAATGTATTTGGTGTACCTCGTGCTACGTGTTGTCGCCGTCTTCCCATTGTAGGGGTAGCGGCTCCGGTGCGGCAGGCGTCGTCGACGGTGTATGCCCGGCCGGTCTGTGGCAAAGGTCGTCGGCAGTGGAATCGAGAGAGGCGGGTGCTAGGGTGCAGTGGAAGAGGAGGCGAGAGGGGCGTCGGGTTTGGATCGGTGGTGCGATGGAGATGCTCGGTGTGGTGGAGTGGAGATGCTTCGATGTGGGTTGGAGGAGGATCTTTGCGAGAGGCGGCGGATCTGAAAAGGGTGTTAGGGTTCGGAGGAGGATCTTTGTTAGGGTTTGGAGGTGTTCTTTGCGAGTGAGGAAGGAAGAAGCCGAGGAGTTGTCCTCCCAAATGCCCTTGGTGCAGATTTGCCCTTGATGGGCGGAGGACAAAAGCGAGATTCGCGTCAAAATTTCAGCAAGGCGGGAGGCGAGGTGGCGGGCTTTTGACATTTGGCGCGACGAAAATATATTCAGTAGCGCTTCATTTTGATATTTTGATAAGAAAAGAATAAAAGAATACATTTTGATATTTTTTTAATCCTAAAAAAGAAAATGAGTCCTTTAAATTAGATACTTTTTGATTTTTTTAAGTAAATTGGTAATTGCGGATAATCTAAAATAAATCTCTAGATTGAATCTATTTGCATTAAAGAAAATAGCATTAAAAAACCGATCAAAAAAGGGCGAGCGAAGTAAGTGATCAAAAAACTTTGTTCTTTGTTTGACCATGATAGATTTTGATCTAGGCGGAAGAGTCCTCTTAATATTTATCTAGTCTTATATTCTTATATGGGTTTCGGTATATTGAAATATAAACAGAAAAGAGAAGATAGAGGATAGGCTCATTACATAAAAAAAATATGGAAATAGCCATAGCAAAAAAAGAAAAAAAGGGCGTGAAACATTAATCGTAGCCTTTCGTGAAATCAGCCACGAGTTCTTGACATTCTTTGCGTAAATGTAAATAAAATTCACGATATGCGGTGGCGGCATTCTCTCCGACATTAACCGCTCACTCGCTGGAGATGTAAGTCGCTCACCCAGCACTACTCCGGTACTCCCTCCCTCACCTAGCTACTTTAATTAGCATCTTTTATTCGTGTCTTGTAATTGGTAGGAAAATCTTGTACGATTCAATTAGGGTGTGTTCGGTTCATTGGATGAGGTTGAATGGGAGTAGATGATCTGTACCATTTGGTTCCATTGTTTTGAGTGAATGAGATGGTTGACATCTGAAGGAATATTCCTTAAATTTGTATCACTTGATCCAGGATAGGATGGTTCCATTCAAGCAACCAAACGTACCGATGTTATCCGTATCTGGAAAATCTGATGTAATATGGGTTAGGATATGGAAAGAGCAATATCCGATCCGTATCCGAAAAATCTCATGTAATCTCAATGCTCTGCTTTCTCTAAACAGGATGGCTTGGTCGGTTAAGGCTCAATGCTCAATGCTCTGCTTCTATGAGATTTGTGAATTTTTATTACTTGTGTGCAGTAAGCATATGGAGATCAAGCACATAGAGAGAGAGATAGATAAGCACTCATGAACCAAACCGAAGCGTACATAACTACATACTAGCTAGCGTACATAACTACATCATGTATGTGGTATTATTATTGTCGATTGGTATCGAAACGATCTGATACATAGAGCTACTTTGTCGGTTTAGGCACCAAAATGGTATATACCGATCATACCAGCCAGTATTTACAAATATTGATAACTACATAGTGCACACAACATACACTAAACTGTACTTTTTTAGACCAATTGAAACACTCTAAAAATGTATTGAAACTATCTGAAACTTATTTAAATTTGTGAAACTTGCTGAAATCTATTTAAAAATTGTGTTGAAGCCTTCTTGAAACCTTGATTTTTAACCCGAAATTTCACGAAACTTAAAGTAGCTCCAACAGACTCTGTAAACCCATCCCCCATCTGAAAATTTGAAGAATCTGGGCGCTACAGTGTCAAAATGAGTCCTCCAACATATTCCCCATTCGGTTCCCCATTTTTACAGAAGGGAAGCTCGGGATTCTCTCTCCCTTCCTCGTTCCAATCCCCATCACGAAGAGCAACGGCCGAATCCCCTCCCGCGCCGGCTTGGATCTTGGAGGAGGGCGCTTGGGTCTATCCTTTGTCATCCCGTCGTCGTCATCCCGGTGGCCGCTCCGTCCCAAGTGCGAGGAGGCCCACGCGACGTCGCCCTCGACCCGGTCTGCATCACCGTCATCGAATCAGAGGCTGCGCTTCGCCATCGAATCTCCCTTCTTCACCGTCGCCAGAGGTATACCCGGTTACCCCATTCCTCCCCATCTCTCCTCCGTAGCTCCCTCTCCGATCTGCGCCCCCCGTAGGTAGATTCGGGTGATCGGGATCTTGTTCCTGCTCCTAGGGTTGCGTAGGGAGCTTGCTGCGGCCGCGGTCTTCTGGTCCCTAATCTGCGATGTGTGAGATGGATCATTTACATGCTCTGGTCGCTCGTCCATCTCTCTGTGTTATTCCTGCACAATTCCTGGAAGCCATTCTCCGATCTAGTATTTCAAAACATGCCTGGACTTGTACTGATTTTTTATGAATATAATGGTGTGTGTTAACATTATACAAGGCATCAGCATTAGCTAACAATTCTGGAAGAGAACTTGTAGTGTGAAGTTCAATGAGCTTGCATGATATTATTAGGACTGATAATCCCATCATCTGAACCTGTGTTTTTCAAAGATTATTGATGTTCTTGTGAATTCGGTGTAAAATCTGGCTTCAATAGTCTCTTCTTTTTTCCACTTCTTTCAAAACAGAAAAAGAATTGGTTTAGTCAAATGTGTGAGGAAGAAAAATGAGAACATATAGAATCTGTTAGGTTTAACAATTGGCATCATGAACACTTGAATGTTCATTTATTGATGCTGAAGTTGTCCTGCAATAAATAAAGGGAAACACTCAATATATCCAAAGAGAAAGGGAAAATAGCAGTAAAATAACTTCATCTATCTGTGACATTTGTTGATGCTCAGTTCTTATGGAGGGGGAATGTAACCAAGATCAGTTGCATTTGTCTTAAGCATCATATTAGCTTGTTGTGAAAGAAGCTTTTATTCTTGCATTTTAGCCACTCCATTGTGAAAGAAACTTTTATTCTTGGGCGTGCTATTAGTTTGTTAATTCTGATCTTCTTTTTAAATGAGACCCAACTAATTCGAATATGTAGTTCACTTGCTGAACACTTCTATCGGTACCTTTTGCATTTGTCGGTATAACATCTGTAGTTGTACATGTAGATGGACAAGGATCGGGAGAAACTGAGTAAAGGCTTGGCATGGACAGTAAAAGAAATAGAGGGCATCGCATCTGAGCTTAACAAAATTGTAAAAGATAATTTTAGTCCAAACACATGTCAATGTGCCAATGAACAAAATAGCATTCTGAATGACATCGAAACTATAGCTCGCAGTTTAGAGCAAGTTGCCATACTGTCACATGAACTGCTGCAAGGAGATGAAGTAGAGCTTGAAGAGGATGTAGACCCTGACTTGTGTCTTCCCTGTGACTACCAGAGTGATGATGAGGGTAAACGTGATGATCTGTGATGTCGTGAAGATGAGGGTATCGATATTGATAGTGATGATTCGGGAGCGTTTTAGTCTTGTATTAATGTTAAGACTTATTATGTATGATGTAATGTTGTTAAGACTGGCTAAGACTTATTATGTATAATGTAATGATGTTAAGACTTGTTAAGATATTGTAATGCAGTTAAGACTTGTTAGACTGGGATTTTGAACTTTGATCTGGTTGTGCATATTCAATTTTGTTTTGTTTTGATTTTGTCTCAAGACTTGATTGTGTGTGATTTTATCCCTATGTCTTCCAAACGGTGGTACAGATGGATGAGAACATGGATACAAGGAGACAATTCACTGGCTGCGTACATCGAAGGAGTGAAAGCAGTTCATGGAATTTGTTAGACAAAGATTCGATGAACACATCGAATTACTTTGCCCATGTCGTAGATGTCTTAATCGAATTCTACCTCGGAAGAAGTGCATGACCACATACATATTGTTGGGATGTCGACTACATACACTCGGTGGATTCATCATGGGGAATCGATTGATCTTTGAAGTTGTTGAATATTGAGCGGTGCATGAATCGGATAATGATGATGGGATAGATGTGGGCGAGCATGATGGCGGCGGCGATAGCGGAGTGCGAGTTGATAGGAGAAGCTGTACAATGGCGAGAGGAAGATGGACTGACAACCAAAGTTTGCTAGAGTCCTTGAAGATCGAAGCGGTCACTTTGCCTAGGATCCAACCATTCAAGATTCTCCTTTCTGGTGAGGTTGCTCCATATGAAGTCTTATTATCGAATCAGCAATAGGGCTTTTACTGCATTATTGAAGCTATTGTCCTCAGCATTCCCTCAATGCCAATTACCGAAATAATATGACGAGGCAAAGAAATATCTTCGTGAATTGGGCCTTGGATATAACTCGATCCATGTGTGCAAGAATAATTGTGTGTTGTTTCGGAAGGAATATGCCAATATGGATTTGTGCCCAATATCGATGAATCTAGATGGGAAGATGCAGATGGTAGCAAGCGGGTTCCTCATAAGGTATTGAGGCATTTTCACTTATACCAAGGTTAAAGAGGATCTTTGCCTCAAAAGCGAGCAGTGAGGACACCCATTGGCACAAGATGAAGCGGATGGTGGACAATGAAATGAGCCATCCGGCGAGATGGGGAGGCATGGAAGGACTTGATCGAAGCATCCAACTTTGCGAAGATGCAAGGAACTTGAGGCTTGCCCTAGCCACAGATGGTTTCAATCCAATTGGCAACATGAGCACGTCGTATAGCATGTGGCTGTGCTTGTTAGGCCTTTAAGTCCGCCACCATGGGAATGCATCGATCCATCGAAGTGCATGATGTCATTCTTGATCCCAGGTCCAACATCTCCGGGAAAGGATTTTGATTTATTCTTGGAGCCTCTTATAGAAGAATTGCTTGAACTCGGGAGGTGTCGAACTTATGATGCATTTAGTCTTTGCAAAGTTCAATCTTCGTGCCACAGTGCTATGGTGCATACACGATTATCCAACTTTGAGCACCTTGTCAGGGCGAACTACAAAAGGATATTATGCATGTATTCATTGCGACAAAAACCCATTGTCACGGCGACTAAGGAATAAGATAGGTTACCTTGGCCACCGTCGTTACCTTCAAGGACACACACATGGCGAAGAAGCTTGGCTTTTGATGGACATCATGAAAACCGGGATGAGCCAGAAAGTTCGATATAGAGGAGGTCTGGATGAACTAGAGAAGGTGAAAGATGTCAGGCCAGGTAAGCATGCTACAAGTAAGAAAAGAAAGCATGGAGAGAATGGAGGGCCACTAATTTTCAGCCGCAAAGTAGGTATGTGGAAGCTGTTGTATTGGAAAGACTTGAAGCTGCCACATGTTCTTGATGTGATGCACATAGAGAAAAATGTATGTGACAATCTTCTGGGCACATTGCTCAAAATCGAGGGCAAGACAAAGGACACAGTCAATGCTATGCTGGATTTGCATGATATGGGCATAAGGCATGACTTGCACTTACAGCAAGATGGTAATTCGGTTCGTATCCCACAAGCTTGCTATGTCTTGAAGAAGGAACAAAGAATTGAGTTTTGCAAGTTCCTCAAAGGTGTCAAGTTTCCACATGGATATCGACCAACATAGCAAGATGCATAAGTGCGGATGGTTCTAAGGCAGGGCTGAAAACTCATGATTGCCATGTCCTTTTGCAAGAATCATACTGCTAGGCATAAGAGGATTTGTGGGCAAGGATGTATACCAAGCAATTGCGAGCTCGGGAACTTCTTGAGGAATTGTGTAGTAGAAATCGAGGATAGATGTTGTGAAGCAGGTGAAAAAAGATATCCCACTAATCCTATGCAAGCTTGAGAAAATTTTTCCTCGGCCTTCTTTGGCGTGATGGTGCACTTGGCTGTCCATCTACGATGAGGCAATTGCTAGAGGACTGTACAATATGGATGGATGTACCCAATAGAGCGGCATTGGGCACTTTCAAGAATTCGATGAGGAATAGGGCTAGGCACGAAGGATCAATTCTTTGAGGCTTATGTAGCAAGTGACACCTTGACATTTTGTTCAAGGTACATGGAGGATGTTGATACTAGATTTAATCGGGACGTTGGTAGTGGAGATGAGCCATTCGATGGTGACACCTTTGTTTTTATGCATGGTGTTAAACTCATAGGAGCCAATAGGGTCTGATACATCGATGATAAAGTCATGGCCAGCTAGTTTGGTATGTGCTAAATAAGCTGTGAGGAGGTTGAGCCATATTTGGAGTAAGTTTCATTTATATATGCTGATTTGTCATTTCGTGTATTAAATATAAATTTTACCTAATAATTGTGTCACTATGTCATGCAGCATGTACAGAGAAGAGTTAGAGAAAGAAGAGGCACATGATGTTGACACAAGGCTTCAAAAAGGATTTCCTAAATGGTTTAGGAGTCATGTAAGTAATACATAGTTTATGAATAGCAATTTTGTATGAATTTTCACATTGGAGATGACTTGTGTACTTTCCTTGTATCTCAGATCAAGAAGCTGTGGAAAGACAAACCAGAAGAGGTTAGCGAAGGACTGTATGCACTGTCATGTGGTCCTGATCTCCGAGTCAAGAGCTGTGCAACTTGCATTGTAAATGGAGTCCGATATAGCACTGTGGATCGTGAGAAATACCTCTAGACACAGAATAGTGGTGTCATGACTGATGGTACACATGATGGGGAGAACATTGAATTTTATGGTGTCCTTAGGGAGATTATTGATTTGCAATATAACTCCACTCTAGATGTCCGTCGGTCGGTGGTTCTATTTCGATGTGATTGGTTCAATCAGTTTGGCAAGGCGAGGCGTTAGAGATGATGGACATTTCAAATCCATCAACATCCAATCATTACGGTATAAGTCGACCCTTTCATTTTAGCAACTCAATCGAAAAAGATATTTTACTTGCGGGACACCTCTTTGGGCATAGGATGGCGAATTGTGCGAAATTTGAACATAGGGATATGTATAATGTGGCTCAAGAGGATGATCACTATTCGGCGTACACCAAGATGACCATTGCTCGTCTGAGCATGAAGTGCAAGAAGGTGATTCCGAGGAAGTTACGCACCATTGGTAGGATGTTGGAGAAGTCACTATTATTGAAGCTAATTTAGAAGACCTTGTAATAAGTAATAGGCAAGTTAACATGTCCCAAGACAGTGGGGATGAAATGTTTGAAGATGACACTATATTGCAGTATTGTAGTGACAGTGCCAACTTAAATGCAGAAGATGACATGTCAGATGATGATTAATTTGTATTTTGTTATTTCAAAGTTATGCTTCAGTATGGATGACCATAAAACTTATGAGATGTGAACTCAAGTTTCTGTCATGTATCTGAATTATTAAGTCGGTGGCACCTCTTTTCTGATGAAAGGAAAGACCACATGTATCTGAATTATTAAGTTTCTGTCATTTATCTGAATTATTAAGTCGATTAGTAGTATCTTTGCTACACATAGGATTGTTGCGATTTGGAATTTCACCTTGGTTGTCCAGGGGCATGTACTGAGCCATGATGGCACGGATCTGTAAATCCATGTAGCTCTGTACACACAAAAGCAGAAGAGAATTAGATGCCAGCCTAGAGTTATGAGCAGATAATTAATTTGCACAAGTTGCCCACATCATTTGTACCCGGATCCTGTACTTGTACACTTCATATCCTGCAATTCCTGCTGCCACTAGGCCAAAGAAGATAACCCCTTCATGTAAGAACTTCTCTTTTGCAGTCGTAATATGGACTTAAACTTAATAACATGCTGATATGCGCACCAAAATCCTTGGGAATAAGTATGCGCACCAAAATCTGGGAATAAGTACAACAGGAACTCGGTGGTCAAACATACTTATGACGAAATACATTTCATCATCGATGCCGAATCGTTCTATGATGAGCCGCTCTCGTCACAATTTAATACAGCAGCGTCACAAATGGGTGCTGTGAATGGCGTGTATGATGTGTGACGAAAAATTGTGTTGTTCTATGACGCTTTCCTGACTTTCGTCATAACTTTTAGTGGCTGAGCTCCATCACCGATGATCCATGACGAATCACAAAAGTTCGTCATAGATAGACGCTATTCAATGACAAATTTTTAGAACGTCATGAGGAAAATGTCATAGATGTGCAAATTTCTACTAGTGTTCCTTGTCATCGAGCGAGACCAAGAGTAAACGCACAAACGAGAGAAGAGAGAAAAGAAGAGAGAAGGGAAGGAGAAGAGAAAAAAAGAGAGGGACAAAAGAATGCCGAGGCGTGCAAGTGCTAAGGGGAAGGGGAAAGCAAAGGAAGAGGGAGGTGTTTCGGCCTGGCCGCGCAACATCGCGTACCAGGACCTCTTCGTACCTCATGGGGCCGTCCCATCGATGTGTTTGTACGGAGATCCTTGCAAGCTTGTTCTCTCTTGGGAAATCTCAACTTGGAAGAGGAGGTATTGGATGTGCCGCAACTACGCTTTCGACCCGCCGGAGAAGAGCCTGAGAATTCGCCAGCGGTAACAATCATACGTGTTTTATAATATTTCTACATGAAACTTTGTTAATATATGTTTCGTGCAATCGCCTCCACCACTGTGTGAATTTGAGCAGTGGTTTGACATGGAGATCGATCCTGAAGACCAAAAGCTCCTCGATCAAGCCAACCGGGATGAGGAGTTCAGGTGACAGCTTCAAGAGCAGCGTGACGCCGCACGCGAGGAGGCGCGTAGAAAGGATGCGCAGGAGAAGGAGGCCGAGAGAGAGGAAGCGAGAGAGGGCACGTCATGCTAGAGAAGCCCCACCAGAGGCATGGGCGAAGGGGAAGTGGCCTTGATGCACTCAGTAGACGTGAAGTTATACTCCTTCTAGTTTTAAGTTGTAATAAAGAGTGTGGCCTACCTTATTTTCCTCGGTAACTTCTCATTTTAGAATCGTATTCTCTGTAATCTCCATCTCCCACCCTCGTTTTGTGACATCCGAGCGGCAATCAAATATCGTCACTTCACATAGAACATGGAAACTTTGACTGCAATGCTCATAATAACAACCAAGGGCTCAGAATGCTGAATCATAATAACTGCAATGCTCATAATGTCAATTGGATTGCAGTCATAACAACTTCGACTGCAATCATAATAACTTTCACTGCAATGCTCGTAAGGGCTTATAATAACAACGAAGGGTAACATTTTGTGAGTCCAAGTTTGTAATCCTATCACTCTCGTACCATACTCTTGGAGCCCTTCACAAAAAATTAGTAGGGAGAAAAAAAAGATCGTATCAACATAAACAAATGGGACTTCATCGTCACATCTTAATTCTACATTGAAAATTGTATGATGGTAAATCTCAAATATGTAAAATAAATATAAAGAGTTAAACATTGTGTGTAATGAAACTTAGCACTCCAGACATTTCTTATGTACATACATTATATTTGAAAGGTTGCCCTCGTCACTGGACACAAGCCTTCCATTTAGGTAAAGTACCATCGGACCATGAAACTGAAATAGTAAATTAAAAATATTTTAATGCCACTGTGAACTGCGTCAACAGATCACCTCAACCTTAAAAGATGCAAATAATTTGATTGTATTTACCTCACTGGTTCTAACTGAATGGCAGAAAAAACATTCATCTTCAAATAAGTAGATTCGTGTTTGCAGCATCTTCAATCCAGTAGCACCTTCATTGTCTTACAACATACCGCATTTTCTAGAAACATTGCTTTCTATATAGGAATGCTGATGCAGTCCAGTGTTACTTATGTTAACACCAGGCATATTCCTTTTCATTCTATATATAAAACAGGTATCCACTCAGAACGTTGAATATACATCTAATCCCTGGCAAAAGAAAAATAATACACATATAATTGCCCTCATCTTAGAAGCATTACACGTCTAATATCTTGTAATATTTATCGAGGATTAAATATATTTTTGCAAATTTTAAATAAATGAATTAGTAAAAAAATCATTTAACTGAATTATTACAAAAAATTTAAAAAATCCAATTCATTTAAGTCGCTATTCCAATTTGCGACAGAGGGAACTGTGACTAAGCCTCTGTCACAAATTGGAATTGCGACTGGATTTCTGTCGCAATTTAGAATTGCGACATGTATTTGTCGCAATTCCAAATTGCGACAGAGATGTGTCTCAATTTCGAATTGCGACTATTGGGTATTCCTGTAATTTTTTTTCGACATATTGTTTCTGTAATTTTTTTTAAAAAATATATTATTTAAAAAAATTCTCAGTTTCCTGCTGGTGGGCTATGTACGGCTAGATGATCTAGGCCGTTCATTTCGGGATGAACGCGGCCGATTGAACGAACTGCCCTACAGTTAAATTGGAAAGGCAAGTACCTACCAACGTGACCTTTACTCCAAAACACCTCGAGTAAATTGGTATTTTGCCATCCTCTACGTCGCGCTTCGCTAGAATGCCATTAGTGATGTGAACTTCGCTATAATGCCATCCCGAACGTGAGTCTCACTGCCAGAATGCCATTTTATATTTTCTCATATATTTTCCTTTTCTTTTCCCTCATTTTGCCACATGAGTTGACTCTTTTGCCCCTACGAAATGAAAGAATGAGACCGCGGAATTCATTCAATTTAGCTACCAATTCAAGTTGAAATTTTTCAAAACTTTTTGACTGAGATTTGGGGATAGGCATTGACATCCAAAAAAATTGGTGGATTAAAATCTTGTCCAGAAAAAGCCTGAGAATTACGATAATCTTTGCTGCATTAAAACTTAGTTTTCATATTTTTATTTTTATTAGATAACAAATAAACTTAATTTTATATGAGACTTTTATGTGAAATAATAATGATTTTTGGGAACTAACGTAAAATTTTCAGACACTTATTAGTTATATTTATTTTTATAAAATTTACGGCATTTGCTAATGTTGCTTTTGAATCCATTCTATTTTTTATTTTATAAAATGGTTAATTCAACTTTATTATTTTTGAAAATTTTTGTAGAGGTTTATTATGCTATTATATTTTATTTTAATAATTTCAAGTCAATATATATTATATTTTATTTATAAAAATTCTGTTATTGATATTATTATATTTAGTTTAAGCCTAGGGGCAAAAGAGTCAACTCATGTGGCAAAATGAGGGAAAAGAAAAGGAAAATATATGAGAAAATATAAAATGGCATTCTGGTGGTGACACTCATGTTCAGGATGGCATTATGACAAAGTTCACGTGACTAATGGCATTCTGATGAAGCGCAACGTAGAGGATGGCAAAATACCAATTTACTCAAACACCTCGATCGAGAGGGAAACCACTCCCAAAATCTCGCCCCCAAAAAAGGCAGAGGGCGCGAAACCAAGGAGCAGCCCGCCACTCTGTAACGCATGGCGCGGATTAGCTGAGTGTTTGGAGTAATGCTAATCCAACGGCTGATATGATAGTTGGTGTTGTCCAGTAATTACTGTGGTTGGTAATGTTCTTTTCGTTTTGACTGCTTGTAATCTGGAGTGGGGGCAGTAAGAGAGGGTAAGTAGTTTGTTGGGAGAGGTAAACTTGGGGAATACGTTGTGTATAAAAGGGGTTGGCTGGCAGATAGGAGGGATGACGAAAAAGTAATGAAAGAATGATATCCATCTTCTAGCTTCAGCTGAAGATTTTGCCATCCTCTGTTTCTTCTCTTTCTTCCAGTTTCGATATCACCAGCGATCTCATGCCCCAGTTCTTTTGGTGGCAAGGGGACATAACAAGTGGTATCAGATTCGGGGCGATCTGGCTTGAAGCTGTAAAATTCCGACGGAGGGTTTGGGAATGCTGAATCAGGTACTCTGATTTGTCTGATTCCGGTAAAATTCCAGGAAGTCGGTTGGCTTGGCTAGATCGTCATCACAGCGCCCCCAAAACCCTCGGTCCAGACTCAGTTTGTGCTGCAGCAGATGGTGGAAGCAGAAGGCCGATCGGAGGAACGGTTGGCGGCAATTAAAGAAGGGCTGGATCTTCTGTTTGCATGGGTCGAAACCATCGACATGACCCAGCAGCAATTGTTGGGCAGAACCGAGTTGACGGCACGTGCTGTTGATCAGCACGTCAAGGAGCAACTTCTTATGGCGAAACAATTGGAGGTAACGGTGCAAGCGATGGCTCGGATCACTACCGGGAAAGTCCTTGACGGTCATCGGAGTGGTGAAGGTGGTACTTCGGCGGCGGGGAAAGCCATTCTTACACCCACACCACATGATCCATGGATTCGGGTTGATGAAGAACATTCACCATCATTGGGGGGTTGTCATAATAGAAGTTCTCCTAGTATTCATGCAGAGGCTGTGAATTCTAGTTCGCGCTCCGTTAAGGATTTCGGGGGTCAGGGCAGGTCTCCTTTACCTAAGTTGTCCTTTCCTCGTTTTGAGGGTGAAAGCCCCAGGCTCTGGTGAGATAAATGCTTGGATTATTTCAAAGTTTATAATATTCCAGATGAGTTGTGGATTACAGCGGCGTCCATGCACATGGAAGGGAATGCAGCTCGTTGGTTACAAGTGTACAAAACTCGCAATGAGTTAGAAGATTGGAGCCAGTTCATCCAGGCAGTGGAAACGAAGTTTGGCAGTTGTGATCATCATCGCTTGTTGGGGGATTTGGTGAATATCAAGCAAACAGGTACCATTGCCGATTATAAAGCACAATTTGATGAACTGATGTTTGAAATCTTAATGCATAATCCATTTTATGGGGAAGAGCTCTTTGTCTCTCACTTTGTAAAAGGGCTGAAACTGGAGTTAAGAGGGGCAGTTCAGAGCCATATTCCCGATACAGTTGATCGAGCTGCACTGTTGGCGCGGGTTCATCAAGATGTGATTGACCGAGGGAAAGCCTGGAAGCTTAAATCTGCAGCTACTAGGGAAGGGGGAGTTGGTCGATCAGACCCTTCTCCAGTGAACACTAAGGTAAATGCTGGGGACTTGTGGAAAGCCCGACAGTTACGCGACTACCGTCGAGCCAATGGTTTATGTTATCAGTGTGGTGAGAAATTCGATCCTAATCACCATCTTCACTGCAAAAAAGTAGGACAAGGACAATTGCAAGTTATGGCGGGTGAGGAACATTAGGAGATATTACCGGATGGTGTTTTGGATATGTTGGAAGTTAAGGACACCGAGCAGGAGGAACATTTTAATATCTCCCTCAATGCATTGTCGGGTACTGAACAGGGTGATAATTTGCGTATTGTTGCGCTCGTCCGTAATCAGGCCATGTTGTTCTTAGTGGATTCCGGGAGTTCCCATAGCTTTATTGATGCTGCATTTCTGCATAGCATAGGCGGTGTTGTTGAACCTACCACACCAATTCACGTGCGAGTAGCTAATGGGGAAATATTATCTTCTGAAAGTTGTGTACCACAGTTTGAATGGTGGGCACAAGGATATACTTTCCGCACCAACTTGAGAGTTCTGACTTTAGGTGCATATGATGCCATTCTCGGCATGGATTGTTTGCGAGAGCACAGCCCTATGACCTGTCATTGGAGGGATAAGGTTCTGGAATTCAGTCATCAAGGGAAACCAGTACGCTTACACGGGCTTGTTGATAAGGGACATCATGCCCTGCAGTTCTTGACATATGATCACCTGGATAAGTGGCGAAGGAGTAACCATATATAGGCTATGGCTGTGGTGGAACAGGAGTCCAGCACTTGTGATGCTGCCATTCCAGCCGTCATTGCGGATGTCTTACATCGGTATGAGGCAGTATTTGCTTAACCAAGAGAACTTCCTCCCAAAAGAGTTTATGATCATACTATTCCTCTAATTCCGGGCGCGACGCTAGTGAACTCCCGACCCTATCGCTATTCGCCCATGCATAAAGATGAGATAGAAAGACAAGTTGCTCAGATGTTGGATGATGGAATCATTTCGCCAAGTGTTAGCCCGTTTGCTTCCCCAGTTTTATTGGTGCAAAAGAAGGATGGTTATTGGCGATTTTGTGTAGATTATTGGTGCCTGAATGATCTAACAATCAAAAACAAATTTCCAATGCCAGTTATTGACGAGCTCTTGGATGAATTGGCCGGTACAAAGTATTTTTCGAAATTGGACCTGCGGGCCGGTTATCATCAAATTCGGGTGGATGAGAAGGATGAAATGAAGACGACATTTAAAATGCATCACGGGCATTATCAGTTCAAGGTTATGCCCTTTGGATTGACCAACGCTCCGGCCACCTTTCAGTGTGTCATGAATGCGATTTTGGCACCATATTTGAGGAAATTTGTTTTGGTCTTTATTGACGACATTTTGGTTTACAGTCCAGATCTTCCGTCTCATTCTGAACATTTGGAGTTGGGCTTGCGCAAGCTCGCGGAACATCATCTCTTTGTAAAAAAATCCAAGTGCATGTTTGCCCAATCACAATTGGAATATCTTGGGCACATCATTTCGGATCGGGAGTCGCAACTGATCCACAGAAGACACAGGCCATGCTTCAGTGGCCGAGACCCAGAACTATGATAGAACTTCGGGGTTTTTTGGGGCTCACCGGTTATTACCGGAAGTTTGTCAAGCATTATGGGATCATAGCCAAACCCCTCACTGACTTGCTGCGGAAGAAAGCGTTCGGGTGGAATGATAAGCCAGAGAACGCTTTTCAGGCGCTAAACACATGCTATGGCGTCCACACCAGTAGTGCAATTACCAGACTTCACTTTACCCTTTGAGTTGGAAATCGATGCCTATGATTATGGTGTCAGGGCAGTTCTCATGCAACAAGGGCATCCGGTCGCCTTTTCAACAAAGCTCTAGGTCCACGACATCAAGGTATGTCCATCTGTGAGAAGGAGTTTCTCGCGTTGCTCTTGGCCGTTGAGAAATGGCAAATGTATCTCCAGCGCTGTGAATTTGTGATACGGACTGATCACAAAAGCTTGTGTTTCTTAGAAGAGCAACATTTGCACTCCGATATGCAGCGGAAGGCCATGACTCGGTTGATGGGGCTTCAGTTCAAAATCATTTACAAGAAGGGTAAGGAAAATGTTGCGGCCGATGCATTATCTCGCGTCGGTCAATCTATGGCAGTGCAAACTATTTCAGAGATACAACCTCTATGGATTTAGGAGGTTTTGAACTCATATACTACTGATAAACAGGCTCAAGACCGTTTGGCGCAATTGGCGTTGCATAGCCCAGATAGCCAAGGCTTTGAATTATCCAATGGGATTATCAGGCACCAGGGCCGAATTTGGATTGGGCAAAATTCCGCGTTACAAACCAAATTGATCCGAGCTTTTCATTCCAGCGCTATTGGTGGTCATTCGGGGGTCCAAGCCACATACCAACGATTGAAGAAAATGTTCTGGTGGGTTGGTATGAAGTCTGGAGTGGAAGATTTTGTTAAGCAATGTGACGTCTGTCAATGTGCCAAGGGTGAAGGGGCTAAACCAGCTGGTCTGCTGCAACCTTTGCCGGTTCTGAGCGCTGTGTGGCATGATCTCACAATGGATTTTATTGAAGACTTGCCCATCTCGGATGGGTGTAACGTGATTATGGTGGTCGTCGACAGATTTTCGAAGTATGCACACTTCTTTGCTCTTCGTCATCCTTTCACAGCACAACAGGTGGCTCAAGTGTTCTTGGAACATGTCATCAAACTTCATGGGGTTCCGCATACTATTACCTCTGATCGGGATCGGATATTTACCAGCACGTTGTGGCGGGAGTTGTTCAAAACCTTTGGACACCAAATTCTGATTCAAAGCACTTTATATCATCCCGCATCGACAGGCGGTCAAACATGCAATCAATGTTTGGAAACTTATCTCCGCTGCGCTGTGAATGCTTCGCCCGTCAAGTGGAAGCGGTGGTTAGCATTAGCTGAATTTTGATATAATACAAACTACCACACAGCATTGGGTTGCTCCCCGTTCAAGGTATTGTACGACACTGATCCTCATCTTGGCAACATGCTTCGAGTCCCCACGACGGGATCAACTGATCTCCAAGAGATGCTGGATACTCGTCGGAGCTATCAGGAGCTAATCCACGAACATTTGGCTCGAGCATAGAATCGTATAAAATTGCAGGCCGTATGCCCAATCCTCCGTGGTTAATCGGCCATTTCCCAAACTAACGTATAAATATTTTGGGCCCTATTCGGTGTTGGCAAAAGTTGGGCAAGCTGCATATAAATTGGAGTTGCCACTTCGCAGCTCGGTACATCCGGTCTTCCATGTTTCTCAATTGAAAGAGTTTCATCCCGACTACACACCAGTGTTTGCTGAGCTTCCCAAGGCAGCAGAGCTCGATACTATGTCAACGGAGCTCGAAGAAATCTTGGAGTGGAGGTTGGTGAAGAAGGGTAACAAGGCGTTGGTGCAGGGCTTAATCAAGTAGACTGGTTTGTCGAAGGAGGCCGCCACCTGGGAGGACCTGACAGTGCTGAAGACTTGTTTTCCAAATGCAGAGGCTTGGGGACAAGCCCGTTTTTAGGGGGGAACATGTAACACATGGCGCGGATTAGCTGAGTGTTTGGAGTAGTGCTAATCCAACGGCTGATATGATAGTTGGTGTTGTCCAGTAATTACTGTGGTTGGTAATGTTCTTTTCGTTTTGACTGCTTGTAATCTGGAGTGGGGGCGGTAAGAGAGGGTAAGTAGTTTGTTGGGAGAGGTAAACTTGGGGAATACGTTGTGTATAATAGGGGTTGGCTGGCAGACGGGAGGGATGACGAAAAAGGAGAAAATTGTTTATTTGACATCTTCAAGAAGTGGCTTCGCATATTTGCCACTATGAAGCATGGCTTCGCAAAATTGCCATTTGCTTCGTGTGCTTGTTATTTCCCCTGCCATTTTTTCTTTTTTATTCGATTTTAATTTCGTTTCCCATTTTCAGCCATGCGAATTGACCAGAATGCCCCCTGCCTATTGATTGCATCAGGTCTCGTTCGATCTCCCGTCCCATGCGATCGAAGCGTCGCTTGAGGTTCTGTGATAGATTCGTCCCAGTGCGCTCACCAAGAAGTCAGCGCATCTCCGTGTACCGTGATCACATCAAGCATAGCCGAATCTGACGAATCGCGATAGCCGGAATCGGCGATTCACTACCTCACGAACCAGCGAGCATTTGAGCATTGAAGTTTTGCTCGCTACCTTCCTCGTAACCAGCGAGCATTTGAGCATTGAAGTTTTGCCTGCTACCTTCCTACGTAACTTCCCATCCAAATCGAATATAGAGATGAGTCAGCATCAAACATCTAAATCGCAACATGATAGCCTGAAGAATCATTCCAAATCGCAACATGATAGCCTGAAGAATCAGTAATAGTTTAGACATCCATGATCGCGAGGAACTGTCTTGTCTACGTAAACCACGATTTTGTGTTGGACTTGCACAAAACCATGCCAAGGAAAGATCATTGCCTCGAGATCTTGGGTGAGCGCACTGGGACGGTTTGCTGACTGCCCGATGGAGCGACACTGGGACGAACGGCTGCGCAACCTGCGACGTTTATTTGCATGGGACGGGAGATCGAACGAGACCTGATGCAATCAATAGGCAGGGGGCATTCTGGTCAATTCGCATGGCTGAAAATGGGAAACGAAATTAAAATCGAATAAAAAAGAAAAAATGGCAGGGGAAATAACAAGCACACGAAGTAAATGGTAATTTTGCGAAGCCATGCTTCATAGTGGCAAATATGCGAAGTCACTTCTTGAAGATGTCAAATAAACAATTTTCTCGACGAAAAAGTAAGAAAGAATGATATCCATCTTCTAGCTTCGGCTGAAGATTTTGCCATCCTCTGTTTCTTCTCTTTCTTCCAGTTTCGATATCACCAGCGATCTCACGCCCCAGTTCTTTTGGTGGCAAGGGGACATAACACACTCGTCCCCGCCTGCGCGCGCGACCATCTCCCTCGGCGGCGGCGGCGGAGGAGGGGCAGATGGTGCCGCTCGTGCCGGTGTCGCAGCCATGGGTGGAGAAATAGTAAGCGGCGGCCTCTCCCCTTCTTTTTTTTGGGCAGATTTGCAAAGGAGCCCTCGTGGTTTGTTCTAATTGTGCGTGCTCCTCTTCCTGGCGTCGCAGCCGGCCGAGGCAGGTGAAGGATGTGGCGCACCAGGAGGAGGTGGTCCGGGTGCTCACCACCACCCTCCAGACCGCCGACGTGAGCCCTAACCCTAACCCCGCTTCCCTCCCTCTCCATGTTTTTTGGGTTCAGGGAACCCCCTAGGAGGTTGCTTATTTGATGTTTGGTCCCTCGCAGCTGCCGCACATGCTGTTCTACGGCCCGCCCGGCACGGGAAAGACCACCACCGCCCTCGCCATCGCCTACCAGCTCTTCGGGTACTCCCTTGCTGGCCATTGATCTATTCCCTTGTTTTGTGTTTTTGGTTTGGTTTCGGTTAGTATCAGTGATACTCAATGATAGAATCTTTGTAAGGTGCGATAATTGCCAACGTAATGGGAGCGTTAGATGGGCCATTGAGATGATTAACCTTAATTTCGTAACGTTATGCTGTGCAATTTCAAGAGAATGGCAAGGAAAGGTATGGAGTTTATGTAGGAAGGTGGACAATTTCGTAAGGATGGACCATCAAAATGTTGTGGTGTTTGATTTGTTAGTCAAAGATTGGCATGCCTGGTTTCTAGAATTTCAAGAATTGTGCGGATGTTCGGAAAATTGAAACAATTAATTGGAGGACATGGTTAATTCCTAGTCCTATATATGCCAATACTCATCAGCACATATGATGTTTTAATGCTTTGCTATTGGACTGATGAGCTGAATGATAGCATGGTCAAATTGTAATTCAAATTTAAAATTTGGATTTTTGATAGGTTAAGGATATAGATTCTCCCACCATTTCAAAATAGTTGTCAACTATTCTACACGCACACACTAAGAACAAGGAGGCACAAAATCTAAACAAAAGTTAATGGAATTGGATCATAGTTATCCCTATTAAATTTCGTATTTCAACCCCTCTTAACATCTTTCACATCATTAAGAATAGGGGTAGAGGATGAAGAAACTACAACTAAACTCTTGACTCTTACAATATACAGCTATTTGAAATGATGAATTCCTATAAACTAGACAACTATTGCTGGGATAAGTAATTGATTCTATTATCTTTCCAATAAACTAGACATTCTATACTAGGCTTGAAACGGGAGGAGTGATACATTAAGATTTTCTTCTTGTGCTGGGATAAGTAATTGGTTCTAGTATCTTTCGCAAGCCTTTGGATAATTAATATTTGATTTGATTAGAATATATTCAATGTATTCTATGCCATACCTCATATCATATTTAAAGAAGTGAAGTTTTCATGTGATATAACACGAAAAATAGCAAATAGAAGCAAAATTGCAATTCTTTTCAACTTACAAAGAGCAAATTTGCCCCTTTTATCAATTTTATGCTCATGGTTGGTTACTTTCCTATAGTCGTTCGTGAAAGCTCAGTAATCATGATCTATTAAATAAGACATAACATTAGAAGAATTTTTTTCCCTTGCAAACTATGCAAGAATAGTCTCCGTAAGTTCAGGACTTCCGGGACTCACTTCAGTTTTGGTATCCTCTTTGGATGATGCAGTCCAGAGCTCTACAAGTCAAGAGTTCTAGAACTTAACGCTAGTGATGATCGTGGAATTAACGTGGTGAGGACCAAAATCAAAGACTTTGCTGCTGTTGCTGTTGGTTCTGCACGCAAAGGGTAAGTTCATCAAAATTAGGGACCTTTTCGTCATTCATATATAGTTAAATTCTTGACTAGTTTTCTCTTTGCGATGGCCTTCAGTGGTTATCCCTGCCCACCATACAAGATTATTATACTAGATGAAGCAGATTCGATGACAGAAGATGCCCAGGTACATCACCTCATGCAGCACTCATCTATCCTTGTTGCTTCAGAACTTATCCAGTAATTATGAGTTGATGCTATTCTGTATCTGTCCGCTGTCGGCAGAATGCTTTCAGGCGTACTATGGAGACTTACTCCAAAGTGACAAGATTCTTTTTTATATGCAATTATATCAGCAGGTATGTTATAAATGTTTTTTTATAATTTTTCCTGTGTCACATTATTTATTTTTAACATGTAATTTATGATCCTAATGTGCAATGCAGGATAATAGAGCCACTTGCATCAAGATGTGCAAAGTTTAGGTTCAAGCCTCTTTCAGAAGATGTGATGAGCAACCGCATTTTGCATATATGCAATGAAGAAGGGCTCAATCTTGATCATCAGGTAGCTTACTGTGTTCACTTCAAAATGTATATATGCAGAAAGTATTTTCCCAGTTCAATTGTTGCCACAAATTCATTAGTTCATTGTTGACTTAGGGCCTGTTTAGTAGAGCTCTAGATTCTAGCTTCACCTGAAATCTAAAACTTGTAGGCTAAAATAAAGTGAATTAAGTTTATATTTTTGGTTTAAAATGTAAACAAGATGATCTATCTAAACATTCTTAATGTACTCATAGCTTCAGCTTCACGAATCTGGTGAAGCTAGAATTTTCAGCTTCACCTGAATCACTACCAAACACACCCTTATATTGAGTGTTTTTTGTATTTTCCATATTAGGCATTGTCCACGCTAAGTGCCATCTCTCAAGGTGATCTTCGTCGTGCTATAACCTACCTTCAGGTCTGATGGTTTCCTGAGTTTGCCCTATGCGTTGTGCTATGGTTAATTTATCTTAATTCCATATACCTTTATTTTGTTGCAGAGTGCAGCTCGCTTATTTGGATCTTCTATATCTTCTACTGATTTGATTAGTGTTTCAGGGGTACATCATCACTCAGTGTTCTTTCCTTCTTTGCAAATGGATAACATACATACGCTACATTACAAATTTTGCTACTTCCTGCATTTGTAACATATTGTTCTACTTAGTGATTAGTGTTTACAAACTCTTGCTTGCTTGATGATGTTCTCTTGAACTTACGCCCTATTTGGGGGGACTTTAAGCCAGCTTCAGCCCCCCCCCCCCCCAAAAAAAAACTCAGCTTTTAAGCTGCTTTTGGCGTAAACTAGAAGCCACACATAACTAGCAAAAGCTAAAAGCTGAGTACGACCTATTTTTGTAGTTTACTGTTGAGAGAAACTAGCTGTTTGTCAAACGGTCCCTTATAAAAAGCTACAATTGCTTTTCAACCTAAAAAGACAAAAAACAGCTTTTCCGAAAAGCTACAGCTCCCCCAAATAGACCCTTAGCAAAGTGGATCTTGTATCAGTATTTACTGAGGTCCTGCACACAAAGCAGTGGCAGACCTAGAACAAAATTTTAGGTATGACAATGTGGATCACTATTAATATCCAATAGTAAAGCAAGCATACGAAGGTAAAGTTGTAATCGCACCAGTAGAAAATACTAAGATGAATCAAGAATTGCAATACACATGTGAACATAGAAAATTGTAGGTAGCACGTAAGATATGTACCTTATTAATGAAGCTTACACAACAAAGTTATACACTTGTTAGACATTTCTAGCTAATTTGGCACTTGGCACACACAAAATATATAGGGATAAAAAATAAGGTAAAGATTGAGGCAAAAAGAGAACATAATTACATCAATGATGAATAAGCGGTGAGGCCATAAATAAAATTATACTGTTGTTGTGCAAAGTAGTAGATGTACTGAGGGTTTAAAAAACCGAATTTCGAAAAACTGAGTGAAAACCGAATTTCGAAAACCGCAAAAACCGCTCGAAAACCGTCAGAAACTGAAGGGTTAAGAAATAAAAAAAAATGAAAAAAATCCAAAAAAATCGAAAACTATTCAGTTTTTGGCGAGAAACCGTGGTTTTTCGTAAAAAACAACAGGCTAATTGAATGTTCTTAAAAAATGCTCATCACTAGCTATTGGTTCTAAGCAAGGATTGATTGTGATGATGCTTTTATCACAATCAGGCGAAAAACAACTGTGATAGTGCCACCTCATCATTATCTAATGATTTCATATCGCCACTAGAACCGATTGTGATGACGAAAAAAGAACTGATTGTGATGTATATTCTTATAATAGTGTATAAAAAATGGATTATGATCAAACTTTTGCGATTTTAAAAAATTCCAACAATTTGTTTTTTTAAGGTATTCTCGAAAAAGATTTTCTTTCTCTATTAGAATCTCTGCCTGTTTAACGCATGAGGCCGCTGCGCATCTAATTATATATTGGAAACGATAGGGACGAAGATATGGAGCATCATGTGGTATATAACTTAATACGTGATAAATGATTCGGTATTTCACCTGTGTTAATTGCTAGGAAGGAAAAGCTTCTCCAAGCAAGGTGTGGTTTCTTGTATTGGTAGTAATGGCCGGAGGTAGGAGGCTCTGGTCGTACTTGCCAAGTAGACAGCAAAGGCCCTCGGGCTTCGGCCCGGCGTCCACCGCCCAGGAGGTCACCGCCGGCGTCGACGCCAGCCATCTCACGGCTATCATCACAGGTTCCTTAGTTATTCCCGCACCCTCGTCTTCCATCAATTTGATCTCATATTTTTCTTTCTTATTCCAAAACATGCAAATTATATATACATATTAATTAACCGGGACATCATGTTGTCTGAACACCATGATCTAAAATGAGTATTTTCTCTATGTTTGTATAGGAGCGACCAGTGGTATCGGAAAAGAGACGGCTAGGGTTCTGGCACGAAGGGGTGCAAAGGTGATCATAGCAGCAAGAACACTGGAGAGTGGCCGGAGCGTAAAGGAGAGCCTTATGCTCACGGACCAAATCCCAAGCTCG
The DNA here is from genome assembly GCA_036346375.1 of Guadua angustifolia. Classification (NCBI taxonomy): domain Eukaryota; kingdom Viridiplantae; phylum Streptophyta; class Magnoliopsida; order Poales; family Poaceae; genus Guadua; species Guadua angustifolia. The sequence goes on from CM070522.1 coordinate 7,411,348, forward strand.
AAGCTTCATGTCATGGAGATGGATCTGAGCTCCCTCGACTCGGTTCGCAGTTTTGTGCGATCCTTCATGTCGTCACATGAGCACCTCAACATTCTAATGTACCTTCACTGCTAACTACTCCCTCCGGTCACAAAAAAATTGTTGTTTTAGACATATATGCAGTTAAACTTTTAGAACTTTAACTATCAATATTTTTGAAAATATTTAAATTGGATAGGTGATAATCATATGTGTAGACTTGTCTCGAAAAATATTTTCATATTATTATAATTTATTTGGTTTTATAGATATATTACAATAGACATTAATGGTCAATATTGTGTTTTAGAGATCGTATCAATGTCCAAAACGATAACAATTTGTGACTGGAGGGAGTAAGTATATACTCGCAAAAGTGTTTGAAACGATGGCGATAGTTAGTACAGTATGTTGTTGTTGGTAACATGTTGGTATTGGTAACTATACAATAACTAACATGGTGTGATTTATCACGCTTTCTTGCAGAAATAATGCAGGGATAACATTATACTCTTTCCAGATGTCAAAAGACGGCATTGAGCTGCAGCTTGCCACAAATCATGTTGGTATGTACGCTGTGCACGCCGAAGTTTGACTATCTATGGGTTCTTCTATGTGTGTGTATGCATCCTTTTGAGTTATGAGCTTCCGAATGAAATTAATTTAAGAAGAAATTCGCAAAAGCTAAGAGAAACATGAAAGCACCTCTCAAAGCAAAAGAGCAAAGAAGGCCTAAACCAATAGCCAACTACTAATTTAAAGGCTCAAAGAGAAAGCCATTAGAAGAAGAAAAATATTTGTGTTTAAGTTTCTGAAAAAAAAAAATCAAGACCCTGTAGTTCAAAATTGCTCAACTAGTTCTACTTTCAAAATCGGCAAATTATACTAGAGGTGTGCCAACAGTCGTTTTACATTAATCGCACTGTTCCTTTTCTTTTCTTTTCTTTTTGTGGCAAACTATTTAATATCGTACGAATAACGTTGATTCCTACTGAATTGTACTCTATAAATTAACAGGGCATTTCTTGTTGACAAATCTCCTACTAGATAAGATGAGAGTGACTGCCAAAGAAATGCATGTGCAAGGGAGGATTATAAATGTGTCTTCTATGGGCCATAAATATAGTGATGGTTCTTATTTCGATCTGGAGAAGATGGGCGATGAGACAAAGTCAGTAGCATCTCCTTGTTAACATGAGCTCAATATATAAAGCTGTCTTTTCTCTCACCATGCATAAGCTCAAATTTATAGGTTCAATCCATATTTCACATATCCTCATTCAAAACTAGCCAATATTCTACATGCCAACGAGCTGTCCAGGCGTTTTCAGGTTCTCAATCTCTCATATTCACTTCCACTTTATAAAATTATTTGTACTTTTATCATTTGTGAATTCAAAGTCATACATATTAATCCGTTGTTTGATTGAGCTTCTAATAATCAAAACGCAAGTTGATCATCTGCAATATTACAACTGGAATAAGTCTTTTAAAAAAGAGTAGTTATTCTAGGCAAGGCATTGTTGAGGCATATAAGTTTGAATGCTTTCAGAGATGTCATTTTTACCCGTCTGGAACGCAGCAACTGTTTCATATGAAATTTTGGTTACAATCAGGCCCTTGCTTTCTGAGAGCCTGGGAAACAAAAACACAAAAGTTATACTGGGCAAAGCTATGTTAAAGGACAAGGCATAGTCACCAGAAACACGATTCGTCGAGTTGTTATATGGAGTTTGGGTTCACGGTTCGCCATTTTTTCTTCCAATTTCCACTGAACTGACTCGGTTTCGATAAATCCGGTTTGCGATTCGCAGAGTTTACAGTAAATCTCTATGGGATAAGAAATAAGGATAGCTAAAGCATTTGATGATTCTTTAAAAAATAGCGCAATTTAATGGGGATCTCATGTCATGGAAATCTGATGGCATTTCAGGCGGAAGGTTGCAATCTAACTGCAAATTCCCTGCATCCCGGAGTGGTCTTCACTAATATCGGTCGAAATAATAGTAACGATCTTGTGGACTTCTACGTCACGATTCTACCTACTTTTAATTGTTCTTCTCTCCTCTTCACTTACAAGGAAGATCTAAAGTTTAATTAAATGTCCGCAGTTCTATTGGGCTCAGCTCTGTCTCTGTTGAGGTATTTCCTGAAGACCGTACCACAGGTAAATTATACATTTTCCACTAGATGCGCATGGTCTGCATACTCTTTATCTTATACTCCTCCGGTTCATAAAAACTTATTGGTTTAGAATACATGCAACCAAATTTTTGAAACTTTAGCTATCAATATCTTTTTAAATATTTAGATTGAATGTATGAAAATCATATGTGTAGATTTGTCGTGGAACACACTTTCATAATGTTATAATTGTATTAATTTTTTAAATATATTGAAATGGATATTAGTGGTCAAAGTTAGGTTTTGAGGATCATGTCAATACCCAAAACGACTACTATTTGTGATCGGAGGGAGTATGTCATTTTGGCTCTCTGCTCCTCTTTCCTTATAGCGCTGGAAAACTCTTAACACAAAGATACTGAATTATTTTTCAGGGAGCAGCTACTACCTGTTACTTAGCATTGCATCCTAATGTAAAAGACGTGTCTGGAAAATACTTTGAAGATTGCAACGAGGCAACCCCTTCACCATTGGCAGAGGATGTAGAGCTAGCGAAGAAGCTGTGGGATATAAGTGAAGAACTAGCGAAGAGGAGACAGAATTGTTCAGCATGATTGAGGGTTCTTGTTTCCGATACTACGGAGCGAATACAGATCGTTCCGGATACGGTTAGTCTCGGTCACGAATAGTTAGTCGGATAATGCGTGAAAGCAGAAACCATATATGTCATGCATATTAGGATTGATCAACCATATACAAAACTTTATTAGAACCTTCAAGACATATAAGTGTTTCAAATTCAATAATAGGTGTCTTCCCTACATAAGAATAATATACAGCCAAGTGTAATTTCAATTAACATATGAACTTATATGATGTATAATGTTTATGTTTATCGGATCTGTTATCGGATATCTATTTCACTAATTTACACTGATATTTTTCGGATATCTCGGATATGCGGGTACAGATCGGATACGAATCGGATACTTCTCTTCCCATATCTTAACCTATATTTTTTCGGATAGGCGGATTCGAATCCAGATCGAATCCGGATCTAACCGGATATCATTTTTTCGGATTCGAATCGGGTTTTAAACGAATTCGGGCTCGGATCGGTCGGAAATTATCCGCTCCGTTTACACCCCTAAACATGATGCAGTTAACCGCTTGCTTCTCTCTTTTGTGAGTGTGTGTTTGTAGTTTGCAGAGACAGAACAGCTCCCTAGCCATGGGATACATCGCAGTTAAGATGCACTAGGTAGAATCGCGCGCTACGCTGCGTCCAGATAAATTTTGAGAGATTGTTCAGATGCCAAAATACATTTGACGCAAGCATTTTGATATATATGAATAGGCATATATAAACAATAATGAAGCAAGCAAGATATGTGCATGCTATAATAGTCGACCTGACATATCATTGAGAACATGTATAAACCAGCTTAAATTGGTTAAGTAAAATTGCCGATGAAACCTAGGAGCTGGAAAATAAAGAATAGGTACAGTGGTTAACTATGCATACCAAACAGTAAAGAGAAAAACATATAAGCAGATAAACTGTGAACAACGCATTAAGCTGAAACCAATTTTTATGAGTGGAAATAGAAATTTTCTTTTACAAACGCTAAATTAGATGAAATAATTTTATTGATATTTGGTTCACACATGCTATTCCGAAACTATAATGATAGCTCACTGACCTAAATGAGATTTACACATCTGAATAGACCAAGTGGTTAGCTAGCTCAGTTTGATAAGCTATATAATATTTCGTCATGAACTATTGGAACCGAGAACATAATGGCAAAATAAGAAAAGAAGGATATCAAAGATCACCAAACAATAAAATCTGTCAACTCATAAAATGCGATACTCGCGATTCTACAAACGTCTATCTTCACCCAATTAGCAGCAAGGTCCATGTCAATTACCATTGAGTCATTTCTACAATGAAGTATGAACACATTCATAGTCTGCAATATAAGAATTGTACTGCCACCCAACCAAGCACTAAACCACATCGCTGATAGAATGGGCATTAAGATTAGGACAACAAAAGTAATAGCTGGGCAGGGAGCAGGCACTTATTTGTAAAAAATGGTACAAAGATGAGCGGCAAATGTGATACAATAAGTGTTAAGAGTGGCGAACACCATTGACTGCCCTATGACGCGCAAGCACACGCATGGTCTAGACTCTAATTAAACAACATAGGAAATGCAATTAGTTTAGAAGGAACAAAAGATTAGAAATTAGAGAGGAGAAAATTCAGCAGGGCTCGGTGTGACCTGCTTTGTATACTCTATTTCTGGGAGTCACAAATAAAAACCCATAGAGCTGCGATCACCTGAGAATACAAAGAAAAATAGCATGCATGTCAGTCAGCAGACAATTTGGAAAATGAATAGCATTAAGTACACCTAGGCTGAAGAGACAGGCAACATACAATTAAGAATTTCTTCAGATCACGGTCATGTCCAATCTCCCTCAAGGTAGTGAAGCCCCTGTTGATCCCATATCTTAGTGAGAGTACAATGTTTACAGTCAAGTCCTCTGGAATTTTCACCTCAGGAATGTTTGGGGGAGACCTAGAAAAACATCAATACCATGAATTATCACCACATGGTAAACACACAGCAAATTGAAGCCACCAATCCACTACAACCAACAGTCCCAGGCCTACAATGAACACGATCAATTTCATCTGAGAGGGAAGGACTGTAGAAGCTCACCTGTCGATGAAAGTGGAGGGGCATTGGACCAGAGGAGGAGGACGGCTAGTGAGAGGATGAGGCACCGGCACACCGAGGTGAGGAGATGGTACTCCACGTCCTTGAATAGGAGCCAGATGGCCATGGTGCCATGAGCACCCATTGGATATCTGCTTGTTCTTCCACAGACATGATCACCGTCATGAGCACATTTGTGTAAGGATAACCACATCAGGCCACACACCCAAATAAAGAAATGAGGTAAAAAAGAAGGAAGCATGGTGCCATATATGACCTATCACATACCTCCATGCGATAGAAGTAAATGGACAGTTTGCCCAAGCCCTTTCTTAGCAGCATGGTGCAATGTAGTCGTAGAATGCGATCACGCAAATAAAAGAAGGCAGGCATCACAAATGTGCTAACAAAATTGTAACTTCATGAAGCATGCATTCACGAGTGATCCTAAGGACCATATATCACTCTGCTAGCAATATGGCTAAATAAAAAAAACATTTTACAGGTTTATAGCAGCATCCTTTTCCCTACAGGACAAATCCATTGATCTTAATCTATGCAGCATTGAACCATACCACATTCAAGTGTATGGATAGGTAAAGATGCTATCAAAATAAACTACTAAAAGCAAAAACTACAGCAACAATATGGCTAAATAAAAAAACACATTTTGCAGGTTTATAGCGGCATCTTTTTTCCTACAGGACGGATCCATTGATCTGAAACATCTCAAACAATCCAGAAATGTAAGCCAAGCAGTAGAATCAGGCACAGCGCATAGACCACCTCTACGCACAGCAGGAGCTCGGAGCAAATAGTGTCGCAAATGAAACTTTGAGCTAACCATCCGGCAAGCAACTATGGCAAGCAATCTGTATGCTACTTTTTAAAAAAAAACACTAACAACTGCCATCATGACAAAAAAATGCTGATACAAATCAAGCTGACAAACATGGCCAACTTTCGGCAATATGATTTTTGGGATACAACCATAACAGCTAACCTTTAATGGATTATGGATCTATTTGACGCTGAACCATGTTATGCACAAGCATATAGGTAGACAAGCTGCCCAAACTCATATCTCATAGATACTCATAGGTAAGGAGCACAATAGCAATATTTCTAAAGGAAAACCACCTTGCAAGTTTCTATTACCGAGCTTTTCTATAGGATGGATCTCAAACAGTAAGAAATGCAACTCAAATATTACAACTAAGTGCAATGTATAGACTACCTCTAGGTACAGCAGGAAAAGCAGACATCTATTGTCCATTCCTCCCTGATTATGCAGCATGACAAGGTGATTGAATATGAGCTGTTCAAATGCTTGGCTTTTACCAAGAGCAAAGATAAGCAAAATCATGTGTCGATTGAGCTCTGCATTCTTCTTGAAGGGCAAAAGAATCCAAAAGGAAATCTGGATAGGGATTCCAATAAGAGTGTCTACAGAAATGTCTCGATCCCTACTGCAATGTTAAGTAAATTTTTGACCATCAGCCAGAAATCACAAAAGCAATGGTACTATTTTCTTAAAGAATCAAAAAAACTCCCACACCACCAATAAGGTTCCTAATGCAAAGAAAGCGGCATAGATTTTAAAGAGATCATCTTTTAAAAAACATGACAATTCTTTGTAGTCCTTTGAGAAAAGGCCTTTTAAGAAGACTCTCCATTCGTTAATTGCCATGGTTCAGTAATCATGACATAATTTTATTGCAACTACCATGAAAGTATGAACATCCAAAGGCCTCTACATGGACTGGTTCTGAATGATAGAAGGTATTCATATGTCATCCACAACTAGCATGTCCCATGACAGAGGGGCAAACCACAAAACAATATAAAGGTAAAGGCATGCTTGCAAATTTGACCAAAATAGGAAAAACCATTGATGATAAATATTTTATCCATCCGACTAATCTTGATTTGTAACGTTTTCTTTCTCCAAAATAACTCTTTTTAGGATTGTAGGACTACCCCAGCAGTTTGCATGCCTCATGACAGAGGGGCCACAGTTAAAAAAAAATCAAAGGCATGTTTGTAATTCTGACCAAAAAACTAAAACTTTCTAAGATAAATATTTTCCATCATGTCAGTCTAAACAGCACAAACAACTGTATGTGAACAAAGAAGACATGTTTGTCCAAAGTAGCCCCATGCTAAGGATGGTAGAACTGTCCAGGCTGCACGCCTCATGATAGAGGGGTCATGTAATAATATAATTGAAGGCTTGTTTGTGATTTTGACCAAAATATTTAAAACTTTGCAAGATATATCCTATTAGCATTGGTAAGCCAAATCAATAATTTTTCCCCAACCTAAAGAGCACAAGGATCTGTATGTGGACAAAAAAAATTACATGTCCAAGCAAAAGACACCATAGACATATGCATATATACCATCTATATGGGCACACATTAAATACTACTTAGAATAAAAATGTCTTATAACTTTGAAGGATATATGAGCACAGATTAAATGCTCCTTACAATAAATTTGTCTTATAACATTGAAGGATATATGGACACGGATCAAAAGCTCCATAGAATAAAAAAGTTCCAGACTCTGTGTTGTACTACTATATACCTTCAAAATATTTATCAATCCAGGTTCTTCTCTCTATTCTGTATTAGCTATACCTTCAAAATGCAGCTGATAAACCTCTGGATCATTGTAAGGCGGTCGGGTGAGATTTGCATCCACTATATGCCAACAGCAAGAATATGCAAATTGCATTAAATTCAGTTTGCCAAATCAAATCAACCCAAAATTGACAACAATACATCAAAAGGCAATCCCATGAGATATACAATCAACCACGATAAGCATTTGTTCTATTAAATTTAAACTTCCTAAAAATATGCCAATAATCAAGAATACAAAGCGTCTCTATGAATAGAGCAGACTGCACTGAACATGGTACATAAGAACATCATTTGGACAATAAGACTTAACATAATTTACCAGACCACAACTGCGGAAAAATGCAGGATTAGCTGGGCTTGTTAAAACCTAGTGTTAGAAGCACTCAAAAAGCCATACCAACCATTTAAAGCAGTCACACCATACATATAAACAATAAAGATCACAATCAGCAAATCATCCCATTTCAGTTTATCCTATAATTGTTCTAATAAATGAAAGTGACGGTAAGTATGTAGCAGGTTGTCATACCTGTGGAGGTGGGGTAGCAGCAGGTCTTCTCTGATGGCAAAACTCCATCTGGTCATCTACACAAACAAAATGAATAAACGCAAATGTGAATCGCTAAAACAACAATTAAATCCTCATGGATAACCGAGCTCTAGTAGTAGCTGAATCACACAGAGACCAGAGCTAATGACAAAGCTTGCCCAACAATTAGATGTCAAAATAAAAACCAGATAGCACCAAAAATTAGTAACCATAGAGCACCAAAAATTAGTATCAGCAAGGTCAGGAAGATAAACTGCGTTTCCCATATGAATTGAGTTATACATATTAACCAAGTACTCAACAGTAAACTTTTATTGTCAAAAACCTTACAGGACATTGAACCTAAGTAAAAACTGGAGCACAAATTCTTTACAAAGAAAAGAACCACTGTATCAAAATAGAAATAATAGGGTAAAAGATCACAACAACCTGCAACCATGCCAAATAAAAATGTGACCAAAGTGGCCAACTGCAGACTAATATGACTCTTTGAACATGGATGCAATATACATGTCCTATACATCAGCGTTTCAATGTTTCCCATACCCTTCGGTCCACACTAGTGAGGTCCTTAATCTTGTCCTATGTACAGCCTTCCTCCTCATGCATATGCACAAACAGATGGTGTGCACATCTGCATCGGCAAAGGTAACACAAATCCAATTATACACACACGCATTTCTTAAGTACATGTACATGTACTGATACACTATGAACAAAGTAAAGTACTGCAGTTACATGGTTTAGAAACACTTACACCGAATCGATGTCTCTCAAACCAAAACCATCCATTTTGGGTCTCCTTTCCCTATGGCACTAAAAATCACAGGTAAACCATCGAACTCTAGTTCTTCATCTCATTCATCAAATTTTAGCAAAGAAATTGGGAGAAAGAAAGAGCGTGGGATCATCTTGGGAGAAGGTGGAGGATCTAGAGGCAGATGAACAGGGAAACCCTAGTAAACCCTAGACCATAAAGAGAGGGACAATCGCAACATCGAGCACAGCACAGAGCTAAAAACCAGTGACAAGAACACGACAGGTCTGCCGGCCGGGCGACGGCAAGGAAACAAACATACCGTAAACAAGCAATACGCGAGAAATCAAAGGAAGGTAACCTGGGTCTAGAAGCCTAAATCAAAGAAAAAGTAACAGCATTGGTAAAGAAGAGAGGCAAGGCCTGAAAGCTTTACCATGAAGCCGAATCCTTAGGCTGAGGCAACGAAGGAAACAAACCCGCACCGGAGAGGCTGAGCACCGAGAAACGGCGATCGGGTGGGCGCGCAGAAAGGACGATGGACCGGGCGATGGAAGAGCGAGCCGCAACGGCCGAAGGAACGAGCGGTGATACTCTCGGAGAGGAAGAGCGACACGGCCGAGGAAGCACCGACACAAGAACAATCGCGAAGGCTCAAGCCACGAGGCGTCTGAACTGCGGGCGTGCGAGGCCGGAGAGAACGCCACCGAAAAAACCAGCCCTCGATCCCGTCCCGTCGCAACCAGCAAAAACAGCGATAGCGCTGCGGTCGACGACCGATGACGTGGATAGCACGAGAGGCCCGGAAATCTTCCGGCTTTAATAGATTAGTTATGTATGGGTGATTTCTCTCTCTTAAGAAGAAGCCTGTATTTGTCTACTAATCCACAGATGCCACAGTTGCAATTTTTGTTCATGAACGTTGCCATCTCGTGCTTATCTAAATGGCATCTACTTCCATTGACCACCCCTTGAAATTGTTAAGCAGCCGTGAATGGATTAGAGCAGGATCATATTCATCACGAATACAATTCAGTGCCTGTATTTTTCTCCGTTGTCGCGATCGACACTAGTGTTCTGCTTAGCTTTGTGTCATGCATGAAAAGGAGATGATACCAGTGTTCTGCTTAGCTTTGTGCCGTGACAGAGAGGATAAAGGTTTTGAATCGCGATTTTCACGGTTGGTCCCAAAAAAGCTATAGCAGCTATCACTATCTATCATGAAAGCTATTCTTTGTTGCATTTTTAGTATTATATATATATACACACACACATTTCCAAACAAATTATAAAAATATGGTACTTTAAAATGTACTAATACTTTTATAATAAGAATATGAGTTAAGTCCGGAATTAACAAACATATTAATACATGTCTAAAAGACCGCAAATGATAATTTTATCATAATTTTCTTAACAATAAGTACCTAATCACTGAGAGATATAAATGTTTGAGGTGATGTCTTTTACTAGGTTTTCTTATAGTCCATATTTATAAGAGATGCATTTAGACCTTTTAGTAATATCAGATTTCAAAATATGCCTAATATTTTGACACATAGGCACCTATGTAGGATAGCGGAGTTATTGTTAGCTACAAACTACGTCAGAAAGCAAAGCTATTACTGGCTATAGCGCTTATAGCTAATATAGTGGAACATTGACCCGTAACTTCGCATTTTGAGTCAAAAAAAAAAAAGCTATAACGCAGTTTATAACTAGCTATTTAGAATATAGGAGAGGATACACACAGGACTAGTGCTCCTGAGTCCTGACTGCATGAACAATATGGAGAGACCAGCAACAGTGCTGAACTGTTCAATTTTCAATTTTGTTTAGTTTGATAGCAAAGGACTACGTTGTCAAAGGAAAGCGCCATTGCATTAAATCACCTTAATGATATCCCACTGTTGTATTTCTTTTTTCTTTTCAGGAAATCCTGTTGTTGTACTTTTCAAATTTCAATGGTACAAATATGTATTCATTCTTTTTTTTCTGCACGAATAAATGGGCATGGATTCCCCGCTATTAGGGGTAGCTGCCCCACTGCAGCAACGATTTTTGTTAATTAACCTTTTTAAATAATTTTTAGAAATTCTCTCTTTACGGTGTCCGACATATCCTATGTTATATTCATACAAAAATAAATTTTACTACTAGTAAAATTAATATATTACATTCTCATTCTTGAAATAGTAAAGCTTGGTTTATATATATCCAATAGATAATTATATATAATTTTTCAGAATTTTCTAGCATTTTTCATAATTTTTTTTAAGTATCGAGCAATTTTTGGAATTACCAAATAATAGAAAATAAATTCAGCATATACATAAATGTCGGCGTATTTCGCCGGATAGGACCCCGTCAACGGACAGAGTTGACTACTCCGAGGATGGAGGATAGGGTTCGGTAGAGGCCGTCTTCGCAGTTAGAAACTCTAAAGACTCGCGCGAGGGATTCCAGGGATCAACTGGTCAAGGAACACAGCAATGTATCTAGGTTCAGGCCCCCAAGTTAGGTAATAGCCCTATGTCCTGCTAGATCTTCGTTGATGAAGTGTGGAGGCGATTACAACGGTTCTTTCCGTTCGCTCTGCTCTTTTCTGCTAAGTCTTTCTAGGATCGGATTCAGGGGAGGCCCCCCTTCCCCATGCACCAGAGCTTCCTTATATAGAGCGGGCTGGCTCGGGCAGGTAGGAAGGTGACATCGTACTAATCTATGAGCCATTTATTACACCCATAACTGTAGTCTTATCATACTGAACTACGACTCATTTATTACACCCATCACTGTAGCCTTGTCCTTCAAACCCCATTTAATGTCGTTGCGTGGCTTCGCCCGGTCCGCCCGGGATGTGACTTTCCTGAGATGGGTTAGGTGTTGAGGCGTCAGAGGGATGGGCTATCGTCGTGTCGATAGTAGAATTCCTTGCAATCAATGGTCCTAACACAGCATGTTAGGGGAAGGAGACTTCTAGGCGAAGCCTCTGCCTCATTTCTTTGGTTGCCTTCGTGGTCTAGCAGGTGGGGTCCGAATGCCCGCCCGCACGCCAGGCCGCCACGTAGGCCACCGACGCCTGGCGAGCAGGGCATGATCGCCCACCTGCTCGCCAGGCCGTCACGGGCCGCTCGCCCGGCGAGTAGGGCATGATCGCCCACCTGCTCGCTAGACCGCCATTTGGGCCAACTGATCTGCGACGGAGAGGATACCCCGGTGCAAAGTACACCAACAGTAGCCCCCGGATCCATCCTGGAATGCGCGCCAGTTTCTTTTCAGGCCTCATTTAATGTCGGTGCGTTCCTGGATGGACCCACCACTTCTGAGCACGCAACCGCCTCGGTCCTCCCAACTTCCGCCGATTTTTCTCGGGACCCGAAACGACGCGTACTTTTGCCCGTTCGCGAACCGTCTGTGTGAGGGGCCTATATATATGCGTACCCCCGACCAGCAATTCACGCTTCTTCCGCTTCTCGCGAACTTTGCTCTTTGCCCTTTCATTTTCCTCGTCTCAAAGATCTTGCTTCCGCTCCAATGGTGCAACCCCTTCTCCCTTCCACTGTCGACGAGGGACAGGGTGACATTGCTCTCCAAGATGGCGCCCGAGGGTTCGCTCCACCTTCGCCGTGGAACCCCCGTGTCGCGGTGCGAATCCGGAGAGATTGTTGCCTTCGCCTAGGGGCTCCTAGTGGGCCTAGTGCCGCCATTTTCTGAATTCTTCTTCACTGTCCTTCACTTCTACGAAATCCATCATCTCCACCTCACCCCCAATTCTATTATCTCTCTTTCCATCTTCGCCCACCTCTGCGAGATGTTCATAGGGGTGATGCCCAATCTTCCTCTCTTTCGCTATTTCTTCATCTGCCGCAGCACCCCCGACAGCGGGATCGCGGGGAGCTGCCACTTCCGTCTCTGCGACGGGTCGGCCTCTCGCTACATTCCCTTCCAACCAAAATCCAACTGGAAGTCGTGGCGGAGTGACTGGCTCTACGTCGGCGATGACAGCGGGGTCGACCTCCTCGGGATGCCCTGTGCACAGGCGGAGGTGCACGAGAGCTGGAGCTCGCCCGTCGAGAAGACAGCAGAGCTCCTAGCAATGGCGGCCAGCATCAACCGGCTGCGGCACGCCGGCCTGATCGGGGCGCTGGTGGTCTGGGACTTTGTGGTTCGGAGGATCAGCCCCCTCCGTCGTCGTGCCTGCCCTGCATGGCAGTATACAGGGGACGACGACATGACCCGCACACGCCCAGGCCGTAAGTCCTTTTACCCTTCTCACGAATATATATATATATTCCTTTTCGTGGTCACCATCAACCAACATCCTTGTCTTCTTTTTCCGCCAGGCGAAGGAAACTTGGACGGCCCCTCCATCTCGAGATGGCTGTCTGGACTGATTCCGCCACTACCGAGTGGCATGGATTTTCCTATCGGGGCCTGGCCACTCTGCGATCTGGAGTTCACGGAGTGCCTTTGGATTATCAAGTCGTTCCCGGCAATGGACTCCATCGCCCCGATCTTTGCCGCCCATGGTCTCTCGGTGATCGTGACCAGCCCGGTAGGCGATCAGAGCACAGGCAAACGGCTGATCGCTCCGGACGCCCCGGGCGCGAACCCCAAGAGGAGGGCCCGTATCGGGGACCAAACTTTTGCTACCACCGACTCCACCGCTTCACCAAGCGCGCCCGGAGTGGTGGCGTCTTCATCCGGGCGACGACGTTCGTCGCCCCTGCTTCGTCACCGACCGCACCGACGCCGACTCCTGCGGCGTTGACTTCAACGGCGCCGACTTCCTCGGCGCCACCTCCAGTGGCGCCAACTCCATTAGCGCCACCTTCGTCGGCACCGGCTCCAGCTGATGCCTCCACCCGCCCGGGTGGGCTCGCACTCCCGGTGGCCTCCTTCAGCTTCAAGTCGCCCCTAAGGGCGGCCCGTCAAGGTGCTCCGGCCGCGCAGACATCCGCAGCGCCAACAGACGCGGCGGGGACTCCCGCTCAAGGGCAACCTAGCGGCTCTGGTGGTTGAATGGATGTCGCAGCGCCATACCTTTCGCCCATCTCGCTTGCTTGTCTCGCCGCCGCGCCACCGGCCGAAAGCGTTGTTGTCGAACTTGGCGAGGCACTCACAGCCGTGAACGCCCAACCCAAGCGTCGCAGCAGATGGTGGCGCTGCGCGAGGAGCTGGAGAAGAGGGAGGCGCTGCTGGCCCAGGAGAGGGCAACTGGGGCAGCCATGCTTGCCCGGGCGCAAGAGGCCGAGGCAGCGCAGAGGCAGGAGGTGGAGGAGCAGCGTCGCACGCTGCACAACCTCGCGGTCATGCTCCGGCCAGCTTACCGGCGCATGGCGAGGGCCTTAGAGCCACTGGGAGTGGATCTTCGCGAGCCGCTTCAGCCCACAGCGATGCAGTATGCACACTACATTACTCGGGTTGCCATGGCACTCTCCAGCCTACCAGCCGCCATGGCCGCCCGCTCCATCCAGGAAGGGTGGCAAGTCACCGTGGTCACCGCGACATTCGTGCTGGCGTGCTACGCCAGCCGCGACGCCTCCTTCAACCCAATGACCGTCGTGGACGGCATTGAGGGAGACGAGGCCTAGGTGTAGGCGCGCGTGCACGAGGCCGCGGAGCACGTCGCCAGCATGATGGCGGTGGAGGACCCGGACTCCGATGCGGCGGTAGCGGAGCCGGAGGACGAGGAGGATGATGGGCACATCCAAGTCATCAATAACAGCTGATGGCCCGGGGTGCTTGCTTTGTTTTCTTTGTTTCTGCTTTGCCTTCTTGTATGCCAAAATTATCTTAGTAATTGTAATGAAATTAGCATCTTTTGACTTTACCTGCGTATTTATTTGTTCGCGTTCTGATTGTGTTTGCTCAACTCAACCATGGGGCGACCAGCCCCCAGCCTTGCCATGATGCAAACCTAAATACTTAGGTTAGGTCTATACTTTGGCGTTTCTTGAGTGATTGCAAGCGGCTGCTATAACGCGAACAATGGTTACACAAAACATGCAGGATGTAGACAAATAAAGTCCTAAGTCTTTGCGCAAGGTTGTCACTGACTCCTGCTCTTTTGGAACTTATATCCTTACGATCTCTTGGAACCTGACCGCAGCGTCGCGTGACAAAGCAGTAGGCTCCTAGGAGTGGTGCTCGCGGTGACAGCCAACGGTGCTTCGCAGAGCCAACCCAAGGTGTGCGAGCCACGTTTGAGCACCGTGCCGCACTCGCACTCCTAGTCACCCATCCTCACGACGCAAACGTTGGGCAATTCCTTTTATCAATAAGGAGCCATCAGGTTATCAGGGCCAGTGACAACCACGCACAACTCAACCCAACAGGGTTTAGACGCAAAAGATAAGTCGATAGTGCTAAGGCAAGCAACTTATCTTGGTCATAGGCCACCGGGCGACCAGCCCCAGGCTTGTCACGGGGCCGTCTTGAAGGTTTATATTAGGTCAGTGCTTCGGCACTTCATCTGCGATGCACGTAGTCACTGAAAGCACAATGTTACGCGAGGCATGAAAGAAATATATTAGGGAATGTAAACCCCCGCGTGGGGCTGTCATGGTCCCTTTTTTGGAGCTTAAGCCCTTGTGACTCGGAACCAGCCCGCGGCGTCGCGCGGTAAGACAGCAGGTTCCCAGGAGTGGTATTAGGCCAGCGATGCTCGCGGTGACAGCCAACGGTGCTTCGCGGAGTCAACCCGAGGTGTGCGAGCCGCGTCTGAGCACCGTGCCAAACTCACGCTCCTAGTTGCCCGTCCTTGCCTGATGTGAACGCCGGGTGTTACCGCATATCGACAAGGAGCGGCCAAACCGTCGGTGTCCATGACACCCACGTGAAACATTACCCACCAGGGCACAAGTAGGGAGAATAAAGCGAAAGCCTTCAAGGCAAACAACTTTACCGACCGCTAGTAGTCGCCGATCAGCCAGGGGGAAGCCCGCCCATGCAGCTGATCGGAGCGAACTACCGAGTACTTACAGTTCTTATGGATAAAATTTTCACAACAACTCCACGTTGTAGGAGTTGGCCAACTCTTGGTCGTCCTCAGTGGCCAACCGGATCGCCTCGGGTCAAGATACTGAGACCACCTTAAAGGGGCCCTCCCACCGGGGAGACAGTTTGTGGAGCCCGACATGCGTCTAGATTCTGCGCAAGACCAGGTCGCCCATTGCCAGTGTTCTCTCATGGACCTGGGTGGCGTGGTACCGCCTAAGACTTTGCTGGTATCGAGCGGCACGCAAGGCCACCCGGTCGCGCACCTCCTCCAGAAGGTTGACTTCTTCACCACGATGGTCTTCTTGTCCTTCCTCGCTGAACGCTGAGACGCGCGGCGAGCCGAGCGACAGCTCGGACGGAAGGATAGCTTCTGCACCGTAGACCAGGAAGAAGAGGGTTTCTCCAGTCGTCCGACTGGGTGTGGTTCGGAGTGACCACAACACGGCCGGGAGTTCTTCCGTCCACCGCGCCCCCCACTTATGGAGTCGGTCAAACGCTTTGGTCTTTAAGCCCCTCAACATCAGCGCATTGGCGCGCTCAGCTTGGCCATTGTTCCTTGGATGGGCAACCAAAGCGAAGCATACTTTGGTGCCTATCTCATCACAAAACTCCAGGAAGGCCGCGCTGGTGAACTGAGTGCCGTTGTCGGTGATGATGCAGTTGGCGACTCCAAAACATGTGAAGATTCCGTGGATGAACTTGAAAGCAGCGGAAGCCGTTATGGCACGTACTGCTTCGGCTTCGACCCACTTGGTGAATTTGTCGATGGCGACGAACAGGTGGGTGAAGCCCCCCATGGTCCGCGAGAACGGGCCCAGGATATCCAGCCCCCAGACCGCGAACGGCCAGGAAAGCGGGATAGTTTGCAGAGTTTGGGCTGGTCGGTGGATTTGCCTAGCGAAGAATTGACATGCTTCGCATTTCCTCACCAACTCACAAGCATCCTAGAGGGCAGTAGGCCAATAAAATCCTTGGCGGAACGCTTTGCCGACAAGTGTTCAGCCGGACATATGGCTCCCGCACATGCCTCCATAGATATCGGAGAGTAGGTTGCTCCCCTCTTCCCGAGTGATGCACTTCAGTAGAATTCCGTTTCTGCTCCGGCGGTATAAGTCCCCACCTACCAGAGTATAACACTTGGCTTTACGTGCAATTTTCTCAGCTGAGGCATCATCGTCGGGAATCACTCGATTTTGCAGGAAGGCTAGGATAGGATCCATCCACTGACCTTCCCGACCAAGTGTGGCGATCACGTGGTGATCGCCCGAGTACTTCGCTTGGCCAAGCCTTTCCCCGGATGCTGCACCGGCGGCACCGCCGCCTTCCCTCCCAGACCTGGGGTTGAGGCGGGTGTGCTACCTACCCTCCCTGAGCTGGAGGCCGCGTCACCGTGACCGCCTCCCCACTGAAGTCGGAGGTCATGATAATGCACCGTCGTCCCCGCTCGAATCGGGGCAAGAACGACGGTCGCGACGGTCTTTCTTCAAAGACTCCGACTGTCGGTGTACTTTGCACCGGGGTACCCTCTTCGCCTCAGAAGCAATAGGCCTAAGGAGTGGCCTGGCCCAGTTTGGCGAGTGACCCACGTGGCCTGTGAAGTGACTTGATAAGTGGGCGGGTGTTTGGGCCCCCCTTGTCAGGCCACGAAGGCAACCAAAGGAATGAGGGGAAGGCTTCTCCTCGAAGTTTCCCTCCCCTGGCACCTCGTGTCAGGGTCATTAATTGTAAAGGATTCAGCTTTCGACATGACGACGGCTTGTCCCTCTGACGCCTCTTACCAACCCGTCGTAGGGGCGTCCTGTCCCGGACGGACCGGGCGAGGCCTCTCACCGACATTAAATGGGGTTTGAAGGATGAGGCCACGGAGGGGCATGTAATAAATGAGTCGTGGGTCGACGTGGAAGCTGGAATGATGGGTGTAATTAATGTGTTGTAGATAAATATAGCGCCACCTTCTCTCCTGCCCAGGCTGGCCCGTCTATATAAGGGCGCCTCGGTGCATGAGAAAGGGGGCGGCTGGCGAACGAACCACGTAGAGAAAGGAGTAGAACACAGAGCAGACAGCTATTGTAAACACCCCCACATTTCCTCAACAAAGAACAAGCAGGACGTAGGGCTATTACCCAAGCTTAAGGGCCCGAACCTGGGTAAATCGCTGTGTCCACCAGTTTGCTAATTCCCGGATTCATCGTTGAGAGATATTAGGGTTTCCAACCATGAAGATGCCCTCTACCGAACCATAATTTTCGTCCAAAGGGTAGCCTACTCTGTTCATTGACGGGATCTTGTCAGGCGAAATACGCCGACACCGACCGGGACAGAGGTTCTTGAGGATGTGAGCTGTGAAAACCCGTCCGCCATATGGTTGTCGCGTCGAGGGATATGGATATATCCCAGTCCTTTGAAGTGGCGCTCTATCTTTCTGACTTCCGCCAAGTAGGCGGCCATGGTAGGGTCAGAACACTGAAATTCCTTCCGTGCCTGATTGATGACCAGTAGGGAGTCGCCTTTGACTTAGAGGCGCCAAACGTCTAACGCCGAGGCGGCGCGTAGCCCTGCCAGTAGGCCCTCGTACTCGGCGATGTTGTTGATGGCCTTGAAGTCCAAGGCGACCACGTATTGAAGAGTGTCACCGGTCGGGGAGACCAGGACAACTCCAGCCCCAGTGCCTTCGAGCCTGAAGGAGCCTGAAGGACTAAAATATACATAGATGTCAAAACAAATATTGCCGTAGTAATAATATATTGCTATAACTGCCTTAAACCCTGGTGAATAAAAATGCTTGCTTGCTCCGCTGGTTTGCCCGCCCATATAAGTCCAGGCAAACCAGAACATAAATAGGTGGTTTGCCAACTTATGTAAATTGTTTCTTGCCTTTTCTTAACAAAAAGGTGGAAATTATATATGCGACATAAACATTTTGCATAGGTTCATGGGTATAGATCAAGCGTTTGTATAGTCTAATTTCTTTGGCCTAATTCTTCTTCTGATAATCCAATCAACCTCTGATAAAAAGATAGATCTTGGTTCTATTTCATCTCTTCAAAAAGTTTAGTAATAAAGCTAGGATCACTCGTTGATTTGTACACACCTAGTAGTTAATTAGTACAATGTTTTAGTCAAGAGGCATTTCCCTTTTGATAGATAAAACTAGAACTCCACATTTTTATTACCTTTTTACTTTCTAAAATCATAGGAGCAACAAGTGGCATTGAAAAAGAGACTGCTAGGATCCAGGCATGGAGGGGTGCCAAGGTGATCGAGACTTTTTACGATTTTTGATAGATATCAAAATTTATATTGAGTTAGTATCAAGAGATATAAAAGTTTAAAAGATGAAGGTATAAGTTGGCAGTGGCGGAACAAAAAAGTCTTAGAAGCCTAGTTAAATCTAACTACTTGACGGCCAGAATGAGGGATTGCCCTAGAAAGCTCCATTTTCATAGCGTTTGCAATGGCAAAGCTGCGTTGTATCTCTATTGCTCATCGCTAGGGAGCTTGGGCAGTCGCTCGCTTTGCCTAAGAGGTGGATCCACTGGTGCAAGTTAGTACCTCTTGGTACTAGCTCAATGTAAATTTTAATACCTTCTAAAGGTGATAAAAAGTCTTGAGAAGATCATAGCAGAAAGGACACTGGAGAGTGGCATGACGATAACAGAGAGCCCTGCGGACCAAATCGCAAGCTCAATGCTGCTTGTCATGGCGATGGACGTGAGCTCCCGCGACTCAGTTCGCAGCTTCGTGCAATCCTTCGTATCGTCTCATGAGCACCTCAACATTCTCATGTAAACGTATCGAATAAATGATCGATAGTGATGTATGTAATGAAGGTCCTAACTCTGATTTAATTACAGCCTTTTCTTCCTTGTGTAGAAATAATGCAGGGGTTTATTTATCCTATATCCGTCTGTCGAAAGATGGAATTGAGCCCTAATTTGCCGCAAATAATCTTGGTATGAGATTATTGATATTTTAGCTGTAGAAATTCTCGTCGGTTATAATACAATTTGCCTTTTTTTCCCCTACAAGACAATAGGGTATTGCCATACTGAAATTAATTAGTTTTAGTTATTGGTTAATTATTTAAGATAATATTGACGAAAAGTAAGAAAGGCAAGCAGAAGAAGTAGAGGAGAAGAAAAGGAAAGGAAGCTAAACATCTGCAAATTATGGGGCCAAGTTTGTGTGTGGTTCTGTTGCTGGGATTCAAATTTCAATCCTATAACCTCTTAGTAGTACTCAAGCTTTAGGCACCGCTTAGAATGTATGAATTTTACGGGAAATTTGCAGAGAATAATTCGATTTCCATACAAATGAGAAAAAAAAATTTCCGCATTCCAAATGGAACATTAGGATACAATAGTATGTGATAACCAACTATTCCCTTCTCTCAACAAAAAATTGTAAGCCCCAACCACTACACTAGTTGACAGCAGGGAGCTGACCTGAATTTAGTCCATGATAATTTCATTTTTGGTGGCTTCACTTCCCTCCCAGCTTTATTTTAGTTGATGTACCTAAAACTAGGCCAAATTAGACTTCTAGTTCAAACCCAACTCCCAAAATCTTTGTTTGGACAAATAAAATAGGTACAGCTAAGGGTAACTTTTCCTGAATTTCCATTTTACAGTAGGGCATTTCTTCCTGACAAATCTCTCCTACTAGACAAGATGAAACAACCGCCAAAGAAACAGGTGTGCAAGGGAGGATCATAAATGTGTCTTCTGTGGGTCATAAATTTAGTGATGGTTCGTGCTTCGATCTGGAGAGGATTGGCGATGAATCAAAGTCAGTAACATATCGTTGATGATCTGGAATGAATTTATATGTGAAGCTCAAATTTTGTGTTCTCCCTTTTTCCTCAAAAAAAGGCGTTCTCACCAAAAGCTTAAATTTGTAGGTTCAGTCGGTCTTTTGCATATCCCCATTCAAAATTAGACAATGTACTTCATGCCAGAGAGCTAACCAGGCGTTTTCAGCTTTGCAATCTCTTATTTCACTTCATTTTTTTTAAAAAAAATTGAACTTTATTGTTTTAAAATTTTAGGTTTTCAAAGTACAAAAAAAGTTTTTGCATTTCTTCGGTTTCGGTGGAAGCTATAATTTGTAAATCAACTAATGAAAAATAGTAAATATGCTCGACAAAAGTAATAGACAAATGCAGAGTACTATCCATTTAAATTTTCCATTATTTGCTCGAAGGGTAGCTTGTTAAACAAAACCCAAGTTGAGGGGCCAAAAACCATTCAAGTTTGAATAGGTCTTTTGAAAAAGATAACCAGAGCAGCTTCTGTGATGTATCATTTGTTGTTTACTTGTTTAAGACCTTGGGAAACAAAACATTTTTATTGGGCAAATTAAGCACAAGGGTAACTAATGCATTTTTTTTTCTAAAGCAAAAGCATTAGACATTTGACAACCTCAAAATCATAAATCAAATTTGATGGCATTTCAGGTGGAAAGGTGCAACTAGGGTTAACAAAATCGACCGAAAATCACGAAAATTCGCTATATCGAACTGGTTCGAAACCCTAAATCGATCGGTAAACTGATCAAATTAAAAAATTCAAAAAATTTGGTAAAATTTATGTCATGTAAACCAGTCGAAAATTGGTGAAAATCAAATGATTTTCGATGAACATCGACAAAAATAGCTGCAAAAATCGTCCACAGGAAAAGTTCAATTCGCTAGTCGATTTTCGGTGAAAATCGACCGATTTTTGAGAAAACTGATCAATTTTTGATTTTTTTTTTGATTTTTTTCCAAACCGTTTGATTTCGAAATTCTTCGGTTTTTAGCAATTTTCATTTGATATTTGCGATAAATCGGTATATATACAGAGAGAGAGACGAGCGCGCATTCCAGTCTACCAGAGATCAGTTTCCTGCTGGTGGGCTGTGTACGGCTAGACGATCTAGGCCGTTCGTTTCGGGATGAACGCGGCCGATTGAACGAACAGCCCTGCAGTTAAGTTGGAAAGGCAGTACTCCAAAACCCCTCGATCGAGAGGGAACCACTCCCAAAATCTCGCGCCCCCAAAAAAGGCAGAGGGCGCGAAACCAAGGAGCAGCCCGCCACTCGTCCCCGCCTGCGCGCGCGACCATCTCCCTTGGCGGCGGCGGAGGAGGAGGGGCAGATGGCGCCGCTCGTGCCGGCGTCGCAGCCATGGGTGGAGAAATAGTAAGCGGCGGCCTCTCCCCTTCTTTTTTTGGACAGATTTGCAAAGGAGCCCTCGTGGTTTGCTCTAATTGTGCGTGCTCCTCTTCCTGGCGTCGCAGCCGGCCGAGGCAGGTGAAGGATGTGGCGCACCAGGAGGAGGTGGTCCGGGTGCTCACCACCACCCTCCAGACCGCCGACGTGAGCCCTAACCCTAACGCCGCTTCCCTTCCTCTCCATGTTTTTTTGGGGTTCAGGGAACCCCCTAGGAGGTTGCTTATTTCATGTTTGGTCCCTCGCAGCTGCCGCACATGCTGTTCTACGGCCCGCCCGGCACGGGAAAGACCACCACCGCCCTCGCCATCGCCTACCAGCTCTACGGGTACTCCCTTGCTGGCCATTGATTCCCTTGTTTTGTGTTTTTGGTTTGGTTTCGGTTAGTATCAGTGATACTCAATGATAGAATCTTTGTAAGGTGCGATAATTGCCAACGTAATGGGAGCGTTAGATGGGCCATTGAGATGATTAACCTTAATTTCATAACGTTATGCTGTGCAATTTCAAGAGAATGGCAAGGAAAGGATATGGAGTTTATGTAGGAAGGTGGACAATTTCGTAAGGATGGACCATCAAAATGTTGTGGTGTTTGATTTGTTAGTCAAAGATTGGCATGCCTGGTTTCTAGAATTTCAAGAATTGTGCGGATGTTCGGAAAATTGAAACAATTAATTGGATGACATGGTTAATTCTTAGTCCTAGTTATGCCAATACTCATCAGCACATATGATGTTTTAATGCTTTGCTATTGGACTGATGAGCTGAATGATAGCATGGTCAAATTGTAATTCAAGTTTAAAATTTGGATTTTGATAGGTTAAGGATATAGATACTCCCTCCATTTCAAAATAGTTGTCAACTATTCTACACGCACACACTAAGGACAAGGAGGCACAAAATCTAAGCAAAAGTTAATGGAATTGGATCATAGTTATCCCTATTAAATTACGTATTTCAACTGCTCTTAATATCTTTCACATCATTAAGAACAGGGGTAGAGGATGGAGAAACTACAACTAAACTCTTGATTCTTACAATGTACAGCTATTTGAAATGATGAATTGCTATAAACTAGACAACTATTGCTGGGATAAGTAATTGATTCTAGTATCTTTCCAATAAACTAGACATTCTATACTAGGCTTGAAACGGGAGGAGTGATACATTAAGGTTTTCTTATTTTGCTGGGATAAGTAATTGGTTCTATTATCTTTCGCAGGCCTTTGGATAATTAATATTTGATTTGATTAGAATATATTCAATGTATTCTATGCCATATCTCATATCATATTTAAAGAAGTGAAGTTTTCATGTGATATAACACGAAAAATAGCAAATAGAAGCAAAGTTGCAATTCTTTTCAACTTACAAAGAGCAAATTTGCCCCTTTTATCAATTTTATGCTCATGGTTGGTTACTTTCCTATAATCGTTCGGGAAAGCTCAGTAATCATGATCTATTAAATAAGACATAACATTAGAAGAATTTTTTTCCCTTGCAAACTATGCAAGAATAGTCTCCATAAGTTCAGGACTTCAGGGACTCACTTCAGTTGGAATCCTCTTTGGATGATGCAGTCCAGAGCTCTACAAGTCAAGAGTTCTAGAACTTAACGCTAGTGATGATCGTGGAATTAACGTGGTGAGGACCAAAATCAAGAACTTTGCTGCTGTTGCTGTTGGTTCTGCACGCAAAGGGTAAGTTCATCAAAATTAGGGACCTTTTCATCATTCATATATAGTTAAATTCTTGACTAGTTTTCTCTTTGCGATGGCCTTCAGTGGTTATCCCTGCCCACCATACAAGATTATTATACTAGATGAAGCAGATTCGATGACAGAAGATGCCCAGGTACATCAACTCATGCAGCACTCATCCATCCTTGTTGCTTCAGAACTTATCCAGTAATTGTGAGTTGATGCTATTCTGTATCTGTCCGCTGTCGGCAGAATGCTTTGAGGCGTACTATGGAGACTTACTCCAAAGTGACAAGATTCTTTTTTATATGCAATTATATCAGCAGGTATGTTATAAATGTTTTTTTATAGTTTTTCCTGTGTCACATTATTTATTTTTAATATGTAATTTATGATCCTAATGTGCAATGCAGGATAATAGAGCCACTTGCATCAAGATGTGCAAAGTTTAGGTTCAAGCCTCTTTCAGAAGATGTGATGAGCAACCGCATTTTGCATATATGCAATGAAGAAGGGCTCAATCTTGATCATCAGGTAGCTTACTGTGTTCACTTCAAAATGTATATCTACAGAAAGTATATTCCCAGTTCAATTGTTGCCACAAATTCATTAGTTCATTGTTGACTTATATTGAATGTTTTTTGTATTTTCCATATTAGGCATTGTCCACGCTAAGTGCCATCTCTCAAGGTGATCTTCGTCGTGCTATAACCTACCTTCAGGTCTGATGGTTTCCTGAGTTTGCCTTCTGCATTGTGCTATGGTTAATTTATCTTAATTCCATATACCTTTATTTTGTTGCAGAGTGCAGCTCGCTTATTTGGATCTTCTATATCTTCCACTGACTTGATTAGTGTTTCAGGGGTACATCATCACTCAGTTTTCTTTCCTTCTTTGCAAATGGATAACATACATACGCTACATTACAAATTTTGCTACTTCCTGCATTTGTAACATATTGTTCTACTTGGTGATTAGTGTTTTACAAAATCTTGCTTGCTTGATGATGTTCTCTTGAACTTACGCCCTATTTGGGGGGACTTTAAGCCAGCTTCCGCCCCAACCACCACATAAAAAAAAACTCAGCTTTTAAGCTGCTTTTGGCGTAAACTAGAAGCTACATATAACTAGCAAAAGCTAAAAGCTGGGTACGACCTATTTTTGTAGCTTACTGTTGAGAGAACTAGCTATTTATCAAACGGTCTCTTATAAAAAGTTACAACTGCTTTTCAGCCTAGAAAAGCAAAAGAGCTTTTCAGAAAAGCTACAGCTCCCCCAAACAGACCCTTAGTAAAGTGGATCTTGTATCAATAATTACTGAGGTCCTGCACACAAAGTAGTGGTGGACCTAGAACAAAATTTTATGTATGACGATGTGGATCACTATTAATATACAATAGTAAAGCAAGCATACGAAGGTAAAGTTGTAATCGCACTATAGAAAATACTAAAATGGATCAAGAACTGCAATACACATGTGAACATAGAAAATTGTAGGTAGCACATAAGATATGTACCTTATTAATGAAACTTACACAACAAAGTTATACACTTGTTAGACATTTCTAGCTAATTTGGCACTTGGCACACACAAAATATATAGGGATAAAAAATAAGGTAAAGATTGAGGCAAGAAGAGAACATAATTACATCAATGATGAATAAGCGGTGAGGCCATAAATAAAACTCTATAAATAAGCATCAAATTATACTGTTATTGTGCAAAGTAGATGTACTTAGGGTTCAAAAAACTGAATTTTGAAAAACCGAGCGAAAACCGCTCAAAAACCGTTAGAAACCGAAGGGTTAAGAAATAAAAAAATTTGAAAAAAATCCAAAAATATCGAAAATCGTTAGGTTTTTTGCGAGAAACCGCGGTTTTTCGCGAAAAACAACAGGCCAATTGAATGTTCTTAAAAACGGTTTTTGAGCGGTTTTTAGCGAAAACCGTGTTTTTTCAACGGTTTTCGAGCGGTTTTCAACGCATAAATTTTTTCAATTTTTTTGAATTTTTGAAGTTTTTTTTAATTAAACCGGATTACTGAGCGGTTTTTTTATTTTGAACCGCCGTGGTACGCTCGAAAACCGCGGTTTTCGCCAGTTTTGTGAGCCCTGGATGTCCTCTGGTGTAAGTGTATTAATTTGGGCTATTAATAATTCCACCATTATAATGTCAAACTAACATCGTAGAGAACTATCTTCGTGGTAAACATTAGTACATCAGCTAGATGGTTATAACTTGTAAGTTCCTAGAAATGTAAATTCTGAATCCAAGAACAAGCTGCCAAGTGCCAAATTCAAATCAATTTCTAGCAAGTAGCAAATCAGTTACTAGACATTGCTACCCGCACTCGGTGGCTGTGGCTCGGCACTGCATTGCTGCTCGCACTTGGTGGCTGTGGCTCAGCACTGCATTGCTGCTGGTGGCATTCGTGCACTGCTTCCAATCACCTCCTCGCGCCGTCACCCATGCACCCAATTGCCTCCACTGTCCTTCGCCCCAGCCCACAGCCGCCAGGGCATGCTGCCTCAACCGCTGCCACATGTCCGCTTGGCTGAACGCAGCACCAGCAACACCATGCCAGGGGTTAGGGGTTAGACCTTGAGAATTGGAACTGGCCTTTAGGCTTTGGGGAGACTGATGACTGATCACTAATGGGCCAAGGCCCGTAAACACGCCCTCACCCCTCATCCCATAAACCACACATCTCAGACCACAAGCACTCTGCCATCATTTTACTCTTTTGCCTGCTCTGCTAGAGCTTGTCATAGTGGTGGCTCCGCCCCGACACAGAGTGACCAAAATATTTAGTTGCAAAGGAAATTCACTGATGTGTTTTGGCCTGGAAAATCATCTCATGCCGTGATAAATTTTACTATGCAAAGAGTTGGTGATTTGAACAAATAGTTTAGAGAACTGTTTATTTTTCCTGGGAGATCAAGCTATTTCGTTCATAAAGTTGGCCCTTCCTGTGTCAGGCTATCCCTGAAGATGTTGTCAAGTCACTGCTTGCGGCTTGCAAATCTGGTGAATTTGATGTAGCAAACAAGGAAGTTAGCAATATTATTGCAGATGGATATCCAGTTTCACAGCTGATCTCACAGGTCATATATATTTGCTTTGTGTCTAGATATACTGTAGTTACCTGTTGCTTTCATCTTATCAGTACAGCTAACTGAAGTACTTTACACAGTTTCTAGATGTGATTGTTAATGCGGACGATATTCCAGACGAGCAGAAGGCAAGAATATGTAAAAAGCTTGGGGAAACAGATAAGGTTTGTCTTACTCTTGTTTTTTGTTTTATACTTTTATTAGATTCTAGTTCCTCTTTATGGTCAACTGGAATCGTAGTCTAACTACAATTTCTTGTTTCACCCTTGTTATCTTGAGTTGCATGTTTCTAAAGAGAAACCTAGAGCATAAAAAAAATGAGAAACCTAGAGCATTGAAAAAATGAGAAACCTAGAGGATATGATGGAGGATAGCTAACCTTTCTGTTTCTCTGTTTCTGAGATGTTCCGCATGAGTATTTCAGCAATAGTGATCAAAGTTAAAATTAAAACATTTTCATTTATATACAGTTCAACAATTCCAACATTTTTATGTGGTGTGACATTAAAACCATGCCCTAACGATAATAATATCTCCAATGTATTGGACTTCCCATTCCACTTTTCTCATTATCATTTTTTTTTCTGGGATTTGCAGTGCTTGGTTGATGGGGCAGACGAGTATTTACAGCTTTTGAATGTGGCCAGCGAGACTATTCGCGCTCTTTTTAACATGTCTCAAGGGTTGATCTTCTAAGAGAAGATCATGGAGAGGTATGGTGATGCTGATGACCACCGTCTGCGAGCTCTGGCAAATATCTTCCGTCTCCTTCCCAAGTTCTGGAGAAGGCTAACACCGCTCTCACCAATCACCATACTGCTGTGCCATTTTCCGTAGGCTTTGTGATGGGTTAAATGCGATGAACTCTCGCTACCGAATTCATGTGGTGGTTACCAACTGAATTGTGCCTGAGTATTTCCATTATGACAAGAACTGTTTCAATCTGTCATCTTCCATATCATAGTTCCTTTCTCTTGCTCTTTGTTGATGCCTTGATAGCAGCTAGACTATTCGTGCTCCATAGCACACTCGTTTTGTATGCGTTTTTTTTGTGTGGGGCATTATCGTCACAATTTGTAATATGGTTTTTGCGCAAAAATCGGCTTTGCAATGGCACAGTTTATAACAAAGTTACATGTAATTTGATGCTTAGGTTAGGTTTGGTGATAAATAGGAGTAATAGCGGCGTGTCATTGCCCCTGCGGTTTGAATCCCAGCAGAATCCTATCATCTGTACCCAGAAGAACATGCCCTGCTAGCTTTTTGTGTGTTTGGTAAACAGTAAATGCATATTTAAATGGAATAGCAGTTTCAAATGATAAAATGCGTTTCCAGCTATAGAGAGTGAAAGTGCTTCCATAAAATAATTCTTAACAGTGACCGCACAACAGCGTAATTCATGCCATCCCAAATTGCATATAATTGATGTCATTTCTTTAGTGCCTTTTTTTTTTACCAAGTTTCAGTATAGGCAATGCGGTTTTCTACTGCTATTCATAGTTTCATACGCTCCTTTGGACTTTTCCTTTTTTAACTAGATTAATGCATACTAAGTTTATGTACTACGATTGAGGAAAGGATACGAGAATATGCCGCTTATAAGGAATTTTCAGATAGATGATGCGACAATCCCAGGGGATAAACCCCAGTAATCATCCGTATGTATTTGGTTACGACAAAATAACCCTGGTGGGCTATCTCCGACAACGTAGGACTCCTTGTCGCCAATGACTAAAAAAAAGGAGAGGGTCAGCTGATATTTGGGAATACTTGGACACAATCATTGGAAGAGGAGATAGCAGCCCATTGTAGTCCCATTCCATGCAAGCGTTTTCCTTAGAAGGGAGGAGATGGAACGAGTCTCAAATAAAAATGTACTAGTTCAATGCCCGTGCGTTGCTACGAAAAATAAAATTGATAATGAAACATGAAAGCTAAGCAATAAAATAAAATTTTGATACAAGATCAAACATATATTTATCCTGATTACAAAAGTTTCTACGGTTTCTCCTTGACGAGATATCGCTTCATCTCGTCCTCGCCTTCCTCGACGTCCATCCGAATCACCTCTGCGGCAGCCACAGGGGAGCGGGCTACCGTGCTACTGCTGGTTCTCCCCAACCGCCGCCGCCTTGAGCGTGGACTTCATCACCGACTTGCCCGGCGTCGAGAGGCAGAGCGTGGTGCCGATCTTGTCGATCCCATCCACCTAATCCGCAACCAACACCCACACACGTCAACAACCATCCCAAGCCCAAATCGTCCCAAGAACGCACGCAAGATTGAATCCCACACCGACGTCTCGCGCGGCAGTGGGGAGGTAGCCGACGCGCGCGGGAGATGATAAGGTGTCGGTGTTCTTCGTGACGATGGCGTTGTTGTTACCTGTGTCGACAAAGGAGTCGCTGAACACCAGAATAGCCGGCACCCGCGGCCTCCCGCCGCTGCGCCCAGCCGCCGCCGTTGAGGTCCTTGCCATACGGCTTGAAGTCGGCCTTGGCGAGCGTGACAACGGTGTTATTGTTACCCGTGTCGATGAAGAAGTCGCCGAACACCAAAATAGCCTGTACATGCGGCCTTCCGCCGCTGCGCCTTGCGCTCGCCGCCACCACAATTGTAGGTCGGGAGGTAGCCGGCACCCGCGGCCTCCCGTCGCTACGCCTTGCGCTCGAACGCCGCCATTGAGGTCCTTGCCGTACGGCCTGAAGTCGGCCTTAGCGAGCGTGACGACGGCGTTGTTGTCACCCATGTCGACGAAGGAGTCACCAAACACCAGAATAGCCGGCACTCGCGGCCTCCCGCCGCTGCGCCTTGCGCTCACTGCTGCCACAATTGCAGATCGAGAGGAATGAGGAGTCGGGAGAACCGTGGTTTGTGTCGCCAGCTATCGCAAGGAATGGAAGCGAAAAAGAACAGACCGTTTTTTCCATCTGCCGGTTCGTTTTTTTTTCGATTTAGAAGTGGCTTGGTGGTGGAGAACGGACGTATCACCACCAACTCAAAATTAGAAGTAGTTGAGATATTTTCCCTATTAACGTGGAGTAATGCTAAGAGAATCACTAGATGTATACCATTAGCAATAAATCTACGAGTTAGATATCTGCACTTAACGCTCTGTTTGTTTGGGCATTTCTCTTTTTAATTGGGCTTTTTCAAAAACTATAAGTCTCCGTATAACTAAAAACCAAAAACCACATGAGATAAGCTTTTTTGGTTTATTGGGGTTTGTTTTTAGACCAATATCACTAAACTTAAGGTAAAATTACGTACATCTACCATGTATAAAAATGAACTGTTAAGCTAAAAAACTAGCTTTGAGCTATAAGCAGTCATAAAGCTTAAGTTGCTTCAGCCTTTTAACTGAAGCAGCTTAAAATTCATCTGCTTTTATACATTATAGAGGTAGGTAAATTTACATTAACTTCAGTGGCATTGGTCAAAACTAACCCTCAATAAGGATTTTTTTAAATAATACATTTTTTATTCAAATTGCAAAAAATACCTTGATATAAAACAATTGCAAAATTATACCTCTGTCACCATATGGTTAGGCGATAATAGCGCAAAACACAGAAAAAAAACTAAGTCAGTACTGATGTGGCATCTCTATCTCCAAATAAAGGGGTGATAGTCCTCTGTCGCCAAATGGTTTGGTTACAGAGCCCCAATCCAAATAAGTTTTAAAAATTATGAAATTTTTTTGGAGGAAACTAAATTTATGAGGAACATTTTTGCACTGATTTCACTCGAAAATTTGCGTTAACATGTGAGCATTAATTATTAAAAATTAGTGTTATTTTGACGGTTGCTAGAATTTTAAAGTTTAACCTAGGGTTCAATAAATTCAAAAAAAAATCATATTTGTCAGTGATAATTCATATAGTATTTTTACAAAATTATTTGTCATTTACTTTTTAACAAAAAATTCAATTTTTTTGTTCCTAATTCTCTTTCGGTGTACGATAAATTTGACAATAAATTATAGTAAAACATTGAATAAAACCCGACATTAATATTGCAAAGTGCAGTAAGTACAACAACTACAATAGCATAGCATGTGAACTACACCTAAGATATATACATGCCTTAGAGAATTCATAAAACTGGGATACAACATAGGTACATACCTCTGGTGAAGGACTAAGTCACAAAACTATACATTCTATGGTCATGATTGTCGGCATAGGTCACTATATAAAAAATAATAATAGTTATTTATTGATTCGAGTACTACGTATGGATACCTAACAGGGCTTAATGTAACATCATTGTCAGGATTCGGAGGACTCCGAGGACGCAAGGTTCATGGCCTAAGTAGCAAGAAATCGTCATCATCATCGTCATTTGTATGGTTAGGAGCTAGCCCTCCATCAGTGCTGGTTGAACGTCATCTTACATTGTTGCTCAAACGGCCTGTTATAGTAGTGCTTGAACGGCCTATTATGATAGTGCTTGAATGTCGAGCTCTAGCTGATATGAAATCATCATCATCATCATCATCATCATTTATATAGTTAGGAGCAAACCCTCCTTCGGTGGTGGTTAAACGTTCTCTTGAACTTTCTACTACAATAGTACTGAGTGAATCTCTACCCCTCCAGTTAGATCCTCTTCTGCATCTTCTGCGTGAACCAGTCATCACACCCCCATCAAAGAGTTTATATATCGCTATGAATTTTGGGATATCTTTATTCAGCAACTATTTATCTTTCGGAAATGACTAACACATAAGACAAGCATACGGATTAGTGAACTTATGGATAATGCTATAAGGATTAGTAGGGTGAACAAATAGGAAATAAAAAGGCATAGATTTGTTTATATATTTTGGCTTTTAAGTAAGAAAAAAAGAGAAAAAAACAGTGACTAAACAAATAGGGCCCTACTGTATTTGCCAAGTGTAGAAAAGAACCGGTCAATTGTTCTAAAATTAAACCAGGGTATGCATTTTATTAAAAGATTACATAACACAATTACAATTACTTTTGCCCTTCTTACTAACCGCCGGTCGTAAATTCTCACACGCGAGGATGAATTTAGATCACAGAATGTGCCATGTTGTACAAAATTTTTTTAAAAGGAGAAGAGGCGAAGAAATTTGAAACAAATGGAGGGCCATGCCGCCATGCGTTGCTCACTTGCCTGGAGTGCGCATGACCATCTCGCGTTCGAGCGCTGCTCGATATAGATGCTCACGAAGTCAAGAGTGTGGGTGTGTCTTGAGATATACTAGTTCAATACCCGTGCGTTGCTACGAAAAATAAAAAAGAAATAATTGGCCGACTATTAATTACCAACACTAATAAGAGATTTGGTTTATAATAATCAGTCATATTTAAAGAGATATGGCTGGTTGCAAATCAGAAAAAAATAATTAGCTATAATAACCGATACGTTTGTTGCTTGGCTATTGGCCTTTTTAAAAAGACACGTATAAGTGAGGCTATTTTATGAGTCAATCCTTTTAACGAAATGAGAGAGCTCTAGCCAATTTTTTAAAAATAAATGAAATTCGAAACCGAAAGTTCAAAGCCGCGTCTCCTCACTCCCCTCGCACGTGCCTCGCCGTGGTCACTCCCGTCACCCGCGGGCGTACACCGAACTCCCACCGCCGCCGCCGGCGACGATGCCTCGCAAGGCCTCTTCATCCTCAGGTACGTGCCCCGACCCCTTCGTACCTCGCAATTCCCCAAGCAAGCCCGCTTTCCCGCACCGACTCTGCCTCCCAAAAACCCTGACTCCCTCCCAGATGCGCGGCTCAAGTGGCGGAAGCGGAAGCGCACCCTGAACCCGTCCCCCACGAAGCAGTCCGCCGCGGCCGACCACTCCGACGACTCCGACTCCGCCGCGGCCGCCGCCGCGAACGACGACGACGACGCGCTCCACGCCTTCGCTAACGGGGCCGAAACCCTAGGCGGCGGCGATGACGACCCCGTACTCGATCTTCGCGAGGCTGAGGTGCTCTCCTCGGCCGAGCCCGTGTCCGCCTTTCCCGACGCCACCTGCCGCACCGTCAGCCGGCTCCATCCCTCGGTACTCGCCGTTGTCGCGGCCGAGCGCTCCGCGGCTTCCCCCGCCCCCGCGCTCGAGAACATTTCGCACGGGCAGCTACAGGTGCTGTCGGCCATGCTCCCCGACCACCCGTCCTTGTCCAACGACCCTGACAAGCCGTCCTCATATGTCTGTACTACGCCTCCACTCATGGAGGGCCGAGGCGTGCTCAAGCAGTTCCATGGCAAATTACTTGTCGTTCCCAGGCACTCAGGTTTGTTTGTCGCACAAAAAATGCTTATTAATGAGCTATACTGGCAGAACAAAATGTTAATTTTAAGTGCTTGGCGATGTGGGTTGATTTGTAATTTGTAGATTGGTTCTCACCAATGACGGTGCACAGGTTGGAGAGGCAGGTGGTGCCTCATTTCTTCTCAGGGAAATCCCCAGGGCACACACCAGAGAAGTACATAATGTTAAGAAATAAGGTGATTGCGAAGTATTTGGAGCGCCCTGCCAAGCGACTTGCATTTGCTGAGTGCCAGGGTTTTGTCACGAGCTCGGTTGAATTGTATGACCTGAGTAGGATAGTTAGGTTCTTGGACACATGGGGGATCATTAATTACCTAGCGGCTGGATCTATGCATCGGGGTCGGAGGATGGCAGCATCACTAATCAGGGAGGAGCCAACAGGGGAGCTGCAGCTGCTGTCTGCACCATTGAAATCAATTGATGGTTTGATTTTGTTTGATCGGCCAAAATGCAGTGTCCGATCAGAGGATATTGCTTCTGTGGCGTCAACTTCATCTGCTCAAGAGGTGGCACATGGTGATACTGGTTTTGCAGATTTGGATGAAAAGATTTGGGAGCGGTTGTCAGAGAATTTTTGTAGTTATTGCTCACAACCTTTGCCCAGCTTGCACTACGAGTCACAAAATGAGGTGAGTATTCATTACTACTATGCAGATATTTTTCATTCTTCATATTTAGGAAACCCTTTAACCACATCTTTAGGACTGTTGATTATGCAATGTTCTTCACATTTATACTTCATGGTTTCCTTTTGTAGAATGATACTATATTATTGATTTTGTCATGTTCAAAATTTAGCATTGGCTTTCCAAATGACTGACCATGTGAGAAGGAACTGATTAAGAGTTTAAGACAATGATATTCTATGCTATGCTTGAGATGTTCAATATTTGCTTGCTGAAACGTTAAATTGAAATGTCAATTATCTCACAATCTCTACAGTCTACAATGCTATAATCACACATCAATTATAGTTTAATTCCGATGGTGTGATAGTTATCCTGATGTTCCTTTGTTTGAGGAATTTTCAGAGGAAAAGGCTTGGATCTTACGCTACATAATGTTCTAATGAACTTGTAATACGGTTTTTGTGCGTAGCAATGATATTTCAGGTTTTAAGCTCATTTGCAGTTTTACGTACCAAAAACTCATAAAAATGATGTGATGATTTGTTTAAAAAATATGTTGTTTTGATACCAGTCTATGCAAATTACCAACGAAAATGTTTTGTAATGTGACAGTTATTAACTTCATTTTATTCTAGTGTAAAGCGGATCTCTAAATATGTACTGGATTGCTAATGACAACATATGTATTCCTACCTGCTTTGATTCACAGTCACAAATGGGCATGTGCCCACTAACTGTTATGTCACAACCACACGATACTCTACTGCACGGTATCTGCAGGCCTGTAGTCAGTTTGGCTCTTAGCTGGTGTTGTTAGTTAATGTGTACTGGCTCTAAGTAGCTCACTTAGCCATATATTGTCTATCCCACTTGTTGCTATTCATTGCCTGCCCGTAGCAACTCCACAGGCCATCTCAAATAGTCATGCTAACTTTCTTTGCTTTACTTCGAGCAATAAGATGTGGCCTTTAAGCACTGACTCCTGTTTGTCTGAAAATTGAGATGTAACACAGTGCTAAGTTTCCATGGGTTTTAAGTTGGTGCGAAGCTCTGAACCTAGAAACCATCCCATCCCACTAGCAAGCCACTTATGGTAAATGGACATGCTTACAGATTGGAAATGGAGTTTCATGTCCTGTCAAACAGAGACTAAGCATGCCTCAGGACTCATTGGATTAATCCATCAATTATGCTGTGACTAAGTTAATGATTTTCAAGTATATGCTTCCGTAGTATCTGAGCAGCAGAGTGTATGTTTAGCACACAGTTTTATTACATCTATATTAGGTGTGCTAGCACTTATCAATTCTGGAAATCCTTATCTCTAACTTGGTAGTATATCAGTTTAGAACGCATATATTGAATATCTATTTGTGTTGTGTAACCTTTTGTATAACATGTTCTAAGGTGTACCATTTGATTGTTGTTAACAACATAACAAGTGATATGAATTGACTGGGGGTATTTTAACTTTAATGCAGTATCTCTTTAACAATTGTTTGCCCTGTAGATATGTTTAGTTTCAGTACGTCATGTGCAACCCACATGTCACTCTTTTGCATGGTACGTGCAGGCCTGTAGTCAACATCCTTAGCTTGTGTTATTAGTTATGTGCACTAGCTCTCAATAGCCCATGCATCCATATATTGTCTATCTCACTTGTTGCTATTCATTGCCTGCCCCTAGCAACTCCACTGGCCATCCCAAATAATCATGCTAAACTCCTTTGCTTTACTTCGAGCAATAAGATATACCAGAAGCCCAGTTGTAAAAGTTAAAATAATGATTGTTTTGGATGTGCTGATAAATGATGGAGCCCTTAAGCATTGACTCTTGTTTGTTTGAAAACTAGTCATGTGCTGTGCGTAATATGAAAACTCAATTTGTGACAAAAATTTATTTGCAAAAAGCACTAACCTTGTCTGAATAATACTGTTCAATTTGAATGTACAATGGTTGAAACTCAATTTGTGATAAAAAGTTTATTTGCAAAAAACACTAAATGGCAAAGGTGGTTAATTAAAGAGCAGGCAAAGGATTTTTTCTGTTCAGGTAAATGTTCATGATTATCTATAATTCTCTACCATCATAGCAAGTTTATTCTTCTTTGTTTTGTAAACTCTCTCTTTTTGATAGAAGTGCTAATAAGCTTACGGATTGAGCAGGCAGACATTTCTCTTTGCTTGGATTGCTTCCACGATGCAAGA
The DNA here is from genome assembly GCA_036346375.1 of Guadua angustifolia. Taxonomy (NCBI): domain Eukaryota; kingdom Viridiplantae; phylum Streptophyta; class Magnoliopsida; order Poales; family Poaceae; genus Guadua; species Guadua angustifolia. The sequence continues at coordinate 7,447,343 of CM070522.1, forward strand.
TTTGTTGCTGGGCACTCAAGCTTAGATTTTCAGAGAGTAGATGGGAAGAAAGGTGGATCAGACAATGACGGGGACAGCTGGACTGATCAGGAAACTTTACTATTGTTGGAGGGCATAGAGAAGTACAATGATAACTGGAATGATATTGCAGAGCATGTCGGAACAAAGTCAAAGGCGCAATGTATTCACCATTTTATTCGTCTTCCAGTGGAAGATGGTTTGTTGGAGAACATTGACGTACCAGAAGCATCTGTTTCATCTAAAGTGCAAAGCAATGGATTTCTGCATTCAAATTCCAATGGCAATACTCCAGGTGTCTTCACTATTTACTCTATTGACAAGCTTCTCATTTTTTACAATTTAACTTTTGATGGTTACACAATGCTTCAGGCTTCTCCATTTTGTAACACTGAATTATTTGCCTCAGGAAGCTTTCCTCAAAGTAGCCAATCTGGACACCAGCTTCCATTCATTAATTCCGCTAACCCGGTCATGTCACTGGTGAGTGATTGTATTGCTCAATTCAATTTTAGGTGCCAAAATGTCTGAATTGTTTTGCTTATAGTTATGTTAACTGCTCTTTTCATATGTCCAACTTTTAGTGATGTAAATACATCTAGACTGCAAATTTCAAATTTCTTTAACTGAAATATTTGTGAATCAAAGCCCATGCTATCTTGAAGACAAATCATTTGTGAATTTTGAAAATTGAGTTGCAACTACAGTAGTTGCCAGCCATGCACTGTCACTGCTAATCTAGACTTCTATGCTGCGGTACTGTAGAACTTTACTCAATGCATTAGTAGATAGCTCGTTGCAGTTTATTTGACTGATCAAGCGTAAAAAGCTGTTGAACAACATAGAAATCTGGGTTTGAAGGCCGTAGAATGCGTTATCACTTTTTGTCAGCATTAATAGCTTATTGCCATTGATTGAATTCTCAAACTCAAAAACACCTTATTGAGGGCACTGGAGGTATATTGTATAGACAATCCAGTGTTTGGTAGGAATCCATGTACATTTGATGTGGAAATATCTAGTGCATAACCCAAATTTAGTGTTAGCGTGATAACTCCCAACATGAGCCGCTGTTGGATGAGATTTGGAAGCATCACATCTAGGTGAACCTGAGGAGCAGAGGGGTGGATTATTTTGTGCATAACCTCCTCATAAATTGTGGATCACAGTGCTATTTTCTTGCTAGTCAGCAAATACAGTTTTGTGTGTTATACATCTGTTCAGGCTGCTGTAGATCCTTATTATATATCTTGCCACACACTTCACAAACATTTTGGCAGGTTGCATTTTTGGCCTCTGCAGTAGGACCAAGAGTAGCAGCATCCTGCGCAAATGCAGCGCTATCTATTTTGACAAGAGATGATTCCAGGTGAGTCACCTACATGCTGAACAAGGGATGTCCAGTGACGCAATTAATGAACACTTAATTCCAAAATACCGTATTGGTTATATAATTGGAAATGCAAGTGTTCAGTTTTGGATGTTGATACTTGTTTTATTTTATTTTATGTTTTTTGTTCTCACCTTGCTGGAGTTATCTTTTGACATGATCTTTTTCACTGTATTAAGGATGTGTTCAGAAGGCAATGATGTTATGGGTTACACTGCTCGTCCAAACTACAGTAACCGCTTTATTCCCGAAATTAGTAATTCTGTTTGTTGTATAATCTTATTTGTTCAAGAAATTACCGGAAATAATCTTATTCTAAAACAGATGCCTCATCACCCATCTCTCCGGAAAGTGTCAAACATGCTGCAATGTGTGGCTTGTCAGCAGCGGCAACAAAGTGTAAACTTTTCGCGGATCAGGAGGAGCGTGAAATTCAGAGACTAACTGCCACCATCATAAATTATGAGGTTCATCAGAATGCAAAAGTTCAATGTGATGCAATTTTGTTATGATGGTGTTTATAATCTAGTTAGCTTCATATTTTTGTGGCATAGTTTTGCATGTACTGTGCACAGCTGTTGTGTCAGATCTTGCATGTTAACTTTATGACTTGAAGATGGAAGACTTGAAACCTGATTCTGAATTGTAGTAGCTGTAGCTCCAGAAGAGCCTTTTGCTATTTTTTTTTCATAAAACTTTAGATCACAACTGTCCTTGACATATTTTCCTGGTCTGGCCTTTTCCGTAGTTCAAAATTTATACTGTCGTTTCAGATAAATGAAACAAACACTGAGAAAAAGCAAGAGAGGTTTTGAGCATAAAAGAAGGCCATAAGCCACTGGAGGAAAAACAAGAACACTGGGTCCGTTTGGAAGGTTTGGGTTTTTGCTTAACGTAGCTGAGTTTTTGACAGGTCTTGCTGATTCTGGGTAGTTTTGAGGGAGGTTGAAGAAAACAATTTGTTCTGTTATAATATTTGAAATGATTTGACAGAAACTTCACAATTCAGGGTTATGCCTAGTTTTTTACTAAAATCTGAGAGCTAGGAGGATCCAGCCAAGTTTGATGTGCGTTTTGGTTTTGAAACCTTAACTAGCCTGGAACCTCTGTAGTTTTCACCAAGGTGCTAGGTGCTACTCGGGCGGTAGACCAGTGCCTAGCACCAATCGCCGATTAGGTGGGCTAGGCAGCTGCCTAGGCAGGGTAAATCAGCCAAAGTGGCTAGGTGGGAGGGTGGAGGCTAGCATCTAGGCGAGCTAAGTGGCCTCCTAGGAGAACAGTGAACTTCTGTAAACCACTTGTAAATTGCAACCAATAATCCTCCAGGAACTGACTGGTTCTAAATGTGCTGTGAAGAGTTGTTTGGTCCCTTTACTTTTATATTTATCTTTTGGAAATTTATACTTGTAATCTAGGAAATCCACCAGTGTAGTTTTCTACGTAGCCTGTCCCAAGCCAGGAAAAAGGAGGAGGGTTGTGATAGGATTGGCGAGCAGACGTAATATATATATATATTATATATATATATATATATATATAGCCTCCTCATGGAATGAAACCTAAGAGAACCATGACTTGAGATCGAAGGTTTAAGGGTTTTTGGACTTTGATTGGATTTCATTCCTAACTTACCCTAATTTGTTTTGAGACAAAAGGTTTGATTGTTGGTTGTTGATAATGCAGGGCGGATTAAAAAATGATGATCTAACTTTAAGTATGTCATTACCATGGTCCTGTAACAAACTAGGTATTTAATACTACTTTTATTGTTCTCACTCTTATTGTCTGCCATGACACCCATTTGCAGTTAAAAAGATTGGAGTTGAAGTTGAAGCAATTTGCGGAGGTTGAAACCTTACTTTTGAAGGAAAGCGAGCAGGTCGAGAGGATCAGGCAGGGATTGACAGCTCAGCGTGCCCGGATGATGTCAGCCCGGTTAGCTTCCACTGGAGGCACTGTGCCAGGAGGCAGCAGCACCATGGCATCAGATCTAACGAATCAAGCCCACCCTCAATCGCCAGGAATGCCAGGCTCGATGCCTCAGGCCAACATGCCAGCGTTATACGCTAACATGCAGGGGCATCAGGCCCAGATGGCTTTTTTGCAGCAGCAGCAGCAGCAGCGGCAGCAGATGCTCTCGTTCGGTCCTCGCTTGCCGCTCTCAGCAATCCACCCCGGCTCAGCCTCGTCGGCACCCTCTGTCATGTTCAACCCCGGCATGCCCAATTCGGCAACTCCTAATCATCATCCAATGATGAGACCGCCCTCGGGGGACAATTCGAGTCTAGGTTAAGAAGAGATTTTTCTCGCGACGTTAGCTTTCTGGGTCGTAGCTCTAATCCGTGACCGTGAACCATTGTAATTCAGTTGCAGAATGGCACGTAGAAGTATTTAGTCATTAGGTTTTCCATTGGAGTTTTTTTTTGCCGTTTTGGGTTGCTCTGTCTCAGAGCTCTAAAACTGTCTGATAAGTCTGATGTTCCAAGTGGCTAGGCAAGGTTTCGTACAGGGAAGGAAGAGTTTCATCCTGGTGCAAGTCATCTGTGCTCCTAACACGTGTATTCTTTACCTGGAACTGTGGTTTATATTTTTGGAACCTTGGCGTTCCTGTATACTACATTCTACTCTTCAAGAGATTTTCAGAATGTGCATCTGAACCGAGACGAACGCAGCTTGTGGCTGCCATGTTTGTCGCCGAAACTGATTTGCAAATGCCGCAACGTTTCTTCCGTAGAAAACTATACAAGATTTTTTTTGTTTCTTGGCAAAGGTATGCCTATGTGCTCACATATGCCACGTGCACAACTGCACACTACTTTGTCGTGTAAATAGCAAGCAGGACTACACCGGGAAAACAAATCAACCAAAAGGCCGAGGCAGAAGGCGATTAAAATTTGGTGAAATACTACTTCCAGCAAAGAAAAAAAAACCTGTCAATGAAGAATTTCATCGCTTTCCTAGCCCTACTCTTTTTAAAAAAAAAAAAAGAAAAAAACCTCTCTTCCGAAAGAATTTGTCAATATATTGACCCCCTCCGGAAGGAAGAGGCGCAGCAGCAGACGACTGCTATGCCTCTGAAGCGTAGGAGCCGACACTCCTACGGTAGTCAAGCGCGGAAGCGGCTAGCATGCGCAGAAGCGGAGCCAACGAGCGCGGGAGGAAAGGGTGCTGCGGAGGAGCGCAGGAGGCGCTTCCACAGTGGAGGAGCATGGAATATGCCTTCGGCGGTAGAGAGGATGTCAGATTTGCAAATTCTTTTAAAAGAGGGCTATTATTGAAAAAAAAAAAGATGAGAAGGGAGCTAGAAAAGTGATCAATTCTCAAAAGGAAAACCTCATTAAGCCAATGATATAGGAAAGGCAATTAGACAAATCTGATCCAAAGTAATAGGCCCCTCGGCTACTAACCAAAATCATAATACAATGGCAAGAAAGATGGCTTCCAAAATGGGGACAAAGCGAAAGCAAACCAGTCATCGTAGATGAATCCGCGATAACACGCTAAGACATGACTTCCAAACTAATGTTTTCTCCTCCACCTCACAAAAATTGTACCTAGGAGCTCTCTGCCCTTCCACATTTCTTCTCTTCTCTCACAAACTGAAGAAGGTTTTTTTTTTTCTCTGTTTAGATTAGTATGCTTCAGAGGGGGCAGGGAGGGACTTCGAGTGTAGTGCCGGCCTGGATCTGGCCCCAGCCGATGAGGCGCCAATGCTTCTCGACACGGCGGCTCAGGGCAACCTTCTCTCCTTTGCTTGTGCAGACAGGCGCAGTGAGCTGGAGCTTGGAAAGATCGTTCTTAACAGCAACCACACGGGCACCTGTTGACATAGATCCGATGTTAAGCATCAGGATCTCACCCTTTGTGAGCTTGGAAACCTTCCCAGCCTTCTCTGTACCCTTTGTCCTCACACCCAACAGCCTTCGAAGGAGGAAAAAATTGATCTGCAAAGCAAGATCCAGGATTAAGTAACAGATATTTATGTCTGACTGAAATCTTAAAGCAACAAAGTTTTGACAAACCTCAAGTTCCACGTATACATCAGGAAGCGATCCGACTTCACCCAGAACCTGGCCAACCAGCCTATCAGCACGCGTCAAAGTTGGATCCATGGTTGTTCCCACACCAATAAGCCCTCCTGGCACAGCAAATTGCAGTTCATTCTGCTCAGCATAGAGCGAGACAATCCTCGAGTAGATTGGGGTGCATTTGATGTTGCCACTATCATCCTTCATGACAATGCCAGGACGAACTTCAATGTTCTGGTTCACCCTCAGAACACCCTGTAAATAAGCATAATATTTACAAGAGAAAACAAAACACTGACGATATATTTGTGTTCCATGACAGAGATCTGCATACCCTGAGGATGCTGCCACCTGCTACACCACCCCTAATTTCATCAACCTCTGAACCAGGCTTGTTAACATCAAAGGAGCGAATAACAATCATGTTGGGAGGTGAAGTGAAGTTCCTTTCAGGAATGGGGATTTTCTTCACGATGTATTCACAGATCACGTCAATGTTGTACTTCAGCTGGGCAGATATTGGCACCACAGGAGCACCTTCAGCTATTGTGCCCTGTACAGATGAAAAAAAAGGATCAAACCATGAAAGAAAAGACATGTATTATATAACAAGAGAGATGATAGCCAGTAGTGACCTGGATGAATTTTTGGATTGCTTCATGCTGGTTCATCGCTGCATTTTCCTGGATCAGATCAATCTTGTTCTGCAGAATGATGATATGTTGGAGACGCATGATTTCAACAGCTGCAAGATGCTCAGATGTTTGGGGTTGTGGGCAGCTTTCATTCGCTGCTATCAAAAGCAATGCTCCATCCATGATAGCAGCTCCATTAAGCATTGTAGCCATGAGAATGTCATGCCCCTGTAGGAGATACAACAACAACAACAAAACCTTTTAGTCCCAAGCAAGTTAGGGTAGACTAGAGTTAAAACCCAAAACGATCCGCTAACAAAAGGAGGAAGAGAGAGATGAGTAAGTAGAACAAAGCCTAAAACTATACAAAAACGAGGCATAAAGCCTAATCAAGGTTCAGGCACGTGTATAGCTGCTTTCCACGCACTTCTATCCAAAGCCAACTCTTTCGATATATTCCATCCTTTTAAATCCCTTTTGATTGCCTCCTCCCAAGTCAAATTTGGCCGGCCCCTACCTCTCTTCACATTATATATATATAATGTAGGAGATATATATATATATATATGCCCCTATAGGAGATAACATTATATGCCCCTGTAGGAGATATATATATATATATATTGTTGACACACATTGTCTTTTCCTAATATCATCTTCAACCAATAAAACCAATATCTAATGGCCCATTAGAGAACAACTCTAACATGATTCCCAATTCTTCTATCAACACCCTCAAGTATTTGGGCATATACCTTTTACACCCCATTTGGTTGCCAAGAATTGAATTTAATTCATTCGATTGGATTCCAAATCCAATTCTAGGTGAATTTGAATTTGATTCAAGCCAATTCAAAATCCAATTTTATAGTGTGAACGCAAGTTGAAATTCAAATGCCGAACTTTTAGCACGTGGGGCCCACACATGTGAATGGGCCCATTAATGTGTATAAAGTGGCTCCTCTACACTTTGAACCATCTCTAAAAAAATAAGCCAATATCGCAAAAAAAAATTAGTGTGAATGCGAGTTGAAATTCTAAATACCAAACTTTTACTTAATTTTGTGGAGTGAATTCCAGATAAATGACATGTGTAAGTTCAGAATTACTAGCTCTGTCATGCCTCTTGGAATTGGCTTTGGAATCATCAATTCAATTCTAGGTGGCTGGCTGGCAGCCAAACAGCTACATCCTTCAAATTGAATTCCAATTCCACAATTCCAGGCCGGCAGGCCCAATACCTTGGTGCCAAACAGGGTGTTAGTGAAAACAGCATTTGTTATCTACAGCTTGATGCAAGCAACCAGGGTTTGAAATTTCGTTTTCGGTTCACATATCAGAAGTGGGTGAAATCTCAGAATTTCGGATTAAATTTGGTCAAAATTCAAAAAGCAAATTTGAAATCTGGAATTTTTGAACCGAAATTCGGCCGAAATTGCCAAAATCTCAGAAAAATTTAACCAAGTGAAAAATGGTCAAAACGATGTTGAAAATTTTTGCGGATGGTCCTAACACATCACTAATGTTTCCATAAAAATTTCAGATGACGATCAAGCCTGAGGAATTTTTAAAAATTCTAACAATGCTACTGTCCTAATAAAAGGCTAACCGGCAAATTTTAACCGAATGAAAAATGGTGCAAACCATGTTAGAAAATTTTGAAAATTTTTGTTGATGGTCCTGACACACCAATAATGTTCCCATAAAATTTTTAGATGATGATCAAGCTTGAGGAATTTTCAAAAATTCGTACAGTGCTACTGTAGGCTGACCAGCAAATTTCAACCAAATGAAAAATAGTTCAAACCACATTAAAATTTTTTGAGAATTTTTGTGGATGGTCCTGACGCATCACTAATGTTCTCATAAAATTTTCAGATAATGATCAAGCTTGAGGAATGGTGTCCTGATAAAAGCCTTACGGTGCTATATGTATTGCTTCCATAAATTTGATTGAGCAACCAAAACAAGTTGATAATTTTTTAAACTTTTAGCGAAGGGTTCTGAGGCAATGCTTAGCTCTCCGAAAAATTTTGGATCATGATTACATTCGAGCGAATTTATAAAATTCTGACACAGTTACTGTCTCAATTATGCTCATTTTGTTTTTGAGTTTTTAAATATAACAAATGGAGTTCAATTCTAAAATCAAACAGTGTTTCTGTTATTTTAATAAAACATCTCAAAAATTTGGTTTTCCAACAAATTTTCACGGAAGATGACATTCTTAAGGATTATTGACCCAATTCTAGTCCTCAAAAGTCAAAATCTGGTCAAAATGCCGAATTTTCGAAAATACTGTAGCAATTTGATTTTTTTAAAAAAATCCAAACGGAATTTTGAATCTCGTCCCCGAACGAAATTTTGCCGAGATTTTGAACTATGGATGCAACAAACCTCATGATCGTAATTGCCAGAAAACAAAGAAAATAGAACTATACGTTGCAGGGCAGTCCAAAGCCATGAATTGCATGCAGCAATGCTACTAAAAATTCAGGAAGGACAATAAATGGCCAGGCTCAGTGTCTTAAAACATTCATGTAGAGAACATTTGCAACAGAAAAAGGGTCTGGTTTCATCATACCGGGCAATCAACAAAAGAAACATGTCTCAGGAGCTTCATCCTAGTGTTTTCAAACCCAGGCACATCGCAGAGAGGGCTATCTTCTTTTCCGCTTCCATAAGCCCTTCATTTAATAGAAAGAAAGTCAAAAACAATGTACAACAGCTTGACAACAAAGAAGTAATTCTAAGGAGGTGAATGGCAAATAATCATATATTAGTTATTTTCCAGAGAGTCAATCATTTGCGATTCAAATCATGCATTCTACAGATATTTACGTGAAAATAAATTATATAAACGTAAGGGTTAAGCAATCAATAAGAGCATAGAACAGCCCTCCTGAAGTTATTTTCCCTGCGCTGTTAACAGGGTGATAGAAATAGATGCTCATCATGTTATCATGAAATTTAGTGGATAAAGATAAGCATACTTGTAGCACATTGGCCGTGGACATCTATCATCCTCACATATGTAGATTTTTGCATTAGCATAACCCAGCTTTATAGTGATGTTACGTTCCAGCTCATTCTTGAAGCGAACAGTCTACAAATCAAAAGGAGGCCATCGGAATTATACAAAAATAAATTACATATGAAGGACAAATGCACTGAAAAAATTGAGCACCTCAACAACCATCGGTTACTAACCAGTCCAGAAATCATCGCAACAAACATAGACAAAGAAGCATGAACTACGACAATGCCTTTTCATAAGGAATAGCAGAACATATCTTCATTTCATAGTACTATCAAATGAATTCCCAGATAAACTTTTCTGAATCAGTTTAAACAAATATACACCATATTACAACAACAACCAAGCCTTTTGTCCCAAACAAGTTGAGGTAGGCTAGGAATGAAACCCAATCAAAGTTAAATGACCCCCTAAAACTTCAAACTTAGGTCACGGTTCTGGTACGTGAATCGCTAACTTCTGCACTCCTATCCAACGCCGACTCTTTGGATACATTATAATCCCTCAAGTCTCTTTTAACTACTTTCCATGTCACTCTTGGTCGACCTCTGCTTCTTTTTATGTTTTCGAAACGGCTTAAAAATATACACCATATTCCTAGAATAAATTTAAAAGTTCTCTTTGCAGTTTACATAGTATGGAATACTCAGAAGCAGTTACTGATAAATTTGATGCATGCTTTTCAGGCATATATGGAATTCGGATTCAGAACTTAGAAAGAAAATATGACAAACAATAGAATATACGAATGATACCTGAACTCCAGATATAGCTTTCACAACAGTAGACTTTCCATGGGCCACATGACCAATGGTACCTAATGTGTTGCATAAAGATGAAAAATATTATGCCACTGTAGGAGGTTCTTGCTTTGCATTATGCCACATAACATTTGAATACTATCCAAAGGCCACGGAGATATTTAAAGGAAAAAAACATAAACGGAACTGATGGGTCACAAGTCAAAAGTGCAATTAATGGTGCGTTTGGTTGAATGTACGAGGATGAATAGAATAGCATGGTACAGGATGGATGGGATGATCCTGGATAGGATGGTACATGGAAGGTGTTTGGTTGACTGAATGGAATGATACAAGATTTTGTTTGTTTGCTTGGATGAAATGATACAGGGTGGTACGGGATGATGTTTGGTTGAAGGGATGAGATTGGATTAAAGGATGGGGTTGGTTTGAGGATGGTGCGAGTGAACGATCCTGTCTTGGACCGATTGGTTCGGCCAAATTTTCCATACGGGATGGTGCAGCATCTTTTTGGAATATTCCAAGAATCTGTACCATCTCATCCTGTACCAAATGGTTCCGTTCAACCAACCAAACGCAAAGACAAAACCACATCCTGTACGGGACGGTTCGGTTCAAACTCGTACACCCAACCAAATGCACCCTAAGATGCACTTAAGTTTTCCTAGTTATAAAATACAGAATCCTTCATGTGCACCACTTAGCCACATCATATTATCACACAAAAATCAGATTGCTTCCCGCATGCATAATATCTTGCACAAGAAATAATGGTCCGCACCAAGTACAAACAGCAATGGTGCATCCAGGTCTTATGTGAGACTTCAGTATCATGAGCAAGGCTTAAACAGGTGCATCCAGAGGAAATAGAATGGTTCAAACATCTAAGTATCAGCAAATAAGCATCAGCATGCAAATGAAACTCCATTAGTATTATGGAACAAAAGGTAGCATAGGCATCACATTAATTTGGGAAAAGAATGAGAAATGTATCGTGGAATACAAGAACCATTCCACAGTGACTTGCATGATACCAGATAGTCAGAGCTACATGCTAATGAAGGATAATCCAACCATTCTTCCATGAATCATGAAGCATAGCTAGTTCATACAAGAGAACTTAGAGAAACCAAATGCAATAATAAATTCTGCATACTAATACTGAATGAAAGAATAACAAAACATTGAAAGAAAAATTATGTCCATACCAATATTGATCGTCGCCTGCCGTGAGATAACTTCAGGCGACAAAGGGTGGAGCTTTGTCACATCAAGCTTGCTTAAGTCCTGCTCCATCAATCCTCGGCGTGCCATCTTCGAAACTGCAAATGGATAAAAAGGAAGGTCACCTATTGACTTGTTCACTGGCTCAAGACCCACTGCAGGAAAATAGGAAAAGGCATTATCTCCACCTAAGAAGCCAACTAATTAAACAACCATGTGGAGAGAGAGTTCTGTACTTCTATTCCAACATAGAGAAGTAAGAACACACGTGCAGGCGCAGCTGTAAGTTTGTAACTAACCGCAAATTTCACTACAAATACGGATATGCTCATGAAATACTACTCGATATGACATTTTTCCCAGTAAACTGAGGCTACCACGAACCCCTCAACTGAAATAAAACTCCCACACTAGCATTGCAGCGCAAGAAATCGCAGTCTCCTAATTGCATGCACATAAAACTTGCACGCGCCAATCCACCCATGGCAAGTGCATTTATTCAAATCTAAGAACTAACAGCCGCACCAATCCGCTCATTAGACATGTCTCTTCAGATCTATGAACTAACAGCCACACCAACCCTCGCATCGCAAGGGTTTTCTTGCAATCCAAGAACCATCTGTTCATCGTCCAAACGTACCGCACCGGCCGTAGCCCGCGCCACGGAACCGGACACTACGGGCCAACCTAATCGAATCGCGCTAACACCATCAACCGTCCACATATCGAGCCAAACGGAAGCTAAGAAAACCCTACGCAGCGCAAGAACCCAGACGAATCAAAGGCCCGACAGCTGCCGCCGAGGAGCCTACAGCACCAGAAGCGGCGGCGGAGGCGGTGCGAGACCCGCGATTCAGAGGAGATGTAGGGGTTGGATTTGCGTAGCGGCTTACCTTGGCCGGCGCGTGGGCGGATGAGTTGTGAGGCGGCGACGGCGGCGGGAGGGAGTCGGGAGTGGAGACGAGGAGACGGGCTTGGGACTGTAGAGTAGTGGGGTTTCGGAGACGCTGTATAGGTTCGCGTTGGTCGGTCGAGTGCCAGCCTGATTTGGGTTGGTTGGGGCCGGGTGAGCTGCCTTTTAGAGTGGGCCAAACGGGCTGCACGACACAGCCCAGACCGTTACATGGGCAGCCCGGTCTATTTCGACCTGACTAATAAACGAGTCGCGTCGTGTTGGTCCATGTGTCAGAGAGTCGGTCTAATCATGGCCGTTAGCATCAACAATTTCAAAAAAAACTAGGAAAAATGATAGAAAAATTAGAAAATATAAAAAGTATGAAAAAAATACATAAAAATATGAAAAATCAAGGAAAAATTAAGAATAATTAGAATTTTTTTAAAAATATATGTAAATTAAGAAAAAGCTAAAATATGAAATAAATTCTAAATAAGATAAATAATTGAAAATAAATAATGAGTTTTATTGATGTTTAGCTGCCTTGTGAAAAACTTTGCCAAATAAACACTTAACACGAGAAAACCTTGGTACGAAAAAAAATACAACCTATAGCTCAGTGATACAGGAAAAAAGTGAAGATTACAATTATTCTTTCTGATTATCTAGATAAAGATTTTTCACACATCTCCGCCAGCTCAGCATTTTTTGTAGTATGTTGAGCTCGTTGATCAGTTTGTTCCCAATCTTCTACAATGAGAATTATTTCTACCATCTCACTTGTTAGATTTGCTCTACTCTCCTCGATTATTCTTTTGGATAAATTGAAAGCAGACTTCGAAGAAACTGTAGAGATAGGAACTGTTAACGCATTTCGTGCTAATATGGAAAGCACCGGATATATTATCTTGTGCTCGTACCACCACTACAAAATGATAAAGTCATCCTCTTGCTGCTCTTAGTAGTTGATAGTATCGTTGTTGAGATGAACAGCTAGCCTCCACCACTTGTTGTGTTCGCACTTGATATTGTTGTAGTTGAACTCCTTAAGAAAGAGCCACATACACCCCATATCTTTCCCCACGTAGTTTTCTTCTTATCTGTTGTGGATGCTGGTGGAGGTCGTTGCATGCGAACTCCAGCAAACTTCTGATCATACTTAGCATAAACTTGAGAAAAGTTAGCACAAATATTTGAAAAATAACTAGAATAATTAGTACCTACTGTGTCACTTAGAAATACGAAAACATTAGAAAATCCTCGAACTTTAGCTCTAGAATCTAAAATAAATACAAATGCATATAACATAGGAATTTCTTGATAATATTTCAAAATTTTAGTTTTCATAGTATAAATAGCTTCATGCAAGATATTATCATTTTCGTGGCTCCTTAAGTGGATACCAATTTCTAAAATATGATGCACAATTAAAGGAGATGTTGAGTAATAAACTCTAGATAAAGCAATAATGGAATCATAAAAAGGTTCTAAAAATGACAGTAAGTATTTAGCAAAATACCAATGTTGCTCTATGAGTAGCGGTTGACCATCCTGTCAATGATAGTGCGTGTTAATAAAAACAGAAAAATGTTCTCTCATAGGGTATGAGAGTCTTAAGTATCAAGTAAGTAGAGTTCCATCTAATAGGCATATTCAAACAAAACTTACGCGGACGCATATCTATTGCAATATAATAAGTCTTATATGCTGCTACTCATTTATTAGAATTATTAAAGAAAGATATTGCAGTGCGAAAAGATTCAAGGCACTGATCTAACATCTTCAAACTAGATTTAACTATAAGATTAATAATATGGTAAGCACAACGCTGATGTAATAAGAAAGATTCAGCATACGAATTGAAAAGCGGAATAAAAATGTTCAGCAGAAGTATTTGTTGAAGTATTATCTAATGTTGTTGCAAAAATTTTATCAGTAAAGCTAAAATCTTCCACAACTTTTACAATACAGTCAGCAATATTTTTAACAGTATGTGCTACATCAACTAATTTGAATTCTATAATTTTCTTCTCTACACCGTCTACTGCCCTCATCGCAAGCGCTCAGCCCACCAGCAAGCCGAGCAGCAGAACTAACACGCCCAGTCGGTCTAGTGGCACTGGCGGTTCCACTACAGATAGCTCCGGTGGGAACAACGGCGGGAACGGACGTCGCCGTCGCCGCGGGAACGGCAACTCCGGCCGCAACAACTTCACATTGTCTACCTCCAACGCCGATGTGTCGTCTACCTGGCCGTCCTTCTACAATCCATGGACTGGCACAATACAGATGTAGCTTGGTCCCCGGCCGCCACACACCTCGTCACTGACCCCCACTCGCGCTGGTGGTAGTGCACCGTAGCACGCTATGATTGCGGCGCCTGGCCTGTACGGGTATCCTCCCCCTCAACAGTTTGGGATACCCAATACGCTAATGCCGCAAGCCTCGGCTGTCCAAGTGCCGTCTTCACCAACGACAACATGGTCGTCGCTCGCTGGCCTTGGCTGGGACCAGCAGTCGCTCGCAAACTCGTTCAATACCATGACTCTGCAACCTCCGGGTTCAACCGATTGGGTCATGGACTCTGGGGCATCTGCTCACATGACACTTGACGCTGGTAACATTTCCCTGTTCCGACCTCCTCGATCCTTTAATCCTTCATCTATCATTGTTGGCAATGGGTCTACTCTTCTGTCCATAAGTGGTCACACTACTCTTCTGGTCCTTTTATCTTAATAATATTACGGTGGCTCGACATTATTAAAAATCTTATTTCGTCGCCAATTTACCACCGACAATAATTGTTTACATTGAATTTGACCCATTTGGCCTCTTTGTGAAGGATCTTCGTTCCAGGAACGTGATCATCAGGTGCAATAGCTCAGGACCGCTCTACTCCTTGCACCTACCAGCATCATCTTCGTCATGCGTCCTCCTCATCACTCCCTCCGATATTTGGCATCGCCGTCTCGGCCATCCCGATTCTAAGGTGCTCGGCAAACTCTCCAGTTGCTCCCTTATTAAGTATAATAAAGAATATAGTGCCTCTCTTTGTCATGCTTGTTAGCTCAGTCGTCACACTCATTTACCTTTAGCTAGTTCTTCCTCTCGTGCGAGCAATTTTTTTGATCTTGTTCATTGTGACTTATGGACCTCACCTGTTGCCAGCGTGTCTGGCTATAAATACTACTTGGTCCTCCTTGATGATTGCTCACACTATCTTTGGACGTTTCCTCTGCACCTAAAATCCGATACGTTCGATACACTGGCTAACTTTCATTCTTATGTGGCTACACAGTTTGGCTGCGCAATAAAGAACATCCAGTGTGACAACGGCCGCGAGTTCGACAACTCCTTCGCTCGCACCTTCTTCCTCACCCACGACATTACCCTTCGCATGTCATGCCCCTACACTTCCCAGCAAAATGGGCGAGCCGAACGCGCACTACGTTCCATCAACAACATTGTGCGGTTGCTTCTTTTCCAAACCTCCCTCCCACCATCTTACTGGGTTGAGGGCCTCCATACCACCACATATTTACTGAATCGTCTCCCCACAAAAACACTCGACCTGACTACCCCGTACTTTGCCTTGTTCGGCAAACACCCATCCTATGCACACCTTTGGGTGTTCGGCTGTCGGTGTTACCCAAACCTCTCTTCTACTGCACCCCACAAACTGTCTCCTCGTTCCACCATGTGCGTTTTCCATGGCTACTCCTCAGATCACAAGGGTTATCGGTGCCTTGATCTCTCGTCGAATAGAGTCATCATCTCCCGTCATGTCACTTTCGATGAGTCCACCTTTCCCTTCGCTGAGTTGCAGCCCTCTCCTGGGAGTCTTGATTTCTTAACTGCTAATGCGACTCAATCGGTTCCCATTGGACCATCAAGTCTTTCTTTTGCAGGTGCTCCCATCGGTGCTCAGGCTGCGCATGGAGCAGTCACTCCCCACACCTCGGATGCTACTTTGGTGCCCTCCGATGTGGCGTGGGAACCCTCCAGCGCACCCCACCCGCCACTGATTCCGCCAACACCGCACGTGCCACGTGCGGCCACGGCTTCCTCAACACCTCGCGCCACACCACAGTCGCCTAACAGCGCGGCATCGTTGTTGCCCTCTACCAGCACGCCCCCCCGGACGGGAACGCCCGCCTCGTCGCCGCATCACAACATCGTGTCGCTAGGCAGCGTGCACGGCAGCACGTCCCACGTGGCCTCATCCCCAAGCAGTGCACCTGGTAGCGCGTCGCATGTGGCCAACGCACCGGCATCGTCCCCACCCCCCTCCGAAGCAGTTCCCATCTTCCCCATCACCAATGATCATCCCATGGTGACTCGCGGGAAGAAGGGGTATCGGCTACCCGTCACTCGGCTCAACCTTCATGCCGACACATTGTCACCGCTCCCTAAGACATATCGCAGTGCTCTGGCCGATCCAAATTGGCGTGCTGCAATGGAAGAGGAATTCACAGCTTTGCAGTCCAACAACACTTGGGACCTCGTCCCTCATCTGTCCAAGGCCAACATTGTCACCGGAAAGTGGATTTTTCGTCACAAGTTCAAGTCTGATGGCACTCTGGAACGCTACAAAGCACGCTGGGTTCTTTGTGGCTTCACCCAACGGCCTGGTGTCGATTACGATAAGACATTCAGTCCTGTTGTGAAGCCTGCCACAGTTCGCACTATTCTCTCTCTAGCACTCTCTCAGACCTGGCCGGTGCATCAGTTGGATGTTAAGAATGTGTTCCTGCATGGTACTCTCACCGAGACAGTGTACTGCTCTCAGCCCACGGGATTGTTGACGCTTCCTGTCCGGACTACGTCTGCCGCCTCAACAAATCACTCTACGGTCTTAAACAGGCACCTCGCGTATGGTACAGTCGGTTTGCCTCCCACCTCCTCACCCTCGGTTTTGTAGAAGCTAAGTCTGACACTTCCCTGTTTATCTACCGTCGTGGTACCGACACTGTCTATCTCCTATTGTATGTGGATGATATTGTGTTGACAGCATCATCACTTGCTCTCCTTCGCCGCACCATCCGTGCCCTCCAGCAGGAATTCGCTATGAAGGACCTTGGTGACTTACATCACTTCTTGGGCATTTCAGTGCAGCAATGCGCCTCGGGCTTGTTCCTTCATCAACGACAGTATATATTGGATATTCTGAATCGTGCTGGTATGGCTGACTACAAGTCATGCACTGCCAAAGATATCAGCGTCAACTGGCCCTCCTGTTAGCAATGCCACACACTACCGGAGTTTGGTTGGTGCACTTCAGTATCTTACATTTACATGACCGGATATTTCTTATGCAGTTCAGCAGGTCTGTCTTCATATGCATGATCCCCGGGAACCGCATCTTACTGCTGTCAAACGCATCCTTCGATACCTATGCGGCACCTTGTCTCATGGCTTGTTTCTTCATCGGTCCTCTCCTACGGACTTGACTGTTTACTCCGACGCTGATTGGGCAGGTTGTCTCGACACACGCAAGTCTACCTCTGGCTACGCTGTGTTCCTCGGTGCCAACCTCGTCTCCTGGTCATCCAAGCGCCAAATTACAGTCTCTCGATCCAGTGCCGAAGCGGAATACAGGGCCGTCGCCAATGACGTTGCTGAAGCCTCATGGCTACGCCAATTGCTAATGGAGCTTCACTGCCTGCTGCCCCGTGCTACGCTTGTCTATTGTGACAACGTTAGCGCGGTCTATTTGTCAACTAATCCAATTCAACATCAGCACACCAAACACATCGAGATCGACCTACACTTCGTCCGTGAACGGGTCGCCACTGGAGCTGTTCGTGTGCTGCATGTCCCAATGACATCCCAGTTCACCGACATCTTCACCAAGGGCCTGCCGACGTCTATCTTCACCGGGTTTCGGTCTAGTCTCAACGTCCGCGATGCCGACGTCATGACTGCGGGGGGGTGTTAGCGCAAGGATTACGGGTCCTCAACTACCGTATCCATACGTATCACCTCCGTATCGATTTTCCATCCTAGCTTGCATCTCTGCTTTGCTGCTTGATTCTCACGTTCTTGCATGCATGCATCTTTGGCGATATCTGCCGCCGAGTCTGTAGCGATCACGGCTGGCATTAGGAAACCTGTGCCCTCACGTCCCTTGTTATATAAGCAAAGGCTGTAATGTGAATCAATCAATGGAAAATATGCGCAATTTCCTATCTTACAAAATCAAACTTAAATTTGATTCCAAGCTCACGAGTCTCACGAGCCGAGCTCGAATGGCTTACGAGCCTAGTAAATTTACAAATTATTTATTAAATATTACTATGTATTAAATTTTATCGAGTTTACTCGAGCGAAAAATAGTTCATATTGAATTGTTTATTGTTACCTAGTTTATCGGAGCCGAGCTTGAGCCTGAACCGAGCTGAGCTAGAGCCTGGGTTCAAGCTCGGACCCTAACTCAAACTTGGTTCGAGTTCGACTCAAACCCGAACCGAGCTCAAGCTTGCTCGAGTTTGGCTCGTTTACAGGCCTAGAGCTATGCATGCATATCAAAAAGGAAAAGTGACGAAGCTAAAGGCACTTCACGTGCATCGTCGCGTGGGTCCACTGAGAACGAGCACCCTGTGTTTCACTAGATTCAACATTAGTGGTGGAGCCAGAAAATTTTCAGAGTCCGAACAAAGAAAGCTTGTCTGAGAATACACGGTTATCATAGCGCCTAGTAGCGGTCGAACTGCACTAGAGTTTTACTGTTCATCACCGATGAGCCTGACCAGTTGCTCACACTGTCCAAGAGGTGGCTCCACCGTATTCAACAAAAGAAAATAGTTTGTCCGGAAAGACACGGTTATCATAACTGTCGGTGTACTCTGCACCGAGGTACCCTTTCCGCCGTGAAAAGTAATAGGTCCAAGAAGTGGCGACCCAATTTAAGCCACCACGCCCCCCCGAGTGCGATCGCAACCACGCCTGCTTTCACGGGCGAAGCGGCCAGCGTGGCGCTAGCTGGCCGGGCGAAAGCACGCCCATCGGCCAGGTGGAAAGCCCACACGGCCCCGGCGGCGATCTGGCGATCACGCCACCTTTCATGGCGAAGCGGCTTACATGGCGCCTGGCGGCGGCCGGCGAAACACGCCCACCCGCCGGTGGAAAGTCCACGCGCTCCCTAGCGGCGATCTGGCGATCACGCATACCTTTCATGCGGGCGAAGCGACGCGTGGCGCCTTGGCGGGCGGTGGCGAGCATGCCCTTCCGCCGGGCGAGCCGCGTTGCGACTGCCGAAGCGAAGGGCGGGTGTTTGAGCCCCCCTCGTCAGGCCACGAATGCGACCAAAGGAATGAAGGGAAGGCTTCGCCTCGAAGTTTCCCTCTCCTGGCACCTCGTGTTAGGATCATTAATTGCGAAGGGTCCAGCATTCGGCACGACAGCGGCTTATCCCTCTGACGTCTCTCACCAACCCGACGTAGAAGCGTCCTGTCTCGGGCGGACCGGGCGAGGCCTCTCACCGACATTAAATGATGTTTGAAGGACAAGGCCACGGAGGCGTGCTTAATAAATGAGTCGTGGGTAGACGTGGAAGCTGGAATGATGGGTGTAATTAATGTGTGTAGATAAGTATAGCGCCACCTTCTCTCACCTTGATGTGGCGGTCTATATAAAGGCATACTGGTGCATGAAGAAGTGGCCGTCGATTAGCTAGAACAAGAAGCATAGAAAGGCAGACATTGAGAAACACCCTTGTAAGACATTTTCCCCTTTCCTCAACATAGAACTCGCAGGACGTAGGGCTATTACCCATTAGGGGCTCGAACACGATAGATCGGTGTCCACCAGCTTGCTGTTGCCCAGAACTCATCGCTGAGAGATATTAGGGTTTCCACCCACGAAGATGCCCTCTACCGAACCATAATTTCCATCTAGAGAGTAGACACTCTGTTAGCGGAATCTTGTCAGGTGAAATCTGGCCGACAGGGCGCCAGTAGGGGCTAGTGGTCGGCCCATCCAGCCATCTCTCCGGCGAGTTTCGGTTCTCTGTCCGAGAGGACATCGCGCCTGGTGATGGTGGGTTCACACTCGCAGCAACAAGGCGAGGCGGAGGCATAGGGATGCCCAACCGGTCCAAGGCCGTCGGTTCCCCTCGCCCCATGGTGCCCGTAGAGCGCACCCAAGCTTCCAGTCACCCTAGCAGGAAGCGCTCTGGCCAGGCGGGCCAGAGTAAGGGAAAGGGTGTGCAAGAAGAAGGTCCCAGCTCCGTAAAGAGCCGTGGGGACCTAAGGTCCTATCTGGAGCTCCGGCGTCGGCCGCGCGGCGGTGATCTACGTGATAGCCTGCAGCGTGGCCGCGTTCGTGACGGATGGATGGCCCCTGGGGGTGAGAGTTCTTCTCGTGACTCTCACCTTCAGGCTGAGGAGGAGGTCCGTTCCTCCGACTCTTGGGGAAGTTACGCTCCGCCCCCCCGGCACGGTTTCCAGGCCGGGGTCGGGGCGGACGACAGGATCCCTCCTATGGCGTCGGATGCCAGGCGTTTTCTCGACGGCTGCGCCACGTGGCGTGGCTCGAGAGGTTTCGTCCGGCCTCCATCGAGAAGTATGATGGCACCACCAACCCAGAGGAGTTCCTGCAATTCTACACCACTGTGGTGCGTGCCGTTGGCTAGTCTGGAAAGGCCATGGCCAATTACTTCCCAACGGCCTTGGCGGGTCCGCCGGTCTGGTATTGAACCTCCGCGAGGATCGTGCACTCGTGGGAGGAGTTGTGCGACCTCTTTGTCGCCAACTTCCAAGGCGCATTCACGCAGCCGGCGCGTGGAGGATGATCTCCATGCCCTTGAGCAGGAAAGAGGGGAGTCGTTGCGCGACTTTATTCGGCGGTTCTGCCACTGCCGCAATACAATTCCGGATTTCGAGCGATCGGTCGTCATTGCCTTCAAGAGGCGTCGCGACCACAAGATCTGCGGAAAAAATGGCGACCGCGCGTTGCCACCACTTCGAGCTTTTCTCCTGGCGCACAAGTGCGCCGCAGGCGGCGAGGCTCTGGGGCGACATCGATGCTGCGAGGGCGCTTGGCGAGGACGGCCAGGACTTCGAGGCCCGACCATGTGAAGCGAGGAGGACACCAGCGCGAGGCGACTGAGACCAGGCGGGTCCTGGCCGCCGAGCACGAGTCTGAAGATGCCCGGCCGCCGATCGTGACCGGCGGGATGACCGTCGCGAGCGGCGGGACAACCGCCGAGGCCGGCGTGGGGACCGCCGCGGTCGAAGGAAGGACCGCCGCGGTCGAAGGAATGACCGCTGTGAGAACAAGGAGGGCAAGCCCTTCTGCCCGTTCCACCAGACCAACTCTCATGGCCTGGAGGATTGTCGGGTTGTAAATAAGGTGGTCGAGCGGCGGCTCAAGGAGAGCCGTCCCCGCGATGATGATCAAGAAGAAGAAGACCCCGCCTCGCTGGCTTTCCAGCAGGCGGATCGCGCTATGGCATGAAATGTTAAGTGCGCCTGTAGCTTAGGCCGTTGGAATAACTCTGTGGCAGCTGGGGGGACGAACGGGCGACCACGCCCCGCCCGCTCGCCGCCAAAATGTTGACCTTTGTGACTGGCCAAGGAGCTGGTCGCCCTGTAGCCCGTGATCAGATAAGTTATGTGCATTTAACCTTGTTGGGGTTTATTATTTTCCATATCTGCACTTCGCGAAATCAAATTACACGCGATTGTTGTTATCATTGGGTACCCGACGGCTCCTCGTTGATAAACGGAAATACCCAACGGTTGCACCGCAAGGGTGTGTGACTAGGAGTGCGGGTATGGCATGGTGGCTCAAACGCGGCCCGTCGCCCTGAGTTAACTCTATGTAGTCCATTGTTTGTCTCATGAACACCGCAAGTTCGGTACCGCTCCTATAAGCTCACCTCCTTGTTGTGCAACGTTACGGTAAAATTCCAAGGGATCGCGAGGATAAAAGCTTCGAAAGGGCAAAGGCTAGCAACAATCGTGTGTAGAGACCTAGGACACTATTTGTTGTTGCCACGCATGATATATATATAACTAATGTTTGTATCACGGCAGCTAATAAGTGCTGAGACATTGGCCCTACCGAAGGATCAAAGTGAGTGTGATCAAGCATGAAAACTTGCTAAGGAAATCTGGAATGGTGTTTGGGCCTAAGCGCCGCCCGCGCGCCGAACCGCCTCAATAAGAGCATCTCTTGCCTCTGCGAGCTTCGGGACAATGTCAATTAGAGCATCGACAGCGGCGACATCGCAGGTGGCGGCATCTTGCGCGGCCCATTCGGCCATGGCGAGTTCAAATTCGGCCCAAAGATCTGCGAGGAAGACTTCCTCACCCATAGGCGTCGGTGATCCGCCTCCCCCAGGGCCGAATGCCAGCTCTTCCGCGGGGAAGAGCAGCGGCGGAGCTCTACCATCGGAGAAAGAGGAGCGAGGGAGTGCGCCATCGCAACGGAAACGAAGTCTTTCAAGCAAAGAAGGCGAAGGAGCAAAGAGCGAAATCTGAAGGAAGCAGAAGGCGTGAACTGTTGCGTGGGAGTGTATGCATATATAGGCCTCCCATGAGGACGGTTTGCGTCCAAGTGAGAGGCACGACGTTTTGGGTCCCGAGAAAAATCGGCGGTCGTGGGGAGAGCCGAAGTGGTTGCGTGCGTAGAAGTGGTGGGCCCATTCAGGAGCGCACTGGCATTAATTAAAGTCTGGCGGTGGCGTGTGCTCGGGGCGGCCCGAGGCTCTTGTCGGTGTACTCTGCACCGGGGTACCCTTTCCGCCGTGAAAAGTAGTAGGTCCAAGAAGTGGCCTGGCCCAATTTAAAGCCACGCGGCCCCAATGACGGTCTGGCGACCACGCCGCTTGCGGGCGGCGACAGCGTGGGGCCTAGCGGCGACCAGGCGAAGACGCCCACCCGCCGGTGGAAAGCCTGTGACCCCGGTGAGTAGTCTGGCGATCACGCCACCTTTCGCGGGCGGCGGCCGTGGCGTACTGGCGGCGGCCGGCGAAACACCCACCCGCCGGGTGGAAAGTCCTGTGACCCCGTGACGATCGGCGATCACGCCTTTATTAAGCGAAGCGAAGCGTTCGTGGCGCCTGGCAAGCGGCGAAACGCCCCACCCGCGGGTGGAAAGTCCTGTGACCCCGTGCGAGGCGGTGATTCATACCTTTCGCCGGGCGGAAGCGTTCGCGTGGCGCCTTGGCGAGCGGTGAGCAAGCATGCCCTTCCGCCGGCGAGAGCCG
Source organism: Guadua angustifolia (assembly GCA_036346375.1). Classification (NCBI taxonomy): domain Eukaryota; kingdom Viridiplantae; phylum Streptophyta; class Magnoliopsida; order Poales; family Poaceae; genus Guadua; species Guadua angustifolia. Next base: position 7,470,543 of record CM070522.1, read on the forward strand.
CGTTGCGACGCCGAAGCGGGCGGTGTTTGAGCCCCCCTCGTCAGGCCACGAATGCGACCAAAGGAATGAAGGGAAGGCTTTGCCTTGAAGTTTCCCTCTCCTGGCACCTCGTGTTAGGATCATTAATTGCAAAGGGTCCAGCGTTCGGCACGACAGCGGCTTATCCCTCTGACGTCTCTCACCAACCCGACGTAGAAGCGTCCTGTCCCGGGCGGACCGGGCGAGGCCTCTCACCGACATTAAATGATGTTCGAAGGACAAGGCCATGGAGGCGTTCTTAATAAATGAGTCGTGGGTAGACGTGGAAGCTGGAATAATGGGTGTAATTAATGTGTGTAGATAAGTATAGCGCCACCTTCTCTCCTGCCCAGTGTGGCCGGTCTATATAAAGGCGCCCTGGTGCATGAAGAAAGGGGCTGGCCGGTCGATTGGCTAGAACAAGAAGCATAGAAAGGCAGACATTGAGAAACACCCTTGTAAGACATTTTCCCCTTTCCTCAACAAAGAACTCGCAGGACGTAGGGCTATTACCCATTCCGGAGGCCTGAACCTGGATAGATCAGTGTGTCCACCAACTTTGCTGTTGCCCGGAACTCATCGCTGAGAGACATTAGGGTTTCTGCCCACGAAGATGCCCTCTACCGAACCATAATTTTCATCTAGGGAGTAGACACTCTGTTAGTGGAATCTTGTCAGGTGAAATACGCCGACAATAACGCCTAATAGCGGTCGAACTGCACTAGAGTTTCACTGTTCATCGCCGATGAGCCTGACCGGTTGCTCACACTACCCAATAGGTGGCTCCACCGTATTCAACAAAACAAAATCGATTAGACTCGGGACAGGACATGCAGCTACATGGTCATGGGTACAATGTCACGTTATATCACTCGGAGAACTACGGACTTCAGTTCGTTCTCCCATGCATCTTCTCAGAACTACGTCACTCAGAGCGAGTGATAGTTACCTCGCGGCTTTGATCGGTCTCAACTTCACATTACGGGATCTACCGCAATGAATAATCGCTGTTCGTCCAAACAAGAAGAAAGCTACAGGGCGCGAACCACTGAAGCCATCATCAGCATTCAGCAGATCAAGTATCTCCAGAATCCAATGCTCAAAGCAGCGTTGGACATATCGTCAGAGTCAGGTCAAGGCAACGCAGAATTGCACTATAAACCCCTAAACTATTCCATCTTGTTCGATCAAGGCCCTACAGTACACCACAGTGTTAAGGCTGCTCCTCCTTTAGCTGAACTTGTCATGAACAACAAGACATTGAAAGAGGACGAGCAGCCTCGTTTGCTGTGCTCGTGCACAGCATGAATTATTATTATACCTTTATTAAAGCTTGCAGAGTTTGCGTGGCTCTGGTTCGGCTGGCTCGTTTTCCCTGTTCGTGACGCGAGGCGTGATTGAAGGCACGCGCGACCCGTAGAATATGAATTAGAGTAGCTCAAATTTATTTGTTTTCCCCCTCTTTGTGGTCAAGTGACTAGCTAGAAGAATAATCCAACTCCAGCTGTGTTTGTAATCAATATATGCAAAACTAAACTGTTTTAGAACTAAAAGGAAAATTAAAACGCGTGCATTTGGGATCTAAAGGTGCACAGATGACAAACTAAATTTAGGACCCGTTTGGAAAGAAGGAACTGAAAAAACAAAGTTTCGTGCCAAGCGAGACTTCATTACTAATTTTCCATGCAACTGCTGGTATCAGCTTTACCGAAAGACTTTCTTTTGGATTGACTTTGCCCAAGACCTGGTCGAGTCAACCAGCAAGAGCCAATTGATTTGGGAGGTTGGTCAGTGCTCAGTGCTAGTGCGACAGTAGCGTTAAGCGACGCTACCAACGTCTGTCCCTGTCACGTAGACCTAGAAGTAGAACGCCTTCTTTTCTTACTCCTCGTAAAATGACAAGCGTCACGTACAGTAGTAACATTTTGCTAAGCTTTAGTTCCCTGCCGGGTCCTTAAAAAAAGAAAAAACTTGTCAAATATTCTATTTCATATGTTTATGAATATTTTTTTAAATGGACTCATATAAGTTTTATAATTAGGACTTAGGGCTGCAGCAAAAGTCCTCTTTTCCTGTGTATAAGTGGGAGGCCTCTCCAATATATAAATGAGGCATAGAACCACTTTATACACAAATAAAAAATATCAATAAAAGAGGAAAGATGATCCGTGAACCTACGTTTTGTGTCTCTGCTCTAATCTCGTGTTTATGCGATATTGATTGATCAACAACAACTTTAATACATAACATACACATGGTCCAGTGACTCTAGTCAATCTTATAACGAAACTAGTCATGTGCCTGTGCGTTGCTACGAAAACTCAATTTACGACAAAAAATTTATTTATAAAGAGCACTATCTTTAATTATGTTTTAATAGTAGGAAAAGTTTGTTCCTTTGAAGAGATTTGATTATCCAGTTAAATCCTCTTTTATCTCAAATTCAACTAATCAGATACTCTGGAGGAGAACGAATGACCGTTAATAACTTCTAATTAGAATTAGTAAGAGATAATAGGATACCGTTGCGAGGAATGCTTCAACGCATTCTTGTCTACTGCTGCCTGTTGCTGTGTGCTGCAAGTTCCCGACCAGACACATGGAACCATCCAACCTCATTTATTGTGGTGGAGGATGCAGGCTTCTTTCAATTCTGTCAGACTACGAAACTTCCCACAAATTGGCATCACAGGCAGCATCATGTACCTCGCAAAGAGTAGTACGGTAGTACCCTGCCATGGATATCTCACATTTCTTTTTATTTGAAACGTAGGAGATACTAGCGTTCGAACATCCGATTACTATTCATCTTATCGGATACCTTTTGCAATATTTTTTTTACGCATGCAACATTTTTTTTCTACGCGTGCAACATTTTGTTTGAACGCTTGCAACATCCGTTTACTGTAGCGAATTTCACCGTTGTTGAAGGAAAATGTTGCACGCGTTAACGAAAAATGTAACACGCGTATGAAAAAAATATTACAATATATTCAAAAATTTCGGACATCCAAGCACAAGTCATTAGATTGAAACAACGCAAAAGTGAGGTCTCTTTGTACAACCAATCTGCCGATGTGGGTGGAACCGAGGAATTGTGTACTGCAGGCTATTCTGATGAATTTCCTAGGTCCAGATGGAGGCTAATTTTGTACCTGCCTAACTGCGCAGCAAGTACTTGCAATCCTTCACCTTTAACAATGATGCAAAGCAGATCAACTAGACAATACCTTTCTCCACAGAATCAACAAAAGCAGAGCACTAGTAGTCTAGTACACCCTTTCCAGGCTTTAGGGCAAAGAGTGCACCGGGATGAACTCCTTTTCGAAGGTAAAAGAAAAGCTGAGACAATCCCTTTTTTCCTTCCTCCGGCTAATAGTTTTATCTATAAATACATAGCTTATTTCATGTTCCTATGTAAATTAGTGTGGTGTTCTCTTTATACATCTAATAAATATTTAGATTTACTTAAAATTCTTTCAATGCATGCGTTAAATATAGCACTTATAGATAATAATTAGGTGTAATTTAGTTATTTTTTAATATCTTCTTAATCTATATAATAAAAGAAAATATATCTAAAGGTCCAATTTGGAACATTTTTTGATCGTGTAAATTCTAAATTCTTTAAGAATTAAGTGGGTGACAGCTTTTTGATTCTCTAAGAATTTAGATTCTTGATTCTCTAAAAAACTTCTCCCACAATTAAAAATAAAATTATACATAAAATCAGAAATTACAATTAATCCGATTCTTAAAAAATTCAGAACACAATAAAAAAAACTGTCTCATCGTGAGTCATAGACCTGGAGCAAGAAAGTGTAGAGAAGCTTCCATTGCAATAAATACACTGCTCTCCTCCTCTGAACCGGAGAAAAGGAAAAAAAAAAAAAAAAAGCAAGAAGCCCCCTCTGCTCTGTTCAGGCTGCTGCTGCAGAGGCAGAGCTCTCCCCTCCCTCCTCGCATGGCTGCAAGGTGGGCCCTCCTGCTGCTGCTGCTGGGGGTGGTGCTAGCGCCGCCGGCGCGCGCGGACAAGCCGGCGGGGACCGGGCTGGCGAGGGCGGAGGCGCCCTCCGCCGTGTTCCCGCTCTACGGCGACGTGTACCCCCACGGGTATGGCCGCCGCTTCCTTCCCCTCTTTCCTCTCCCGGACCAATCCGTTCCACTCCGTCCCGCTCCATCCCCCCCAGTGGATTGGATTAGAAATCCGTTCCTCTTCTCTGACTCCGAGAACTAAGCAACTGATTGCAGATTTTGGTCTTACTTAGGAGTTTCATGGCTTCTGTGCGGATTGCTCTGTGTCCATTCGTGTATTATTAGGCTTGATGAATCAAGTTGTTGCGGGAAATTTTGATCATTTTTATATTTGGCTGATGCTTCCTTCCTTATGCAGGTTGTACTACGTGGCCATGAGCATTGGCAACCCGGCGAAGCCCTACTTCCTCGACGTGGACACAGGCAGCGACCTCACCTGGCTGCAGTGCGACGCACCCTGCGTCAGCTGCTCCAAGGTACCATACCATCCGTTCACCATTCCTTGCTTATTTATCCACTCAAAATTGCATCAGGGAGAAGCCCAGAGGAGGGTATTGGACTCTAAACTTGGTGCTAGACAGTGAGACGTGTCATCATCCGTTGTTTTTGGTCTAAACTGTAGATTGTTTCCAATCCAATAGTTGGTGTTTTGGCGTTAGGGGTCCTTTCTTGGTATTGTTTTGGTCCAAAAAGTTGGGGCTTGATCTCTTCTTGGTTAGTCATTGGATGTATTGAATTAAGAGGAAAACACTTAAATTTGATATATTGATTTAGTGCTTATGCTGTTGATGCCCTATTTACATTTCATTATTTTAGTTTGATGTTACAAGTCTATTATTGGCATTAGTTCTAGCTCGAGAACTGGTATTTAATTGTAGATGCCCAATTTTGTCTTGCTGGTTTCCGGTTCCAGATTTGGTGTCTGGTCATTCCTTGATTGGGCATGAGTCATGACAGTCAGCATGTTATATCTTTCTAGTCCAATATTTCATTTTTAAAAACCAAACTTGGTATGCTTTTTGGTCAGGAATCTGATTTTTTGATGTTTTGCGTGTTAATTGTTGGTGCAGGTGCCACACCCGCTCTATCGACCAACAAAGAACAAGCTGGTGCCATGTGTGGATCAGCTGTGCTCCTCTCTGCACGACGACCTGACCAGGAAGCACAAGTGTGACTCACCACAGCAGCAGTGTGACTATGAGATTAGGTATGCCGACCAGGGCTCGTCCCTCGGTGTGCTCGTCACTGACAGCTTCACTCTCCGCCTTGCGAACTCCTCCATTGTTCGTCCCAGTCTTGCATTCGGGTATGTTACTTGTAACTTGTAAGGTACAACATTGCAGAATGAGCCACTTGAATTGGTTCTTGATGGTTGCTTTCGTGTGTGCAGGTGTGGGTATGATCAGCAGGGTGGAAGCAGCAGTGAGGTGGCGCTCACTGATGGTGTGCTTGGTCTTGGGAGTGGCTCAATTAGCTTGCTTTCGCAGCTCAAGCAGCATGGGATTACCAAGAACGTGGTTGGCCACTGCCTCAGCATAAGAGGAGGGGGGTTCCTCTTCTTTGGGGATGATCTTGTGCCCTATTCACGTGCAATATGGGTGCCCATGGCTCGGAGCGCATTCCGGTAAGCCTTAATGCCATAGGATTTTGTTTTGGTGTCACCTGAAAATTGTCAGATAGAACAAGTTTTGATGCCTGCTTCTTGTTTCAAATAATGCTCATGTAATGAGTGTTTTGACTAGTAACATTAATTTGAGTGATCGGTCATTACTAGTGCTGAGAGTGAGCGGATTTAAATGGATTGAAAAACGTACACTAAACACATGGTCATGCTGAATTTTCTTCTAAATCACTATATTTTATATACTTTGAAACTGTATGAAGCCAGCCAAGTGTGGCGAATCTGTTGTTTCCTGATTCTATGTCCATTTTTTGGAGGTTTTAACCATGTCCAATCTTTCAGTATGTATAAAAAAGCTGTGGCCAGATTTTCTCCCATATAGTTTTAAACGACATAACCCTGTATTTCCAGGAATTACTACTCCCCTGGCTCAGCAAGCCTGTACTTTGGTGGCCGGTCACTAGGTGTGAGGCCAATGGAAGTAGTCTTGGACAGCGGCAGCTCATTCACCTACTTTGCTGCACAGCCATATCAAGCGCTTGTCACTGCAGTAAATTTTGAAACTTTTCCCATTCTAATATGATAGGATTGGCTAATAAACATGGAGCTTATGAGGTTTTCTGTCTTGCAGCTTCAGGGTGATCTAAGCAGGGCGCTGAAAGAGGTGTCTGACCCCTCTCTGCCTTTATGCTGGAAAGGAAAGAAACCATTCAAATCCGTGTTCGATGTCAAAAAGGAATTCAAATCATTGGTTCTGAGCTTTTCTAAGGGCAAGAAAGTGCTCATGGAGATCCCTCCTGAAAACTACCTCATTGTCACTGTAAACATTCCATAACTCAATAGATTATTAGTAAACTGCGATTTGTTGGTGACTAAGGTTTATTTCTGTGTTTGTGCCAGAAATACGGGAATGTGTGTTTGGGCATCCTCAATGGATCAGAGATCGGTCTCAAGGATCTGAACATTGTTGGAGGTAGGAAGTTTATACAAACCAAGCAACCTAGATTCAGAAGTCATGAGCTCACATAACTTTGTTACAATTGATGTTTTTAATCTTCTCTTGTGCAGACATTACAATGCAGGATCAGATGGTGATATATGACAATGAGAGGGGGCAGATTGGATGGATCCGTGCACCCTGTGATGGAATTCCCAAGTTTGGATCTTCCCTTCTGTGATCATTTCACACACCTGAACATGTATACCCTTAATTCTTTTCTATTTATTCAAGCAGTGACAATACCATTCATGGATTTGACGAAGGTTATTGTCGGCCTCAATTCCCTGGCATCATTGGTATTCCGAAGGAGTATGGAGCTTATTACCGTTCAAATAAAGAGTGATTAACAAGGGGAGGCCATTAGGGTGATTGAAGGACAGAAGGATGATCATCCAAAGGAGGCTCTACACGGAGTTAGGAACATGTATTCTTTAGAAAAATGAAAAATCTAGTCACCTGTAAAAATCATCATGATCATATAAAACATAATTACACCGTTCTTACTGAACTCGGCTCATATCCAGTTTAATCTGTGCAGTTCTGTGTATCGTTTACTTGATGTTGTAATTGATGTAATGATCCAGTTACCTTAGATTTTAGAATGTAATACTGGTGTTTGATGAATTTTTGTATACAAAATTCATTAAATAAATGAATGAGGAAAAAATAAAATAAAGAGGCAGTGACCCATATGTTAGTAAGAAATTATTGATATACGGCGTAAAAAAATTCCTCTTTATCGTTAAATATTTTTCTATGTGTTACATATCTAATATTGGACTTTATTTGGAAGGGTTTGTGTTAAGAAACGCGGAGGTTCACAAATTCGGCGCTTGATTTGCGAGATATATAGCCTTTTACAAGGTAGCAGTAGCCGAACATGTATAGAGCAAAGGTCAAATCATTGCTTAGGTCAGCAACGCGTGCATTGTTTTCTTTTTGGCTGATTAGATGGGAGGAGATCAGCGTGCATGCCTTTTTTTTTGCCCTTTTTTTGGTGGATTCGGTGGGATGTGCTTGCAACATCTGCTCAGGTAGTACTCTATCGATGGCCGAACAGGCACGCTCGCGGGCGCTCGTGAATCGTGATGCGGCTGTTACGCGGACTCAATGCAAACTTATCGATATTTATTTACAATAGTTTAACCACCGAACTTTGGATCTGTCCGAGGTTACCTTTTCTAAAAAGTTGTTTATTTGGATTGAGGAGCACATGTAGTCTTTTATAAGAGGTGGTTTGACAAATAGTTAATTTGCATTAGTAATAAGGTGAGAAACAAGTTATACTCAGTTTTTGCCTTTTACTAGTTATATGTAGCTTCTAGCTTATGTTAAAAATCACATAAAAGCTGAACTATTTAGGGACTTATCTGTTTTTTGGAAGCTAAAGCTGGCTTTGAGCCCTAAACAGAGCCTTTATATTAGGAAGTTCTCTCAGCGGAAGACTCAGAGCTAATAGGCGATTTGCGACGGCGCACCGTGCTTTGCTTCCCAAGTCGTAGCCCTACCCTATGCTATAAAGGAACACATCGAGTAGGTTATGGAAAGAAGATGCTAAGGCCCTGTTTGAGGGGGTTGCGGCTAGACCAAAAAGCTGTCGTAGCTTTTGCAGTGAGGTTGTTTGGTAAACTAACTTTTACTGGCTGCTGCTATGGTCGTGCCCTCCTGCTTGCTCACCCCGCGATCCCCTGGCCCTCACCCTTCGCTCCCTCCTTGCTTGCCTCGTCCTCGATCGCGTCCTGACCTCGTCCACCCCGCCCTCGAAACCCACCCCGATCTTGACTGTGCTGCCATGTTCCTCAGCTCCGTCGCTCTAGGAGTCGTCCTGAACCACCGGGGGACGACCAAGGTGGTGGGGAGGAGGAGAGCGGTTGGGCGGTGGGAAGGAGACGGTCAACGAGCGGAGCAAGACCACAGAGCGGTGGCAGTGACCTGGTGGCAAGAGGAGGTGGAAGAGAGATCGAAGTTGAGATGAAGCACGGAGGAGGCAGCTGTAGCTTTTTTGCAGGGGAGGGGGGCTGTAACATCCTCATTTTTCATAAAAAAAATTAAAATAATGCATGTAGCATTTGTAAAAAATAATAATAAGATTAAAAAATATATAATAATAATAAAGTAAAATAAAATCTTGTTTATAATAAAAACATTTGAAAAATGAGTATGTTCTTTTCAAATATTTTCAAAAACTTGATTTATAAATTAAGTTTGTTGATTTTATAAAGTCGTGTACAAGTGTCTGCTTTACTGAAAGAATTTTTGCAAAACATTTATACATCGAAAAATTCGAAAACCAAGTTTATTAGGTTCCAAATATTCCAAAATGATTTTGGGAATTTTTCCAAGATTTATAGAATCTCGTTGCTATTTTATCTCTCACGCTATTTCATCAAATTCATTTTATTAGTCCCGAAATTATCTAAATTCCAAAATTCATCCAAAATCTGTGAAACTAATTTTATTGGGTTCCATTTATTCCTTAGTAGTTTTAGGAATTTTTCTGGGATTTTTAGACCCTTTTTGCTATTTTATCTCACGCGCCATTGAATCTACACTATTTAAATCCTAGCCAATGGGAAAACGCCACGTGGCAAACACCGTTCATCTTCCTCATGCAAACTTCAGTACAGAGAAGCTGTTTCTCCCGTGCTTGGCTTTCAAATTTCCAACTATCATAACTTCTTCATTAGTGCACCAAATCAAGTGATTCTGGTTGCGTTTGGAAGGTGTGATCGCAAGGAATTCATTCCCGGCCTTCTCCCTCCTCGAAACGTCCCAAAACCGCCACAATAAGCATTCAAATTAAGATCATTGTTTCTTTGATTGCGCAGCCGTTTCTCCGTCTTTTCGAGTGTCACCACCTCCTATAAGAGCATCCAGGCATCCTCTACCCGGTGCTCACTTCCTCTCTCAGTATCTCCACTTCAATCTTTCGGGAGTTCGAAGAAACCGACGTCAATCATCCTCCGTCAACATCACCGCGGCAACTTTTGATCTGGTGAGGCAATTGCAATTCCGTTCGCGTCACCGTGTGCGCGTCATCGCCACGATCAAAAGCCCTCAATCAAATTCGGATTTTGTTGCAGGACAGCGACGAATTTCATGGTTAAAGTTTCCGATTGGAGCGTCGTTCTTCGTCGATTTCTCGCAAACCGTTGATCCCCTCAGAAATCCGGCAACACCGCTAGGTTCGTCTCGTCGCGTTCTACACGGTGCTCACTTTATTTTTGCTATTCCATGTCCCGAATTTTTTTTATTTCGACCCTTTGTCGTCGTAGGCATGCATGATGCACCAACTCGACCATCCTCGGCCAAACCACCGGTGCACTACCTCCCCGAGTCATTTTGCTGCCCACCCCCCGTTCTCTGTTACTTCCCCATGAGGAAGAAGCACTAGTGTATGACAGCAGACCCCACATGTCAATGAGTAAAGCAAAATTAGGAAAATCCAAGAAAAGAAGATGCTCTGGAATATTCCCTCGTTTGTCTTTTTTCAGCATTTTTAGAATTCAAATGCTTATAACTTTGTCATCCGAACTCCAAATCACTCCGTTCAAATTCCAAAATTCATCTAAATTCAATACCTTCCTGCCAGTACTAATTTTATAAATTTTGGATTTTTTAGTTTTATTTTATTTATTTGGTTGTACCGTTTTGAGCGTAGCCGAAGAAATCGCCGAACCATTATTGTCGCCGAACCTCAGGACTTTGATACCCTCGCTAACCAATGCATGTTCCCAACAAATTTTTGCAAATTCCTTGAAGCATGTTGATCCATGTTTTGAAATGCTTTATAGATTTACAAACTTGCATGCTATGTTGATTACATATATATATATATATATATATATATATATATATATATATATATATAATGATAGATTGTAGTTAAATACCTTGTTAATATATATGCTTGCTACATATTTATCCATCGTCCTTTGGCTGCCCTAGAATGATTAATTATAATATAAATGGCTTGGCACCTTGTTTAGTATAATAGTAGTGCTTAGTTATGCTAAATACTATTTGTATGTTTAATTGAAGGCTTGTTACTTGAAATTCTAAATGATTGAGTGAAAATATTATTTAAAAAGGCAGTTGGTGCTGCCGGTTTGGTAAAATAAAAGAAAAGATTTGGTATTTAAAACTTGAATAGGGTGGAAGGTTGCAAAGCGGGTGCGGAACGAGACTCGGGTTTGAGTATGTACTACCTAGTCACCCTAAGTACCGATCCTTGTGATTGTCAAACAATGTACAGCAGTCTTGACGCGGGTTCCGGTATGGGACGGGCCTGGCCGAGTAGCTAGTGAACACTTAATTAAGGCATGCCAGACGGTAGAGTAGGCGTGGTTGGAACCACAGGAGTCCTACAGGCGCAAGAGGGGGCTTCCATTATGGTTGTAGCCATTTGGCGGTGAAACCTCAGCGGGCATGACTTAGTTAAGATGTAGCTAGAGAAATGGCCTTGTTATTTTCACTTGGGGTTATATGCCAAAGGAAGTGTATGACCAAAAAGAGTGAAATATCACTCGCGGGTAAAACGTGCAAACTCTGCAGAGTAAACAAACTATTTGAATAGCCGTACCCACGGTCAAGGGTGGACAGAGGGCGTTGTCACATGGTAGATTTTCCCTATTTGGTTTCAAAATCAGATTTTTATAAAATGAAGCACGGTTGGAGCCGTGAATGTTTTGGTTTGATAAAAGTCCGTGGTTGGAGCCACGAGGAAAAGATTTCAAAAGAAAACCACGGTTGGTGCTGTGGAAAAGTGTTCTTAAAATAAAACCATGGCCAATGCCGTGAGTTGGTTTATGTTTTGTTTTTCCATGGTTGGAGCCGTGTCCTTAAAAGTTTGAAACTCTTATTTCTTAAAAGAAAATATCTTTGAAAACTGCTCTTCAAAATTCTAGTATAAAATTTTAAAAAATTGGCTTTTGGCAAATTAACCAATTCCTTCCCTTGAATTCAACTACATACTGCATTTCTTTCCGAACTTGTTAAGTATGTTGCATACTCACCCTCGCTTTTCATTGCGGGGCTGCTTATTCCATAAAGCAGATCAGGAGATCAGAGATAGCTATCCAAGAGCCTGCATCCCACCGTTCGACATTTGCGATGAAGGCTTTGAAGAGGAGGATCATCCGGACGTCTAGGATCGCGTTTTCTCCAGTCTTTGCTTGTGGTGTTTTGGACTTCGCTTCGTCAAGTTTATTTGCCAGTTTAATGTTTCCACTGCTGTATGACTTACAGGTCCAACTTTTGTAATAATGGGCCCTGTCGGTCAGTACTCTGAGTTAAATTTTTATTTATCGCATGGTTATGGTCCATACTGTTATGATCTGTGTGTACTAGCTATTGATCTAGGGACTAGTACATGTAAACACAGCTGGGGCCCGTATTATTTTTACGGGTTCTGACAGAATGGTATCAGAGCCAAGACTGTAGAACGTGACCTTAGGTAGAATGGTTAAACTGTAAGGACTTATTTTGAAATAACAAAGTATTTCAAAAAAAAAATTCTACTCTCATCTTGTTCTATCTTATCCTTACCTCAATTAAAAAGTTATTTCTACACTCTTTCGTTGTCAAAAGATAGATTGTCAAAGTTGGCATTGAGCAAAGCGAAAGATATACAAGCATTCTTCAGAGTTTACTCCAGCATCTGCATTACAAATGTCGGCCAATCTACGCCACGAGAGAAAAACATCACAAAAGTCACATACTCTTCGAAGTCTATTACAACCTTTGCCCCGAAGACCATGAATATCAAGACTAGAAGAATACCCTAATTAAGCTCTAGGCCAAGCTATCCATTTCAGTAGACGACATTGTGAGCTGTTCTATTTCCTCTTTTGTTGACAGCCGCAATAAAAAAATATTATAATAAAATAAAGTTAGTATTTATTGCTTCTTTGTTGGATGTGAAAACTTTATCCCCCTTAATCTCAGTCTTCTTCTTTTCTATCTTTTCGTAACTAGAAAATGGTGAACACCCGTAGCAGAGGCCATGGTGATGTTGGAGCTGGTAGCAGTGGTATTGGTCACGGTAGAGGTCGTGGGCAAACTCAACACCCTGCCAACAATCAATCACCGCCCGAACAAGGGAACCATTGGGATACAATGAACCTAAAGAACCCTATGATAGTAAAATCCCCAGGAAAAAAATGATGACTAAAAAGGTATGTCCCAAGCTAGTAATAGAAATTCTTGGGGTGAAGTTTCTAGCAAACCTTATCCTATTAGATTCGGGGAATAGATGTAATACTTGGTATGGGTGGTTAACGAAACATGAAGGACAAATTAATTGTGCCAACCATACCATATCTCTTGTCAATAAAGATGGAGCCCAAGTATGCTTCTTATCTGACCTTGCCTCAAGGCCAACCAATCTGTTGAATCAATTAAAGGAAATAACATTGGAATCGATACAGATAGCAAAAGAATATCCAGGATGTCTTTCACGATGACTTGCCGGGCATGCCACGGATCGAGATATAGAGTTTGTTATTAACCTAGTTCCTGGCATAACCCCAATTCATCAGAGACCCTATCGGTTGTCTGCTAACCTATTAATGGAATTAAAGAAGCAAGTTGAAGAATTACAAAAGAAAGGCTTCATTCGCTCTAGTTCATCACCTTGGGGAGCTCCAGTTATTTTTGTGAAAAAGAAGGATAATACCCTGAGAATGTGTATAGATTATAGATCTTTGAATGAAGTGACAATTAAAAAGAAGTACCCATTGCCAAGGATCGATGATCTATTTGACCAACTCAACGGAGCTTGTGTTTTCTCAAAAATAGATTTAAGATCAGGGTACCATCAGATTAAAATCAAGAAGGAAGATATTCCTAAGGCGCCTTCACCACTCGGTATGGACTTTCTGAGTTCACCGTGATGTCCTTCGGATTGACCAATCAAGTGACCTATTTTATGCATTTGATGAACAAGGTGTTCATGGAATTTTTGGACAAATTCGTAGTTATTTTCATCGATGATATTCTAATATACTCCAAAGATGAAGGAGAACATGAGAAGCATTTGCATCTAGTTTTGGAAAAACTCAGGGAACATAAGCTTTATGCCAAATTCAGCAAATGCGAGTTTTGGATAAAAGAAGTCTCTTTCTTGGGCCATGTTATTTCAGCTGGAGGAGTTGCTGTTGATCCAAGTAAAGTAAAGGTGTACTTGATTGGAAGCAACCCAAATCAGTAACTCAAATTAGAAGTTTTCTTGGTTTGGCTGGATATTATAGAAGATTCATAGAAGATTTCTCTAAAATCGCGAAACCACTTACACAACTATTAAAGAAAGAAAAGAAGTTTGAATGGACCCTATCATGCGAAGATAGTTTCCAAGAGCTCAAGAAGAAACTCACCTCTACTCCAGTATTGACGTTACCAGATATACAAAAGGACTTTGTGGTTTATTGTGATGCTTCGAAGCAAGGTTTAGGTTGTGTGTTGATGCAAGAAGGTAAAGTGGTGGCCTATGCATCTAGGCAGTTACACCCTCACGAGGAAAATTACCTTACTCATGATTTGGAGTTAGCAGCCGTGGTACATGCCCTTAAAATTTGGAGGCATTACCTCATCGGGAATCGAACTAAGATATACACTGACCATAAGAGCTTAAAGTATATATTCACTCAACCAGATTTAAATATGAGGCAAAGAAGATGGTTGGAGCTGATAAAGGATTATGATGTTAGAATCCATTATCACCCTGGGAAAGCTAATGTAGTGGCTGATGCTCTGAGTAGGAAGAATTATTGTAATAGTATATTAGTTAAGGAAAGCCAACCAACTTTGCACGAAGAATTCAAGAGAATGAATTTGGAGATAGTGGAGCAAGGATACATTAATATGATGGAACTGTGACCTACCTTGGAGGACCAAATTCGAGAAGCTCAGAAAGAAGATGCAGAGGTTCTAGAAATTATTGAGAGGATGAAGAAAGGAAAAGCTCTAGTATTTACAACAGATGAAAAAGGTACTCTATGGTTTGGGAAAAGAATTTTTGTACCCAATAAGAAAGAAATCAAGGAAATGATCTTAAAGGAAGCTCATGAGACCGCCTACTCCATTCATCCAGGAAGTACCAAAATGTACTTAGATATGAGAGGATTGTACTGGTGGACCAGTATGAAGAGAGAAATTGCAGAGTTTGTTGCTTTGTGTGATATCTGCCAGCAGGTGAAAGCTGAGCATCAGAGACCTGCAGGGTTACTACAACCGTTAAAAATTCCCGAATGGAAATGGGAAGAGGTTGGAATGGATTTGTAGGGACCCGGATTACCAAATCCGAACCCTCCTGTGTTTCAACCGCACTAGTCCGAGAGCGACTAGCGCACACAGCATATAGTGATGATAACACGGACATATCATAAAGTTCATAACGATATTAAGCAAAAGAGTGTAACAACATCATCACATTATTACAAGTATGAAGCCTTACGGTGAAGTGTAAGCAAAATGAAATGTAGAACAAAAGAGCCAATCGGTTAGCCCACGAACAACCGACTGAGTGCGCTTCCTAGAAGAACGAGTCGTCCTCCTCCTCAAAGTCTCGGCACAAATGTCGAGCGGTGGATCACGGGCTCTTTGCTCACCCTTCTCCCATCATCGCTTTATGGAATAAGCACCCCATAATAAAAAGCGAGGGTGAGTATGCAACATACCGCAAGTCTTGAAACATAATGCAATTAACTAAATGCAAGGCTTAAACAAAGGAAGGCATAACATGGCTCATTTGCATAAAGCGAAATTTAAAGGAAATACAAGTAATAATTTCTTAAGCGACATTTACCAAAATGTAAATAACATAATTAAATAACTTTGAAGTATAACAATTTTCCGGTTCCAACTACGGTTGGCTCTAGTCGCCAAACTACATCAGGAGCTCTAGCTTCATGATTCCCAACCACATTTTCATTTTAAACCAAATCATCATTTTTTTTCATTTAAAACCAAAACGGAAAATCTACAATGTGAAAGTGTTCCCGCTTGCCCTTATCCGTGGGCACGGCTACTCAAGTAGTTTTAAGACTCTGCAGGTGGTACACTTTACCCACACGACATGATCAACCTTTTGCGCCATGCAATTAACACACTTCCTTTGGTGTGTCGGCGGGGAGATCATGACAAGGCCTTTACAATGCATATACCGCTACCGACTTCACCCGCTAAGGTTTAGCTCTCCGGCCCCCTTGCGCCTTGCAAGTGTCATCTGACAAACTCGCCTGACCCATTGGCGAAGTCAAATAACGATACATGCAAATTACTTAGCCAGTCGTACCCATATAGACATGTGGTTGTCTTGTATAGCATGGCCCATGGTGACACGATCGGTCCTTAATTGACTAGGCGGACAATCACATTCCAAAATTTTGTGCATCCCCACCCGCCATTCAACCAATTCCGCCTGGTCTAAATCATTTTTCACTTTTAATTTCAAATTAATACGGCAACACCAATTGCCTTACATTTCACAATTCATTTTAATCAAGAATGAAATCATTTCCATAATGGTAAGGTACCGGCGTGATTAAGCATGGCTAAGCATTTTCTACCGTTCCCATAGCAAGATTAATTACCATTAACTACAGTAATTAGTTTTCCTAGGGTGTTAATGGTTGTCAACATGGATATCAATGTGGTTATAACAATTTGGCATTTATCTAAGCATTTAAAAATGACATTAAAATACAATTCATAATTCAAATAGCATGCAATAATTTAAAACAAAATAGCATTTCATAAATTTGGGTTCAACATGGTCAAGGAGACTTGCCTTCCACCTCTTCGCTGCTGCTACCCCCGCTGGATGTTCCTCTCGCTCAAGCGGTGGCGTCGTCTACTCGCAAAACACGCAAATCGAGGCAACAATAAATAAAACCAGAAATAAACAAAATTCAAAAATTCATAAAAATAACACCAACAGATAGATCTTAATTTTATATGAATTTAGAAATTTGAATCGTTCAAATCGGAGTTGAGCGGAGGAGAAGCGGGCCTTCAAGTTTTAAATGGAAGAAAAATCAGGAAAATGATTAAGGGTGACAAGTGTCGTGCTGCAATTGGCTGAGTTCGGAAATTCAGGAAAAACTCACCGAAAAAAGGGAATAAAATCATGCGGCTGACATGTGGGGCCTGTGTCGAACCACGGTCTCGTGAACCGGTTCATGGTTTGGTTGACTTGGCGACATGTGCGTATGTAGTGGTGACATGGCGCGAGGCGTGGCGCTACGTGGGCGTGATGTGGCGGTGATTTGGCGATGGCGTGGCGGTTTCGGTTTTCGACTAACGTGGCGATTACGTGGCATGGCGTGGCATGAGCGTGGCGGACACATGGCATCCACAAGTGAATTAGTGCGGCGTGGCGCTGCGTGATGTCGGCGGCGACCACCGCGAGAGTTAGGGCCTACGTGGCGAAGATCTGGCGTGTCTGGCGGCTACGCGAGACGCTAGCGACGGCGTGGCGCACACGCGTCTCACACGGCGCCACGCAGCGGCGGTGACGGGCGACAACACGGTGAACCGGCGACACGGGTGACAAGCGGCGGCTCGAGACTTTACCGACCGATGTCGGCGAAGATCGGCCGTTCGTTGGCGATCGAGCGGTCACGGTTGATGGAGAAGATCGCGGCGAGGTGGCGGCGCAACCACCGCTGGGGAAGACGATGAGCTAACCGCGATTGAGCAGAGGGAGTGAAAGAGTTAGCGCATCCGGTGAGATCGGCGAGATGAGTTCAAAGGTACCGAGATGGCGGCGAGACTCACCGGAAAGGAGAATCGGCGGCGAAGAACACGGACAAGGCCGGCAACCGGCGAGTCAAGCGGCGAACGGCGGCGACTCGGAGGTGAGCGTGGGGAAAGTGTGCGGCGGGAGGAGGAACCCAGGAGGAGTCAAGCGCGGGCTTAAATAGCCTAGGGTTGCGTGTAGAGGCGCGGAAAGCAAGGTTGATCGTGCGGCGCTACTGTTACGGGCGGCGGCAGGATTTCGGCGACGTGGCGACTTCGGAGCCGATGGATCGAGATCAGACGGCGAGGGGAAAACAAAATAGGGTTAGGGTTCCTTTGTTGAGTGTGCGCGATTCGGACCGATTAGATCGATGATCAGCGGTGGATCTGCGGCGGTTTAGGGTTTGGTTGAGTCGGGCTGAGTAAGGGAATTGGGCCGGTCGGAATGAATAGTGGGTTCGGCCCATACGGAGAGAAAATCCAATTAAAATTATTTCTGTTTTAATTAAAATACCAGAAAATCCAAATAACTTCAATAAATCCAAATAAATAGCAAATGAATTCGGAAAAATCTCCAAAAATACAGAAAAATCAAATAAAATACCAGGAACCTAAATAAAATAAGAAATAATTAATTTGAAGTATTGATTAGTCAAATTAAAACCTTATTGACTTTAAAAATTCAATTTAAGTTGTATTTAATTTGAGAAAATTTTCACAAGTTCGGATTTTGAAATTCAACTCAAAGAAGCTGAAAAACAGAATGTTACAAACCTACCCCCCTAACAAGAAATCTCGACCTCGAGATTTGGAACTAACCAGGGAAAAAGGCTAGGGTAGTCCGCTCGAAGATCCTCCTCGCGCTCCCAGGTGGCTTCCTCCTCCGGATGATTGCTCCACTGCACCTTGCAGAACTTGATCACCTTGTTCCTGGTCCTACGCTCAGCTTCATCCAAGATTACGATCGGATACTCGGGTAGGTCAAATCTTCATGCGACTCAACATCTTCAACACGATCGCTTCTCGGCACTCGGAGGCACTTCCTCAAGCGTGACACATGGAATCGTCGTGTACATTGGACATCTGCGGCGGCAACTCCAGCTGATACGCCACTTCCCCACTTCTGGCTAGAATTGGGAAAGGTCTAATAAATCTCGGTGCCAACTTGCCACGAACTCCAAACCGGCGCATACCTCTCGGCGGGAGACTTTCAGATACACATAGTGCTTTGGGGCAAGGTCAATGCTCTTCTGCGATTATCAGCATAGCTCTTCTGCCTGGACTGCGCTGTCCTCAACCTCTCCTGAATCATCTTCACTTGCTCCTTAGCCTGCTGCAGAATATCTGGACCAAAGACTTGGCGATCACCTGTATCATGCCAACAAAGAGGTGTCCTGCACTTCCTTCCATACAGAGCCTCAAACGGTGCCATCTGCAAGCTGGCCTGATAGCTGTTGTTGTATGAGAACTCCGCATATGGCAACATCTGATCCCAACTAGTTTGCATTGGACGGTGCACAAGCTCTCAACATGTCCTCCAGAATCTGGTTCACCCGCTCAGTCTGTCCATCATGCAGGGATGATAAGCTGTACTGAAATTTAGATTGGTGCCTAATGCTTCTTGTAACTTTTGCCAGAATCTAGATGTGAATTGGCTGCCCCGATCCGAAACAATCTTTTGGGCACGCCATGCATACACACAATCCGAAGTCATGTCTGACTCTGCCGACTTATCCCCACTATAGCTTGTTCTCACGGTAGGAAATGTGCAACTTTCGTCGGTCGATCCACAACAACCGTCGAGTCATAGCGACTGGTCCTCGGAAGTCTGTGATGAAATCCATGCCAATCTCGTCCACTTCCACTCGGTACTCTCAGCGGTACCAACAGACCTGCTGGCCTCGATGCTCGGCTTTGACTACCGCACACATCACACAAGGCTATAAACTCGCAATCTCCTTCTTGATCTCGCCACCAATAAACTCCTCGAAGATCACGATACATCTTGGTGTTGCGGGATGAATCGAATAAGGTCGACTCATCGCCTCCTTGATGATCATTTGCTTGAGCTCTTTCTGGTTCGGCACATAGATGCTCTTCCCAAGCCAAACTGTACCCTCCTGATCTTCTGAGAATCCCGGGGCTTTTCCTTCCTTGATTCTTTCCTTGATCTTTCCGGCTTCCTTGTCAGACTTCTGCAACTTCTTGATTTGGTCCACAGTCAATTTGAATCTCCAAAGCAAAGAACAGATCCTTCCTCTACCAATCCCAGATTGAAGACAGCTGAAACTCCTCGTGAAGTCTTGGTGAACCACAGTGTTGCAATGACTCTTCCGGTTGAGCATCGGCAACCACATTCGCCTTACCGGGATGGTAATGAATGCCCACATCATAGTCCTTTATCGACTCTAACCATCTTCTTTGCCTTAAATTCAGATCTGCTGAGTGAAGATGTATTTCAGACTCTTGTAGTGCATGAAGATCTCATAGCGGTTCCCAATGAGATAGTGCCTCCAAATCTTCAATGCATGCACAACCTTGCCAACTCCAAATCATGGGTGGGTAATTCTGCTCATGTGGTCGCAATTGCATGGCGTGTCGACTACTTTGCCCTCTGCATGAGGACACATCAAGTCCACCTCGAAGCATCGCGAGAGATCTGGAAATCATACGGATGTCCGGGCAAACAAGCTTTGGGGCCGTAGTCAACCTTTTCTTGACTCGAAAACTCGCTCGCAGCCTCACTCCATTCAAATTTCTTCTCTTTCTTGACAATTGAGTCATTGGTGCAGCAAGCTTGAGAATCCTCTATGAACCTCTGTAGTATCCTACTAATCCAAGGAAACTCCTCGATATCCCAAGACCGACTTGGTTGTTCCCAATCAAGCACATCTCTTACTTTGCTAGGATCAATGAGACTCCTCGGCGAAATAGCGTGTCCCGTAAAAGCTACCTCGATCAACCGAACTCGCACTTGCTGAACTTGGCATACTTTGGTGACTTGAGCTCTCTAAGACCATCCTCAAATGTCCGGCATGCTCGGACTCATCTCGAGTAGATAAGAATGTCGTCGATGAACACCACCACAAACTTATCCAGATAGTCCATGAACACCTTGTTCATCGATTCATAATCTGTAGGGGCATTGGTCGAGACCAAAGGACATGACCAGTGTACTCCTCTGACCCATACCGAGTGGTGAAGGCGGTCTTGAATGTCCTGCGGCTGATCTTCACGATGGTATCGATCGCGAGATCAATCTTGGAGAATATGCAGCTCCTTGGTGATCGAACAAATCGTCAATCCGAGGCAGTGGATACTTGTTCTTAATGGTGACTTCATTCAGAGCTCTGTAATCAACGCACATCCTCAAGCTATCGTCCTTCTTCTTCACAAGCAGCACTGGCGCTCCCCAAGGCGACGAACTCGGACGAACGAACCCCTTCTCTAGCAGCTCTTCTATTTGCTTCTTCACCTCATGAGCTCATTTCTTTGGCATGCGGTATGGCCTCTTGGAAATCGGAGCTGTACCCGGAACAAGCTCTATGACGAACTCGATCTCCCGATCAGGCGGCATGCCTGGCAGATCATCAGGGAATACATCAGAGTACCCGCTCACCACAGGCACACTCTCCAAAGTGATTTCCTGCATCTTGTTCAACACGCACTTCTCACCCAACGAACTATCCGACTTGAACTCCACTCGGATGCCCTCTGCATTGGTGAGAGTGATGGCTCGACTGGCACAATCGATCTGACCTTTGAACTCGATCAACCAGTCCATCCCGAGGATGACATCTAACCCCTTTGAGTCCAAGAGAATGAGATTTGCAAGAAACTTCACCCCATTGATGACTATGGTTGCACTTGGGCACACCAAATCAGTCCTCATCTCTTTTCCCGGTGATTGAACAATCATGGGAATCCTAAAGCCAAAGTCTTAAAACCGAATCGATCAACAAAGCTCCTCGAAATGAAAGAATCGACGCCCTGAGTCAAACAAAGCGAGAGCGGTATGGAATTGACAAAAGCGCACCCAATACCACATCTGGTGCCTCTGAGCCTCCTCTGCGATCCGTGGTGGACATGCCCTCTCCGAAAGTCCGAGGTGCTCTCGGTGCGTGGCGCCCACGGCACCGATCCACGAGTGGTGGAGTCTTGGTGAGTGGCTCCCAAGTGAAAACCTTGGCGTCACTGGCCGGCGCTTCGAGGACATTCTTGGCATAGTGACCGGTGGTGGCGGTGGAAGCACTTGAACTCTCGCAGCTTGGTGTTCCCCCTCTGTGCCGAAAGTCTTTGGTGGCTAACAGGGTCCCCGAGCGATCGGGCGCGGACCGGAAGAAGGAGTGCGTGGTGCTCCCTGGACAGTGTCCCATGCCCTTGTGGTGGGAAGCGCCGGCAAGATCCTTGGCTCCCTGGTGAGGCTGAAGGCCATCTTCTCTTCTTGCGACTTCATTTGGCCGGGCGTGAACATCCTCTGCACAGTGCCTTGTTCACCATGTCTTTGAAAGTTGGGGAAGTCAAACGTGACCAGCTACACCTTGATGTCAGGGTCCAAACCCTCCATGAACCTCCAGATCTTGGCACTGTCAGTGGCCACATCCTCGAGGGCATACCTCGCCACGGTGAGTGAACTGACCGAGGTACTCGGACACTTGTGGCTCCCTTGTGAAGCTTCCAAACTCCCTCTTCTTCATCTCAATGATGCCCATTGGTACATGAGCGATCTGAAGGCCTCAGAGAACTCCTCCCAAGTGATCGCTGGGCATCCCGATGAGCAAGACAAGATGGTTGTCCCACCAAGTGGTTGCTCGCCATCCGGTGATGGTGGCGTGAAACACCTTCTCACGATCGAGACACTTGGGCAAGCTGCAGCTTCTTCTCAATGCTTCTCAACCGCCGCTCGCCTCCAAAGGCTCTCCTGCCCCGGCAAACGTAGGTGGCCGAGTCCTCATGAACTCGCCAAGCCATTGCGGTGATAAGCCGTAACCTTTGGGACTGGTCTTTGAAATTTGGTGCCGGGCGAGGGTGGTTCGCCATGTTCGCCATGTTCTGTGCCATGGTCTGCAGTAGTTGAAGCTGCATCGCCATCAATTGCGGCATATCTGCCATCTGAGGTGGAACAGGTGGCGGCGGTGGCGGTGGCAACATCGACCACGATCGTACTGCTGGTGCGTGGAATCTGCTGTTCTGTGGCATCGCTTGGGACCACGACCACGCCCACGACCTCTGCCTCTGCGTCCTGCCTCTGCCTTGACCTTCCATCTGAAGCAATGGCCAAGGAAAAGTTAGCACAAGACAAGAGGGAAAAGCACAAGACGAGAAGGAAAAATAGACGATAAAGAGACTGGAGTGCAGGTAGCCCTTCTAAAGTAAAACAGACAATGAAAATTCCAACAAAAGGTGGCTGCAGCACCATGCCTAGGGCAAGTGCACAATACACCCAACAAGCAAGCAACAAAACCCAATAAACTCCGATTACTACTCGGAAAAGAAACGACATGGGCACCAATAACTTATTCTTGAGCGCTCTTTCGCCAACTTGATTCCGTTTAGCAGCTCTTCCCTCGATCTTGCGGATAATAATGATCCTCGTCTTATTCGATTGAATTTCTTGTAAACGACCGAAACTTAAAGAAATTTCAGGGGATAAGATCAAATTTAAATTTCAAAATAACGTTCGGAAAAAGGGAAGAAATAAGAACCTAAGAATAAGGTGAGAAGAGACAAGCTATTAATTACTAGTTTGTTGGTTTGATTTAGAAAATAAATTTTGAAATTCTAACGGCCATTCTAATTAGGGTTGTGACCTACAGTCGATATGGCTCTGATACCACCTCTGTAGGGACCCGGATTACCAAATCCGAACCCTCCTATGTTTCAACCGCACTAGTCCAGGAACAGCTAGCGCACACAGCATATAGTGATGATAACACAGACATATCATAAAGTTCATAACAGTATTAAGCAAAAGAGTGTAACAACATCATCACATTATTACAAGTATGAAGCCTTACTTTGAAGTGTAAACAATAGCAATGAAATGTAGAACAAAAAGAGCCAATCGGTTAGCCCACGAAGCAACCGTGAAGTGCGCCCTAGAAGAACGAGTCCTCCTCCTCCTCAAAGTCTCGGCACAAATGTCGAGCGGTGGATCACGGGCTCTTTGCTCACCCCTTCTCCCATCATCGCTTTATGGAATAAGCACCCCATAATAAAAGCGAGGGTGAGTATGCAACATACTCGCAAGTCTTGGAAACATAATGCAATTAACTAAATGCAAGGCTTAAACAAAGGAAGGCATAACATGGCTCATTTGCATAAAGCGAAATTTAAAGGAAATACAAGTAATAATTTCTTAAAGCAGCATTTACCAAAATGTAAATAACATAATTAAATAACTTTGAAGTATAACAATTTTCCAGGTTCCAACTACCTGGTTGGCTCTAGCCGCCAAACTACATCCGGGAGCTCTAGCCGCTCGCGGATTCCCAACCACATTTTCATTTTAAACCAAATCATCATTTTTTTCATTTAAAACCAAAACCAGAAAATCTACAATGTGAAAGCGTTCCACGCTTGCCCTTATCCGTGGGCACGGCTACTCAAGTAGTTTTTAAGACTCTGCAGAGCTGGTACACTTTACCCACACGACATGATCAACCTTTTGCGCCATGCAATTAACACACTTCCTTTGGTGTGTCGGCAGGGAGATCATGACAAGGCCTTTACAATGCATATACTGCCACCGACTTCACCCGCTAAGGTTTAGCTCTCACGGCCCCCCTTGCGCCTTGCAAGTGTCATCTGACAAACTCGCATGACCATCTGGCGAAGTCAAATAACGATACATGCAAATTACTTAGCCAGTCGTACCCATATAGACATGTGGTTGTCTTGTATAGCATGGCCCATGGTGACACACGATCGGTCCTTAATTGACTAGGGCGGACAATCACATTCCAAAATTTTGTGCATCCGCACCCGCCATTCAACCAATTCCGCCGGTCTAAATCATTTTCACTTTTAATTTCAAATTAATACCGGCAACACCAATTACCTTACATTTCACAATTCATTTTTAATCAAGAATGAAATCATTTCCATAATGGTAAGGTACCGACGTGATTAAGCATGGCTAAGCATTTTCTACCGTTCCCATAGCAAGATTAATTACCATTAACTACAGTAATTAGTTTTCCTAGGGTGTCAATGGTTGTCAACATGGATATCAATGTGGTTATAACAATTTGGCATTTATCTAAGCATTTAAAAATGACATTAAAATACAATTCATAATTCAAATAGCATGCAATAATTTAAAACAAAATAGCATTTCATAAATTTGGGTTCAACATGGTCAAGGAGACTTGCCTTCCACCTCTTCCGCTGCTGCTACCCCCGCTGGATGTTCCTCTCGCTCAACCGGCGCGTCGTCTACTCGCAAAACACGCAAATCGAGGCAACAATAAATAAAACCAGAAATAAACAAAATTCAAAAATTCATAAAAATAACACCAACAGATAGATCTTAATTTTATATGAATTTAGAAATTTGAATCATTCAAATCGGAGTTCGAACGGAGGAGAACGGGCCTTCCGAAGTTTTAAATGGAAGAAAAATCAGGAAAATGATTAAGGGGTGACAAGTGTCGTGCTGCTATTGGCTGAGTTCGGAAATTCGGGAAAAACTCACCGAAAAAAGGGAATAAAATCATGCGGCTGACATGTGGGGCCCAGGTGTCATAGACACGGTCTACGTGAACCCGGTTCATGGTTTGGTTGACTTAGGCGACATGTGCGTATGTAGTGGTGACATGGCGCGAGCGTGGCGCTACGTGGGTCGTGATGTGGCGGTGATTTGGCGGTGGCGTGGCGGTTTTCGGTTTTCGACTAACGTGGCGATTACGTGGCGCGTGGCATGGCGTGGCGGACACATGGCATCCACAAGTGAATTAGTGCGGCGTGGCGCTGCGTGATCTTCGACGATGAGCGACCACGCGGCGTTAGGGCCTCGTGGCGAAGATCTGGCGTGTCTGGCGGCTACGAGACGCTAGCGACGGCGTGGCGCTATCGTCTCACACGCGGCGCCACGCGGCGGTGACGGGGCGACAACACGGCGGACACGGCGACACGGGGGGTGACAAGGCGCGCTGGCTCAGGACTTACCGACACAGTGCGGCGAAGATCCCAGCCGTTCGTTGACGATCAGACGGTCACGGTTGATGGAGAAGATGCGAAGGTGGCGGCGCAACCACCGCTGGGGAAGACGATGAGCCAACCGACGATTGAGCAGCGAGGGAGTGAAAGAGTTAGCGCATCCCGAGAGATCGGCGAGATGAGTTCAAAGGTACGAGAGATGGTGGCGAGACTCACCGGAAAGGAGAATCGGTGGCGAAGAACACGGACAAGGCCGGCAACCGGCGAGGTCAAGCGGCAAGAACGGCGGCGACTCGAGAGGTGAGACGTGGGGAAAGTGTGCGGCGGAGGAGGAACCCGGAGGGTCTGTGGCGGGCTTAAATAGCCTAGGGTTGCGTGTAGAGGCGCGGAAAGCAAGGTTGATCGTGCGGCGCTTCTGTTACGGGCGGCGGCGGGATTTCGGCGACGTGGCGACTTCGGAGCCGATGGATCGAGATCAGACGGCGAGGGGAAAACAAAATAGGGTTAGGGTTCACTGTTGAGTGACGGCGCGATTTCGGACCGTTAGATCGATGATCAACGGTGGATACGGGCGGCGGTTTAGGGTTTGGTTGAGTCGGGCTGAGTAAGGGAATTGGGCCGGTCGGAATGAATAGTGGGTTCGGCCCATACAGAGAGAAAATCCAATTAAAATTATTTCTGTTTTAATTAAAATACCAGAAAATCCAAATAACTTCAATAAATCCAAATAAATAGCAAATGAATTCGGAAAAATCTCCAAAAATACAGAAAAATCAAATAAAATACCAGGAACCCAAATAAAATAAGAAATAATTAATTTGAAGTATTGATTAGTCAAATTAAAACCTTATTGACTTTAAAAATTCAATTTAAGTTGTATTTAATTTGAGAAAATTTTCACAAGTTCGGATTTTGAAATTCAACTCAAAGAAGCTGAAAAACAGAATGTTACAGGATTTCATCACTGGATTACCAAGGACTCAATCTGGATATGATTCAATCTGGGTTATAGTTGATCGTCTGACTAAATCTGTTCATTTCATTCCTGTTAAAACCACCTACACTGGGGACAAATTGGCAGAGTTGTACATGACAAAGGTAGTGTGTTTGCATGGAGTACCTAAGAAAATTGTGTTGGATAGAGGTACTCAGTTCACCTCAAAGTTTTGGCAAAAGTTGCATAGTTTATTGGGCACGAACCTTAACTTTAGCATAGCATATCATCCACAAACAGACGGCCAGACTGAAAGGGTAAATCAAGTTTTAGAAGATATGCTCAGATCCTGCGCTTTGACAAACAAGACAAGTTGGGATAAGAGTTTGCCTTATGCAGAGTTTTCATACAACAATGGGTATCAATCAAGTATTCAGATGTCACCTGTCGAAGCATTATATGGACGCAAGTGTCGAACACCACTTTATTGGAAGGAAACTGAAGAAGGGAAAGTATTTGGACCAGACGTACTCAAGGAGGCAGAAGAACAAGTAAGGTGGATCCAGCAAAAATTAAAAGCTGCTCAAAGCCGACAGAAAAGCAAAGCTGATAACCGACGTCGGGACCTGAAATTTGCCGAGGGCGACTTCGTGTATCTGAAAGTTTCACGAATGAAAGGAATCAAATGATTTCGGGTTAGCGGAAAGCTTGCACCTAGATATATTGGACCGTTCAAAGTTTTGGCCAGAAGAGGCGAGGTGGCGTATCAATTGAAATTACCACCACAACTAACTGATGTGCATGATGTATTTCATGTGTCTCATCTAAGAAAATGTCTTCGAATACCAAAGGAACACATGTCCTTAGAACAGTTAGATTCTACAAAGAGATCTTTCTTATAAGGAATACCCAATATAGATTTTGGATGAGGCGATCAAGCAAAACTTCGCAGAAGTATCAAATTTCAAGGTGCGATTGGAGCAACCATACTGAGAGGAGGCTACTTGGGAGCGTGAAGAGGACCCTGACGAGCGTAATTCCCAAATATTTTTCCGGTGTGTCGAATCTCGAGGTCGAGATTCCGTTCAAGGGGTAGGTTTGTAACATCCTCATTTTTCATAAAAAATTAAAATAATGCTTGTAGCATTTGTAAAAAATAATAATAAGATTAAAAAATATATAATAATAATAAAGTAAAATAAAATCTTGTTTATAATAAAAACATTTGAAAAATGAGTATGTTCTTTTCAAATATTTACAAAAACTTGATTTATAAATTAAGTTTGTTGATTTTATAAAGTCTTGTACAAGTGTCTGCTTTACTGAAAGAATTTTTGCGAAAAATTTATACATCAAAAAATTCAAAAACTAAGTTTATTAGGTTCCAAATATTCCTAAATGATTTTGGGAATTTTTCCAAAATTTATAGAATTTCGTTGCTATTTTATCTCTCACGCCATTTCATCAAATTCATTTTATTCGTCCCGGAATTATCTAAATTCCAAAATTCATCCAAAATCTATGAAACCAATTTTATTGGGTTCCATTTATTCCCTAGTAGTTTTAGGATTTTTTCTGGGATTTTTAGACCCTTTTTGCTATTTTATCTCGCGCGCCATTGAATCTATATTATTCAAATCCTAACCAATGGGAGAACGCCACGTGGTGAACACGGTTCATTTTCCTCATGCAAACTTCAGTATAGAGAAGCTGTTTCTCCCGTGCTTGGCTTTCAAATTTTCAACTATCATAACTTCTTCATTAGTGCACCAAATCAAGTGATTCTGGATGCGTTTGGAAGGTGTGATCGCAAGGAATTCAAACCCGGCCTTCTCCCTCCCCGAAACGTCCCAAAACCGCTGCAATAAGCATTCAAATCAAGATCATTGTTTCTTTGATTGCGCGGCAGTTTCTCCGTCTTTTCCAGTGCCACCACCTCCTATAAGAGCGTCCCGGCATCCTCTACCCGGTGCTCACTTCCTCTCTCATTATCTCCACTTCAATCTTTCGGAAGTTCGAAGAAACCGACGTCAGTCGTCCTCCGTCGACATCACCGCGGCAACTTTTGATCCGGTGAGGCGATTGCAATTCCGTTCGCGTCACCGTGTGCGCATCGTCGCCACGATCAAAAGCCCTCAATCAAATTCGGATTTCGTTACAGGATGGCGACGAATTTCACGGTTGAAGTTTCCGATTGGAGCGTTGTTCTTCGTCGATTTCTCGCAAACCGTTGATCCCCTCCGAAATCCGGCAACACCGCTAGGTTCGTTTCGTCACGTTCTACACGGTGCTCACTTTATTTTTGCTATTCCATGTCCTGAAATTTATTTATTTATTTCGGCCGCTGCCGTCGCCGGCATGCCGTGGCTGCACCAATCCAGCCATCCTCCGGCCAAACCACCAGGTGCACCACCTCCCCTGTGTCCGGCCACACCTGCTCCACCCCCTACGTTCTCTGTTCCTTCCCCATGAGGAAGAAGCACTAGTGTATGACAGCCGGCCCCACATGTCAATGAGTAAAGCAAAATTAGGAAAATCCAAGAAAAGAAGATGCTCTGGAATATTCCGTCGTTTGTCTTTTTTCAGCATTTTTAGAATTCAAATGCTTATAACTTTGTCATCCGAACTCCAAATCACTCCGTTCAAATTCCTAAATTCATCTAAATTCAATACCTTCCTGCCAGTACTAATTTTATAATTTTTGGATTTTCTTAGTTTTATTTTATTTATTTGGTTGTACCGTTTTGCGTGTAGCCGAAGAAATCGCCGGAGCCGTCGACGCTGTCGCCGAACCTCAGGACTTTGATACCCTCGCTGACCAAGGCATGTTCCCAACAAATTTTTTGCAAATTCCCTTGAAGCATGTTGATCCATGTTTTGAAATGCTTTATAGATTTACAAACTTGCATGCTATGTTGATTACAATATATATATATATATATATATATATATATATATATATATATATATATATATATATATATATATATATATATTATGATAGATTGTAGTTAAATACCTTGTTAATATGTATGCTTGCTACATATTTATCCATCTGTCCTTTGGCTACCCTAGAATGATTAATTATAATATAAATGGCTTGACACCTTGTTTAGTATAATAGTTGTGCTTAGTTATGCTAAATACTATTTGTATGTTTAATTGAAGGCTTGTTACTTGAAATTCTAAATGATTGAGTGAAAATATTATTTAAAAAGGGCAGTTGGTGCTGCCAGTTTGGTAAAATAAAAGAAAAGATTTGGTATTTAAAAACTTGAATAGGGTGGAAGGTTGCAAGGCGGGTGCAGAATGCACGAGACTCGGGTTTGAGTATGTACCACCCTAGTCACCCTAAGTACCGATCCCTTGTGATTGTTAAACAATGTACAACAGTGCGGCCGCGGGTTCCGGTATGGGATGGGCCTGGCCGAGTAGCTAGTGAACACTTAATTAAGGCATGCCAGACGGTGGAGTAGGCGTGATTGAAGCCACAGGAGTCCTACAGGAGCAAGAGGGGGCTTCCATTATGGTTGTAGCCATTTGGCGGTGAAGCCTCAGCGGGCGTGACTTAGTTAAGATGTAGCTAGAGTAATGGCCTTGTCATTTTCACTTGGGGTTATATGCCAAAGGAAGTGTATGACCAAAAAGAGTGAAATATCCTCATGGGTAAAGCGTGCAAACTCGCAGAGTAAACAAACTATTGAATAAATGTACCCACGGTCAAGGGTGGACAGAGGGCGTTGTCACATGGTAGATTTTCCCTATTTGGTTTCAAAATCAGATTTTTATAAAATGAAGCACGGTTGGAGCCGTGAATGTTTTGGTTTGATAAAAATCCGTCGTTGGAGCCACGAGGAAAAGATTTCAAAAGAAAACCACGGTTGGTGCTGTGAAAAAGTATTCTTAAAATAAAACCATGGCCAATGCCGTGAGTTGGTTTATGTTTTGTTTTTTCCACGGTTGGAGCCGTGTCCTGAAAAGTTTGAAACTCTTATTTCTTAAAAGAAAATACCTTTGAAAACTGCTCTTCAAAATTCTAGTATAAAATTTTAAAAAATTGGCTTTTGACAAATTAACCAATTCCTTCCTTGAATTCAAGCGCATCTTGCATTTCTTTACGGACTTGTTGAGTATGTTGCATACTCACCTCGCTTTTCATTCTTGGGTGCTTATTCCATAAAGCAGATCAGGAGATCAGAGATAGCTATCCAAGAGCCTGCATCCTACCGTTCGACATCTGCAATGAAGGCTTTGAAGAGGAGGATCATCCGGACGTCTAGGATCGCGTTTTCTCTAGTCTTTGCTTGTGGTGTTTTGGACTTCGCTTCGTCAAGTTTATTTGCCAGTTTATTGTTTCTGCTGCTGTATGACCTACAGGTCCAACTTTTGTAATAATGGGCCCTGTCGGCCAGTACTCTGAGTTAAATTTTTATTTGTCGCATGGTTATGGTCCATACTGTTATGATCTGTGTGTACTAGCTATTGATCTAGGGACTAGTACAGGTAAACACAGCTGGGGCCCGTATTATTTTTGCGGGTTTTGACAGAATGGTATCAGAGCCAAGACTGTAGAACGTGACCTTAGTTAGAATGGTTAAACTGTAAGGACTTATTTTGAAATAACAAAGTATTTCAAAAAAAAAAATTCTACTCTCATCTTGTTCTATCTTATCCTTACCTCAATTAAAAAGTTATTTCTACACTCTTTCGTTGTCAAAAGATAGATTGTCAAAGTTGGCATTGAGCAAAGCGAAAGATATACAAGCATTCTTCAGAGTTTACTCCAACTTTTGTAATAATGGGCCCTGTCGGGACCCGAATTTGCAAATCCGGACCCTCTGTGTATTCAGCACTAGTCCAGGATCACGCTAGTGCACACAGTCTCAACATTGGTACATATCACAGTCATAACCAACGAAATAATAAGTACTTTGATTAAATACTCAAACTAGTTGATCGACCTTATGGTCAAGTTACAAAGATCGCCTCGCAGGCGAAGACTTATTAAAATATTCAAATCAATGAAATAAAATAAACTCGTGGCGCCAACCAATTTGCCACGAACAGCCCGGTGGGCTCGCTCCTAGTTTGTCGGCTCCTCTGATACTCCTCCTCTGGCGGGGTTTGCTTCTTCTTCAAGCGAAGTTGTGTTGTTGTGGGGTGAGTACTTTGAGCACTCGGCAAGTCATGCATGAATGCAATTCTAATATTCTACATGCATGGCTTAGTACAAAGGATAGGCTATGGTTCATGAGCGATCTGACATTTAAGAATAACGATAATAATTTGCAAAGCGACAAAAGCGATAATAAGAATAGTAGCTTTCACAAACATTTTAATCACAATCATATTTCCATCCTATGTCAAGTTCCTCATTACCAACCCCAAGCATTTTCCATAAACAATTCATTTTCATGAAAATCTAACCCTTGGCCAGTAATAACCGAAGCGATGCTCATTACCGTGAACACGGCTATTCAATAGGTTGTACACTCTGCAGAGGTTATACACTTTACCCACAAGATACAGTCAAATACCACCAAGGCAAATAACCGTAAAGCTTTTCCAAAGTTCCATCTAAACCCAATCTTGCCGCTAAGGTTTCAACCTTTGGAGGGTGGTTACCACACCAGGGCCCCCTCTTGCGCCATGTGAGTTCTCATTCCGCTTCTCGGGCCTCACACCACCATGACAGTACCAAAGAATAGATTTCCCGGTTTACTCGGCTAAGTCCGTCCCATTCACGGAGCTTGTGGTCTGTATGAGAGACTCAGTTCAAATGCTCGCAAGGTTAAGTCCTTAGTTGACCGAGGCAAGACTAACCAAGTGTGATCTCAATTATCCAAAACCAATAAAAACCAAATCGACCGCCAGTTGCCACTCTTGGCCCACGAAACAATCTTGCCATTTGCCCAGTCTAAATCATTTTCCCACCCCAGTTCTTTACCATTGCACCACGTGCCATCATCAACTCAATAACACATGTCTCATTCACAAAGCATGTTCACTATCTCATTAAGTCGATATTCACTTTGGTATTCCAAAATCATGAAAGCGTCCGTGGCGAGGGCTAAGCATACTACTTGGTCTACTCAACCCATGTTGGCAAATTATAAAGTCCAACTATTAATCCATATCCTAGGGTGACAAAAGATTCATGGCCTACAATTATATATGACAAGGTGGCATCTGACAACTTAGGCATTTAACTAATCCCAAAACTTATTCAAAATCATTTCTATCAAATTAGCATGCAATAGTTTAAATCAAAATAATTTGCTCTAGTAGGTTCAACATGATCAAACACAACTTGCCTTCAAAAGTACTGATTACGGCTCTGAGCTTGCTCTCGGTGAGAACCTCTCCTCGAAACCCGGGCACTTCAACGTCACGCATAGCGTAAATATAAACAATAAAATAAATAAACAGTGGGCAAACAGTGCTCAAAAATTCAATTAAAATTCATAAACAGAAAGATCACAATTTTACAAATTTATAGAAATTGGAATCACTCAAATCGGAGTTAAAAGCGCAAAAGTTATAAGCATTTGAAGTTTCAAAATATATTTAAAATCAATATACCGAATTAAATAAATATTTTCTTTTTGGAAAATCAATTATTGCGTCATCGTGACACGTGTCGACACCGAGAGTGACCGTGGCCTTGCCGACGTCCACTGGCAAGCTCCGTCTTGGCGTCATCATGGCGTCATCGTGGCGTCGGACGACTCGGTCAACTCAGCGGCAAGTGGGACCCATCGTGACATCAGCATGGCGTCGCGGTGGCGTCACACACACGGTGCGTCTTGGTGACGGGTGGGCCCGTCTTGTCGGCGTCTCATCGCGACTGATGCTCGTCGGCGATCGACATGCGGGCCTGCCTTGTCAGCGACTCATGCGCACAGTGAACGTGCGGTGAGACTGACATTGTGGGTCCGCCTTGTCGGCGTCCGTGCACAGTGATCGGTGCCGTGGCACGACGGTGGCCCTCGGATTTGCATCTAACGGTGGAGATTAGAAGATGGGCTTTACTGTTTTGGGGGCGACGTGGCGGGATCTGAATCGTCGATTGGAGATCGGACGGTCGACGGCTTCGGCGGCAGCGATGGTGCGGCGGCTTGACCGGAGAGCGAAAACGGCGGCGTCGCGGCGTGGCATTTCCGTGGTCCTCCGGCGTGACGAGATGAGTCCGATGGTGGCGCGGCGGCGGCGGAGAATCACCGGTGGCGGCGAATCGGCGTGAAGAAGTGCGTGACGGCCGGGACTTGGCGAGGTCGGCGGGGCGGCGGCGTCTCGGCGGCGTCTGGCGTCTGGTGGGTGCAGCGCAAACCGAGGAACACGGAGGGTGGCGGCGCATTAAATAGGGGCTCTTAGGCGTCCGTCTTGGTTCTGAATTCGGGCGGAGGAGTCCGTGGCGGCGGTGAGTCCGTGAGGAATAGGGTTGGGTGGCGTGGCGCATCGTGAGCCGTCGGATGAAGATCGAGCGCCACGGCGCTAGGGTTTTCAAAGCAGACGCCACGATTACTCGGCCCAACACTATTCATCCGGATTTTTAATTCTTTTTCGATTAAAAATATTTCGAAAATAAAATAATTTGTTTGGGGCATTAAAAATATCAGAAAAATTCTGGAAAAATTCTCATAAATATTTTAAGACATTTGTGACTCAAATAAAATATTTTCAACAAAACTTTATCTTAACTTTTCCATTATTTAATTAATTTGCTAAATGGTTTAATTCAAATAAATTCAAATAATTCCAAATAAATCCAAATAAATTCCAGAAATTCCCAAAAATTCAAAATACCAATTTAATGCAAGAAAAGCAAAAATTGGGGTGTTACAAACCTCCCCCTTAACGGAATCTCGACCCCGAGATTGGTAACGACTAAGGAATAGGTTGGAAATTCACCTTGAGTCTTCTTCACGCTCCCAGGTTGCTTCGCTCTCGGAATGGTTACTCCACTGAACTCTGCAGAAACGGGTCGATTTATTTCTCGTTTCTCGATCCCTAGTATCCAAGATCTTCACCGGGTACTCTTTATAAGTCAAATCCTCCTGCAGATCGGCCGACTCTAACGGCATCTGCTCTTCTGGTACTCGGAGGCATTTCTTCAATTGTGACACATGGAACACATCATGCACTCCTGTTAATGACTGCGGTAACTCCAACTGATACGCTACTTCACCTCTACGACTTAGGATCTTGAACGGACCAACATATCTTGGTGCTAACTTCCCTTTAGTGTGGAACCTCTTAACTCCTCTGAGTGGTGTAACTCTGAGATACACAAAATCTTCGGGCTCAAAGCTTAAATCCCTGCGGCGATTATCTGCATAACTCTTCTGTCTTGATTGTGCTATTTTCAACCTTTCCCTGATCCTGGCTATCTGCTCTTCGGCTTCTCGGAGAATATCCGGCCCAAACATATGGCGTTCTCCAGTCTCATTCCAGTTCAACGGCGTTCGACAAGGTCTTCCATATAGCGCTTCAAATGGCGACATCTGCAAACTTGCCTGGTAGCTGTTGTTATAGCTAAACTCGGCATATGGCAAACACTTATCCCACGAAGTTGTATAAGCCAATGCACATGCCCTCAACATGTCCTCCGATGTCGATTAACTCTTTCCGTTTGCCCATACATGCATGGGTGATATGCGATCTTGAAGTTGAGGCGGGTTCCTAGGGCCTCATGCAACTTATCCCAAAATCTTGAGGTAAATTGGGTACCTCGTGTCGATACAATTTTCTTGAACTCCATGCAGACACACAATTCTTGACATATACAAATCGCTAAGCGGTCCCCGAGTAGGTAGTTTTCACGGTATGAAGTGGGCGACCTTGGTCAACCGGTCCACTATAACCCATATGGAGTCATACCTGTGCGGGTCCTCGGTAGACCGATAATAAAGTCCATTCGATTTCCTTCCATTTCCACTCGGTATCTTCGATGGTTTGTAGCAACCCCGCGGCCTTTGATGCATTGCTTTGACTCTTTGGCATATGTCGCTGCGCAACATGCTCTGCAACTTCACGCTTCATGCTTGGCCACCAAAATCTTTCCTTGGTCTTGGTACATCTTAGCGCTTCCGGATGAATGGAGTACTTGGAGTCATGAGCTTCTTCCGAATCGGTATTTGAGTTCCTTCTTGTGCGATGCGCAAATGCGCTTCTTGATCCATAATGTTCCTTGCTCATCGGCTTGAAATCCTTTGCCTTGCCTTCCTCCATTTTCAACTTAATCCTCTGAATCTTGACATCGTCCTTACGTCCTTCCCGGATCGATCTTCGGGGTAGGCTTCACTTCTAAAGCGGCTATAAATCCTTTAGGCACAACTTCCGGCTTGACACGAAATTCCTTGCATAACTCAAACGATTTTCCTCCACCAACATGTTCACCGAATGGCTTTTTCGGCTTAAAGCATCGGCCACCACGTTGGCTTTCGAGGTGATAATGAATCCCAGTTGTAATCCTTAATTAGTTCCAACCATCTTCTCTGCCTCATATTCAGGTCCGATTGTGTAAATATATATTTAAGACTCTTATGGTCAGTGTACACCTCACATCTGTTTCCAATCAGATAGTGCCTCCATAACTTCAAAGCATGCACTACGGCTGCTAACTCCAAGTCATGTGTGGGGTAGTTCTCCTCATGCGGCCTCAAGCGCCTTGGACGCATACATAGCGACCTTTACATTACGCATTAACACGCATCCTAGTCCTTGGCGCGATGCATCACAGTATATATCAAAACTCTGGCTTAAATCCGGTAGTACTAACACTGGCGCCGTTGTCAAGCGTTTCTTCAACTCCTGGAAACTCCGCTCACATTCCGGCGTCCATGCGAACTTCTTTTCCTTTTTCAACAATTGCGTAGAGGTCTCGCAATCGTTGAAAATCCTTCAATCATCGGCGGTAATAAGGCCATTCCAAGGAAACTACGAATTTGAGTCACCGTTTTGGGTGGCTCCCAATGCAACTCTTGCTTCCACCTTACTTGGGTCAAGCTGCGACTCCTTGGCGGTCACCACATGTCCAAGAAATTCCACCTTGTTCTTCCGAAGTCACACTTGCTAAACTTAGCGAAAAGTTCTTGCTCTCTTAACCTCTCTAGAACTAGCCGGATGCTCTGCATGCTCTTCCCCGGTCTTGGAGTAAACTAGAATGTCATCTATGAACACAACAACGAACTTATCCGGTATTCCATGAAAACCTTGTTCATCATGTTCA
Source organism: Guadua angustifolia (assembly GCA_036346375.1). Taxonomy (NCBI): domain Eukaryota; kingdom Viridiplantae; phylum Streptophyta; class Magnoliopsida; order Poales; family Poaceae; genus Guadua; species Guadua angustifolia. The sequence continues at coordinate 7,507,279 of CM070522.1, forward strand.
TGAAATATGCAGTGCATTTGTCAAACCGAAAGACATAAGCGTGAACTCGTAATGTCCATATCTTGGCGAAAATGTTGTCTTGGCACATCCTCGTCGAATCTTCATTTGGTGATAACGATCGTAGGTCAATCTTGGACAAAACTCCGGCTCCTCTCAAGCTGGTCAAGCGGATCATCGATCTGGGTAGCGGATACTTATTCTTTATAGTGACTTCATTCGATTGTTTCATTAATCCACACACATCCGGTAACTCCGTCCTTCTTCTTGACAAATAGAACAGGTGCTCCCTATGGCGGCGAACTTGGTCTAATAAATCCCTTATCCATTAACTCCTCTATCGCTTCTTCATTTCCACTAGCTCATCGGTTGACATCCGATAAGGTCTCTTAGCTATCGGGTTTGTTCGGTACTAACTCGATTACAAACTCTATGTCCTGTCTGGTGGCATCGGGTAAATCCTCCGAAACACATCCGGGTATTCTCGACAAGCTGATACGTCTTCTATCTTGTGGCCTTCACACTATTGACCATCAAGCTGTCCATCCCGAACAGCGGTGGCTTGAAACTCTACTTTTCTCCCACAAGGACTCTCGTGATATGACTCTTAGTCCACAGTCTAACACAACCTTGTGCTTAGACAACCAATCCATTCCCAAAATAACATCTAAGGTGCGGGTATCTAACACTACTAAGTTTGCTAGGAACTCCATTCCATCTATAAGCAACTTTACCCCGAACATCCTACATCGGATCGGAGTTACGATCCGGGGATTGTACTAGCAATACATGCCTAAGGTTCACCATTTTCAATCCATTATTCACAGCAAAAATCCGAGATATAAGCGAATCGAAGCTCGAATCAAATAAAAGCTATTGCAGTCTTGAGTTGACAAGTAACTTACCCGATCGACGTCCGATGTATTACGACCTTTGCATCAGCGGTGACATGATTGACTCGCCTCTTACCACGATCGAGTGGCGGCTCAGTTATTGCAACTCCTGACTTGCTCTGGCGCGGTGTCTTTGTTGGAGTAGTCCCAAGGTTGAAGCGGCGGTGTCCTCCTCCTCCTTCTTAGGACAATAATTTGCAAAATGCTGCGGCTCGTGATAGATAAAACAACGTTTAGCTGTCATTCTTGGCTCCCGCATTGCATTCCCAAGCGGTGTTGGTGTGCGGAAATTTTGTCCGGCAGGTCTTGGTCTTGGCGGTGGCGTCGTCATCACATTCCTTGGCTGAAATCTGAAGAAGCGGTTTGGTGCAACCCTCAACCGCTGCGCTCCTGGCGTGCTCCTGTTTGTGCCATCCTGCGCTTCGGTTGTCCTCCGGCTCCTTGCGCTTGTCCTCCAATATCGGCGCCTTGTTCACTAGCTCTGAAAATCGGGAAAAGTGTGGGTTATGAGTCCCTGCGCAGCCACAATTCATCCTTTCATGAATCGAGGCGCTGGCCTTATCCGTTGCTACATCCTCGGTGCGTAGCGTGCCAAGCTATGTGAACTTATTGAGATACTCGGACCGATTGATTGCCTGCTTGATGCCCTAAACTCCTCCTTTTTCAGCTCCATTATGCCTTCGGGCACATGGTGCGCCGGAAGCGATCGTGAACTCCTCCCGGTGATGTCTGCGGGTGCTCATGAGCGTATGATAGTTTTCCCACCATTCATTGCGGTTCCTTCAAGGCGATGAGAGGCATAGAGTACCCTCTCATTTCCTTCACTTTGGGTAATGTGCAACTTTCTCTCTATCGTCCTCGGCCAATCATCGCCTCCAATGGATTGGCATTTCCGAGAAAATGTAGGTGGTCGTGTCCTCATGAATTCATGACCTCGAGTGTGGTCTCTGCCTTTGGGTTGACTGGTTAGCTTAGGCGGCGGCGGCTTGGGCGATGACTTCTTGCATCTCTTTGCATCATGGCATGCATTAACTGGGTGCATGCAGCAATAAAGGCTCCAAAGTTACGCATATCAAGCTGGCGGTCTGGTTGGGGTCCTTGTCCTTCCCCATCGATGTTTCGGTGGCGAGAACCGCTCCCATTTCCTCCTTGGTTTCCTCAGTGTTCACCATCTGCCGATTGCTCCATGGTTTAGAGAGCGAGAGGAAATAAGAATAGACAGTAATAGAGTACTTATGCGAGGTCAAAGGTGTAACACAAAATCCAACTTTATTACTTTATTAATATTTGGGTATGGTTGCTCACAATGCCTAAGGGCCTTGCAACACATACCAATCACTCACAAGCATGAAAAAGCAAATCGAACTAACATTAGAGTCAAAGCGCCTCTAAGGGTGACTCTTATTCGAGGCAGCGACTCGGCGCAGAGTCTCAACCACTAATCCTAACGCTCACTCCTCTAGCCATCCCCACGGAACTTCTGGTGGATATCTGCACCGGTGTCTTGGTGCTTGGTACAAACCTATCCCAACGATCCTCTCTTTGGATCGCCTCCTGCACAAGCTCAACCTCCTTGGTTCTGCTTGACCTCCACAGGCTCGGGCTTCACTTCCACTTGCTCGACTTCACTTCCAGCGCTCGCTCTGCTCTGGCTGCGGCTCTGCTTGTGGCTCCTCCGGGTGCAGGTCGTGTAGCTCAAAGATCGGCTCGGCTCTGGTCCGTCCAGTGTTGTCTCCAGTTCCCAATCCTCTGGATAGAGTGGGCCAAGTACTCACAAGTCTGCTTGAGATGAGCCCTAAGGCTGTGTGAACTCGTCACGAGACCTCTGCAGCTCTGAACCGTCTCGTCGATAGCATCCTCTTGGCGATAACATATCTGGCCAGGTGGGTGATCGTGGCATCCTCCTCCTCGATGGGCTCTCGGTTGTAGCAAGTGTCTCTCGTGGGTGGTGACGAAACACCGTGCCATCCAACTCTCAGGGGTAGGTATGAGCAATCGCCTCATCGCCCGACGCGATGTCTCCACGAATCCCGGCGTCAAATGACAACCTCTGGCTGTGATATGGATCTGACGGCTCGCCCTTGCCCTATCCCGGCGTAAACCGTGATAGTGACATCGGGCAATATCGATCTGCCCGATCCTGATAGTCCCTCGGTAGATCGGCTGTCATATCCTCCAAGCGGTGCATCATCGCCAAAGCTCATGGCGTACCCTCGATCGCTCACCAAAAGAGTGGATCATCCTCATCGCCAAAGGACACTCACGTGAAACTCGGATATTTTAATCAAAGCGAATATGTGTTGAATTCAGCAAGGGGTATGAAAGAAGAGAAGGGGTAAGTCGAGATTGCATTATCATCTTGGCACATTTTAGCTTTTAGAAAATAGTTTTATCCTCACTCGACCATTCTAACTAAGGGCCGATCCTACGGTCGGTATGGCTCGATACCACCTCTGTCGGGACCCGAATTTGCAAATCCGGACCCTCGTGTATTCAGCACTAGTCGAGAATCACGCTAGTGCACACGATCTCAACATTGGTACATATCACGGTCATAACCAGCGAAATAATAAGTACTTTGATTAAATACTCAAACTAGTTGATCGACCTTATGGTCAAGTTACAAAGATCGCCTCATGAGCGAAGACTTATTAAAATATTCAAATCGCGGAAATAAAATAAACTCGTGGCGCCAACCAATTTGCCACGAACACCGACCAGGCTCGCTCCTAGTTTGTCGGCTCCTCGATACTCCTCCTCTGGCGGGGTTTGCTTCTTCTTCAAGCTGAAGTTGTGTTGTTGTGGGGTGAGTACTTTGAGCACTTCGGCAAGTCATGCATGAATGCAATTCTAATATTCTACATGCATGGCTTAGTACAAAGGATAGGCTATGGTTCATGAGCGATCTGACATTTAAGAATAACGGTAATAATTTGCAAAGCAGCAAAACAGTAATAAGAATAGTAGCTTTCACAAACATTTTAATCACAATCATATTTCCATCCTATGTCAAGTTCCTCATTACCAACCCCAAGCATTTTCCATAAACAATTCATTTTCATGAAAATCTAACCCTTGACCGTAATCACCGAGCGATGCTCATTACCGTGAAACACGGCTATTCGAATAGGTTGTACACTCTGCGGAGGTTATACACTTTACCCACAAGATACGGTCAAATACCACCAAGGCAAATAACCGTAATGAAGCTTTTCCAAAGTTCCATCTAAACCCGATCTTGCCGCTAAGGTTTCAACTTTGGAGGGATGGTTACCACACCTGAGGCCCCCTCTTGCGCCATGTGAGTTTTCATTCCGCTTCTCGGGCCTCACACCACCACGCAGTACCAAAGAATAGATTTCCCAATTTACTCAGCTAAGTCCGTCCCATTCACGGAGCTTGTGGTTGTATGAGAGACTTCAGTTCAAATGCTCGCAAGGTTAAGTCCTTAGTTGACCGAGGCAAGACTAACCAAGTGTGATCTCAATTATCCAAAACCAACAAAAACCAAATCGACCGCCCGATTGCCACTCTTGGCCCACGAAACAATCTTGCCATTTGCCCCAGTCTAAATCATTTTCCCACCCGGTTCTTTACCATTGCACCACGTGCCATCATCAACTCAATAATCACATGTCTCATTCACAAAGCATGTTCACTATCTCATTAAGTCAATATTCACTTTGGTATTCCAAAATCATGAAAGCGTCCACGTGGCGGGGCTAAACATACTACTTGGTCTACTCAACCCATGTTGGCAAATTATAAAAGTCCAACTATTAATCCATATCCTAGGGTGACAAAAGATTCATGGCCTACAATTATATATGACAAGGTGGCATCTGACAACTTAGGCATTTAACTAATCCCAAAACTTACTCAAAATCATTTCTATCAAATTAGCATGCAATAGTTTAAATCAAAATAATTTGCTCTAGTAGGTTCAACATGATCAAACACAACTTGCCTTCAAAAAGTCTGATTACGGCTCTGAGCTTGCTCCTCGGTCGAGAACCTCTCCCTCGAAACCGGGCACTTCAACGTCTCACGCATAGCGTAAATACAAACAATAAAATAAATAAACAGTGGGCAAACAGTACTCAAAAATTCAATTAAAATTCATAAACAGAAAGATCACAATTTTACAAATTTATAGAAATTGGAATCACTCAAATCGGAGTTAAAAGCATAAAAGTTATAAGCATTTGAAGTTTCAAAATATATTTAAAATCAATATACCGAATTAAATAAATATTTTCTTTTTGGAAAATTAATTATTGCGTCATCGTGACACGTGTCGACACCAGAGAGTGACACGTGGCCTTCTTGACGTCACCACGACCGGCTCTGTCTTGGCGTCATCATGGCGTCATCGTGGCGTCGGACGACTCGGTCAACTCATCGGCAAGTGGGACCCATCGTGGCGTCGGCATGCGTCGCGGACGCCACACGCCAAGTCGCGTCTTGGTGACAAGTGGGCCCGTCGTCTGTCGATGACTCATGCGCGTAGTGCTCGTCGGCGGCCCGACATGCGGGCTCGCTTGTCGGCGACTTATGCGCCTGATGAGCGTCGCGGTGAGATCGACATGTGGGTCCGCCTTGTCGGCGTCACGTGCCGCGATGATCGGTGCCGTGGCACGACGGTGGCCCTCGGATTTGCATCTAACGGTGGAGATTAGAAGATGGGCTTTCTTGTTTTTGGGGCGGCGTGGCGGGATCTGAATCGTCGATTGGAGATCGGACGGTCGACGGCTTCGGCGGCAGCGATGGTGCGGCGGCTACTGCTTGACCGGAGAGCGAAAACGGCGGCGTCGCGGCGTGGCATTTCCGTGGTCCTCGGCGGCGCTTGTAACGCTCTGGTGCGGGCGCGACGAGATGAGTCCGATGGTGGCGCGGCGGCGGCGGAGAATCACCGCGGCGGCATTTAACCGACGCGAAGAAGTGCGGCGGACGGCGGGACTTCGGGCGAGTCGTCTGGTGGCGAGGCGGCTCGCTCGGCGTCTGGCGTCTGGTGGGTCTTGGCGCAAACCGAGGAACACGGGGGGTGGCGGCGCATTAAATAGGGGCTCTTGGCGTCCGTGTTGTTCTTGAAATTCGGAGGAGTCCGTGGCGGCGGTGAGTCCGTGAGGAATAGGGTTGGGTGGCGTGGCGCATCGTGAGCCGTCGGATGAAGATCGAGCAGCCCGGCGCTAGGGTTTTCGAAGCAGACGCCGATTACTCGGCCCAACACTATTCATCCAGATTTTAATTCTTTTTCGATTAAAAATATTTCCGAAAATAAAATAATTTGTTTGGGGCATTAAAATATCGAAAAATTCGGAAAAATTCTCATAAATATTTTAAGACATTTGTGACTCAAATAAAATATTTTCAGCAAAACTTTATCTTAACTTTTCCACTATTTAATTAATTTGCTAAATGGTTTAATTCAAATAAATTCAAATAATTCCAAATAAATCCAAATAAATTCCAGAAATTCCCAAAAATTCAAAATACCAATTTAATGCAAGAAAAGCAAAAATTGGGGTGTTACAGGCCCTGTCGGGCAGTACTCTGAGTTAAATTTTTATTTATCGCTTGGTTATGGTCCATACTGTTATGATCTGTGTGTACTAGCTATTGATCTAGGGACTAGTACAGGTAAACACAGCTGGGGCTCGTATTATTTTTGTGTGTTCTGACAGGGGCTTGGCTATCAAGCCATGCATGCATGTATCTACTCCTAAGCTGCCGACGTCTACTTCTGATTTGATGACGGCTTCGCACGGTGAAGCAAGCACCTAATGAAGATGGTGCTACCTGCACCTGCAGGAACAGCTTGATGTTAGAGCATCACGACGCTGCCGACCATGCCGAGTAGCCAGCATGCGTAAGCACCCGTCTTCACCGCACTAGAGTTCACTACTACAAATGGGTTATATTAGACACATCATCACAGACTGTTTTTTTTATGAAAACCGTTTGTGATGTGTTTCGGACACATCGTAGACGATTTATGACTGAAACTATCTGTGATATCGAATCATCATAGGCGGTTTTATCCACAAACCGTCTGTGATGAAAGTGACGGTTTTATCCATAAACCGTCTGTGATGAAAGCGAGAACTTCACAGACGGTTTGTGGATAAAACCATCTATGATGAGGAAATATCACAAACGGTTTTATTCACAAACCGTCTGTGATAAGTCTTGAACTTAATTATCACAGACGGTTTTACATCACAGACGATTCTAGCCAAAAACCGTCTGTCAAGTTCACACATCACAGATGGTTTTAATTTGAAACCGCCACAAATAATAAATATTGCTAATTACCTTTCCTGTCTTCTAATTTGAAAGAATTGTTACATTTGAAATAATTGGAACTAATTCCATTTGCAATAATTGAAAAGACCGACCGACACAGATTCAAAACTTCAGAGGCCGTTTTGAGGCCCTATACGACGTTTTTTGGAATTCTGTTGCCGTGCACGCACTCACACAAACTATCAGGATCCGATCATCTGATTTTCACACAATTTATGAAATTCGGGTGCTTCTTTTCGTTATCTTTCTAACGAGCTAAAAAAACGTCCCGATCGGAGTTATGAGTCAAAAGTTATAGCCATTTTAACAAACGTGCTCGGATTTTATATTTACAAACTAGAATCGGTGCCCAAAAGAATATAATCAAAGAGCTCATCGTGTGATGATTCTGGAAAGCACAAAAAAACCAAAATCGAAGGTACGAGTCAAAAGTTATGGTGTTTTTACAAGTTTCATTAATAGTAATGGCACGCATATTGTAAGCATCATTAATAGTCAAAAGTATGGAAAATAAGTTTAAAAGTTTTAAATTTTGCTAATTACCTCTATAGTTTACTAATTTGAAATAATTGAAAATCGGTGTTCGGGTGCTTCACAGGGTTAAAAGGAGGAGGCATGCATTATATGTTAGATGTGATCATACTACCACTAAAGTACTGGATCTTATAAGATCTTTAAAGTTAAGCGTGTTTGGACGAGAGTAGTAATAGGATTAGTGACCTCTTAGGAAGTTCTTGTGTGACGTTAAAAATGTTCGGATCCAATCAGAATTCTGAAGCTTAGGCGAGAGTAGTATTAGGATGGGTGATCTCCTGTAAAGTCCTCCCTAATTTAGTGTTTTTAAACGACCAGCTAGAACAGTGTGTGATGAGTCCACATCACAGACGGTTTTAGGCTAGAACCGTCTGTGATGCGGGAGTTTCATAAACGGTTCTAGGCTAGAACCGTCTGTGATGAGTTTTTTCACAGACGGTTGGAAAACCGTCTGTAATGACTCTTTGTCATCACTGACACATGCTTACAGACGGTTCACAAAACCGTCTGTGATGTGATTTATGAACCGTCTGTGATGACCTGTTCTATAGTGGTTGTCTCGGCTATCACTACAAACTACAATGATGTCTTGGCATTCTTTTCCACCAATCTTACTGTGATTTGTAGCAATTTACCTCTCGATGCTATCGCCTTGCCATTATATCAGACTACCTTGGTAGAAACCATGCATGCCTTAAAAATACATGTCTTTTTAATAAGGGTGCGTTTCGTCCAAAGACCAAGGGTGGATGGAATGATCCTATCCATCTTTTTTCACTCATCCTGCTGTTTGGTTAGATAGATGGGTGGATGAGGACAACCAACTCTCAAGAATATTCCTCGTAGATGCTAAATGATATCATTTCATAAATTTGGCTGGATGAGCATATCCAACTTTTATCCACTAACCAAATTTAAACTCTCATCCCACGCACCATCCAACTCTCATCCCTCTAACCAAACAAAAATTTAGCTTATCATATCCATCTCTTATCTCTTCAATCAAACATGAATTTAGATAACTTTAGGGGTGAAAATGGGTCGGATACTACCCGGCGGGTATTGGATACGGATAGTGTTTTTACCCGTTTTTTCGGATACGAATACGGGTATTTTTTTCTCGGGTCGGATACGGATAGTACCCGGATAGCTGAGCATCGGATTCGGGACGGATTTGGAGCGAGCACTACCCGGTAAATACCTGAGAATCTCGGGCGGATACGGGTAATGGGGTTCGGGTACCTGGGAGAGTTTGAATAGATCTGACGATGAGAGAGAAACATGGTGCTTCTTAAGGGTTATGTTCGAGGATGGGGATGTTGCCAGGACAAAATTGCTTGCTCATCTTGGCTTCAGTCCACCTCAAGAACCGGCTGTGAATTCAACCGATGTGTTAGACAGTAGGTCTTAGCCTTTTCTGTTTTTCCATATTGTAGCGCATCCGGGACTCCTCCTGTTGACGCGCTCTATCAATCCCAGCGATCACGCGTCCTAGTCACCTTGCCAATCTCGCCCGATCCTGTACTTCTATAAATCGGTTGTAGAGATATGGCTAGTGCTTGACTATATATATGTATCATTGCTTTTCTCAATATACATCGCGTGTTTATCTCGCTAACATGGTATCAGATTTGTTCGCTCCTGCGATCGCTTCCGCTTTTCTCTGACTTTCACAGCCATGAACAACGCCCCGGAGGACGCCGCCGCCAACGCTCATCGCGATACCGATGCCGCCCTGGCCGCCCGTGAGGCCGCTCTCGCCGAGCGAATCGCGCTTCGCCGCTTCGAGCGCCGAGATACTGCGCCACCATCCGCGTCGTCTATGTCGCGGTGTCTCCCTTCCGATGCGCACGGCGTGCAAGCCGCCGCTCTCGCGGCGCGTGTTGCCCCGGCTGTGCCGTCTCCCGCCGACGCTAGCCCGGCGTCCGCTATTGTCGACTCGCTCCACGCGCAGGCCGTTGCAGTCCTCAACATCAAGGCGCTCGTGCCGATGGTCCTCGATCTCCGCGCCTCCAACTACTCAATGTGGCGTGGCCTGTTCCTCGTCGCACTTGGCAAGTATGCGCTCGTCGACCACGTGCTCACCACGGTTGCATCAACTGACGCCGACTGGGCTTGGCTCGATTGCGTCGTCTTGTCGTGGCTGTATGGCACGATCTCCTCCGAGCTACTTGAGATTGTCATGTCTCCCACGGCCATTGCGCGTTCTGTTAGGAGCAGCCTTGAACATCAGTTTCTTGGCAACCGCGAGAGTCGCGCCATGCACCAGGAGGCCGAGTTCCGCACTTTCCAACAAGGCGACCTTTCTATCTCTGACTATTGCCGCAAGATGAAGACCATGGCTGATACCCTTGGCGATCTTGGCGAGCCCGTCAGTGACCGCACCCTCGTCCTCAATATTCTTCGAGGATTGAACGAAAGGTACTCTCATTTGGTTACGCTATTGCCGTTGCAGTGTCTGTTTCCCTCGTTTATCGAGGCTCGCTCTACCTTGCTGCTGGAAGAAATCACCAAAAGCAAGCCCTCCGGTGCTCCCTCTTCTGCGTTCGTTGCAACGGCTCCCTCCAGCACTAAGGGCTCCGGGGGCGTTCCCGGTTCCACCGGCGCTAACGTCGGCAGCACACCGAACCAAGACTCCAGCAGCAACAACTCCTCCAACAGACGTCGTCGCCGAGGTCGCGGCGGTAATGGCGGTGGCGGCCCTCCACACCAACAGCCGCAGTTCGGCGGCAACACGGGTTGGCCTCTTCTCCACCAACCATGGGCTGGCACTGTTCAGGTTTGGCCTGGCGCAGGCCAACCACAGCCTGGCCCTCGGCCGCCAACACCGTCCCGCCCACAGGCGTTCTTCGCCGGCCCGGGAAGCACGCCTGCTCCTTGGGGCCCTACTCCTATCTGGACGCCACAACCGCAGCCGTGGTCTTCACCGCCTATGCCACTGCCTCCACAGCCTGCTTCGTCTTCCTGGGAACCCGCTACACCGACCTCCTGGACTGGCGCTTGGGACCAGCAGGCACTCGCCAGTGCTTTCAACACCATGACCCTTACTCCGTCGACATCCACCGAATGGTATATGGACTCTGGTGCCACCTCTCACATGACGTCTAATGCTGGTATCCTTTCCCATTCCCATCCTCTCACCCCCGCTACTCCGTCTCTGTAACATCCCAAAATTTGAGTTTTGGAATGTTTAAATTCAAAAGTGAACCATTTGCATTTTCTTGAATTAATTGAAGCTTAATATGAATTTTCAAATAATGAAAAGATTTAATTTGATTAATCTATGCATCAAATTAAAGGTTTCCAGTTTTTATTGGGTTCCTTGTGCTTCAAGGAATTTTTCTGTATTTTGGAGATTTTTTGAATTTATTTGCTATTTATTTGAATTTATTTGCATTTACTTGAATTCACGGAATTTAAATTAATTCGGAAAATATTTTATTTCCTCCAAACTCTCTCGGGCGAATCCTCCGTGGCCCATCACTATTCCTCGCTTGGCCCACTTGCTTCGCCTCGGCCTTGTGACATGTGCCATGCCGTCCGTCCATCCGCGCCAGCGTCAAAGCTGGATCACGCCGCGTCGCCCGCCTGCTGCCGTCGCCGAAACCCTAAACCTAGCGCCGCCTTTGGCGTTCGTGCCCGGCCCGCATCCTAGGCCTATTTAAGGCACGGCGAACCTCATCCCGAGGTTTCCCGCTCCACGCCGCACACGCCGCCTCTTTCCTCGTCGGCCGGGACGCTGCCACCGCGGAGAACGCCCTCGCCGAAGTTTTTGCCGTCCCGTGCACTTTCTCCGCCGTCTCCAGGCCACTCCGGTTGTCCTCCGCCGTGATCGGTTGCACCATCGAGTTAAATCGCGTCGAGCACTTCCGGATCCACTACTTCTTCCATCCTCTCGGCCGAGTTCGCGAAACCCTCGTCGTCTTCTTCGTGTCCGGTAAACGCCGCCACCACTCGCCGTCGAGTTCCTCGCGAGTTCTGGCCGTCCGATCGCCATCCATCACTCCAGTTGTGCGCGTCGCTAGCCCAGCGCCCTCGCCTCTCCACCGTCCGATTCGGATCCGGCGCCCGGAGTCGCGCGTGGCGGACCCGCTTCCATGCCGCATCGCCATGTGGCCGCCACGTGTGTGCCAGCGGCGCCACCTCGATCCTAACCGCGCGTGGCATGCCGCGTCGTTGTGGTTCGCCGCGTCACCGATTGCCCTCTCGGTGCCTTTGGGTTCACCGTGAGACCGAGTCTCGACTCGTGGGTCCCGCATGTCGGTCGGTATTTTATTTTCTTTTCTGATTTTCCAAAAACCGAAAATTCCAGCCAATCGTGACACGTGTCACCCTTACCGAAATTTTCTGATTTTCTCTGAATTAAATCTTCCAAAGGCCCGTTCTCCTTCGTCAGAACTCCGATTGAGCGATTCAAATTCCTAAATTTTTGTAAAATCGAGATCTACATTCCAGAGCCATTTATTTTCAATTTTGAGCTTGTTTGCTTCTCTGTTTTGTATTTATTTGGTTTCGTTGCTTTATTTTCCGGTGAGCCTTGAATCCGAGGGAGTGAGCAGAGACTTGAAGACCAGAATCAGCACTTGAACAGCAAGGCAAGTCGTAGACCTTTGATCATATTGAACCCATGTTTGCAAAAGTACTTTGTTTTATACAATCGCATGCTATTTATGTAACAATGCTAGTTTATGGAAGTAGCTATTTACTGTTGGAGTATGCCTTTGATTATTGGAATGCCATGTATCCATTGTTAACCATAGGTTGGGACATTACTAGTTGGACATAATCATATTACCAACATTGGGTTATCGTAGCTATGCTTAGCCATGCTTAGTTGTCAGATGGGATTCATATCACTGTGAGCTAATGTTAATCTTGACTTAATGAGATATTGAATTGTGGTCATTGACCCTTTGTTGTAAAACTTGTTGTACCATGGCAGGGGATGCCAATGGTTTTGGGTTGAACAAAATGTTTCCCTCGGGCAATTGATCGTGCAGTAAAGGGGGTGCTTTTTAGCACATTGGGATGTGGCTGTCTTGCCTGAGTCAATTTAAGGACTTAATCTTGTGCGCCATTGAACTGGGCCTAACCGTGCAACCACGAGTCCGGTATGGGACGGACCTAGCTGATTAATTTGCAATGTCCAGACTTGAGTATTGCCAGTTGTTGGTGTGGGACGGGTAGACCCACATGGCTCAAGAGGGGGCCCCGAGGGGCGAAACCTTAGAGGGCAGTACTGGGTTTAGACATGCATTGTAAAGGCTTTGTAGTGATCTCTCTGCCGACACACCAAAGGAAGTGTGTTCTTAGCGCTTGGCATTAAGGGATGATCATGTCTTGTGGGTAAAGCTGTACAACCTCTGCGAGTGTAAACTATTGAATAGCCGTGTCGCGGTCATGGACAAGCAGGGATTTCACACGGGGTATAGAGTATTTTCTTGAAATGTGGAATTGTTGGGATGTGAGCAGGGAGTTCACTTTGTTGTTTTGTTGTCTCAAGCTATCCGTTGAAGCTGTGTGGTTGATACTTGTTTGAATAGCGTAGGGTGATGCCTCGTCATTACATTCATGTTGTATACCATTGATTTACGATTACTTATTATTGTTTTTATCAATCGCCTTCAATCTATTTATTGTATTTAAATTCAAGTTATTGCTTTACGCAAATGAACCATATAACTATCCTTTGTCAAGCCGTGCATGAATATATTGCATCATTTCCCTCGGCTTGTTGAGTCGTTTTGTACTCACGGCTTTATGCCCATGTTGTTCGATTCTTGAGGAAGGACCGGTAATGAGTATCAAGAGGAGAGTACTATGAAGACTAAATCGACTAGGAAGCGTTCCCAGACGATTACTGTGGCATGTCGAATAGCCCAAGTTATTTTATTTCATTTTGCTTGAGTTTAATTGTTTCTTAAGCCAAGAGGCATTGATGTATGAACCTTGACTATAAGGTCGTTTGCTTTATTCAATAATAATTTGCTTCTTCTTAGTTATTTCGATGTATGGAATGATATGTCATCTATGTTTCCCTTTGTGTGCACTAAGCGTGATCTGGACTAGTCTTTGTATACCTGAAGGGTTTGGATTGCATATCCGGGTCCCGACAGAGATAGTATCGAGCCATATCGTGTGAGGTCGCTTTCTTAGTTAGCATGGTCTTCAAAATTATTTTCTAAATCAAATCAACAAATTGGTATTTAATAGTTTGTCTCTTCTCATCTTATTCTTAGGTTCTTATTCCTCTCCTTTGCTGAAACATTGCTTTAAATTTAAGTTGATCTTATCCCGTTAAACTTCTAAAAGCCATGGATCCTCTGCAAGGAATCAAATCGTGGGAAGCGAAAATCAAGCCGTCGAAGAGTATATCCGAGAAGATTACCATATAAGATAGGTTTGTGGTGCTCTATGGTGTTTGAGCATACCATTCTCTTTTGGTTTAGCTACGTTTAGTGCGTGTGTATTAGGAGTTTTGTTGCTTGTGTGCCGGGTATGTTGTACACTTGCCTCCAGCACGGTGTTACAACTGTACCTTAAGTTGAAAGCTTTATTTGGTTCTTTATTTTGTAGCCTTTTCGGCTATGCCCTTGGTTGACCTTTGTTCTTGGGTATTACCTTCTCCCCTAGATGACCTTACCACTTCTCTATTGCTTTTCCCTCTTACCTATTAAACCCTTGTCTTTGCATCGCGAATGGTTGACACTAGATTCGGAGCGGTCGCGATTAGCGATGGATGCCAATGCTAATGCAGCGCCAGTGCCACCCCGCCACCACCTCCTGTAGTAGCGGACGAGAACTTAGGACATTTCTTGGCAGCTCAGACTCGACTTATGAATACAATGATGCGAGAATATGAACAATATGATGAATCGGCAGAATCGAGCTGCGATTGCCCTAGCAAACTTGTTGAACCAACAAAATCAAGGCTGCATTCTTTGTTCTTTGCCGCACCTCCTCCGGCTACGCCCCAGTCCAAGCTAGCGAAATTCATGAGGACTCGTCGCCTACCTTCTCAACTCCTCAGAACCATTGGATGCGAGATGATTGGATTCGCTCCATTGAAAAAAGCTCGCTATTGCTCGATTACGAGATAATGAGAAGGTTCTTTATGCCCATCGGTTTGAAGGCACCGCCATTGAATAGTGGGAGAACTACATTGCCGCCCATGATGATCCTCAAACCATCACTTGGGCGAGTTTTCATTGCTTTTCGCCATTCCCATATCACGATGGAAAGGTAGAGATGAAGAAGAATGAGTTCAGGGAGTTAAAGCAAGGCGGGATGACGGTGAGTGAATATCTCAATAAGTTCACTCAACTTGCTCGCTATGCACCGAAGATGTAGCCACAGATGATGCTCGCGAGAAGAGGTTCAGCGTGGGCTCAACCCGAGTTTAAAGGTACAAGTCATCGGCAGCGACTATGCAGATTTCCGGCACTTGGTAGACAAAGCTATGCTCATTGAGGAGTCCGTCGTGAGTTGGAAGAATCCGCAAGAGGAAGATGATGCAACATGGAGCTCATCGAGAATCACCCAGAGAGCGGGTCCAATGCTCAACGACTGCTCGTTTCACTACTCCTCCATCAACATTGGGACACACGGCACCTCGCCCGGCACTTTCGAGCAACCCTAACATCAACACCAACGACAATCCGCCTCGGAGGACCCGATAATCCAGTGCGGGAGTGACATGCTTCAATTGCAATGGCGTGGTCACTATGCCAATAATTGCCCTAGGAAGCATTTGTGACACTGTTCGTTTCAACTTGGGATCAACACCACCAAGACCCCCTGCGAGGAGCAGGGCGTGGAGCCTCCGGACCCCAAATCAAGCTACGAGGACTCCACGCCTATTGGAAGAGGTCGTGTGAATCACGTCACCACCGAGGATGCCAGTACGCATCGGGCGTCATACTAGGTAAGCTCCTAGTCAACTCGGCATCTGCCATGGTTTTGTTTGATTACGGAGCTACGCATTCGTTTGTTTCTCGGAGTTTTGCTACAAACCATCGATTAAAAACCAGGCCTTTGAAAAGCTGTTTTATTGGTGCAATCACAGGTTCGGTTGAGTACGAACCAAGGCTGCCCAGTTAAGATATTAATCGGAGGGTAGAATTCTAACCAACCTAATTGTCCTAGACACCAAATCCTAGATGTAATCCTAGGAATGGATTGGCTCTCCAAAAACCAAGCGATTTTGGATTGTGGAAATAGAGATCACATTAACGGTCCGGATGGAGCTAAGTTAAAGTTTCAAGCTGCTAGTAGATCGGTCAGAAGGAATAAAAGTTTGTAGTGCCAAGGAATAAGTTTGGAAGATGTGCCAATCGCTAGAGATTTTCTGATGTATTTCGGATGAGTTGCGGAATGCCACCGGATAGAGATATAGAGTTTTTAATTGAGCTAGTTCTGGGCATACCCATTTCAAGAGGCCGTATAGGATGCACGCTAATGAGTTAGCGAAGTAAAAAGCAGATCAAGAGTTGCAAGATCGGGGTTTTGTTAGACCAAGTTCTTCGCCATGGGGAGCCCAGTTCTTCTAGTGGAAAAGAAGGATGGAACTTCGGAGGATGTGTGTGGACTATCGTGCCTAAATGAGGTCACCATTAAGAATAAGTACCCTCTGCCAGGATTGATGATTTGTTTGACCAGCTTCAAGGAGCAGGAGTATTCTCGAAGATTGACTTGAGGTCGAGGTTACCATCAGTTGAAGATTAAGTAAGAGGATATACCCAAAACAGCTTTTGTGACTCGATATGGACGGTATGAGTATCCGTGATGTCTTTTGGTTTGACCAATGCTCTGCCTATTTCATGACCACGATGAATAAAGTATTCATGGAATACTTAGACAAGTTTGTCGTTGTCTTTATCGATGACATTACGATCTATTCCAAGAGTGAGGCGAACATAAGGATCACTTGCGGAAGGTATTGACAAAGCTAAGAGAACATCAACTCTATGCTAAGTTCGATAAATGTGAGTTACGGATGAAAGAAGTTGCTTTCCTAGGTCACGTTATATCGGCGAAGGTGTATTTGTTGACCACAGTAAAGTGAGAGATGTGCTCAATTGGGAGTCACCAAAGCGGTAACCCAAGTTAGAAGTTTCCTTGGAATGGCGGGATATTATCGCCGTTTCATAGAAGGTTTTCGAGAAAAGCTAGACCGCTCACTCGGCTCTTGAAAAAGGAGAAGAAATTTGCTTGGACATCGAGTGTGGCGAAGTTTTCAAGAACTAAAGAAGTGTTTGACAACCGCCCGATGCTTGTTTTGCGGATATCGAGAAAGGATTTTGAGATATTTTGTGATGCATCCGTCAAGGACTCGGTTGTGTGCTAATGCAAGATAAGAAGGTTGTGGCATATGCTTGGCGTCATTTGAGGCCACATGAAGTCAACTATCAGGCCCATGATTTGGAATTAGTGCCGTAGTGCATGCTTTAAAGATTTAGCGTCATTACCTCATCGATGTCGTTGTGAGGTGTACTGCGATCATAAGAGCACGAAGTACATTTTACCCAAGCGAACTCAATATGAGGCAAAGAAGATGGTTAGAGTTAATCAAGGACTATGACATTGGTATTCATTATCATCGAGCAAAGCCAATGTTGTGGTGATGCTTTAAGTAGAAAGATTCTTGCAACACCACGATGATTAAGGAAAGTCATTGACACTCTATGAGGAATTTGAAGCTCGGTCTAGAAGTGGTGCAAGAAGGTTACTTAGCAACTTTGGAAGTCGTCCAACATTGGAAGATCAGATCAGGAAGCCCAAGGCGATGATCTTGATATCAAGGAGATCAAGACTAATATGAAGAAAGGAAAAGCCCGAGATTCTTGAAGATGAAAAGGTCTTGTGTGGTGTGAGAATCGTATTTGTGTACTGATCGAAAGAGCTCAAGGAGCATTACTCAAAAAGCGCATGAGACATTATACTCCATCCACCTGGAAGTACCAAGATGTATCAAGACCTCAAGGAAAGGTATTGGTGGCCGAGTATGAAGCGTGAGATTGCGAATATGTTGCTCTTTGTGATATCTGCGGAAGGTTAAGCGAGCATCGAGGCGGCAGGATTGCTTGACCATTGAAGATTCAGTGGAAGTGGGAAGAGATTGGTATGGATTTCATTCTGGGACTTCCTAAGACCCAAGCGAGTTATGATTCGATCGGGTAATAGTGGATCGATTGACCAAGGTAGCTCACTTCATTCGATTAAGACTACCTACAGGAGATAAATTGGCGAATTATATATGTCAAGGATTGTCGGTCTTCATGGAGTGCCTAAGAAGATTGTCTCCGATAGAGGAACCCGGTTTACCTCTCGTTTTTGGCGAGTTTGCATGAAGCTATGGGAACTCATCTCGGTTCGATCTTGCTTATCACCCTCGGTGATGGACAAAGCGGCGTGTGAACCAGATTCGGAGGATATGCTAAGAGCTTGTGCCTTAACCTATGGTGCTAAGTGGGACAAGTGTTTGCCCTATCTGAGTTTTCTTACAATAATAGTTATCGAGCCGACTGCAAATGTCTCCTTTTGAAGCTTTATATGGAAGAAAGTGCAGAACCCTCTTAATTGGAAAGAGGCGGAGAAAGACAATTGTTTGGTCTGCCATACTACAAGAAGCGAAGAGCAAGTGCGATTAATTGAGACAAGTTGAAGATAGCTCAAAGCGAACGAGAAGAGTTATCACGAGATAATCGTCGCCGAGATTTGAGTTTGAGCCCAATGATTATGTGTATCTTAGAGTTACACCTCTAAAAGGAGTTAAGCGATTTCAAGTAAAAGGAAAGCTTGCCCTAGATATGTTGGACCGTTCAAAATTTTGGAGCGAAGAGGAGAAGTTGCCTACAAGCTCGAGTTGCCTCGGTCTTTATTTGGAGTCCATGATGTGTTCCATGTGTCTCGATTGAAGAAGTGCTGCGAGTACCGAAGAAGCGAGATCTTGGTTGGAAGCTATTGATTTGCAAGAGGATCTCACCTACAAAAAGCGGCCGGTGAAGATTTTAGATGTTGCCGGCGTATCACGAGAAGCAAGATCATCGCTTTGCAAAGTCGATTGGAGCAACCATTGAGAGAGAAGCCACTTGGGAGCGAGAAGAGGATCTGAAGTCGAGTTTCCCCACCTATTCACTAGCGATCCGAATCTCGGGTCGAGATTCCTTTAAGGGAGAGGTTTGTAACATCCCAAAATTTGAGTTTTGGAATGTTTAAATTCAAAAGTGAACCATTTGCATTTTCTTGAATTAATTGAAGCTTAATATGAATTTTCAAATAATGAAAAGATTTAATTTGATTAATCTATGCATCAAATTAAAGGTTTCAGTTTTTATTGGGTTCCTTGTGCTTCAAGGAATTTTTCTGTATTTTGGAATTTTTCTGAATTTATTTGCTATTTATTTGAATTTATTTGCATTTACTTGAATTCACGGAATTTAAATTAATTCGGAAAATATTTTATTTCCTCCAAACTCTCTCGGGCGAATCCTCCGTGGCCCATCACTATTCTCCGCTTGCCCACTTGCCGCCTCGGCCGCTTGACCACCGCCATGTACCGTCCGTCCGCGCCCGCGCGTCTTGCAGATCACGCCGCGTCGCCGCCTGCGTTGTCGCCGAAACCCTAAACCTAGCGCCGCCTTTGGCGTTCGTGCCCGGCCCGCATCCCTAGGCCTATTTAAGGCACGGCGAACCTCATCCCGAGGTTTCCCGCTCCACGCCGCACACGCCGCCTCTTTCCTCGTCGGCCGGGACGCTGCCACCGCGGAGAACGCCCTCGCCGAAGTTTTTGCCGTCCCGTGCACTTTCTCCGCCGTCTCCAGGCCACTCCGGTTGTCCTCCGCCGTGATCGGTTGCACCATCGAGTTCGTCGCGTCGAGCACTTCCGGATCCACTACTTCTTCCATCCTCTCGGCCGAGTTCGCGAAACCCTCGTCGTCTTCTTCGTGTCCGGTAAGAACGCCGCCACCACTCGCCGTCGAGTTCCTCCGCGAGTTCCTGGCCGTCCGATCGCCATCCATCACTCCAGGTTGTGCCGCGTCGCTAGCCCCGCGCCCTCACCTCTCCACCGTCCGATTCGGATCCGACGCCCCGGAATTCGCCGCGTGGCCGGACCCCGCTTCCATGCCGCGTCATCGCCGTGTGGCCGCGCGTGTGTGTGCAAGCGGCGCCACCTCGATCCTAGCCGCGCGTGGCATGCCGCGTCGTTGTGGTTCGCCGCGTCACCGTTGCCCTCTCGGTGCCTTTGGGTTCACCGTGAAGCCGAGTCTCGACTCGTGGGTCCCGCATGTCGGTCGGTATTTTATTTTCTTTTCTGATTTTCCAAAAACCGAAAATTCCAGCCAATCGAAGTGACACGTGTCACCCTTACCGAAATTTTCTGATTTTCTCTGAATTAAATCTTCCAAAGGCCCGTTCTCCTTCGTCAGAACTCCGATTGAGCGATTCAAATTCCTAAATTTTTGTAAAATCGAGATCTACATTCCAGAGCCATTTATTTTCAATTTTGAGCTTGTTTGCTTCTCTGTTTTGTATTTATTTGGTTTCGTTGCTTTATTTTCCGGTGAGCCGCGAATCACGAGGAGTGAACAGAGACTTGAAGACCAAGAATCAGCACTTGAACAGCAAGGCAAGTCGTAGACCTTTGATCATATTGAACCCATGTTTGCAAAAGTACTTTGTTTTATACAATCGCATGCTATTTATGTAACAATGCTAGTTTATGGAAGTAGCTATTTACTGTTGGAGTATGCCTTTGATTATTGGAATGCCATGTATCCATTGTTAACCATAGGTTGGGACATTACTAGTTGGACATAATCATATTACCAACATTGGGTTATCGTAGCTATGCTTAGCCATGCTTAGTTGTCCGATGGGATTCATATCACTGTGAGCTAATGTTAATCTTGACTTAATGAGATATTGAATTGTGGTGTTGACCCTTTGTTGTAAAACTTGTTGTACCATGGCGGGGATGCCAATGGTTTTAGGTTGAACAAAATGTTTCCCTCGGGCAATTGATCGTGCGATAAAGGGGTGCTTTTTAGCACATTGGGATGTGGTGTCTTGCTCGAGTCAATTTAAGGACTTAATCTTGTGCGCCATTGAGCTGGGCCTAACCGTGCAACCACAAGTCCGGTATGGGACGGACCTAGCTGATTAATTTGCAATGTCAGACTTGAGTATTGCAGTTGTTGGTGTGGGGCGGGTAGACCCACATGGCTCAAGAGGGGCCCCGAGGGGCTAAACCTTAGAGGGCGATCTTGGGTTTAGACATGCATTGTAAAGGCTTTGTAGTGATCTCTCTGCCGACACACCAAAGGAAGTGTGTTCTTAGCGCTTGGCATTAAGGGATGATCATGTCTTGTGGGTAAAGCCGTACAACCTCTGCGAGTGTAAACTATTGAATAGCAGTGTCGCGGTCATGGACAAGCAGGGATTTCACACGGGGTATAGAGTATTTTCTTGAAATGTGGAATTGTTGGGATGTGAGCGGGAGTTCTTTGTTGTTTTGTTGTCTCAAGCTATACCGTTGAACTGTGTGGTTGATACTTGTTTGAATGCGAGGGTGATGCCTCGTCATTACATTCATGTTGTATACCATTGATTTACGATTACTTATTATTGTTTTATCAATCGCCTTCAATCTATTTATTGTATTTAAATTCAAGTTATTGCTTTACGCAAATGAACCATATAACTATCCTTTGTCAAGCCGTGCATGAATATATTGCATCATTTCCCTACGGCTTGTTGAGTACGTTTTGTACTCACGGCTTTATGCCCATGTTGTTCGATTCTTTGAGGAAGGACGGGTAATGAGTATCAAGAGGAGGAGTACTATGAAGACTAACGCCGACTAGGAAGGCGTTCCCAGACGATTACTGTGGCATGTCGAATAGCCCAAGTTATTTTATTTCATTTACGCAGCAGCTTTAATTGTTTCTTAAGCCAAGAGGCATTGATGTATGAACCTTGACTATAAGGTCGTTTGCTTTATTCAATAATAATTTGCTTCTTCTTAGTTATTTCGATGTATGGAATGATATGTCATCTATGTTTCCCTTTGTGTGCACTAAGCGTGATCTGGACTAGTCTTTGTATACCTGAAGGGTTTGGTTGCATATCCGGGTCCCAACAGTCTCATATTATTGTCGGCAATGGGTCCTCTTTACCAGTCACATCTGGCGGCCACTGTTGTTTTTCTCTTCCTAACGGTGAACTCCACCTTCGCAATGTATTGGTCACTCCTGATATAATCAAAAATCTTGTTTCTGTTCGTCAATTTGTTCTTGATAATTGGTGCTTCGTTGAGTTTGACCCTTTCGGCCTTTCTGTGAAGGACCTTCGAACCAAGAACATGATCGTCAGGTGCAATAGCTCTGGGCATCTTTATCCTCTTCGTCTGCCTCCCCTGTCGTCGATCACCGGTGTGCCCTCTGTTGCTCTCACTGCTGGCGCTGCATCCTCTACACTTTGGCATCGTCGTCTCGGCCATATTGGTTCAGATGCTTTTTCTAAATTTGTTCATTCAGCCGTCATTTCCTGTAATACCAGTGAACCACCCACTATTTGTCATGCCTGTCAGCTTAGCCGGCATGTTCGGTCACCTTTTCAGTCCTCCTTTTCTCGAGCTACCAAGAATTTTGATTTAATACACTGTGACCTCTGGACCTCTCCTGTGGCTAGTGTGTCCAGTTACAAATATTATCTTATTATTCTTGACGATTGCTCTCATTATATTTGGACTTTTCCTTTACGGCTGAAATCTGACACCTTTAGTTCCATATCTCACTTCTTCTCGTATGTGTCCACATAGTTTGGGTGCTCCATAAAAAGTGTTCAGTGTGATAACGATCGAGAATTCGATAACTCTACCGCCCGGACATTCTTTCTCACTCATGGTGTTGCCCTCCGCATGTCGTGCCCTCATACCTCGCAACAAAATGGTAAGGCCGAGCACGCTCTCCACACTACAAATAATATCATGCGCTCGCTTTTATTTCAGGCTAGCCTTCCCCCCTCCTACTGGGTTGAGGCTCTTCATATTGCCACCTATCTTTTGAACCGCCTCCCCACCAAAGCCCTTCAAGCTCGTACGCTGTTTTTTGCTCTCTACGGTCACAACCCATCCTACTCCCATCTTCGAGTTTTTGGTTGCCGCTGTTATCCCAACCATTCTACCACTGCACCACACAAATTAGCTCCCCACTCCACGGCATGTGTTTTCCTTGGCTATCCCTCCGACCATAAAGGATACCGGTGTCTTGACTTGTCTTCCAACCGCATCATTATTTCCCGGCATGTTACCTTCGACGAGTCATCCTTTCCTTTCGCCGAGTCCCCCACACCACCTACCAATGCGGATTTTGATTTCTTGTTTGAGCATGGTTCGGCGCTCCTCCCTATTGGTCCACCTTGCCGTATTTCCACTGCAGGTTCCAGTTTACCAGGAGGTGTCCCAATCACCGCGGCTGTGCCACCGTGCCCGTTGACGTCGACCACAATGTCACCGGCTCCTCAGCCTACTGCGCCTGGTGCTCACTCGCGGTCATCTTCACCACCTACCTCGTCGGCAGCCGGGGCCAACGTGCCCATGGCGCTGGCGGCCTCACCGCCTGTTGCGCCTACGCCGGTAGCCAGGGCCGGCGTGCCCATGGCGCCGGCATCTTCCCCGCCTCCGACGTCACCGATACATGCCCTTGTGGTACCTGTGCAGCCCCCACTCCCTCCGACTGCGGTTCCTGTTGCACCTGTGGTCAACAATCACGGCATGACCACGCGTGGCAAATTTGGATATTGCCAGCCCAAATCTCGGTTAAACTTGCATGCAGCTCCTTTGTCACCCATCCCGAAGTCCGTTCAGGGTGCTCTTGCCGATCCAAATTGGCGAGCAGCTATGGAGGAAGAGTTCGGCGCGCTTCAACGCAACCAGACTTGGGATCTGCTCCCACGTCCTCCTAGAGCCAATGTTGTGACCGGGAAGTGGGTTTTTCGCCATAAATTCAAGTCTGATGGCACATTGGACCGCTACAAGGCTCGATGGGTTCTCCGCGGCTTCACTCAGCGACCGGGTGTTGATTTTGATGAAACTTTCAGTCCCGTGGTCAAGCCGGCAACTGTTCGCACTGTTAGAACAGTCTTGCAATCTCTCGTGATTGGCCTGTTCATCAACTTGACGTGAAAAATGCATTCCTCCATGGCACTCTATCTGAGACTGTTTATTTTTCGCAGCCCACTGGATTTGTCGATCCTTCCCGCTCGGAGTTCATCTGTCGTCTCAACAAATCTTTATATGGACTCAAGCAGGTGCCACGTGCATGGTACAGTTGCTTTGCTACTTACTTGCTGTCACTTGGGTTTGTGGAGGCCAAGTCTGACACTTCTCTTTTCATCTACCATCGCAATGGTGCCACTGTTTACCTGCTCTTATATGTTGATGATATTGTTTTGACTGCATCTTCGGCGGCGACACTTCGTTGGGTCATTTCTGCTCTTCAGCTCCGTTTCTCTATGACAGACCTTGGACAGTTGCATCACTTTCTTGGTATTTCGGTCAGTCGTTCCAGTGGAGGTTTGGTTCTTTCCCAGCACCAATACATGATGGATATTATTGATCATGCTGGTATGAATGGTTGCAAGCCCTGCAGCACTCCGGTTGACACTCATGCCAAGTTATCTGCTGATGCCGGCTCTCCTATTGATGATCCAACACAATTTCGCAGTCTTGCTGGTGCACTTCAGTACTTGACCTTCACCCGACTTGATATTGCTTATGCCGTCCAGCAGGTGTGCCTTCATATGCATGATCCCCGTGAACCTCATCTCACTGCCCTCAAAAGGATCATCCGCTACATAGCTGGCACTCTCGATCATGGTCTAAGTCTTCATCGGTCCTCTTCGCCGGATTTGGTTGTTTATTCTGATGCCAATTGGGCAGGTTGTCCTGACACCCGCAAGTCCACCTCGGGCTATGCTGTATTTTTGGGTGATAACCTTGTCTCCTGGTCCTCAAAGTGTCAGAGTACGGTTTCCCGTTCCAGTGCTGAAGCAGAATATCGGGCCGTGGCCAATGCCGTCGCCGAGGCCACTTGGTTGCGCCAGCTTTTGGATGAACTCCATACTCCTCTTCGCCGTGCTACCTTGGTCTATTGTGACAACATCAGTGCCATCTATTTATCCACTAACCCGGTCCAGCATCAGCGCACGAAGCATATAGAGATTGATCTTTATTTCGTCCGCGATCGTGTCGCATTGGGTGAGTCTGTGTCCTTCATGTTCCGACCTCCTCGCAATTTGCTGACATCTTCACCAAAGGGCTGCCTACATCTGTCTTTGTCGAGTTTTGATCCAGTCTCAACGTCTCACCCGTCGTTTCGACTGCAGGGCGTGTTAGACAGTAGGTCTTAGCCTTTTCTGTTTTTCCATATTGTAGCGCATCCGGGACTCCTCCTGTTGACGCGCTCTATCAATCCCAGCGATCACGCATCCTAGTCACCTTGCAAATCTCGCCCGATCCTGTACTTCTATAAATAGGTTGCAGAGATATGGCTAGTGCTTGACTATATATATGTATCATTGCTTTTCTCAATATACATCGCGTGTTTATCTCGCTAACACGATGAACTGAGCAAAACACTGTTAGACACACTTAATCTTGACCATGGCACACTGACTGATAACACGGATGCTCAATTTCTTGTTGACAACGGGGAGGATTTTTTCAACAATCCTCAACCTTCAGAGACTAGTTTGGCTGAGGAATCAATATCTACAAATGGTCAACAGATAGAGCAGGAAATACCTGGAAATGCTGTGCCATCTGATCCATCCATTGACAAAAGTATTCAACACGCATTGGTAGTTGGAGACTACAAAGGGGCAATTAATCAGTGCCTTGCTGCAAACCGTATGGCCGATACTCTGGTTAGTGGTTACTGCTCATGCTGGTGGTTCTGCTCTATGGGAAAACACAAGAATTCATTATCTTAAGAACAGTATCTCACCCTATCTAAAGGTATTACTGTATCTTTGGTACAGAGCATAAAAGATTTAGCGCATCGCTGTCTAAGCATGTTGAGAGCTATGCTGAGTTGTTGGCCAGTCAAGGCCTTCTTAAAACTGCGATGGAGTACTTAAAGCTTTTGGGATCAGATGAACATTCACATGAACTGGCAATACTGAGAGATCGAATTGCATTTTCTACAGAAGGTTGCCACAAACTTATATGACAATATTTTTGTTATGCGTGCTGTCTTCAATTGGTTTCAAGAGTTTCTCTATGCATTTTGAACTAGGTTATATTTTACTGTTATTAATTAGACTCTATGCTGGACTATAGGTGTTTATTGGACTCTATGTGTTAGATTATATATTAATTGGACTCTATGTTTGAGTACGTGTGTTTATTCAACTCTATGTGTTGTCTTACATCTTAATTTGGCTCTATGTGTTGAATTATGTGTGATAATTGGACCATGTGTATTAGTTAAGTTATTTTTATTACATACTTTGATCCTAGGTAGTTTGTGTGCTATTCGACTAAGTACCTGTTATCCGTATTATACCTGTCCGTATAATATCTGGTATTCGTTTTCTACCCGTTCGTAAATACCCAGTATCCGTATCCGTATCCTACCCGATTTTCTACTACCCGTATCCGTACCCGTATCCGAAAAAAATAATTAGGGTAGGATACAGAATGACCTACTATCCGACCTATCCGACCCATTTTCACCCCTAGATAACTTTATCCCTACCAGCACCAAGTTGGATGGCTCCATCCCATCCATCCTTTGCCCTTGAACCAAACAAACCCTACCGATGAGGCCGAACAACAAGGGCAAGCATAGCCAGTGCGAAGGCTATGCTATCGATGGCCCCATAGACCAATGAGGCATCTAGTGAGATCATCTCGCGAGAGTAATAAACCGGAAGCCTTCCGAGACCCTAGGAATTAGGAGACCATGTTGCCTATGTTAGATCTGCTATGCCAAGTAGGCCATGGAGCGCAGTCATTTTAAAGGAATCTATAATTTTGTGATTCTCTAGAGAATTAATAAAATTCATATGCCCCTGTCTATCTTTTATCTATTTATTTTTTGTATGTTAGTACACTGGCACACATGCAGCTTTAATCCCTACGTATAGAAATCCTAGAGCGATTTATCGTGTCAAGCAACTAATATTAATGCATTGTCTCAAATCGATCTTGGGGCTAGTACGAAGTATGCTACGATCATGCCAGGAAGGGGTAGAGTAGAGAGCAAGAAAGGGAGAGAGGAGATAGTTGGGGGAAATTGGATTTGTGATTTCTCCTTTCTCGCCACCAATAGACCATTCGTTCGGTATTTAATTATACTTCCAACACTACTCCCTTACAAGAGGACCCCACCTTGCCCAAACACTCTCACCCAAGATTACAAATCATAGCACAAACACCACCACGCCCAACTACAACGCAACGCTCGCCTCGTTAGCCTTCATTGCCGATCCCTGTATCCTATCTGGCACATTGATAGCATCTAAGCCCCCTAATTATTTCATTGTGTTAATAATATGGTTTTGGTGTTGATGATTAAGCCAATAATCTCTAAGCTACGAAGAATATTGGTTGGAACATCAAAAGGTCTACTGAAATGACAAGGTTAAGGTTTCCTGTTATTAGTTTTTGGCTTAGGAGATGATTCAAACCAAGCAGCTAGGGTTATTTTTAGTTTGGCCGTACTACAAAGGGGGACTGTGCACAAGTTAGTCAATTGGTTCACAAGGCTAAGGCAAATTAGACTGTTTGGAGTTAAAATTCCTTAGTCATTCTGTCCTTGAATCAAAAACCTCTCCCTTCTCCATATCTAAGTGTTTCTCTAGACTAAACTTCACTGTTTGTTTCTTAAGTCCAGCGCAACTTTAACCAAAACCCTCTTAAGACCGGACCATTCCTTTGCTCACTTAAGATCTTTTGTCCGACTCCCAAAATGCTCAAATAAAACTCTAACCAAGTGCTTCGCTTTCACGCCAGACCAATTTCCGCTTTCTCAAAGTTTAGTCCAGCGCTTTTGTATTCCTCTCAGTTAATCTTCCCTTGTCCCAAAAGGTCCGCAGGTATAAACTCTTTGGAAACCCTTCTGCGGCGGACCAAATATTTCTTGGTAAAATTTCATACCGAGTCCTTTCCATTCACGTCGGACCAAAATTTCCTTAGCAAAATATTTTAATCCGGTGCAAGCCATTTACGCCGGACATTTCATTCTCTTAGTCCGTAGTGAAAGTCTCCTTGTTTTGAGCTAACCGAGTGCTCGCCATTCACGCCGGACCAAATTCCGCTATCTCAAAAATTAGTCCGGCGCAAAAGCATTTCTCTCGGGTAAATTCTTGTGTTACTTCAAAAGTCTGTTACCATAAACTTCTTTGAAATACATCTATGGTGGACCAAATTATTTGGTCTGGCGCAAATGTATATCTCACATTTCTTTGACAGATGAAATCTTTCAGTCATCCCATGTACGACAGACCAAATTTTTCAGTCTGGCGTAAATAGTCAAAATTGGTCCAGGGTACATAGGATCAGTATCACTAGACTATTTTGCTAAGTCCGTGGCAAACGTGTTAAACTGAATTTTGACACTCTGACACGTTACAACGGTCACAGTGGTGGGTGTAACGGCTATTTCCTGTCCAAATGCCTATATAAGCATTTCATGAGCCATCTACCACATATCTTTTTGATCTCCTTGACATTCTAGCATCCTTAGAGCTTTCATTCCACCAAGGAGACTGAGCCTCACCTGTTAACCAAAATTCTTAACACTTTCTAAGTGTTTAGCTCCAAGCTAAGTCTAGTTGTGGTGTGCTGAGTGAACCAAGAGACAGGACTAGTGTGTAGTCTATTACTCTTGGATCTTAGTGATCCTAGACGGCTTGGAGGCAGTAAAGGTGTGACCTATCCAAAGGAGCTTGTGGAAGGCTACTTTACTTGTGAGAGGTTTGGAGCTCACCTCACCGAAGTGGTGAAAGAGTTACCCCAAGTGGAGACCAAAGCTATTGCAACTAGCTTTGGAGGAGCTACACTTCGAGAGAAGTGCTCCAACATAGAGTAGGAGAGTGGCTCCGAACTGCGGGATAAATCTTGTGTCTATTGTGATTATTTTTGCTTATGTGTTATTTTTCTACTGTATTAAATTGTCTGTGCTCTATATTCAGTCTTCTTATATCTGTTAGATAAACTCTTAAGCAAGATAATAGTTCTGAAATTAAGCAGTTAAAATTGAAAAAGTTGCCTATTCACCCCCCTCTAGGCCAACTTGATCTTTCAAGTGGTATCAGAGCAAGGCTTACCATAAAAAGCTTAAACAGCTTGGTAAATGGCAGAGAGGAATGGATCTACAACTGTTAGTGTAGGTAGAGTACCAGTTTTTGATGGTACAAACTATGCTTGCTGGGAAATTAGGATGAGATGTTATTTGGAGGCTGTTGGGTATGATGTGTGGAGGGTCACAGAGAAGCCTTTGCCTCCACGCATTATAGCCGAAGGGCAAACTACATATAGTGATCCCACTCCTGATGAGATTCAAAATATGCGGTTTGATGCTCAAGCCCGTAATGCCATATTTTCTTGTCTTAGCATAGAAGTATTTGATAGGGTGACTAATCTCACTTCCGCCTATGATATTTGGACAACCTTGCAAGAAATTCATGAGGGAACTTCTGATGTAAAAGAAGAGAAATATTTTGTGAATAGAGAAAAATTTGATCAGTTTAAAATGCTCCCTCATGAAAACGCAAATGATATGTTCTCTCGGCTTAATCCGATTGTTAATGAGCTTAAAGGCCTAGGAACTAAAATTTCTGATATTGAGGTGTGCAGGAAGATGATAAGAGTGCTGCCTCGGGCCTATCACAGCTTGATCACTTATCTGTCCAATAGTGGTGATCTCAAGCAACTCACACCAACCGAGTTATTGGGCAAAATTTCAGCTCATGATCTCACCTTGGCAGAAGAGGATGCCCCAAAGAAGAAATCCATCGCTCTCAAGGCCAAGGAGATAATACAAGACTCATCAGATGATGAAGATAGTGATGAGTCAAGTGTTGCCTATGTCGAGCTGCGTCAGTTGCGCCACCTAGTGCTGCCGGATCTGCTCTGGATCGCCGTCGTGCATGTCATCGTCTTCGTCTCTGGGAAACATTGCCACCGCCCCGCCATTCTTGCTCTGGTGTGTTCTTAGCCGTTCGATTCTCTGTGAACCATGCAGATCGCGCCACGTCAGTCGCGCCATCGCTGTCGAGCCGAGCCTCACCGACCGTTTGATCTTCAATCACCGGCCTAGATCCCTCCGCGTCGTCCTAACAACAGTAAGCCTCATCTTCACCCCTTAGCCATTGGATTCAATTGAACAGTGTAGATTGCATCGTGTTAGATTGTGTAGGCATAGATGGTAGCCGTCGGATCTAGAATCAAGAGTCGAGATGCTACCGCGTAGTGCGTCACCGCAACGCTCGCTGTCACCGTCGGATGCACTTCGGTCGGTCCTGATCGTGCCACGTGTCACACCCGCAGTAATGCCAGAGCCGAATCGCATCGGTTCATCTTGGCCATTCATTTGGAACCGAGCGGACGAGATCGCACCGTGCGCCGAGCCAGTCTTATGTCACTGCGTGTTGCATAGAAACTGAGGAGTCAACACCGCCGGTCTCTATCAACATCACCCCATTTAATTCCAGTCGTCCGATCTGTAATGAGCGGTCAGGATTATCGTGCCGCGTGTCTCAATCATGCCCGTTTGATCAGTGCCACGTGTTGTCAATTCGAGAGTGCCACGTGAGCTGCTTGCGTTAGCCGGTGCACAGCACAGTACCTTCGGTCCACTGTGGACCAGCGCAGCCGTGGACCGAGTCCATGCACCGTGACTCATGGCAGGCTTTGGTTGCGACGCGTGTCAGTACATGATTGGGCCACGTGTCATGCTGACGTTAGCAATGACGTCATTCCCAATAGAAAAATAATTCAACCGAAATTTATTTCGATACTGACGTAATCATTAGGTCATGCTGACGTCATAAATGTGAATTTCCCGTATAAAATTATTTTGGATAATTCGGATTTTCTGATTTTTAGGGTTTTCCATTTAATTAAAACTTTGAAAGGCCATATCTTTCACATCCGAACTCCGATTGAGGTGATTTCAGTCTCTAAAAATTTGTAAAATCATGCTCTATTTAATGAATAATTTTATTTAATTTTTAAAGTTGATTTTTCTCTCTGTTTTGATCATTTATTGCTTTCTTTTTCGTTGCATGTAGACGTTGAGTTGCCGGGTGAATTCGTTGTTGAGGAGCCAGCACTTGACCAGGTTGCAGAGCAGGATCCAGACCCATTTGAAGGCAAGCCGTGCTTTGATCATATTGAACCTATGCTTTAAATATTATGTTATTTTAATGTATTGCATGTTATTTCAATTATCAAATGTTTGCCATATGTTGGTAATAGTTAATCGTCCACTTGAGTACATTCACCCTTGCCATGTTGTATGTCATAATTCATTTGTCAACCTAGAATGGTTCAATATTAATTGGTAGCTACATATGCCATGTGTGTAGTGTGGGATATATACACCACGGGTATCTGCAAGGCAGACCTGCGAGGCCCAACTAGACAAGACTGGGCCGGGCCGGCTACAGAGAAGCAGAAGCTACCAGGGGTGCGCCAAAGCGTGCGAAATAAGAAAGTCTTGAAGATAGCAACCGATCCGGATTAGATAGGATACGATTGTAATCTAAGCCATTACCAAACGGATAGGTGCAGGAGATATAATCCCCACTTTGTATCCGACCAGGACTCTCTCTTGTAATCGCCCTCCTCTACTATATAAAGAGAGGGACGGGGGAACATCATCAGACAATCTCATCAGCGAATTAGCTAGCCACAAATAATTCCAGAGCACAGGACTAGGGTATTATCTCCTCCACGAGAGCCCGAACCTGGATAATTCTCGTCTTGTGTTACCATCGAGTTTGGATCCAGCGCCTAGCCCCATTTTCATTATTACCGACAATAAACGTCGACAATTGGCGCGCCAGGTAGGGGCTGCGTTGAGATCAATCTCAGCAGGCTCGATGACAATCCTCAGCGAAGTCATGACCACCTTCGCTCCCGCCCAGGCGTTCCGTTTCGGAAGCCTGGACTTCATCGCCGACGATCTTGGCAAGCTCATCCTTTCGGATTCGGATCAGATCCAATCTGGAAGTAATTCCGTCGCTCTCCTAGCTGGGCAACCACTCCGATCAGGGTCAGGCGTGGCCATCTGTCCCTGGACAATAAGCCAGCTGTCTATTTCTCGGTCTGGGCGAGGACTGGTTAGAAACGAGCCCCGAGTGGTGAGGAGCGCCAAAAAACCACTCGGATCTAAAGGTCAGCCCAACCTGTCTTATTGTTCTTCTGATTCAGAGAGCAGGGTAGGAGGTTTTCAAGGCTTTCGTGGCGTCTTTATGATCGAGGACCCACGGACGGAGTCCCAGCAATAGAAGGATGCCGCGGACGCTGCAGAAGCAGAGCGCCTTTCTCGTGAGGCACAAGGAACTCGCGTGAAGTCTCTCCAGGCCAGGGGCCACAATGTTAATGAAGACATCTTGCAGATGAAGATGGGAAACCAATTGGTTTTCCATACCCCTCAGCAGAATATCGTCGCATCAAAGACGCTTCTCGACACATTGGGACCAATGCTCGGTTCCGACAGCCCAGCCGCTCTGATCGTGGCCCAAGTTCAGGCCATGGTGACGGCAGCGGCGATCCAGCAACATTAGGAAGAACTAGGGGAAAAAGAGCACTCTCGTACCCGCATAGTCACTCAGGCTGCTAGCAGCAATACAGCTCGCAGTCGGGCCATGCGTGGCTGACTTGAACTTCGATGAGGAGAAGACGCCCGGCAAAGCATCAGCCGTGACCTCCTCGTAGACCTGAATGCTAGGCGGCGGGATCATGAAGATGAAGAGTGCCGTCGGCGCAAAGATGACTACGAACGTTTCAACATCCGCCATGACGACCGGGACGACCGCAGAAGCCTTCACCGCTGCGACAAGGGCGATAGCGAGGACCGCCATGTTAGATCACCTTCTCGGCGTTCCCCGCGTCATCGCAATGATGGGCCTATTGAAGGGATCCGAGCCTTCACTCCCCGGCTTCGCCGAGTGGTTTGGCCTGAAGGTTTCAACCCCAAAGGCATCACCAAATTTGATGGAGAAAGAGATCCAGAAGTTTGGCTACAAGTCTATTCCCTTGCAATCATGGCAGTCGGGGGCGATCATAATGTAATGGCCAATTATCTGCCGGTCGCTTACCCCTTCGGCTCAAGCCTGGCTCACCGGACTTCCAGCGAACTCTATAGATTCCTGGGGAGATCTTTGTGAGTAGTTCATCACCAACTTCCAAGGCACTTATGAAAGACCTGGAACTCAGTAGGACCTGTACCAGCTTCATCAGAGAAGGAGCGAGACCCTCCGGGAATTTATCCGGTGCTTCATGCAGAAGAAGAATACGATCCGGGATATCTCAGAAGCTGCGGTCATTGCGGCGTTCCAAAAGGGTGTCAATGATCCCGACATGATTAAGAAAATGTCCCAGAATCTGCCGACTACGGTAAGGGAGATATTTGAATTAGCAAATCGCTATGCAACGGCCTCGGATGCCTTGGCCGAGCGTCAAGACGATTGCCCACGGCATAAAGACAAGAAGGATCACGCCGAGTCCTCCAAGCAGCGGGATAAGAAGCGGAAGCCCGAAGAACTAGTGGCGGCGGCTGAGCGAGGCCGACATCGCGCGCCACGGCTGGACGATTATGACGCAGTAATGGATGCAACCTGCCCTTTCCATCCCAAGGAGAAACATGCTGCAAAGGATTGCTTCACTCTGAGAAGGTTTGCTAAGGAGTCCAATAAGCGACCGACCAAGGGCGAAGCAAAGGATGAAGTGAAGAAAAAGCAAGATCCCCCTGAAGATGACGAGGGCGAGTACCAGAAAACAGAACGCGAGCTCAACTACATATTTGGGGGCTCGGTTGCTTATGAGTCCAAGCGAAAGCAAAAGCTTATCGCTCGGGACATCAATGCGGTTATGACGGCAACTCCCCAATACCTCAGATGGTCCGAGGTCCCGATCGCCTTTGATCGCTTGGATCATCCAGATCACATCCCATATCTAGGTAGATATCCTCTTGTTTTGGACCCTGTGATTCGCAGCGTTAAACTCAAGAGGGTGCTGGTTGACGGAGGGAGCGGACTCAACGTCCTCTTCTCCAAAACCTTCGACGACATGAAGATTCCCCGCTCGGAGCTAAAGCGGGGCTCATCACCGTTTCACGGGGTAATCCCTGGGACCTCTTCAGTTCCACTTGGGCAAATCACCTTGCCGGTCACGTTCGGGACCAGAGAAAATTACCGAACAGAATATCTCAATTTTGAGGTGGCTGATTTCGAGACGGCATACAATGCCATCTTGGGAAGGCCAAGACTAGCCAGGTTCATGGCCGTGCCCCATTACACATACATCGTCTTGAAGATGCCAGGGCCGAAGGGCATTATCTTCGTCCACGGCGACGTCAGGCAGTCGTTCGCGTGCGACAGAGAGAGCTGCGAGGTGGCCGAAATGCAAGAAGCGACAGCCGATAGGGAGAAGATCCGACAGGCGGCCGCACATCAGCAGGATGAAGGAGAAGTCCCAGCTAAGAAGCAAGCCAAGACAAGCATGAAGCCTGATGGGGGGACTAAGAAGGTAATCCTCGACCCATCCAACTCGGCTCAGACGGCTCTGATCGAGACAGGACTCAACCCTAAATAGGAAGACGCGCTCGTCACCTTTCTTCGGGTCAACCGGGATATTTTTGCATAGAAACCTTCTGACATGCCCGGTGTCCCTAGGGAGGTAATCGAGCATTCTCTCAACGTTGACGAGAAGGCGAAGCCCGTCAAGCAGTGGCTCCAACGATTTGCTCAAGATCGCCGAGAGGCCATCAGGGAAGAAAACACTAAGCTCTTAGCGCGGGCTTTATAAAAAAGTGTACCATCCCGGTGGTTAGTGAACCCGGTTCTTGTTCGCAAAAAGAATAAAAATTTGGCGCATGTGTGTTGATTATACCGATCTTAACAAAGCATGCGAAAGATCCATTCGGCTGCCCGCATCGACGGTGGTAGATTCAAGCTGCAGTGCGAGCTCTTAAGCTTTACGGATGCCTACTCGGTATCACCGGATCGGTGAAAGAAGAAGACTATATCAAGACTTCATTCATCACTCCGTTTAGAGCATTTTGCTACATCACAATGCCGTTCGGTTTGAAAACGCTGGTGCAACCTATCGTCGCAAGAATACTGGTGTTTTCACACCCAAATTGGACGCAATGTGGAAGCATATGTAGATGATGTCGTCGTCAAATCTCGTGCAAAGGAGGACCTCATATCCGACTTGGCCGAGACATTTGAAAGCCTGAGGACCTACAAGATGAAGCTTAACCCCGAAAAGTGTGTCTTTGGAGTTCCCTCAGGAAAACTGCTCGGATTAATTGTGTCGTAGCGGGGCATCGAAGCAAACCCGGAGAAGATCAATGCTATCCTAAATATGAAGCCTCTGGCTAGACAGAAAGACGTCCAGAAGCTCACAGGATGCATGGTGGCACTCGGCAGGTTCATTTCTCACCAAGGTTCGCAGGGAATGCCTTTTTTCAAACTTCTGAAGAAGCAGGGCAACTTTCAACGGACTACCGAGGCACAGCAAGCTTTCGAAGACCTCAAGGCATTCTTGTCTTCGCCACTAGTACTGGTGTTGCCAATGCCCGAAGAACCTCTTCTGTTGTACATTGCTGCAACGACTCATGTAGTCAGCGCCGCAATCGTCGTAGAGCGGGAGGAACCAGGGCACCTCCAGAAGGTCCAGCGGCCAGTTTACTTCATCAGCGATGTATTAGGAGAATCCAAGGCACGGTATCCGCAGGTACAGAAACTATTGTATGCTGTATTGCTTACTTCTCACAAACTCAAGCATTACTTTCAAGAGCATTCAATTTCGGTGGTCACCTCTTTCTCTATTGGGGATATACTCGACAACCGGGAGGCCACTGGGAGAATTACAAAATGGGCGGTTGAGCTTGGAGCTTTCGAAATCTCCTTCAGGTCGCGAACAGCAGTAAAATCTCAAGTACTCGCCAACTTCGCTACCGAGTGGGTGGAATTGCAGACCCCCACAACTTCTGAAGAGCTTGAGTATTGGACAATGTATTTTGATGGTTCCCTCATGCTCAACGGCGCGGGGGCTGGAGTGGTGCTCATCTCTCCGACAGGTGAGCGCTTGAAATATGTCCTTCAGCTCCATTTTTTGGCGTCAAATAATGCCGCCGAGTACGAGGCGCTCATCCACGAACTCCGTATCGCGATATCCCTCGGTGTTCGACGACTGACAATTCGTGGCGACTCCATGTTGATAATCAACCAAGTGCAGAAAGACTGGTCGTGCATCGGAGACAACATGGCTGCATATTGCCAGGAAGTGCGGAAGCTCGAAGACAAGTTCGACGGGCTGGAACTCATCCATGTGCTCCGCCACGACAATGAAGCAGCAGACGAGCTTGCAAGGCTAGGCTCCAGTTGGGCAACAGTACCAGCGGGAGTATTTGTCGAAGAGCTCCACAAACCTTCAATAAGCCGACAGTAGGAGCCAGGCAAATAAGAGGAAACACCGGCCAAGGAGGAAGTCTTAGTCATCAACCCTGACTGGACAGCTCCATTCCTAAACTATTTATTAAAGGATGAGCACCCTGAAGACCGTGTAGAGGCAAAGTGCGTCACACGTCGATACAAAAGCTATATGGTGGTAGGAGAAGAACTCTTTCGAAAGAGTGCCTCCGGAGTCCTGAGGCGCTGCATATCGGAGCAAGAAGGGAAGAACCTCCTCAGAGAAATCCACTCGGGAATTTGCGGGCATCGTGCAGCATCAAGAACCCTTTTGGGCAAAACTTATCATCAAGGCTTCTTCTGGCCGACTGCCGTGTCTGACGCAGAGGATATTGTTCGAACCTGTGAGGGTTATCAGTTCTTTGCTCGTCAAATACACGTGCCGGCGCAGGAGTTGCAAACCATCTCGATCACCTGGCCATTTGCAGTCTGGGGCTCGATATGGTCAGCCCTTTGAAGAAGGCTCAAGGTGGTTTCACCCATCTCTTCGTCGCCATTGATAAATTCACCAAGTGGATTGAGGCAAAACCCGTCGCCACGATCACGGCGGCCAAGGCCAAGGAGTTCTTCCAGGAAATCGTGGTAAGATTCGGTGTACCAAACAGGATCATCATGGACAATGGAACTCAATTCCGCGGAGAGGAATTTCAAGACTGGTGCGATGAACTTGGCATCAAGATTTGTTTTGCCTCCGTAGCTCATCCAAGGAGCAATGGCCAAGTGGAGCGGACGAACGGCATGGTGCTACAAGGGCTAAAAGTAAGGATTTTTTATCGTCTCAAGCCATATGCTACACGATGGGTAAAAGAATTGCCTTTAGTGCTCTGGGGGCTGAGAACTACTCCTAGCAGGGCTATCGGGCAGTCACCTTTTTTCCTAGTATACGGCTCAGAGGCGGTCCTACCAACCGAATTGGCGTTCGGATCTCCGCGGGTTCGGGGCTACAAGGAGGCCGAGTCAGAGGAGAACCGGATATAAGACCTCAACCAACTGGAAGAAGCCAGGGAAATTGCAGCGATCCAGTCGGTGAAATACCTTCAAGGTCTGCGCCGCTACCATGATCAGAACGTTCGGGGCCGTGCTTTCTCCAAAGGAGATCTGGTCCTAATGAAGAATCAAAAAAGCGAGCACAAACTCTCCCCAAGCTGGGAAGGCCCCTACATCGTCGACGAGGTGACACGCCCGGGGGCTTACAGACTCAAGCGGGAAGACGATGTTGTCATTGGCAACTCATGGAACATAGAGCAGCTACATCACTTTTACTCTTAAAATATTATACATTAGTTATGCTGTTCATGAATAAAACTTTTTCTCCTTGACTTGCTACTCAATTGATGCTCAATTAAGTAGTAAGTTAGGGGCTACACCTAATAGTGTTGTGTATGCGCAACCCTTCTTATGAGTCATTTTTTATCTTCTTTCCCTGCTGTGGAGTATATGGACCCCGGATATCTGCATGGCGGGCCGTGCTAACCACCCAAGGGAGGATGGGCCAAGCCGACTGCATGAAGATGGGTATTGCCCAGAGGCGGTGACATCTTGACAAGGAAACTCGAAGATGGAAACCAACCTGCTGCTGAGGAGAATACAATTGCAATCCTAACCGCTATCATGTATAGTGGATAAGGAAAGAGATACAATCTCCACCTTGTAACCAATTAGGACTCTCCTTTGTAACCACCCTCCTCCGCTATATAAAGGGGGGTGGGGGAGGAGGAGAGAAAAACACACAACAACAACATCGACAAATAAGCTAGCCACTCATAATCTCAGAGCACAGGACTAGGGTATTATCTCCACCGTGAGAGCCCGAACCTGTATAATTCCCGTGTCTTGTGCTACCATCGAGTTCCCGATCCAGCGCTTAGCCCCCTTTTCATTATTGTCGGTAACAAACCTCGACACCTGCTGATCGCGCATGAGCTCGAGTGCGTTAAAATCCAAATCGTGAAACTCTGACCCCACAAACGATGAACTCTAGTCTCTCAAATGCGTGTGCTTGGGAAAAATGGCCATGAGCCGACTTCCGACACCCGGGGGCTAGAGCAGTCGGGCAGAGTGTTTAAACGAAAGTGAAAAAGAAACCACTCGAGCAAAAAATTTAAAATCAATAAGGAAAGATCAAGCAAATATCAAGATTTCATTAGGCGTACTCGGGTATGTATACATCAATGCATTACACAAGAAGCGAGCAGGAGTCCAAAACCTAAGCGCGGCGTGCGCGACCTACTGCCTCAAGAAGAGCGTCCCTTGCCCCGACAAGCTTCGGGACGGCTTCGATCAGCGCG
Organism: Guadua angustifolia; assembly: GCA_036346375.1. Classification (NCBI taxonomy): domain Eukaryota; kingdom Viridiplantae; phylum Streptophyta; class Magnoliopsida; order Poales; family Poaceae; genus Guadua; species Guadua angustifolia. The sequence continues at coordinate 7,546,010 of CM070522.1, forward strand.
CTAACGGCAGCCGCGTCGCGAGCAGCAGCTTTTTCTTCCGCAAGCTCGGCTAGCGCGAGGTTGTAATCAGCCCAGAGCTCAGCCAGAAAAGCTTCCTCTGCATCAGGCGCCAGAGGAGCCTCATCTTCAAAATCAAATATCAGCCCCTCCGGGGGAGATGGAGGAGCCTCATCACTAGACGAAGAAGATTGGGACGAAGAGGCCATCGAAGGATCAAGAGAGAACGTTGAAGACTGCTGAGAAGCATTTAGAGATGGGTGATCGCTCAAGTAGCGATGACATTCTTATATGCCCAAAGCGTGGAAATCGAACGGTCTTGAGTAAACGCTAGCGCAGGAAGCCGAAGCGGCTCCGAAAGATGCGCTAGTACCAGAACTCGAAACAACCGAGAAGACGTATGGACGCGGGATATCAAACCAGACGTAGCACATGCATGCATTAAATAAAAATAGTCTCGCAGGACATGATGAAGCAATTAAAAGCAAAACACGGCTCAAGTGACCAAGCGTTTTTTCCAAGGAGCAAAAGAATAATCACAGATCAAGTCTCAGAATACAACATTCACAAAGGACCCAACTCCAGGTTTTCGACTAAGGTGGAGGCGGTATCCCTAACCTCGTCAATTAGGGCAAGTGCTTGATCATCATCGACGGTGCAGGCGAAGCCCTCCTTGATAGCTTCGAGCTCCACTCGTGGATACAAGGACTTCACGATGGCCAGTGCTTGGTAGGCGCTTGTGGTCGCCGTCTCCTTCAGGTGTGCTACCAGTTTCATGGGCCCCTCCTCCAGCCGCTAGATCATGGCGTCCGCATCACGGGGAATGTCACTAGGCCTAGCTTCGTCAGGACTCAGAATCCGTTGCATTCTTTCGGAGCCCTCCTGGAGTTTATCAACACGCGCCTCAGTAGATTTGATATTCTCATTGAGAACACAATACTGAGCCTACGACTTAACACGGTATTCTGCAGAATTGGTCAGGTTAGCCCACAGATAGTAAAAAGCACAGCGGAGATAAAGGACAAGTTGAGAGCAAACCTTCCAGTTCTAGTTCCAGCTTGTCCGACTTGGTATGAGCCTTCTTTTTAGACTCCTTCAGCTCCTCGACCTGCTTCTGGGCGGCCTCAAGCTTTTCCTGAAGACCTGCAACCACGAAGATCAACACCAGGGCAACAAGGATGTGTTAAGGGCGGAAGACTAAAAAAGGTGCTCTAAGGCAGTCGGACAAGGTGGTTACCGCTAAGAGAGTTCGTCAAGTTCAGCTTCTCCGCCTCGAAGGCCAGGACCTGAGCCCAAAGCTTCTCCAACTCCTCTCGATTCTCTACCCGGGCCCTACCGAGTTCCTCCTGCAGCTCGACACAGATTCGCTAGACCTCGGCCTCATAGTCCTTCCTCATCTTGGTCTTTGGGAGTATCTCCCGGAGAAGGGCGTTCCTTTCCTGGGCACGCTCGGCCAGACGCTGAAGGCGATAAAATGAACGATGAAGCTACACTATGCATCAAAGACAAAAAGAAGAGGACTTCTAAAAAACAACTCGGCACAAGTAACTTACATGACCAAGCCGAGTACAATTGTAGGCAGAGTCACAGAATGACTCCCATTCCTTATCCTCGCCTTCGTCATCATAAGATATCCCATCGTCATATTTGTCGAAGAATGCGACCCGCACCGGTGACTTCGGGCGAGGAGGCCGAGGGAGTTCTTCCGGCAGAGGCGAAGGGCGAGAGGCAGGCTTAAAAAGCACCATTTGGCCAGCCGGCCCGAAAGGAGTCTGCGGCCAGGGGCTATTCGGGTTCGAGCCAACCTTGGTGTTCTGGGCCACGGAAGCAGTCGGGAGAGTTGTTGCCACCGGCTCCGGAATCACATCGGGGGCGGTGGACGCAGCATCAGCCGGCACCTTAGTCCCTGGCTGGCTTGAGGCATCTTCAGCAACAACCCCCTAGGGCTCTTGACGTGGCGCATCCACAGGTACCTCATCAACAGGCTTTCTGGAAAAAGAAGCAGTCAGGGCATGACCCGGAAGAATAAAAAGAGCTAGCAAGGAATCCAACCTGCTGGATCTCGTTATTTTTATCTCCGAGCCCTTTTGAGCAGAAGGCCTGTTGGTAGAAGAACCAGTCTGCCCGCCCAGTGCGGGGGACAATGGGTCTCTGATCGGGTGCGAGGGCGAAGGCATGTTGTCAGTCGAGTGCCGGGCTAGGGGCTCGAGGCCCTTGGGTCCACAGACTGGCTTGAAGACGAAGAAGTCGCTGGAGGAGCGCGTAGGATGCCGGGTCCTGAACCTTCGGGCCTCCAGTCAGGCATACGTTAGTTGTCGACTGCTTCCTCTTCTTCTTGGATACGTGGACGGCTGGGCGTTTACCCTTTCCCAAGGGGTCTCCGGCTTCGACCGTCTTGTCCTTCTTAGCACTCGGAGCCGAAGGTGAGGTGCTAGCAGGGCGCTTCCGTTTGGCGCTCTTATGCTGAGGAAATTCAGGCAGCGGTGCATCAGAGAAGAAGGCATCGCGACCCTGCAAGCACAGGTATCAAACGCATGTTTAAATGCAGCTTCTCAAGAGCCAGAAAAACCAATCGGGGAAGATAAGACAACATCTTACTGGAGGCGGAGGATTCGTCTTGTTGAAGGGCTTTGGGCACCTGGTGTTGGCGATTTGGACGCCCGGGATGAAGAAATCGCTCAGACGTCTGAGAAGAGCATCCTTGGGGATTAGTTCAGGGGCTTCCTGGGTGGTGTCGCATTCTCCTTCATAGTCATACCCCAGATGGTCTCGCTCCTTGAGGGGTTCCACTTGACGAAGGCCAAAATTGAGGATGATTGCGACTCCAGTTAGTCCGCCTTCCTTCAATTTAGCGATCATCCCCATGAGCTCCTCCACCTGGTCCGCCCCGCCGTCTGAAGGAAGCGAAGTCCAGTCCAGGGAAGGTTTAGGCGGGACTCCGGAAAAAGAAGGAAGAGAAGGTTTGGGATTGGCTAAGTAAAACCATTCCTGGTGCCAGCCCTTGTTCGAGGTTTTGAAGGGAATAGCAAAATAGGCCTTCTTCAAGCCGTTCCTCAGCTGGAATCCAGCGCCTCCAACTGCTTTGGGGGAATTCTTGTTTGGGAAGGGCATGAGAAGGAAGAGATGGCGAAAAAGATCAAAATGCAGGCGAATGCCAAGGAAGGCCTCACAGAGATGAACGAAGACAGCGATTTGAAGAATGGAATTGGGATTGAGATGGGTCAATTCAATTTCATAAAAATGAAGAAGACCACGAAGAAAAGCACAGGCAGGGAGGCCAAATCCACGCTGGAAAAAGGACTAAAAAATGACCACTTCTTCAGTGCGGGGCGTGGGGCAAGACTCACCCACCGCAGGTCGAGCGAAGAACATCACCAATGGGGGGAAAATGCCGATGGAGACCAATTCTTCCAATCGCTTCTCCATCGTCACAGAAGTGGCCCAGTCCTTGGCTGAGGCGGATGAAAGAGCGTCTTTGGGGGAAGGAGAAGACATCTTATCAACGAAAGAACTTGCGATTACGTCAGATTGGGATGGCAAGAGATACTAACCCTAGCAGCGGAGATCGCAGGAAAAGCGCCAAGAATGAGAAGACGAAGGGGCAAATGAGAATAGTGTGCAGAAAATCGCTTCATTTGCACCTGGTCTTATATTTATAGGGAGTGATGCTAACTTTCGCCTTGAGCAGGAAAACGCTTCGCCTTCTGCATGTCCTGAGGTTGCCCTAGGATACGCCTCAAGATGGGCCGACGGCCATGTGCAGTTATCACTGTACACATGCACGATTGGGCCGAATCTAAATTGGGATATGGTACGCCCCATGATGGGCCAAAAGCCAATGACCGCATCAGACGGAATTTGGGTACCTTCTGAATATAAACATCCTCTTATGATATGCCTCATGTCAGGTCATATGTTGGATACCATTCAAAACGGGATCAGATATCATAAAGATAGTTCAAAAATAGATATTCTAGAGGTATGCCTCACGATAGGTCATTAGCCGTATGCTGCAAAAGGGCAGATGCGGGTACCGCTCGGATAAATCATGGTATGCCTCATGATAGGCCAAAAGCTGTGCGCCCTGGCACACAGGTACCACTCGGCTAAAAGCCAATCTGAATATTGGAGATATTCTCCATGCCGAGTCATGTGCTGGCTCAATAAATTGGGTCGGGAACCACTTAGAATTATTACACGTGGAACTCTATCGAGTCCTTCACGACCTCCTTTCCTACTACAGAGCACTCGGCTACATAGAAAACCAGTCAGGAAGTCTTGATAGTAAGAAGGCAATCCGATCGCAAAGCACTCGGGGGCTACTGTGGGATATATACACCTCGGGTATCTGCAAGGCAGGCCTGCGAGGCCCAACTGGACAAGACTGGGCTGGGCCGGCTGCAAAGAAGTAGAAGCTACCATGGGTGTGCCAAAGCGTGCGAAATAAGGAAGTCTTGAAGATAGCAACCGATTCGGATTAGATAGGATACGATTGTAATCTAAGCCGTTACCAAACGGATAGGTGCAGGAGATATAATCCCCACTTTGTATCCGACCAGGACTCTCTCTTGTAACCACCCTCCTCTGCTATATAAAGAGAGGGACGGGGGAACATCATCAGACAATCTCATCAGCGAATTAGCTAGCCACAAATAATTCCAGAGCACAGGACTAGGGTATTATCTCCTCCGCGAGAGCCCGAACCTGGATAATTCTCTTGTCTTGTGTTACCATCGAGTTTGGATCCAGCGCCTAGCCCCGTTTTCATTATTACCGACAATAAACGTCGACAGGTAGCTAGAACGCAAGTAGAATGCTTAGCCATGCAATGAGTCATCATTTCATGTACAAATGATTAATTTTGCTTAATGATTATGGAACATGTTTATTAATTGTGTGTCGGGTGTTGTCACACAATGTTGTATTGTTGATGGCACGTGATGCATGGTAAATCAACTGAAGTGGTAAAATGATTTAGATTAAGGCAAGTGGCAAGTATTTATGGTGAGCCAATGTTGGCACGTGGGCGGTCGCATTTGCTTTTTATGATAATTGTGGTTTTGGATATGGTGATTTTTTTGTTAGTCTTGCCTTGGTCAATTAAGGACTTAACCTTGCAAAAATTTGAACTGAGTCATTCATACAACCACAAGTCTGGAATGTGACAGACCTAGCTGATTAATTTGTTGAGTCTAAACTTTAGTACTATTGTGGTGGTGTGGGGCCCGGGTAGTGGTAACTAGTCCCACCAGTGTTGAAACCTAAGCAAATAGTACTAGGTTTAGATAGGTAATGGAAAGACTTTGTTATGGTCACTCGCCTTGGTGGTGTTTGATTATATCTTGTGGGTAAAGTGTATAACCTCTGTAGAGTATAAAACCTATTCGAATAGCCGTGCTCACGGTATTGGGCATTGCTCGGTGATTACAGTCAAGGGTTAGATTTTATTAAAACAAATGTGGTAAGGGAATGTTGGAATGTGAAAATAAGGATATGAATTGGTCATTGAAAACAAATGCCAAAGTTATTATTATTATTATTTATTTACTGTCTTTTCAATCTATTATTGCTATTCTTTTGCAAATGCTGTTTATGCAAAGTGACCATATAGCCTATCATTTGTACTAAGCCATGCATGTAGTATATAGACTTGAATTCTATGCACGGCTTGTTGAGTGCTTTATATACTCACCCCTTGCAACCAAACATCATCAGTTGAAGAAGAAGCAACGCTTGCATTTGAGGAAGAGTTCCACAAGGAGGCGAACAACTAGGGTGCTGCGAACCTTGTCAGTTGCCTGTGGTAGTTGAAGGGTTTCTATGCTTTTATTTATTTGCACTACAGTTTATTCATTTACTTTCAGTCTTAGTCCTGCGTGGCGTATTCATGTAAGGTGGACCATAAGGTCGTTCAACAGTTATATTAAACTTGATAAAGTCCTATTTATGTTATCGTTGAGTATGATTGTGATATTCATCTATGTTGAGCTTATGTGCATTAGCGTGATCTTGGACTAGTGCAGAATAAATAGAGGGTTCGATACCTTTCTACTAAATATTGTTAATTTTTTTATATTTTAAGAGCATATACAATAGTAGAAATAACATGTTGTCTATATACTTCCTCGTACATCTAAAGGCAAAATTAAAGACAACTTCCGTAATAGATATCATCTTAAGGTTGTCTCTCTGATATTCTACATTTTTTTAATTATGGTATGCAAAAATGTTTATTATAGATATACTCTCTTATGTCATCTAAAGGTAAAACTAAAGACAGATTCTATAATTGATGTCATCTTAAGGCTGTCTCTACGAGATTATATAGTTTTTTAATTATGGTATGCAAAAATGTTTATTATAGACAATAACTCATATACATATGTTTTATATTGTCTATATGGTGAAGAGGCAGCTATACTCTCTCTTCTCCTTCTCTACTTTTCATATTAGCAAAACTCTTACATGTCAAAGCATATAGACAGCTAACATCATACTATTGTATATACCCTAATACTTTCATTCCTTAGACTTTTAGTATCTTTTGGTACTAGCTCAATGGATAAGTTGATATCTTTTAAAAATGGTAAAAACTCTCTTAAGTCATCATTATTGGTCTAATCACCTACCATGTGCACATGCGCTTGTCAGTGTGGCTTAACTGCAACATGATATATAGAACGGAATTGCTAGGAGCCGGACGTCCGATTTTTCCGAACACTACAACATTTTTTTTACTCGTGAAATTTTTTCCTACGCGTGAAACATTTTCCTTCGATAACAGTAGAAATATCGATCTAGATCGCTGTAATATTTTTTTTCTATGCGTGAAATATTTTTCTTCGATAACAGTAGAAATGTGCGTGCAAAAAAAAATTGCACACATTAAAAAAATATTGTAGGCGTTGTAAAAAAAATATGTGAGTCTCAAACTTTTTTACTGCCTGGTTACCTGCATAAAGGATCTTCCCTCTCTGTGAAGGATGCCTTCGATGCAAGGATTGAAATCTCATTTTCGCTCGACGTCTCGGAGGTGGACGGTGACCGTAATTTTGCAGAGATCTCAGGAATTTGAACAAATTCTGGATGAAACACAAAAACAAAAGTTCAAATCCATTTTTTTCAACTAGGAAATCCAAGATCTTAGCTAGTTTTGCCGAGATCTCGGTGAGATGTGCTGATCTTGACCAATTTGCACCAAGCAAAATCCAATTCAAAAGAAGTCAAACAATTTTGAAATTTTTTGTGCATGTTTCCTGACACATTAATAATGTTATCATAAAAATTGATTATCAAGCCTAAGGAATTTTAAAAATTCGAACATTGCTATTGTCCTAATAAAACACTAATTGAAAATTTTGAACTGAATGAAAATGGTTCAAACAACATAAATTTTTTAGATGGTACTGACACATCACTAATATTTCCATAAAAATTTCAGATGATAATCAAGCCTGAGGAAGTTTTAAAAATTCTAAAAGTGCTGCTATCTTGATAAAAGGTTGATTGATAAATTTCAACTGAATGGAAAATGGTTTAAACCATGTTAGAAAATTCTGAAATTTTTTGTGGATGGTTCTGACATATCTATAATATTCTCATAAAATTTTTAGTTGGTATCAAGCTTGAGGATTTTTCAAAAATTCAAACAGTGCTACTGAAGGATGCTCTGCAAACCATGACCACTGATCAATAATGAATTGGTTTTTAAAAAATTGATCAATAATGCATGCTAATGCTAGCACGTGATTTCAGGTTCAATCTCTTTATTAATGAATTTACTAGGACTAAAAATAGGTAGTTTAGAAGATAATCTGTACAAAGAATAAATAGGGTCAGCTAGGAATCAAACCCTCAACCTCTTTGCATGCCAACCGAGCTCTCTACCGGCTGAGCTACGTCAACTTCTTGACATATGTGAAATGTCCCTACTATATAAGGTGTTGTATGGTTAATTATCCAAAAATTACGCCCAACTGGAATTGAACCATGGACCTCTTGATGCTGAGGACCCAACCCACTGAGCTCCGACACACACTCTGGTTCAAATCCGGTACTAAATACATCAAATAGGGTAGATTTTGTAGCAATTTCGGTCCACAACCCTGAAATCTTGGCGAAATTTGACGAAATTTCACTGAGATTTCTGAAATCACTGTAGCATTTCAATTTTTTTTATTCCGGCTAGTATTTTCAAAACCATCTACATCCGGAAATCGAGAACTCGGTGAGATCTCATGAAATTTTAAACCTTTCTCCGATGTCATACAGTCACCAGATGGCACCTTCCCATTTGGCTTCTACAACTTTTCATCTATTCCTTCACTCTCTCAATATGGTTCACCAATGTATAAATAAAAAAACAGGTCATATTTAAGACAACTTTATTCCAAGGATAAGAAAATAATACATTAATCTAAAAAAGGAAAAAAATTAGAAATTTTGACATTAATCAAAAGAAAACGAGAAGGATTCTCATCACTTATTTTGATAGGACCAGATTATAAGAGTCCATATTAATCATATATAGAGATATTCAAGACATCTTCTTTGTTTTAAAGGCAAGAAAATCTCACAATAATCCTAAAAAAGAAAAAATTCCTTGAAATTCTCACATTAATTGAAAGAATAAGGGCAAGAAAATCTCACAATAATCATAAAAAAGGAAATAATTCTAGAAATTCTCACATTAATAGAAAGAAAAAAAAGATCTCCATCACTTGTTTTCAAGGGACCAGATTATAACAGTTTAAATTAATCACATATAGATATTAGAGTTATATAACAAATACAATTATATTTTAATTATAAGTAGAGTAGTTGCACAGTTACGCTAGTAAATCTGGTCTAGATTAATCATATATAGATATTAACGTTATATAACAAATACAATTATATTTCAATTATAGAAAGTAGAATAGCCATGCAGTTACACGGGTAAATCTTCTAGTTCGGCTCTATAAATAAAAATAACCAGTGATATTCAGGGCACCTCCTTCATTCTAAGGGCAAGAAAATCTCACAATAATCCTAAAAAGAAAAATCCTAGAAATTCTCACATTAGTCGAAAGAGAAAAGAAAGGATCTCCATTGCTTATTTTTGTAGAACCATATTATAACGGCTTGAATTAATCATATATTGATATTAAAGTTATATAACAAATACAATTATATTTTAATTATAAGAATTAGAGTAGCCGCATAGCCTCACAAACTACTACGGCATAGGTGTGTGGATGTTGGTATTGAAAAAAGCCATTTGGCTACAACACACGTGAACGTAGAGTTCAAACGGGTCTTAGGCGTGCTAGCTGATTTGATCCTATGTAGGATCAAGGATAACTAACTAGAGGGGGTGAATAGGAGGTTTCTAAATTTTCTAAGTTTTTCATCATTAATTGCAAGTAATAAAAACACTAATCAAGAATTGCAATTTTGATAATTTACAAATAGGTTCTCTAGTGATCACTATGCTTTCCAACAATTCAAGTATAAGCAAGAGAAAATTCTAAGCACAAATGATATACTCAAATTGTTAGAAATGTAAATTGTGCACAAAAATGAGAAATGCGAACCACAAGAGAATGGGATACAAGAATTTCATTCCATGGTCTCGAAGACTTGTCGGTCTCTCCTAATCCATGTTGAGGTGACTTGAACAACTTCAAGCTAGCTCCAACCTCTTAAGTCTTTCTTGATCACTATGGTAGTTCTTCCTCGCTCCGAGTAGGCGAACTCCAGCCTTCACAACTTACCGGGGCTTCTCACAACCTATGTCAAGAAGTTCACCGCACACGATCTCCTCCAAGCCATCTAGAAGGTAGCAACCTCCAAGAGTAATAAGTCCCGACGCTTGCTTGAGGCTGAATCGAGTGTCTAAAGGCTCAACTCTAAATGCAACACTCAATTTCACTCCTAGCTCTCTCAAAATGAGAATTAAATGCACAAGGGAGTGTAGGAGACTTGTTATAGCTCAAATATCAATAATGAGGTTCAAGAGTTGCTCTAGAATATAGGTGGGGTGTATTTAAACCCCCACCAACCAAACTAGTCATTGGAGCTCAAATTATTGAAGAAGTCAGTGTTTCCGGTGCTTCCGCCCATGTAGGGCCGGTAGCACTGGGATCCAACTCAACGGTTGGAATAGTGCAATAAATGCACTACCAGAGGCTGTTGTACAGAGGGTCTGGTGCTATAGCCCAACTAGGACCAGTAGCACTGGGCCCCTTTTAATTTTGATCAGCCCAAAGAGCGTCTCTCTGGAATTTTTACACCGAGCATTTAGGCTGTACTACTGCTAGCCCGGTAGCACCGGACCGTCAGAATGCCCAAAAATGTACCCTTCTAGAATTTTTAAACCGCTCTGAGAGGCCAATGCTACCGCTCGGTCGGTAGCATCGGGCTGCCATGGCTGTCCTTTTTATGCTCATGTTAATAATAGTAAATTAGAGCCTAGAGTCATTAAGTGTATTTTTCTTGGTTATAAACCTAGCATGAAAGGCTATAAATTATAGAATCCTAAAACTAGAAAGGTGGTTATTAGTAGAAATGTTATGTTTGATGAATCTATTATGTTGCATGATAAACAATCTATTAATGTTCCCACTGAGGAGCAGTAGAAAATAAGCGTGTGGGTGGAGCATGTTATTAATTCAGAATCTACACAGAAGCTAAAAAGGAAAATATATGGGATATTCTTGTTATTTTACAACCAATACAACGTTCCATTGCAGCCCACGAGCCACTATTATAGAAATGGTCATCTAGATCGGTTATTTTTCATCATCTAGGTCAGTTTTGGTGACGATACAAAGTCCTTAGACAATGAGGAGTGGCTATCATGGTTGGTTTTTGCCCGATAGAGATATAGCGTCATCTGGGTTGGTTCAACACTCGAAACTGACTGTGAAGATAAATTATCTCTATTGGTACCACGATCAAAACCAATAGAGAAGTCCTATTATCTCTATCGGTTTTGAACGTTGAACCGATAGAGATAGTACATGAATCTGTATCGGTTCGAAGCTCAAAACTGATAGATATGTCCTCCTATTTTATATCAGTTCTGAACGTTGAACCGATAGAGATAAATCCACCCTGGTTCCAGCACCAGATCACAGTACACATATATATCACATTCACAGTATCATACATGACACATATCATAGTATATGGAAAACAAATATACTTAACATTACACATATCACATTCGCACTATATAATATCTAAGTTTACATAGATTAATAGGAGTACACATTCACAGTATATAACATTATTTACATAGACTAGTAGGAGCCTATCGAGTCTCCAAACCTACCGTCCTTCACTATAACGTTTGACCAGTACCATGTACAAATGTTGTCTGCTATTTGTTAAAATCTTTTTTTTGCAGGCTCTTGCTGGTGATATCGAGCTATTGCAAAATAGAAAATAGTGCACTAATTAAGTTTTAAAATTTGTATATGTAAAAGTCTGAGTGTATTATGCATGAACATACGTTATGGAAAAGGCCTGCGCCGCCGAACAGGATTATCATATGATGCATAACGTAGAAACCGCACAGTTCATCGCCCCTGTTGATGACACTATAAATAAAGAAAATCAAATTAGAAGATGAAGAATAGATATCAGGAAGAATCCTATGCTAGGCACTTGTACCTTGAAGACAAGAAAGCCCTTGTAACATCCCAATTTTTGCTGGTCGCCTCGTTCGTTGTTATGGCGCCCTCCTTCGACAATGAAAGACAATAAACCCCTTGTAACATTCTAATTTTTTATTATTTTAATATTTTTGTTTGTGTATTTTCTAAATTTTGGGGATTTATAGAATTTTCTAGAGTTTATTTGGAATTTATTAAGTATTCTTGAATTATGACAAATATGAATATTATTTTATTCTATAAAAGTTTATATAAAATTTTATAAAAATATTTTATTTGAGTTCTAAATATCTCAAAATATTTTTATGAATTTTTTATAGTGATTTTACTATTTTATTTATCTTAAAGTATTTTCTACAATTATTTTAAAAGGGAAATCCTATGAAAATCCTTTAAACAGTTCTTGGACCGAAACCCCAAGGGTCCAGCCCATCTAATTCCCTGCACCGTCCCATCTGGTCGCAGCCCAGCCTACCACTGCCCCCATCGTGAAACCCTAGGGCGCTAGTCGTGACATTTTAATCGTGTGGTCCAGATGAAGCCACGTTGCGCTTGCGCGTGCACCGTTGGATCTCGCCACTTGTACTATGCCTGATCGTCGTCTCCAAGCCTCTTCGACTTAGACTCGTGCACGTCGCCTTTGTGTTCGCCGCGGACACCATCTCCATCTCGGCCATGACATGGACGCCTGGGCCTTTATAAGGTGAGCACCGGTAGTGCAAAGCCTCAAGAAACGCAAACCCTAGGACAAAGAGAGCTAAAGCACCACCATTTTTTTCAGAATTGAGGATTTTCGCCATGCACCATTACCGAGGAAAAAGTGTCGATTCGCCTCCATTCGTGGTAGATAGGGCTTGGAACGGTACCATCATGTTCACTGTAGCTTGATCTTCCTTGTGCGTGCGCTGATTTCACCGAAAAGTCATCGGAGCACCGTCGCACCGAAAAGGAGAACTTGCTACCGTTGAAGTCATCATCCTTGCCATTTTAGTGCGCCAACCAAGAAACCAACCGCGTCATCAGGTAGGCGAAGTCGCAAGCTCAACATAGAAGCCCTCTAGGGTTGCCAGCAATGACCATAGGGCCTTGTGCCCAGTTAGCCGATGTGGCACGTCCTGGTGAGTGAGCGTGTCTACCATGTGGTAGCCAGGTCATAGCCATGTCAACGAACGTGATGATGTGGTGCTAATCTGTCGCCTATGTCATGTTCACGTGTACGCTTGCATCAGCATATGTGTTCCCACACGTTAGTGAAACCGGGTCATGTGCACCTAGTACACAGTGGTCCGATCTAGTCTGTGCACCTGGTCCATGCGCCATGATCGTGTGTTAGCCAGTAATTGGTCTAGGGTTGCTAAAATCAGTGATGATGAAACAAATAGCTTTTTCAGTACAAAAAATAATTCAAGAAATTATTGAATTTATATTTTCTAGAATTTTTCTATTTTTGAAATTTTTCGAGAGCCTGTTCTTCTTCATACGATCTCATTAGTGTTTGTGCTTGGCCTTCTGAGCCCTCCATCTAAGAATTTTTCTCTGTATAGTTTGGTTAGCCACATCTCCCATTCCTACAGCCCTCCATGCCATAGGTTTGTACTATCTCTGAGCTTTACCTGCTCATTGGTACCACATGTTTAGTCCCGCCTTGTAATTTACTTATTCCAACAGCTCACACCTTCATCTTTGCACCTAGTACTTTTTGAAACCGTCTTTGCATCCGCACATAATTGCAGTTGAGATCTAATTACCTACTATTGATGACATGATTTCTTTTTTCTGATCAGGATATTTGTAAGACCACATATTGATTGCCCTTCTTTTAGTTTGACTCATCAATCGGTATCCTCTATTGCTCTAGATACTTTTCATGAATACTTACCTTTTGTAAGTAACTTGCATGACTCTACCTCAAAATGATACCTCACAACCTTCGAGTTCAAGCAACTTCATAGATATTATATTCTTCTCTAAGTTGGGAACATTCTAAACTCCCGTCAATGTGCAACGTACTCCAACGTGCATCTCCAATGTAATTATTTCCACTTCAGTAATTGCATATTACTTGCAATCAACCAAGTGAACACTTTCATGCGTCGTGCATAGAGATCATTCATCAAACATATCTCTTACTGAACATATATGGAAGCAACAAACTAAATCTAATATCCATTCATGAGAAGTGTCTGATTGATGATGACAAGTACGTATAAATCATCTTTTGCTACTGCCATTGAGTATGCACCCTTCATTTACTTCAAACTCAAACGGTCCTTTATTATATGACATTCCTTATTACATAGATAGCATACATGTATGCCTTTACTCTCTTCTTCTTACTCTTGTTATAACTTTTGCTTTTGCCTGTAATACCTACTAAAACCAATGCTTGATCACTCAAGGATGAAGATTCGGTTGGATTTTTCAAGGACTCTGTCTCCAATAGATATAAGATTGCCTTATTGATGTTGGGAGTGTTTTCCCTAATAAGAATATTCATCACCAATTGCTTCCAAGATGGTGATAAAGATGATGCCAGTACGACAACCTTGTCGTTATTCTCAATTTTCTTATCCACACTAATCAACTGCGTGATAAACTCATTGAAGATATTGAGATGGTCAACGAATCGTGTACCTTCCTCTATGCACAATCTACATAGTTATTGATTTAGCAGCAACCGGTTTATCAATGGCTTCACCATATAAAATTCTTCTAAGTCCTTCCATAATTTTTTCAGTGAATTCTCCTTGGTCATCGAGTACTTTACCTTATCGAAGAGATATAGATGGATTGAACTGACAATATTTTGCTCTATCACCTTCTAGTCTTCTTCAATGTCTTTTTCTAGTTTGTCACCTTTACGAGCAGTGATTAACTCTTGCTAGACAAGAACTCTTTTACCACACATTGCCACAACTGAAATTTCCTTGTCAAATTTCTCCACTTGATTCTACATCATCGATATCGATCTTGATTTTGTGCCACCTAATGTTTTACCGACTGTCGGTGTATTCTACACCGGGGTACTCTCTCCACCGCTATCATGTGGGACTGTGTGCGCAAGATACAGAAAGAAGAAGGTCCTGTGCAAAGGACTCAACCAGCTGAAGAGAGGCTTGATGGGCGACCAGGACACGTGGCTGCCCGGCGAGCAGGCGGGCGACCAGGTCCCAACCCCGGGCAACCAGGTCGTGGCCCCTAATGACCAGGATGCGTGGCCACCCAAAGAACAGCTGGGCGACCAGGCCACGTGGTCATCCGGTGAGTAGGTGGGCCCATTGTCAATCATCCGCGCAGATAGGGTTGAGAGGCTTCCGCCCGAAGCCTTCGCCTGGATTGCAGCATATCATAGTCATTAAATGCTCATGGGAGCCATTAAATATGCAGAGAGCCGTTACAATGCGCCTAGGAGCCATTAAATAGGCGTGGCTCCCTGACATTATGATGACTTGTCCCTCCAACTGAGCCAGCTCCACCAACTCCCATTCCATCTGCACTGCCCAGGGCAAGCCGAGGAGACGCGTGTACTAGGCGTTCGTCATGCAGCGTCTGAACTCCTCCCCTTGGACAATCTGAAGACAGGTGGTGTCAAACAACGGCGTGAACAAAGAGGATCGGAAGGACAATGGCGATAGGACTCAACACAATCAATGTAATTAATGTAAAACCACTCCCTCCACTTGCCCTAGCCAGTCCCGGGAGTATATAAGGGAGCTAGTATGCATGGGGGGAGGAGGTCGGTTGATCAGTTCACAACAGAGAAGAGATCCAAAGCTCGAACGATCTAAAGATCGGTGTCGGGGACTCAAGAATCTCTGACAGGTCAACGCGCAGTCAACAGGGTCCCTAGCTAGGGGCTGAGTAGCATGGGACCTCAACCACGACCTAAGCCGCACTGATCCCCGCACGACCTCGAGCTTGGGGAGTAGGGATTCAGCTCCCGCACGACCTCGACCTTGGCTTAGAGGCGTGCGCTTACTCAACAGTTACCAAGATCGAGAATCCCGGAGTTAAGGCGGACGTGGGCGTCAGATCCGGGACAGTTGCAGCACGTCCTCAATGCGCATCATGCACTACTCCAGGAATCTCACCTGGCCGTTTCTGGTAACGGCTTGTAAGGGTATAAAATCCCCTAAAGCAGAACGGCAAAGGACACGACATCAACACACAAGCAATAGGATAGTAGCCATAGCCAGAGCGCTCAAGCTCGAGCTGTAACCACCTCTGTACTCAAGGATAGTGAACTCCTCCGCCTCAGGAGAAGACTGGAGTAGAGCTATTACCCTCACGGGGGCTCGAACCAGTATAATTCGCTGTGTCCCGCTTGTTGTCATCTCGCCCCGACCAACATCCGTTCCTCCGTTGAGCGTAGCTCATTTTGGGTCCCACATTCACACTAAGCCTGTTTTCACATCTGTGGTCAGGCGATCCCGATCGTTGACAGCTGGCGCCCACCGTGGGGCCCGAAAGCTTCACTCATTCGGAAGAAGTTCAAGACTTTCGAGGTATGGCGTCCTTCACAGTAAGACATTCCGCGAGCTCGGGTTCAAATGCAGTCCCCGAGCATGGAAGCTCCACATCCCTATTCTCCCCCTCTCCGCCGCTGCGTGACCAACTTGTCCTCATGGCCGCTAGCCATGGCACGAGCGTGGAGGAAGGGGAGCGCAGCCCGAAGACCCTCGAAGATGCTCACTGGATGGCCCAAGTCGCCATCAACCAGGCCATAACCGCTCTCCGTTGAGAGGAGCGTGAGAAGTTTGGACCGTCGTCAGGACGCTCCAAGCTCCCTCAATCGGGCGAGCGCCTCCGTGCAATCGCCCGAGTCATGATCGACCCCGCCCGTTCGAGGTTGGGCCTTTTCGGCCGAGCTCTCGCAGACGAGCTCGATAGGGCTGCCATCAAGATGTCTGCCACAAGACCAGGCCGCCCTTCGGGTCCTGTTCTCAAGAGTGATGGCAGCTCTCAGCAGCGCCAGCCCCACTGGTCTCCTGCGCGCCGGCAATTCCGGGATTTGTCCTGTACTCCGCCGCGCCGTCGCTCCCCGAGTGCAAATCCGAATGGTGTACGGCGACAGCCGGCCTATAGCGACTCACACTCTAGCAGCAGCATGTCGGGCCTTTCCCCTGACGTTCCCCCAAGGTGTCGCCGGGTCCATGAGCGCTTCATGAGATTTCCGGGCGATGTTCGCCCGTCGCCAAGACCGGCGTGGTCGCAGGTCG
This sequence comes from Guadua angustifolia, assembly GCA_036346375.1. Lineage (NCBI taxonomy): Eukaryota > Viridiplantae > Streptophyta > Magnoliopsida > Poales > Poaceae > Guadua > Guadua angustifolia. The sequence goes on from CM070522.1 coordinate 7,562,886, forward strand.
GGCCGCCGAGGCAATCGCGATTGACTCAAACAATGGGCGATCACCTTTCAGTCGCGCCTGTTCGACTTCTGGTCAGGCGGCGATTCCGACGACCTTCGACGGGTGTGCTGGCCGGCTCGTTTCAAGCCTGCCTTGATCGAGCAGTTTGATGGGACAAAAAACCCCGATGAGTTTCTGTCGATCTACACCACCGCGATCTTGGCCGCCGGGGGAGACGAGGACGTGATGGCCAACTACCTCCCAACTGTCTTGGATGGTGCTACCCGCACCTGGTTCTTCAACCAGAAGCCCGGTACCTTCTGCTCGTGGCACCAAATTCAGAACGCCCTCCGCTCTAACTTTCAGAGTTGCTATGAGCGGCCCGGTAGGGAGAAGGACCTGGACCGAGTTATCCAGGGGAAGAATGAACCCCTCTGTGACTTTGTGCGGTGGTTCATCCGCACGAGGAACCTGATTCCGAGCATCTTCGACGAGGCTGTGATCAAGGCCTTCAAGTTCGGCGTCCGCGACCGGCGCCTTACCGAAGACCTGGAGATTACGACAAGGCTTACCGTCGGCAAGTTGTTTTGCATGGCGGAGCGCTACGCAGACGCGGACGACGCGGTTTGCTGGAAGCGTGACTACGACCAAGGTAAGCTCGGCATCAACTCGGGCGAGGCTGGTCCCTCCAACGCCAAGAGCGCCGACCCGGGCTCGACCGCCAAGAAGCGAAAGAGGGACCGCAAGCATGGCGACGGCCGGCCGTGGGTAGTCATTTCAGCAAACGGCCATTGCGAGGTCATGGAGGTGCGAGATTCAGCCCAAGAGGGGTCCCGTTTCAAGCGCTCGGGGGCTGGGATCCTTATTCTCACCCCGCAGGGTGACAGGCTGAGGTATGTGGTTCATTTCCGATTCCTAACGACAAATAATGCAGCAGAATACGAAGCTCTCCTGACGGGACTCCGAGCTTGCAAGGCGCTAGGTGTGCACCGGTTGGTCGTCAAGGGCGATTCCTAGCTCGTCATCAACCAGTTCAACAAGGGTTATCAATGCTCGGAAGATTCCATGGCCAAATACCTAGCCGAAGCGTGCAAGATGGAGAAGTGGTTTCAGAACCTAGAAATCATGCATGTGCCAAGGAAAGACAACTCCAGCGCAGATTTCCTCTCCAAGCTCGGGTCATCCGACGATGAAATTCCCCCAGATGTAATCCTGGAGACCCTGGCGTCGCCTTCAATTTCCGACCAAGGAGCCTCGATCGCCTTCATCGAAGGTATTCCCTCATGGGCCGAGCCGATCCACAACTTTCTAGCACAGGGAGAGCTTCCGACCGATCCCGCGGAGAGGAGCAGGATCAAGCGCCGGGCAAGCTCGTACAGGCTTGTGGACAGCAAGCTTTACCGTCGGAATGCTTCTGGAATCCTGACAAAGTGTGTTACCACGGAGGAGGGTAAGTACCTGTTAAACGACATTCACTCAGGTCTCTGTGAGGCGCATTCTTCTTTCAGGACCATGGTCGGGAAGGCTTTCCGCATGGGGTTCTATTGGCCAACAGTGCTCTAGGACGCTCGCAACATCGTCCGCGCCTATCGAGCTTGCCAGTTCCATGCTCGAAAGTTGCACCAGCTAGCCTATGCACTCCAGACCATTCCACTCGCTTGGCCTTTCTCGACCTGGGGGCTAGATGTCCTCGGCCCCTTCCCATAGGCGGCCAGTGGGAAGAAGTTCTTGTTCGTCGCCATTGACACCTTCACCAAGTGGATCAAAGCCGAACCTGTTTCGACCATCACGGCTCGTGCGGCGTTCAAGTTCTTCCGCCTGTTTGTGGTCACCAGGTATGGGGTTCCATGCAGAATTATCACTGACAATGGAACACAATTTACCAGTGAACTGTTCCAGGAGTATTGCAAAGACATCGACACCAAAGTATGCTATGCTTCGGTGGCCCATCCGCAAAGCAATAGAGTAGTAGAACGCGCCAACGGATAGATTGTTTGAGGCGTCAAAAAGTGAGTATCAGATGAGCTCGAACGACACGGACATACCTAGGTGGACGAACTTTCCACCGTCTTATGGTCTATTCGTATCACGGTCAGTCGAGCAACAGGGTCCACACCCTTCCAGCTTGTATTCGGTACTGAAGCCGTCCTGCCTCTAGAGGTCACACTGGGCTCCGCTAGGGTCAGTTCGGTCAACCAGATTGACCTCGAGCAAGAACGGTCCCTTGACCTTACTCTGGCGGAAGAAGTAAGATATCGTGCACTGCTACGATCAGCGCACTACCTGCAAACTCTTCGCAGACATGCGTCTCGATCGGTACGACCTAGGGAGCTCCTTGTTGGGGACCTCGCCCTAAGACGAATTCAGGGCTCGTCCAGCACCAACAAGTTATCCCCGCGGTGGGAGGGCCCCTATAGAGTCATTTCAATAGATCACACGGGGGCTTACCGGCTAGCGATGCCCGATGGCAGAGAGCTCTCTAGCATGTGGAACATTGACTAGCTTCAAAAATTCTATGTGTAACACCCTTACCTCAAATTTTAATAAAGCTGTTGTTCAATTGTTATGTTGGTCTTTGCGCCTTTTCTTTCATTCCACACTTTGTGCTGATTCGAGTTCGGGAACCCTTTCAATCTGACCTACATTCAAGTGCGCTTGCTCTTGGTCCAAACATTGCGAGCTTGAAATTCACCCCCAGTGGTCGAGCTACTTGTAAGTTTAATCTCTTCAAGATCCCAACTCCCCTGTGCGGGTTCAACCAAAGCCATAATTGGGACCACCGAGCAAGGCTCAAGTTGTGGTCGGGATTCGAATGTCTAACCTAGAAACGACCCTAACGCTTTCGACCCTAAGTTTTTCCTCGTACGCTTGTGTTGTGCATCCTGTAGGTTTCTTCTCGATCTTGCTGGTCGTGACTTTTCGCAGGTTTTTAACCTTGTGCCCAAGGCCGACGTTGCTCGACCTTGGTCACAACGGGGCTGGACGAGGATACGCTACAGACAAAAGGGCTAAGTGCACGATTAAAAACTAGAATCTCTTGATCGAAAAATTTTGAGCAGACAAAGACACTAGCTCCTTCTGCCAAAACGATGTTGTTCCATTAACCTTTTGTCTTACAAAAAGTAATGCATATAGGTAAGAAGATCTAAACCTATCTACAGGTCGGCCATCTCGCGTGTGAGCTTCTCTCGCTCAAGATCTGCGACCTTGGCCCTTAAGGTCGACAACTCGCCTTGGAGTCGAAGGGCTTTGGTGGCGGCATCGGCGGCACGGCGTCGCTCTTCTTGAAGTTGGGCCAGGGAGCTTTTTGCTGCCTTGCTCGCCCGACCCAGCTTCTCCTCGAGCTCCTGGACCTTGGCTTCGAGCTCGGGGGAGGCTGTCGCCAGGGCAGCTGCTTGGTCGGCAGCGGCGTTCTTCAGCTCCTCGGTCTTGGCTCGCTCGGCGTCGAGCGCCTTGGCCGACTGCGCACGCTCCTCTTCAACAGCCTTGTACGCGTGGTCGCGTTCGGTGGCAATGGCCCACTGGAGCTCGGATGTGTGGGAGGCCTCGAGCACCTTCATCGTCTGGTGGAGGCCGGCAACCTCGCTGGAGTGGGCTACTGCCCTCTGTGCAGCCTCCGCCTGCTCGACCTCCAAGGTCTCGATGAGCTTGAAGCGCTGCACCTCCCGTTCCTCCACCACGCTGAGAAAGATCTTCAGCACGTTGACGTGAGTCTGGAGACCCTGCAGCCCTTGGGCCACGGAGCCGATGGCTTGCGGGGTTCAAAAGATTAGCCCAGCTTTTGTTAGAAGAAGGAAGAAGGGGAGACTCGAGCTAAAGATTGACAATGGCGTAAGGAGACTTTGTACCTGGCTAAGTTGGCCTTCGAAGGTCGTGCGGGTGTACTCGACGAGCCTGCTCCCCGACGACCCTGGTGCGGTGTTGTCCAATGCCGCCGCTGGGTTGATTGGGCAAGGCCCTTCGGGCACTCCGCCAGGGGCGACCTCGCTCCGGGCTGCTCCCTCGGGAGGGCTCAAACTGCCCTCGGGCTCGGTCCCAGCGGCTGCGTTGGTCTTGTCCTCTGTGGCCAGGGCATCTCTGGTCTCCTCCCCCGTGGAGGTCCTGACCTGGTCCTCAGCGCGTCCTTCCGTGCTTGTCCTAACCGAAGCGTGTTCGGCCTCGAAGGCTGGGGGCGCCCCGACCTCGACGGTTGTGGCGGCCTCGGCAGGAGCAACTTGGGTGGCCTCGGCCATCGTGGCCAAGGCATCCCGAGCGTCATCCTTTGCAGCAACCTCAGGCAGGCCGCCACTGGCCTCGGTGTCCATGGTGTCGACCGCGTCTCCTTCGCTGACCGCGGTCAAGACCTCGTCCTCGACCGGGTCGTCAACTCCTTGGTCGAACTCGTCGGGTGTGACCCAGCCTTACTTGCCGGCGGGGGACTAGCCTATAGGAGGTCTCCTCTTCCTCCTCCTCGGACTCGGTCTCGCCCTGAACAATAGCCATGGTCAAGAGGGGCAAGGGCTGAGTTTGAGTCTGCAATAAGAAAAGAATGCTAAGCTAAAGGTAGAGGGGAAGATTTGGTAAGCGAAAAGATAGCGACGTACCTGAGTTTGCAGCCTCCGCCTCGCAGGGGGCTGGCGCGGGTCTTGGTGCCCCGAGGGTGAAGAGGCGTCCCTTCCTCGGGAGCCTCTAGACCTCGGAGCCCGCAGTGGCTCTAGGTACTCCGTCGAAGCCCTGGCGGCGGCCACGGTGCTCTGCTACTGCGAGGAGAAAGATATGTCAAAAGGCAAAAGAGCATGAGCAAAGTACTTGGGGGCTCGACCAAGAAAACTCACCATTGTGAGGTCGCCCTATTCGACGTGCTGCTTCTTCGGGCCTTTGCCGCCTGCTCCGTCCGGGGCTGGCCTCTTGCTCGCCTTTTTGCCCTTGTTCGCCCCGGGAATGGGCAGCATCCTCTTTGCCGTTTCGGACAATTCTTGATTGTCCTGCAGCACGTCGGTTGATCAAGGAAGGCTTTATGCGAATGAAAGCCAAGAGACCTGGTCCAGGGTGACTTACCTCGGCTTTTCGGCGCAGCATGTTCCTCGGAACGGGGTCATTGATGGTGTAGTCGTACGCCGCCTTCCCGAACATCTCGTTCATCCTGGCGGCGATCCAGGACTCCTTCGGCACTGCTAGAGAGACAAGTTCATCAAAGAGGCCCAAGGATCAAAACTCGAGCAAGCTTTAGAGAAGAAAGACTTACCAGACGTCCCTTCACAGGTGAGGTCGTCGTGGCCTTTGATCTCGAAGAACGGGTGCATCCTCTTCCACAGAGAGAACACCCGGCTCCTCAGAAAGTCATTGGCGATGGCCTGCCCGGTGAGGCCATGCGAGGCGCAGATGTGGATGGCGGCGATGACCTCCTGGTCGATCTCCAGGTCGTCCGCCTCCGGGGGTCTGCTTCTTCCCGATGATGGGGGTTCCGTCGTACGCCACCGTGCCGTCTTCGCCCCTCTTCAGGTAGAACCACCGCTCGGTCCATGGGCTGAGGGAATCCCGGGATCGGATTTGAGGGAAGGACCAAGGGAGCCCCGCCCGCAGCCGGAAGTAGAAGCATCCGACCACGGGGTCCTTCCCGGTGCGGAATATGGAGAAGAAGCGAAAGAAAAGAGAGGGGGTGGGGAGAATCCTAAGGAACCCCTCGCACAGATGAGAGAAGATGGAAAGGAGAAAGATGGAATTGGGCACCAGATTGATAAGCTCGATTTCGCATTAGGCGAGAACTGCTGCGAGGAAGTTGCTCTCCGACGTCTGCAAACCGAAGAGCATGTAATGCTCTGTGCTGACGAGCTCGTCGTCCCACGGCTATGGCTCGGTCTCTCCGCCTGGTAGCCGCCATGTCGCTGGGTCCAGCAGTCCCAGGCTCTTGAGCTCTTTCATCCTCGCTGCCGACAAGGAACTCTTTTCGAGCTTGGCCATGGCGGTTGAGGGGGTGTTTGGTCGACAGAAGAAGAAGGGCTCGAGTGAGGAGTTAGGAGGAAAAGACTGCAAGAAGGTCGGGAGTTCTTCAAAGTTGCAATAGGCTCGAGTTTTATAAGCCCGGAACGCTGCTGGCGGTTAGGGCATCTCAAAAGGCGCGCCGGTCAGGCGATTCAACAGGTGCAATTAAGGGTTGAGCGGCGGTATCGAAGCGTTGCAGACGGTTCCACTGCTCGATCGTGTCTATACCGGTATTCTGAAGATCAATGGGCACCAAGTGTAACAACGCCAACGTCAAAGTCTCCGTTCGACCTCGACTTTGAGTCCGGAGTTTCCAGAAGACCGTCCCCTCTGTCCATTCTGAGAGGCTCGAGGTCGACCCAAGTACTTGCCACGACCTTGAGCCTCGGGGGCTAGCTGTCGAGGATCAAGAATCTCGACAGTCAATCTTGCGATCAGGGTCCCTAGCTGGGGTTGGCAAACATGGGACCTCGACCACGACCTAAGCTGCACCGATCCCCGCATGACCTCGAGCTTGGGGAGTGGGGATTCATCTCCTGCACGACCTCGACCTTGGCTTAGAGGCGTGCGCTTACTCGACAGTTACCAAGACCGGGAACCCCAGAGTTAAGGCGGACGTGGGCGTCAGATCCGGGACGGTTGCAGCACGTCCTCAATGCGCACCATATACTACTCTGGGAATCTCTCCCGGCCATTTCTGGTAACGGCTTGCAAGGGTATAAAATCCCCTGAAGCAGAACGACGAAGGACACGACATCAACACACAAGCAATAGGACAGTAGCCATAGCCAGAGCACTCAAGCTCGAGCTGTAACCACCTCTATACTCAAGGATAGTGAACTCCTCCGCCTCAGGAGAAGGCTGGAGTAGAGCTATTACCCTCACGGGGGCTCGAACCAGTATAATTCGCTGTGTCCCGCTCATTGTCATCTCGCCCCGACCAACATCCGTTCCTCTATTGAGCGTAGCTCGTTTTGGGTCCCGCATTCACACTAACCCCGTTTTCACATCTGCGGTCAGGCGATCCCGATCGTCGACAATCGAGCGAACTAAGAACAAGTGGTATACTAGAGCAACATGAGTTTGAGCAGGACGTAGGGCTGTTACCCGCATGGGGGGCCCGAACCTGGGTAAATCCCTGTGTGTTCCCTGTGTGTTCTTGAGTTTCTTTTCCTGCTCATCACGAGAAGAGAGTCGAGAGTGACGCAGCTGCGAAGACCCCCTACCGAAACTCGGTTATACACTCGAACGAATACTGTCTGGCACAAACACGCCGACAGGGTGCACCAGGTAGGGGTGGTAGTAGCTGTTTCACCCTTTGCTTTCTTCGGCGGATGATCTAGCGCCGGCAGTGAAGATGGAAGCTTCACGCTCCCATCAGGTGGGGGACCATCCGTCGCCTTCCGCAGAAGACGGCGGCACCGCCACCGCGGCAGGAGCATAGCCAGTCCGACGACGACTAGCGATGGAGGACGCCACGTCAGCCCAGAACTTGCACGCGGCTCGCCTCCTTCTGGAGCACCCGTCGGTGGAGCTGGGAGGCGACACCCCGGCCGTGCCATGGCTGCGAGACATCGCCCAGGCTTCGTTGATCAGCCCAACCGTGTAGAGCGTCGAACAAGCCGGTACCTCTGGTACCCATGGTCGAAATCGCGCCTGAGCGCACGCAGCCGAGCCACCCAGCGAGGAAGCATACGTCGTGGTGGGTGAAGGAAGGGAAAGGGCGTTCAAGGTGCAGGTCCCGCTCTCATCGGGGGTCGTGCGAAGGCTCCAGTGCCATCTTGCGCGTCCCCCAGGCGTGAGGGGAGCGCCCACGAAGATCTTAGGGCTCACTTGGAGGAGCGACGGCGGGGGTGCAGTGGTGACTTGCGCGGCGAGTTACAATGTCGTCAAGCACAGGAGCTGGACCACGGTAAGCGGGTGGCTCCTGAAGAAGACGACTCCTCCCGCGACCCTGACTTCCCTGCAGAGGAGGAGACCTTCTCCTCCAAGTCTTGCGGGAGCCAAGTCCCGCGCTCCCCGACGCGGCCCCCGGGCTGAGGTTCCGGGGGGCTGCGTTGTTCCCCCTACGGCGTGGGGTGCCAGGCGTTCTCCAGCCGGTTGCACCACGTGGCTGAAAAGGTTCCGCCCGGCAAACATCGAGAAGTATGATGGCACCACCAACCCGGAGGAGTTCCTGCAGATCTACACCACGGTGGTGCGGGCTGCTGGCGGCTCCGAGAAGGTTATGGCGAACTATCTCCCGACAGCCTTGGCGGGCTCCACCCGTTCTTGGCTGATGAACCTCCCGAGAGGGTCGGTGCACTCATGGGCGGAGTTGTGTGGCCAGTTTGCCACCAACTTCCAGGGCTCCTACGCCCAGCTAGGTGTGGAGGATGACCTCCATGCCCTCGAACAGAAGAGAGGCGAGTCGTTGCGCTCGTTCATCCGGTGATTCAACCACTGCCGCAACACAATCCCCAAGATCTCCGGTCAGTCCGTCATCATCGCCTTTCAGAGGGGTGTGTGAGACCGCAAGATGCGGAAGAAGATGGCTACCCGCGACATCGCCACCACATCCGAGCTATTTGCCTTGGCGCACAAGTGCGATTGGGCAGCAGAGACGCGGGAACAGACGGCCAGAGCGGACAGCACTCGCGGCGGAGGCGAGGTCGGGATCTCGAAAGGTCCCAGTTCTGCAAACAAGAAGAAGCACGTGGCGGCCGAGTCTGGTCAGGTCTTGGCCGCCGAGTGCAGGTACAAGGGTGTCAAGCCACGGCGGGACGATCACCACGACCGGCAGGATGGCCACTGCGATCGGCAGGACTACCGTCGACAAGAAAACAAGGGTAAGGTCTTCTGCCCTATCCATAACACTAATGCACATGATTTGGATAATTGCCAGGTTGTGCGCGAGAAGGTGGAGCAGTGGCTCAAAGAGCGCTGCCCTCCTCACGACGACAACAAGGGCGATGACTCCGCCCCACTGCCCTTCCAACAGGTGGAGCATAGGGTGGCCTACATCAATGGTGGTTCGGCCACCCACGCCTCCAACTCGAAGTACAAGCTCTTGATGAGGGAAGTCTGCGCCGCCGTACCAAGCGCAGGGGCGGTTAGGTTGCTGAGGTGGTCGAAGGAGCTGATCACCTTCAGCCGCGCCGACCACCCTACCAGCACGGCCGGCCTAGGGCACCTTTCGATCATGGTTTCGTCCACGGTTCGGAACGTGAAGCTCAGGCGTGTGCTGATCGACGGGGGAAGCTCCATCAACCTCCTGTCCCCTAGGGCCTGGGCTCTTCAGATCTCAGAGCGGGAGCTGCGCCCGACGCTTCCCTTCTACGGAGTCACCCCGGGGGCTGGCTCGATGCCCCTGGGCCATGTCCGCCTTCCCGTTACTTTCGAAAATGTGGACAACTACCGCACAGAGTTGGTGGACTTCGACGTCGCCGACTTCGACCTCCCCTACAACACCTCGCTTGGCCGACCCGCGTTGGTCAGGTTCATGGCAGCCACCCACTATACCTATATGGTGGTGAAGATACCGGGACCCGGAGGTCCCATAAGCATCCAGGTGGACAAGCCAGAGGCTTTGCGCTGCGACAAGCAAGCCTTGGACCTGGCAGGTGCCACCTGTGCGAGGCAGGCCGATGTTGTCTGCTCAAGAGCCCCTCTGGTGAAGACCCGTGCCTCGCCCGGTCCACCCGGCGAGGTTAAGGTGGTCTCCCTGAGCGTGGCCGAACCCGAGAAGACCGTCAAGCTGGGCGCCAGTCTTGGTGCCAAATAGAAAGACGCGCTTGTCACCTTCCTCCGGTCTAACGCAGACGTGTTTGCCTAGCAACTGTCCGATATGACCGGGGTCCCTAGGGAGGTGATCGAGCACAAATTGGCAACGCTCCTGGAGGCATGCCCGGTCTGACAAAAGGTCCGGCGCCAGGCTCCCAAGCGACAGGATGCCATCCGCGAGGAAGTGGAGAAGCTGCTGCACGCGGGTATCATCAGGGAGGTCATTCACCCTGAATGGCTTGCTAACCCCATGCTCGTCAAGAAGTCCAATGGGAAGTGGCGAATGTGTGTCGACTTCACCGACCTCAACAAGGCCTGCCCGAAGGATCCATACCCCTTGCCGCGCATCGACCTAATTGTGGATTCTATAGCAGGGTGCGAGCTGCTGTGCTTTCTGGATGCGTACTCCGGGTACCACCAGATCAGTATGGCAAAAGAGGATGAAGAGAAGGCCGCGTTTGTAACCCCTATGGGTGTTTATTGCTATATTCGAATGCCATTTGGGTTAAAAAATGCTGGTTCTACTTATCAACGTGCCATGCACGCCACTTTTTGACCACAGGTCGGGCAAAACCTGGAGGTATACGTTGACAACCTGGTGGTAAAGGCTGAGAAGAGCGAAGGACTAATTGAGGATCTGAAGGAAACCTTTGCCAACCTCAAGAAGAGTCACTTGAAGCTCCATCCCGAGAAGTGCGTCTTCGGCGTACCCTCCGGGAAGCTATTGGGATTCCTTGTGTCCAGTCGAGGCATTGAGGCCAATCCCGACAAGATTGCGGCCATCGAGCACATGAAGCCACCGACCAGACTCAAGCATGTCCAGTGCCTGACTGGCTGCTTGACGTCCCTCAGGCGATTTATCGCCCGCTTAAGGGAAAAAAGTCTCCGCTTGTTCAAGCTATTGAAGAGCACCAACCACTTCAAATGGACGCCTGAAGCTCAACAAGCATTTCAAGACCTGAAGAAGTACCTCTCCTCACCCCCGGTACTGGTCGCTCCTACTCCCGGCGAGCCGCTGCTTCTATATATCACGGCCACCCCGGCGGTAGTGAGTGCGGTGCTGGTGGCGGAGAGGGAAGGCGCCCAGAGACTGGTCTACTACGTCAGTAAGGTGCTATCCGACGCGGAGACCAGATATTCGTAGGCCCAGAAGATACTCTACGCTGTTCTGGTGGCCTCCCGGAAGCTCCGACATTACTTCCAGGGACGAGAGATCACGGTGGTCACAGCCTACCCACTTCGAGAGATACTCCACAACCGAGAAGCCGAAGGTCACATCGTCAAGTGGTCAGTGAAACTAGGCGAATTTTGCCTCAAGTTTCGCCCACGCACTGCCATCAAAAGTCAAAGGTTGGCCGAGTTCGTCGCTGAGTGGACTCCGTCCACCCCTAAAGCTGAAGGAGCGCCTGTGCTCCTCCCGTGGACTCTGTTCTTCGACGGCTCTTTCTGGGTCGAGGGCGCGGGGGCTGGGTTTGTCCTGGTCTCCCCGACCGGGGACATCCTCCGGTACCTGATCGTCTTGGACTTCAAGGCGACCAATAACATCGCCGAATATGAAGGGTTGCTGGCGAAGCTACGCGCCGCCGCCGCGCTCGGCATCCACCATCTGCACATCAAGGATGACTCTCTACTCGTCGTCAACCAAGCACGAAAGGAGTTCCAGTGCTTTGATCCCACGATGACCGCCTACTTGGTAGAAGTCAGGAGGATGGAGCGCCACTTCGACGGGCTAGGGTACATCCATATCCTCTGACACGACAACCACTTAGCAGACAAGCTTTCACAGCTCACCTCGACGAAGGCTTCTGTTCCGGTTGGAGTCTTTGAAGAAAGGCTTGCCCAACCGTCCATCACTGCCCCCAACTCCGGTGAGGCCCATGGCTCTTTTATTCCAGTCCGCCTCTCCGAAAGGAGTCTTGTGAGACCGTCTATCGCTTCCCCGGCCTCCGGCGGGGATGATGGTGCACGACTGTCCATTGTCACCCTGGTCTCCGGTGGGGCCAATGGTGCGGATGTTTCGTTCTTCAATTTCGAGCAGGGAGGCACCGCATCTATCTCGGTCCCCAGCTCCGGCGGGGCCAACGACGCGACTGCCACATCTCTCGATCCCGTGACGGGAGGTGACGCATCTGCCTCGGCCCCCAACTCTGGTGAGGCCAACGATGCGGCTGCCATATCCCCCAGTTCTGCACTGGGAGACAACACACGCGTCTCGGCCCCCAACTCCAGCGGGGCCAACAACGCGGCTGCTACATCCCCCGGCTTCGGGAAGCGGAATGGTAACACCGCCAAGGCGGTACTAGTGGAAACGCCCAGCCAGGCGGAGTACCCAGGCGATCATCACGAGATCGCCGCACTTGGTCGGGGGGGGGTCAGTGGATGGATCCCATCCTGGCCTTCCTGTGTGATCAAGTGATCTCCGATGAAGATGCTTCAATTGAGAGAATTGCACGCAAGGCCAAGTGCTATACTCTGATAGGTGGGGACTTATATCGCCAGAGTAGAAACAAAATTCTCCTGAAGTGCATCACTTGGGAAGCAGGAAGCAAGCTGCTCTCTAATATCCATGAAGGCATGTGCGGGAGCCATATGTCCAGTCGGACACTGGTCGGTAAAGCTTACCACCAGGGATTCTATTGGCCTACTGCCCTCCAGGATGCTTATGAGCTGGTAAGGAGTTGTGAGGTGTGCCAATTCCACGCCAAGCAGACCCATCTTCTGGCCCAAGCTCTGCAAACCATCTCGCTCTCACGGCCGTTCGCAGTCTGGGGGCTGGATATCCTAGGTCTGTTCCCGCGGGCCACATGGGGCTTCACCCACTTGTTCATCGCCATCGACAAGTTCACCAAATGGGTTGAAGCCAAAGCAGTGCACGCCATTACGGCTTCCGCTGTTGTCAGGTTCATACGCGGGATCTTCACTCGTTTTGGAGTTGCCAACCGCATCATCACCGACAATGACACCCAATTCACCAGCGCAGCGTTCCTGGAATTCTATGAAGAGATGCGCACCAAGGTGTGTTTTGCCTCCGTGGCCCATCTGCTGGCTAACGCGACTTGCGAAGGCAGTTAACGCTATGTTGGTCCTGAGGGGCCTCAAGACCAGGGCGTTTGACAGGCTCCACAAGCGTGGAGCACGATGGGCGGAAGAGCTTCTGACAGTGTTGTGGTCTCTCCGAACCACACCCAGCTGTGCGACTGGGGAGACTCCTTTCTTCCTGGTCTACGGTGCCGAAGCGGTACTGCCCTTCGAGCTCTCCTTGGGCTCGCCGCATGTATCGGCCTTCAATGAAGAAGACCAGGAAGACCGACGCCAAGATGACGTCAACTTCTTAGAGGAAGTATGAGATCGGGCGGCACTGTGTGTTGCCGGGTACCAGCAAAGTCTCCGGTGCTACCATGCCACCCGGGTCCGTGAGAGAACACTAGCAGTAGGTGACCTCGTCTTGCACCGAATTCCGCCGCAGGTAGGCCGCGACAAACTGTCTCCCCATTGGGAGGGCCCCTTCAAGGTGGTCTCTGTCTCTCGACCTGGGGCGGTTCGTTTAGCCGCGGAAGACGGACGGGAGCTGGCGAACTCCAGAATATAGAGTTGCTGCGGAAGTTCTACCCCTGAACTCGCCTCACACGGTTGTCATGAGTGCCAATATCCCAGCGGCTCCTTAGCCATAACGTGGACCCCCAGTTTCTGCGCCAGGCCCGGACAGGCGTTCAGCAAGTGCGTGTGGCACGGTGCTTCGCGGCAAAGTTCCGCCCACCATGGTGCTCCACGGCAATGTTCCGCCGACCATTTACCCCACCTCTGGCGACCTGCTCCCTAGCCCCGCAGTTCTCTGGCTTGGTCCCACAAAGATGGCAAGGGCATAAGTTTCGGGTGGTGACGGGAAAGTGACAACCCAGCGAGCGATGTTTGGCGTGCTGTAAGTTTTCCGTGGCCTCGCCCCGGGTCGACTAGCAGGCTGTTGCACTCTCCCCTAGCTGACCTTGGGCCCCACATGCTCAGTATGCAGTTGACTATCACTTTGATTCATTCAACTTGCTAATGCCTATAGGATTTGTGCCACACTTGGTTGTCACTAGTACCAGTAGCCTGATAGCTCCTTGGCAATCCCTTTAAACCCCTAGTTTCTGCGTCGGTCCCGAACGGGCGCCTAGCAGGTGTGTGTGGCACGGTGCACTACGGCTATGCTCTGCCCACCATGATGCTTCGTGGCAATGTTCCGCTTACCATTTGCCCCGCCTCTACGCGACCTGCTCCCTAGCCCCACAGTTCTCTGGTCTGGTCCAAAAGGGTGGCAAGGGTCCCTTGGCAATACCGTGGACTTCGGCTTCATCTTGAGCAGACGGGTGTCTAGCAGTATGTGCAAAGACGGTCTTGGCTGCGGCTATGCTCCGCCCACCATAGTGCTTTGCGGCAATGTTTCGCTCACCATTTGCCCCGCCTCTACGCGACTTGCTCTCTAGCCTCGCAGTTCTCTGGTCCAATCCTGGTAAAGTACAAGGGATTAAACTCTGAATGGTGATAGGAAAATGGCAACCTAGTGTGCGCTTCCCGCCCACTCAATGGTAGGGACTTAGGCTTTGTGTGTCCTGTTTGCCTGTTTATTCCTAATAAGCGTGGCTTAACCTTGGCTCGTGTTTGGAGTGGCTCTGTGTCATTGCAAAAAAGACTCATAATCGTCGATCAATCCGGTCGCCCAGAGGGTCTATGCAAAATGCTCGGGGGCTGGTCGCCTGGCACTGAATCGAACAAGTCACGAGCAAGCACGCGCAAGGGCAGACAACAGGTAAAAGCAAGGTATTTCATTCATAATGGCCGAAAGGCCAATATACATGTTTACACAAAAGAAGAAAGGGAAAAGAAGACGGCAAAGGCGGTCACCCGAGCTAATCGTCGGCGATCTCGATATCGCTGGCGTCATCCCCGGCTTCATCCTCCACCTCGGCAGCGGCGTCGGCGGGCGGAGGCACCATCTCCATCAGCCCGGCTACGTACTCCGCCGCCTCACGCACCCGCGCTGGTGCTTGGGCGGGGTCGCACTCCACCCCGGCGACGATCGCCATGGGGTCGAAGGAATCGTCGCGGCGGGCCCAGCACGTCAGGACGAAGCCCGCTGTGGCGATCGCGACTTCCCGCCCCTCCCGGGTGGAGCGGTTTGCCAAGGCTGCAGGCAGCCCGGCGAGGGCTTCAGTGACAAGGCTGACGCTGTGGGCATAATGCACCGCTGATTCTTCCAGTGGACCGCTTACCGTCACCCCCAGTGGCCATAAGCTGCTGACCATGCGCTTGAAGGCGGGGCGAAGCATGGTGACAAGGTTGCGCAGGTTGCGGCCCATCTCCGCACTCAACGTGTTGCACCTCTCCTCGGTACCCTTTGCTCGCGCCTCGGCTGCTTCGGCTCAGGCCACCAATGACGTCTTCTCCACCTTCGCCAACGCCAGCTCCTCCCGTAGCGACGCCATCTGCTTGTCATGGAGGGAGGTTGCCGCGGCAAGTTCGGCGACCAGGTCGGCAAGCTAGGTGGCAAGCACAGAGGGAGTAGATGGAGCGGCCGAGCGAGAGGCAGTAACCCCAGTGTGGGCAGCTACCTCCTGGTCCAATGGCTAGGCAGGTAGCGGCCGTGGGGCAACGACCTCGGTGGTAGCAGACGGCGTGATCGTCCGACCACCAGTACCGCCTTGGGGGTCCGCCCTGAAGACACCAAGAAGGAGGGTTAGCGCCAGCAAACAGAAGAACATGTCAAGAAAAAAAGAAGAAGCTTACGTATTAGAAGTGCCCCCAAAGCGGACAAAAGAAGCGTGAAGCGCGAGCCCACTCCTGGGCCCATAACTTTGCGACGTTGGTACCGGCACCGGCACTGGCGCTAGTGCCGGTGCCAGAGGCGGAGGGGGCGGCAGCGCTACATCCTTCCTGGCGGAAGGCGCGGCGGCGCCAGGAGAAGGCCCAGCCCCCGCCGTGCTCGGAGGCACGGAAGGGCTGGGAGAAGAAGAGATGCCCGCAGCGCAGGGTCTCTTCGGGTCTGGACCCGAAGCATCAGCGGCGACTGGCCGTTTCCCCGCGCTCCGGTCATCAGCAGGAGCTGGACTTTCCCTTATCATCAGAGGGGCGCGAGGTGGTATCACGGCCCTCCCGGTGGAGTCCATCGAGGGGAAGCATGCGATGACCGTGTGCCGCTCCGCCGGCGACAGTCGGCAAAGCAGTTGGCTTTGGTCGGGAATCTCAGGTTGCTTGGCATTTGCAGTAGCAGCCCAGTCACCCAGGCCTCAACCCTGGTGGCGCTCAAATTCTCGGCGCCTAGCAAAAGACAAAAGACGTCAACCAGCTACTGGCGGCCACGAAGGTAAAGCAAGCAAGAAAAAATGGGTGAAAACTTACGGCCTGGGTACATGCGGGTCACGTCGTTGTCGCTGGTATATTGCCAGACCAGCCTGACGCATCGCCGCAGGGGGCTAATCCATCGGGTCACGAAGTCTCCAATGACCAGCGCCCCGGTCATCTTGGAGGCCCGCAACTGGTCGATGCGGGCCACCATGGACCAGAGTTCCAACGTCTCCTCGACGAGGGAACCCCAGTTGTTGATGGCAGCTGCCGAGGCAGACGACAGCTCTAGGACGTCAAGACCGCTGTCATCGGCGATGTACAACCACTCGTTCTGCCACATCTTCCAGGTGGACTTCATCTGGAGGAGGATGTAGTGGGAGGCTGAACCATCACGGAGGCGGAAATGGAAACTCCCCACGACCCCACCATCGGTGGAGTCGCAGAGAGTGTAGAAGTATCGAAAGAGAGGAAGATTCGGCATCACCCCCACGAACATTTCGCAGAGGTATGTAAAGGTGGAAAGGATGATGATGGGGTTGGGGGTGAGGTGAAGATGGTGGATCTCATAGAAGTGGAGGACGGTGAGGAAGAACTCAGAATAGGGTAGCATCAGGCCCGCCGCCAGCACCCAGACGAAGGTAATCACCTCCCCGGGGTTGCATTTTGGCGAGACGGTGCCCGCCCTGAGGTGAAGAGCCCCTTCGGAGGCCAGTCGAAGAACGGTCCCCAACCGTGATTCATCCATCACCGAAGGGGGAAGCGGTTGAGCCATGTGGCCAGAGTGTTGTCTTGGTTCCGTGGCAGCAAAGAAGCTCGCAATATGGAAGCAGAAGATGAAGGAAGCAAGAAAGCCTGGGCAACGAAAGCGACAGGAGTGCGGATCGTGGAGAGGCGGACATACCTATTTATAAGCCGTGTGCGGCTTCAGGAAGCGAGGAGTCATGCCCCCATGAACCGACGGTTCACAAAAAGATCATAATGGCGCAGGACGACATGACTCGAAGAGTTGCGGCGGTTGCAGAGAGAATCTGTACGGTTGCGTGTACAGGAGTGGGACCTGTCCAGGACCGCGTCCAGGTCAAAGAATATCTCTGAAATCTTCTAAGGCACACTCCAGGGTGGTTCCGGGGGCTACTGTCGGTGTATTCTACACCGGGGTACTCTCTCCACCGCTGTCAAGTGGGACAGCGTACGCAAGATACAGGAAGAAGAAGGTCCTGTGCAAAGGACTCAACCAGCTGAAGAGAGGCTTGGCGAGCAACCAAGACACTTGGCCGCCCGGTGAGCAGGCAGACGACCAGGTCCCAACCCCGGGCAACCAAGTCGCGGCCCCTGACGACCAGGACGCGTGGCCACCTGAAGAGCAGCCGGGCAACCAGGCCACGTGGTCGTCCGGTGAGCAGGCGGGCCCATTATTAGTCATCCGCGCAGACAGGGTTGAGAGGCTTCCACCCGAAGCCTTCACCCAGATTGCAGCGTATCGTAGTCATTAAATGCGCATGGGATCCATTAAATGTGCAAGGAGCCGTTACAATGCGCCTGGGAGCCATTAAATAGGCGTGGCTCCCTGACGCTATGATGACCTGTCCCTCCGATTGAGCCAGCTCCACCAACTCCCGTTCCATCTGCATCGCCCAGGGCAAGCCGGGGAGACGCGTGTACTAGGCGTTCGTCACGCAGCGTCCGAACCCCTCCCCTCGGGCAATCCGAAGTCAGGTGGTGTCAAGCAACGGCGCAGACAAAGAGACTTGGAAGGACAGTAGCGATAGGACTCAACACAATCAATGTAATTAATATAAAACCACTCCCTCC
Source organism: Guadua angustifolia (assembly GCA_036346375.1). NCBI lineage: Eukaryota > Viridiplantae > Streptophyta > Magnoliopsida > Poales > Poaceae > Guadua > Guadua angustifolia. The sequence goes on from CM070522.1 coordinate 7,580,721, forward strand.
ACTTACCCTAGCCAGTCCCGGGAGTATATAAGAGAGTTAGTATGCATGGGGGTAGGAGGTCGGTCGATCAGTTCACAACAGAGAAGAGATCCATAGCTCGAACGATCGAAATATCGGGTGAACTAAGAACAAGTGGTATACTAAAGCAACACGAGCTTGAGCAGAACGCAGGGTTGTTACCCGCATTGGGGGCCCGAACCTGGGTAAATCCCTGTGTATTTCCTGTGTGTTTTTGAGTTTCTTTTCCTACTCATCCCAAGAAGAGAGTCAAGAGTGACGCAGCCACGAAGACCCCCTACCGAAATTCAGTTATACACTCGAACCAATACTGTCTGGCACAAACACGCTGACACCGACCTTCTCACAAATATTATTAATCTGGCCTTAGCTTTAATACCATTTGATACACTCTGATACCCCTTCTTATAGACAGTAGCCCCTAGATAGGATCAGAGTTGTGTGAGATACGGCACAAGCTTACACAGTCTCAAGAACGTAGAAGATGAATCTCGTAGTGAAGAAACCATGACGAGAGATAAAAGATTTACCGAAGCCGAACACAAATTATTTAAGAACAACCTCAAAAGAGTACAAGAGATTGTTGCTCTCTTACAATCTCTCGAACCTTTTAAGACCCTTAGATTCTTACTCTGTATAAAAATCTAGTGCTAAAGAATAACCTAACTTCTAATCCTCTAATACACCTTATACTTTGGATGAGTTGGTTTGTAGCTTTTTGGTTGCTTCAGTTCTCTATGACCATCCCTGGGTTTATATAGCCCTCTTGGTCCTCCTTCAAAGTAAGTAGAAATTCAAATTTGAAAGAAAGTAGGAATTCTAATTCTATTTGGATTCATCTGACATACCTTTTCAAATTAAAAGACTTGATATGAGCCACCATAATTAACAATAAACCACTTTTGTACCAAGCCACGACGATGGTGAACATCAAGCCGCTCGAGGCCGTATCCTTGGGGCTGGCAACCTCGTCGACGCTGTGGTGCTCAACGATGACAGTCTCCCAGGCCACATGGGCAATGTTTGGATAGCAAGTGCACACACTCATCACCGTCGTCATCGGTTCTGGCATCATATAGTTGCCATGGGCCGTGACGCTGCTTGGCTATGAGGCTAGCCCCGCCACCATGGCCAACTTCAGTGGTATCATCTACTACACCTCCTTGCTGCTCGCCGAGTGCTACCGCACCAGTGACCCGACAATCGGCAAGGGAAACTACTCCTACATGGACATCGTCCGCACCATCAAGTTCTGTGATGTCATCCATTATGCCAACCTCGTTGGCATCACCATTTGATACACCATCATCACCTGCATTAGCGTGATTGCCATCATATCCTTCACCTACTTCGACGTACATAGGGTCTACCTCAAGGCACTTATAATCACGACTCCTCCTATCAGTTGCCGCTAGTGCAGGATCCATCGTCAGCTTTGTCGCTGCACTCAAGTTGTTCCGTCCATCCAGTGGACAGTGACTAGCCAAGCCATATTGTTTTGTCTTTCCATCATTTGAATTAATTTGACTGATTTTTGGTTGAAATCAGTCAGATTTCTTAGCGGTTGGTTTGAGATATCTAAAGGCCATCTGTCTAATTTGACTGATTTTTGGTTGAAATCAGTCAGATTTCTTAGCGGTTGGTTTGAGATCCAAAGGCCATCTGTCTGCCTCCTGATCCAAAGGCCATTTGTCTGCCTCCTCACTTCCTATTTGTAACATCCCAAAATTTGGCTATTTTGAATTTTATAATTTATTCTGAATTTTTGAGAATTTTCAGAATTTATTTGGAATTAATTGGATTTTTGGAAACAGACCTTTCTTTGGAAATTAATTTAATAATGAAAAGTTTTAATAAAATATAAATGGAAATAATTTATTTGAGTTCAAAATGTCCTAAAATATTTTCTAGAATTTTTTCAGAATTTTTCTGATATTTTAGAAGCCTCAAATAATTTAAATGAATTTTTGGAATTATTTTTATTCGCAAATCAATAAAAATCCGATGAACAGTAATGGGCCGAGCCCATTACTGTGCGTGTCACGGCCCGCTCGGCCGGAAACCCTAAAGTCGCCGATTGTCAACCGTTGGATCTTCATCCTACGGCTGAGATTTAACCGTGCCGTTTCGATGCCTCGGCCGTCGGATCTTCGCCGCGTGGACAGTCGGATTAGCGCCACGTCGCTTCATTTCGTCTCCCGATAATGCCACCACCGCCGCCGCTGCCGAGGGGAAACCGTCGCGTTTAAACGCCATTTGGGCACGCACGCCGAGGCTGTAAAGCCCATTGGTCACCTCGCCGGATTCCCCTTTGCTCTGCGCATCGTTTGCCCCAACCCACACCGTCGTTTAGCCGCGCGAGCTCGCCGGAGTTCCGAGATCGTTCCGCCATTGTTTGCGCCTTCTCCGGTGACTCTCCGCCGTTGCTGAAGCCACCGGGGTAATCCTCGCGACGAGCCGCACCCGTGGAGCCAAGCCGTGTCGCCGGAGCAACACCGGAGCGCCCACACCGCCGTCGTCTTCTTCCTCTCCGGCCACCTCTACTCGCCGCGCCTTCGCCGAGACGTGGAGCTTTGACCGCCGTCCGATCGTCGCCGAACGACAACGATTGCACCACGTCTTCATCTCAACAGTGAGTGCCATCTTCAAACACCGGCCGTTAGATTTTAATCGTGTAGTCTTTATCATGCCACGTAGTGTCTTTAATCGTAGCCGTTGGATTACAGATGAGAGTATAGGATTGGTTCAAGATTGGCCGTAGATCTGTGGACGTAGGGTTAGGATAGTGCCACGTGCCCGGATCGGGATCGCCCACGTGTGCTCAGACTGTGTTAGCTAATAGCCGTCGGATTTTGAAATGAATGGCTTAGATTTAGCCACGCGTCGCGTACCGGGGTAACCACGTAGCCGAGTGAGATGCGTAATTTAGATTCAATCCGGACCGTTGGTTTTTGAATGAACATTAGAAATCACACCGCGCACCGGGCTAATCCCGTGTTGACGCGTGTCGTGCGGGAACCGAGGCGCCAGAACCGTCGGTGGCTGTCGACATCACCTGGATGAATGCCAGCCGTCCGATCGTGATCTGACGGTCACTGTGAAGACACGCGTTAGGTTTAATCAGAAACGTCACTTCGATCTTGGCCGTTTGATTTGAATCGGACGGTCAGATTTCAATCAGGCGATCGGTTGATAATTCTTTGCCATGTGTTGCGCCCGGATCTTGCCACGTGTCAGCTCTGGAATAACCCGAGCCGAAGCGTCGGGATAGATCCAGCCGTCCATTTTAATCGGACGGTCGAGGTTAAATCAAGCCCTCGGTTGATAGTTCATCGACACGTGTCACGGCGAGATCATGCCACGTGTCCGAGGATGACGTCATCAGTAGGGCCCACTTGACAGTCATCGCACAGTAGATGATGACGTCATAAATAATTTTGAAATAATAAATAAATAAATAAATATATTTGGTTGAAAATGGTTTCGGTGCTGACGTCATTATTAGCTATGTTGACGTTATAATTCCGGAATTTTCCGTATAAAAATAAATAAAGAAATTCGGTTTATTCTTTTTGATTTATTTTCAAACTTCAAATGATTATAACTTTTGCGTTTTAACTCCGATTTGAGTGATTCTAATTTCTAAAAATTTGTAAAATCAAGATCTATTTATTGGTGAATTTTTTGGAATTTTTAGAGTTGAGTTTGCTCTCTGTAAAATATATTTATTGTGTGTATAATTGTTTTGAGTAGACGTTGATTTGTCGGAAAGTTTCGAGGGGGGATTTCCAGCACAAGAACCAACTTCGGATCAGGACCAGAAACTTTTCGAAGGCAAGTTATGCTTTGACCATGTTGCTCCTAAATTTTGAAAATGTATCTTGTTTCAAACTATGCATGCTAATTCAACTAAAATGACTTAAATATTTTGGGTGAATTAGCTAATTAACCTAATTGTTATTGCCTTCTTGTTAATAATATTTGTATGCCATGATTCCATTTGATAACCTAGGATTGGTAATATTAGTTGGTTGTTAATATTGTGCCAACATGGGAGGCTAGACCGTGAATAGTTACTTAGCCATGCTTATAACGTGAACAATTTTGTTTGGATTACAAAAGCAATACTGACTAAAGAAATAGTGAATGCTTTTCGATAAAAGGTGGAATATTGTTGGTAATGATGTTGGAATGTAGAGACCTGTGTGGTTCTACATAAAGGATGATTACGGGCATATGTTGCACTGTTAATAACTTGGGGTGGAATTGATTTAGACTAGGGCAAGTGGACCGAGATTTTGTGCCAGGTGGGCCTGTGTGGCAACTGGGGGTGGGTTGAGTGTTGTGAGGGCTGTGTGCCAAAAATTGAGAGAAGGATGTCTTGCCTTGGTCAGTTAAGGACCTTACCTTGCAAGCCTTTGACCTGAGTCTCTCGTACAACCACATGTCTGAATGGGAAGACCTAGTTTAGTAGGATTCCGATGTCTTACCTTTGATACCTCGGGGTGGCAGTTACACGGGGTAATCAGACGGGAGCGTGCTGGCTTCGCTTGGTACCCTATCCAACGGTGTTTGTCGGTCCTATACTTCGGCTCTGAGTGAGGGAAGTGATAGTGAAGGCAACACGGAGAGGTTCTTAGGCTAAGATAGAAGTCTCTGAAAAGCTTTATTACGATTAATCGCTTTGTGTGGTGTCTGTTGTATCTTGTGGGTAAAGTGTACAACCTCTGCAGAGTGTCAAAACTGTTCGAATAGCCGAGTCCACAGTACCGGACAATGCTCGGGGATTACAGTCAAGGGGTAGTGTTTTGAAAATAAAATAGGGTGAAAGGCTGTGTGCCAGGATAATGATGAAAGTTGAATAGGGACTGTGTGTCCAAAACAATGTGGAAAACAATTTGAGATATATAATGATTACATGATTTTGATGCTTTCAATCTAATTAAATAGAAGTTTAAAATATTGATGCAAAAGCAAAATAACCAGTAAGGCCATTCCTTTGTAACAAGCCATGCATGTAGTAATAGCACTGCATTCTGTGCATGACTTGTTGAGTACGGTGTGTACTCACTCTTGCGGACAAAATTTACCAGAAGAAGAGACTACGCCAGCATATGAGGAGGAGTTCGTCGAGGTGCCAGATAACTAGGGAGCAAGCCTCTGTCAGGGCGTCTGTGGCGATGGAGGGATCACTACGAAGTTTACTTTCCGCTGTTGTTTACTGTTTACCCTGAATAATGTAAGCCTTGCGTAGCAAACTATTGTAAGGGACCATAAGGTCGTACAACTCGTTTATATATATGCTTGAAGTACTTATTTGTTATTCCGCTGTGTATGATGTGATGCTTTAACCCTGTTTAGCCTGTGTGCACTAGCGCGATCCTGGACTAGTGCTGAATACACAGAGTGTCCGGATTTACAAATTCGAGGCACGACACTATTAAAACATCACCTCCTAACCCTAATCTAACTTCCGTCTCCTTCTCACCTCGCCGCCACCACACACCGCATTGCCCTTGACGTTGGCAAGGCTTGCCGATCCCCACTCCCACTGCCTCCTGCTCCTCCGCCGCCTCTCACCATGTTGCCGCTACCACCTCCCTGTCCTCTGCGACACCGCTATCCTTCCTCGCCACTGCTTTCTTCCTTGTCTCGAAAGGCCACCACCGTTGGAGCTGCCAACACCTCCTACCACCTCCTAGCACCGACCTCCACCACCCTCCCAAAGTCTGCGACCAATGGTGCCACCACTACCTTGCCGCCCCAGCCTCCTTCTAAGTTCAAGGGTTCCAATGAACCCATCTCTAATTCGTTGCCGCCACCGGAGAAGTCGATCTCGCCGATTAGAGCTCGAATCTCTAAATAAATCACAAGGTTAGAAATTTGACTATTTTTGCCCAAAAAGCATGTGACATTTTTTAGCAATTCTGCCTTGGAATTGACCTAAATCAAGTTAGATTTACATAAGTTAATAAGAACTTCACATGTATGTACTATGAAGTGTTAGAAATCCTTTAAAATTCCAAAGCATGGATGATTTAATACTGAATTACCAAGCCAAGTAAAGAGAAGAAAATTTATAAGGTAGAATCCTTTGTCACTACTTGAAATAATGTGACACATGACATGAGGTGGACTTTGGCTAAATACACACACGCATGCTTATGCGTATTCGCATATTTTTACGTGAAAATTCATGTGATTTGTGACTTATGACCACATGGCGTCGTAGAATGTGTCCTGGCACATTGAATCCATCTATTATTTTGCTAAATCACACAGTTATATCTATATTAATCATGTTTAAATGCAATGTAAACGTCTATTTCAATTTTGTTTTATTGACCTATCGTCGTAGGTTACTAGTAAGTAATTATTGCGTGTCAATTTAAACATTTATTTCAATTTGATTTAGTTGCCATATTGTCATTAATTAGTTAGTAATGAGTAATTATCACGCATTTACATAAGGACCTGGAGACGTCCAGACCAGCTGAAATTGAATCTCCTTCTCCATTCTTCTTCTTCCTCTCTAGATACCTGTACTGTGGTGTTTAGTGGCTGAATCGCGCCGATCTTCCTCCTTGGCATACACTAGAAAGGAGGGTGAGTAATATCTCTGAGCCACAAAAATTCTCTGTATAGGGCATTAATAAGTTTTATGAACAGCGCATCTGTATGACCGCTCGACTTCTTCCTCAACTACTTCTATGACCATGTCTGCACTGCTTTCTTTACTTGTCAAGCCCAACTGTAAGATATTCATGTGACCGATCAACTTTGTTATTTTCAATTTTTTGAGCATATTTTGAAGTGCAATGGTTGTTCGCTGATTTTTGTATATCTAGTCTTTTATAGTATTTGCCTCATAATAAAATGTAGAATTAAAATAATATGCATATCTCCAGCACGAAGCAATTGTGCTTATTTTTATCTGGAAGAAAGGTCGAAGTGATTGCTTTTTTAACCCCCTACATATGAGCACATTTGCGAAAAATGAGGCAAAGAGGGCAAAAAAAAAAGCGACCACTTAAAAAACAAAGTCTTTCTGAAGTTCTATTTTGCCCCGGAGCAAGCACTTCACAAGCTTCAGGCTGCGTTGTTGTAACTCCTGTTATCTTTTATCTAATTTAATTGTCGAGTGGCAAAATTTTCGCATGTTCGAAAAAAAGCAATAAAGTTCTTGTTTGTCAGTTATGAGCTCTTCGTGATCAAGCTCTGCATCAGAAAACGCCTCGCGTAGTTTATGGCCAGCAAAAAGATGAAATGAATTACATTTACCGTCTTCCACCGCCGCACGAAGTTTATCTTGCTTCGGGAATTAAATAAACCATTCTCACTCCGTCCTTTTTCAAGTGTTGTCCTAAATATGTCCTGTCAAACTTTCTAATACTTAATTAATAATATATTTAAGACTATTTAGATTACATACATAAAAACTATATCATTATATTTCTCGTTAAAAATAATTTTTAAAAACTATATCATTATATTTGTCGTTAAAAATAATTTTATTATACTATAATTTTATTAGTATACAATAATACAAATTTACAAAAGTAACAATTGAAATCACATGTCACATATCGTGAAAAGTAAAAATAAATTAACTTAAAAAACGGAGATAGTAATGGTTGCACCCATTATAGCGTGAAGAATTGGCGAGAGACCAGCCGTTCCACCTGTCCCCCAAGTCATTTTGCAAAAGAGCCCCTCCATTCCTTCGAATTACGGATAGATCCTTACGAATTACAAATAGAATCTTCGTGATATTTTGTGAGACGAAGATTTTTTCTTTTTCTTCGCGTTTGGGTCCCTGGCGCGGTATCTAACGGAAAAGTCTCCCGTTAAATTCAAATCGTGAATAAGCCATTTTCTAATTTTTCAAGATAGCGAATAGGTCCAAAAAAATAACGAACAGGTCCCTGCTTCTTGCGTTCAGGTCCTTTCTCCGTTTTTCCCGGAAGAAATGTTTTCGTCACCTAAAAAACCCGAAAAAAATGTTTTCGCCACAAAAAAAACACAGATTCGTCGAAGGTTTATAGCAGCTTATGGATTTGCCAACGGGTCATAACCGCGGGTTTTTCTTAAAAAAAATGTAGATTCGTCCGAAGATTTATAGCGGCCCATAAATTCGCCGGCGGGTCCTAACGACACATTTTTTTTAACAAACACAAAAAACCAAAAAACGAAAAAACCAGGTTCGTTGAAGGTTTATAGCGGTTCATGTATTCGCCCACGGGTCCGAGCAGCCTTTTAAAAAAGGAAATACATAAAAAAAACGACCGCACTTTTCTTTTAAAAAAACAAAAAAAACACAGATTCAACCGCAATTTCCCGTAGATTCGCTGGCGGATCCTAACGACCAATTTGTTTTAGCAGACACAAAAAAACAAAAAAAAACGTGGATTCAACCGCAATTTTCTAAATAAAACACGCATCGACAAAAAAAACACGGGTTCGTCGAAGGTTTATAACAACTTATGGATTTGCCAGCGGGTCATAACCGTGGTTTTTAAAAAAAACGTAGATTCGTCCAGAGATTTATAAACCGCGGTTTTCTAAAAAAAACGTAGATTCCTTGAAGGTTTATAGCTGGCGACCTATTTTTTTAAACAAATATGAAAATCGAAAATACGACCCCCATGGATTTGCCGACGGGTCCTATCAACTCTACAGAACGGCGTAACGTAGCACGCTATTATTGCTAGTATTATTTATGACTAGTGACCCATCCTATTGCTTATGGCCGTGACCTGCGAGGCTGACAGGATGGACATAATCTTTACTACTTTAAAATAAGTTGCTGGTTGTGCATCTCCTTCTCCTAGTTCACCTCCTCTTTTTTACTTTCCTAAAAAATCTTTAACAAAAATAGAAAAAATAATATACTGAAAGATCATATGGAGGTCTATACCTTTGTGTGATGAGTAATTGACTAGATTAAAGGTTGATTCGATGAGTAAAAGGCTATATTAAAGGTTGATCCGAATTGAAGTGTGACTTGACGCATTTTGATAAAATGGTTTCCAACCAAGTCGTGTTTCTTTGCTGAGTACTTCTAGCTTCTCGACTGGTTTTTCTTCCTTGGCTGAGTGCTAAATGCCGAGTACTGCCAGCCTTTACTGAGTTCCTCTAGCTTTCTGACTAGTCTCTTTGCTAAGTACTGTGTTCCGAGTGATTCCTGTCTTTGCTAAGTGCGTCTAGCTTTTTGACTGGTTTTCTTCCTTTGGTAAAGGCCGAGTGCCGAGTGCCTCCAGTCCTTGCTGCATGATTTTTAGCTTCTTAACAGGTTTCCTTCTTGGTTGAGTACTCTGTTGTAGGCAAGAGGTTTGTCAAGGACTCAATAGAGTTCCCTTGTCTGAGTTTCCAAGAGTTCTCTAGGGCGCTGGAAGTCATCCTTAGGGCGTTTGGTGTTTAGCCGAGTGGTTAACCAAGTGGTTAGACGTGTCGTTAACCAGGTGAATAGCCGAGTGGTTAGCCTTGTGGCTAGCCAAGTGCTTTAGCCGAGTAGGCTAGAGTGTATGGGTTTGCCAACTGGTTGTGATTAAATTGTGACTGACTATTTTGAGATAATCAACAGATATGTTTGTGGGCATTGCTATGTGAAAGGTTTCCTTGTCTTTGATGGTTGCAGGATGACGGTACTGGGTCATGGTGAGGCGGAAGTTGACCAGGACTAGGCGAAGTGCGTCGGAGGTCCAGAACGGTTGGGAGATGCCGAAAGATGATCATAGACGAAGTTCGGACAAGCCAAGAAGGCATGAAAAAGAGCAGATACTAGCTAGATGCTGCAAGGATCAATGAGGACTGTCGGTGTACGGTCTAGTTGATAGGAATAGCGGGTCTAGTAGTATGCTTTGAGAGCCGTGCAAGAAAAACCCTCTGTTAGTAGGTTTAGGGTTTCCCCTTGCAGGCTGTGTGAGTGGGCTCTTCCTAGCCCTTAGATGAGACTCTAGGATTGAGGGCTACATCTAAGGGTGATAGGTGGCCCGAAAGTTGTATAAATATGTGTGGAAGGGTTGCCTTCGAGGGGAAGGATCCCTGAGGGGTTTTAGAGGTTTGAGCGCTCTGTTGAGCTTTGCCTACTTTTGTGTGTGTGGCTGTGTAACCTCCCTTCCAAGAATACAAGTTACATCTCAAAGATTTCAATACTTGCATTTTACCTTTTGTCATTTACATTATGTAAGTTACTTTCTGCAATTTAAGTTACGCAAATTTACTTCACACAAGTTGATTCTTCTCCTTCTGCATTCTTTCCTTCTTGCGTCTTGTGCGTTCTTGAGTTGTTGATCTTGTATTTCATTTTGTTGCGCCTTTAGCTTGCTGTGATAAGTTTCCAAGTTCTTTTAGTTTTCTTTTTAGTTCTCAAAAGCAAGCCTTAACCGAATTCCCTGTTCTTTCTGCCTTTCTTGAATTGTTCCTTATTCTCGGGCAGAAAGGTCGAGTTTTTGAGATCAATCTCGGAGATTGGTTTGAGATTAAAGTTTCTAGTTGTCCCAAGATCTCATCTACTAAGTTTCTTAAAGTTTTGTTCTACCGATCAAAAGTTTCCTTGATTCTTGTTCTGGGTTGAGCTGTCCGTTCTTGAGAAGCTTTTGAGTCTGGTACTCTCACCTACTCCAGAGGGGTACTACCAGCTTTTCTAAATAAGAACCTCAACCTTTTCAGTGATCTTTTGTGTTAGTCTTTTGAAATACTGTGTATGGAAAAAATTTATTATGACCATTCACCTCCCCTCTATTCGCCATCCCGATCCTTCATATACTAACAAACAAATTTTATCATCCTAAATATTCTCTAACAGAGAAAACAATATATCATTAAACAAACTCTATCACCCAAAAAATTCTATAACAAAAAATTATAAAACCTACTAAAGAAGTTTTGGACACGTGGCAAAGCCCACAGCACGAAGGCGCAATGTGACCAAGCATGGAGGCAAAACCGAGAGCTTGTGCTGGGCCGAGAGCCGAGAGTCAAAATCTAGTGTCTTCACTATTCCCAATTTCGGTGAAATTTAATTTTTTCAGTCGATCATAAAATACACTTGTCCTAGTTACATTTCGGTGGGTTCATTTGAATTTTGAAAAAAAATTCCTAAAAATTCAATTTTTTGTTCAAACATTTCGTACCAAAATTTTAGAAATAATTCAGTTATTTCAGTGCGTGCTGAAATTTTTTAAAATGGAGTTCAAAGCCTTGAGTGTTTTGCGTAGTGGAGAAAGAGCAGTTACTCAAGGAAATATATATATGGATCAAATTGTTATAAAATGTGATCAGTTACCCATGATCAATCAACAACACACCAATAAAATCATACGAACAAAAGTAGGAGCACACACAATATAAGGGATAAAGTTCTCTCTTTATTAGATTGATCTTACTGTACAAGGGGATACCCAATATATAGCAAAGCCAATTATAGATAGATTCGAATTCGCCCACTAATAGATAGAGTCCTTCTATACTTCAACTGGGATTCTATCTATATCATAACAATCCCTCTTAGGTGAATACAGCATAATGCACATGTCTCATTAAAAACTCCTCCCAAAAACCCAATAGAAAAAATGGAGAAAAGAGTACATTGCACTTGCACTTCATGTTACACTAGTTGCCTCATTAAAAACCTTCATGTGAGAAACTTTAAAAAACTCACTAAGAATAAAAGAGCACAACTTATAATCTTCGGGGGATTTACTCCCCTGAACTCTGAAAATCTCTAAATCATCTTATTCTAATGCCAATAACAATTTGTATTATTTTTACCTCACCACTCTTCTGGAGTTCGTGAGGATAGAAAAGTCTTGAGGCAATACGCTTCGTGATATTGCTTTTTACATAACCTATTTGCATTTGTGCAACACAAACAGTATTATCTTCATATATAATGGTTGGGTCTCGAAGGTATTAAGACCATATGACTTCTGAATATGGTTAATCACACGTCTCAGCCAAACACACTGACGTGAGGCTTCATATAAAACTATAATCTATGAGTTGTTGGTAAAAGTAGCTACCAAAGTCTGCTTAGAAAACCACCAGGAAATGGCTGAACCACCTCAAAAAACACAAAACCAGTATGATATTTAGTACTATAGGGATCAAACAGATAAGCAACATCTGTATATCCCACATGGATAAATCTTGGTTCTTCTAGAAAAATAATCCAAAATCTTGAGTACATCGAAGGTATATGAGTAAAATCTTGACACTAACCCAACATCTTCTGGTTGGGGTTGTATTGTGTCTTATTAGCAAATTTACTGTGAATGCAATATCAGGTGTTATGGAATTCATAAGTGCTCCAACGATACTTAAGTACAAAACTTCAAGTTCTAAGACTTTCTCAATTTTCATCATCGATTTGAAAAAAGTCTTTATCCACATCAAGAGATCTTACAACCATGGGATTTTTAATGGATGAGATTTATCCATATTAAATCTTGGTATAGGTAGACTAGTGTACAACAATTCTTTCTGGAAAATGCTCTAACTGCAGGCTTAAGTAATATTTGGTTTGATCCAAATTTTTCATTTCAAACTCCATCATAAAGTAAAAACTTACTTCCTTTATTTCCTCTATGGTTTCGATGACATTCAGATTATCGACATATGCTGAGATGATGCAGAATCCATTCTAGGATTTTTTTATGAACACACAAGAGCAATAACCACTATTTGAATATTCCTTCTTCAGGAGGAACTTACTAATAGCATCTAGGCCCCCTCAATTCTTTTACTATGTTGTATCATATAGTTTTGGTGTTGATGACTAAGTCAATAATCATTAAGCTATGGAGAGCATGGGCTGAAAGCATAAATGAAGAATTCTGGACTAACAAGATTAAGGTGTTTTGTTACTAGTTTATGGCTTGGGAGATGTTTTAAGCCAAGTAGCTAGTGTTATTTCCTTTTGCCGTACTATAAAGGGGGATTGTGCACAAGAAAGCACTTTGGTTCATAAGACTAAGATTAGACTGCTTGGAGTACAAAATTTCTTGAAATCTTTCTACTCCTTTGAATCAAGCTCTTCCCTTATGTCAAAATCCAAGTATAACGCCGGACTAAATCTTCATTCTTGCATTTCCTAAGTCGGAGGACCTTCCTTGACAAAAACTTCATACATCGGACCATTCTATTTCAGTATGGACCCAAAACAGTTAGAAACAATCCAAACCGAGCATTTTCCATTCACGTCGGACCAAATTCTACTGATACCAAAATTCAGTCCGGCGCAAAAGCAAAACTCTCGATTATCCTTGTTTATCAAGTTCTAAAAGTCCTTCGCATCTGAACTAAAATCTTCCCATTCACGACAGACCAAATATTTTAGTCCGGCATACATGTGAAAAGCTTCATCTTTTCGCCGGACCAAATTCAGTTCAGTCCGTGGTAGAAGTCTCTTTAAGATGTTTTTTTACTGTGCGTATTCCATTTACACCGGACCAAATCTTGAGTTCACAAATTTTAGTCCGGCACAGTTGTATTCAGCTTGGTTAAGACTTCCAAGTGTGAAATAATCTTTTTAACTCAAGCTTCTTTGATCAAATTCCTAACCAAGCAAACATCCTTGCACTACAGACCAAACAGTCTTCTTATAAGTTTTAGTCCGTTGTAAGCATTGTTCTTCCCCGAACCAAAATTCAAATAAGTCCATAGGTTCCTTGAAGGAATATTCAAAGCAAGCCGAGATTTTTCCATTTACGCCGGACCAAATCTCTCCTTCAAGATATTCAGTTCAGCGCTAATGTGAATATCTCGGTTGAACCTCATTCTTTGACAAAAGGTCCGTGGCTACCGATTCTGCTAAAAACCCATCTACGACAGACCAAATTATTTGGTCCGGCGTACATGTTGAATGCTCATTCCTTTAATGTACCAAAACCCATCTACGACGGACCAAATTATTTGGTCCGGCGTAAACTCTCAAAATTGGTCTGTGGTACACTGAATCAGTATTGCTAGCCTCTGCTACTAAGTCCGTTGTAAACGCATAATCTTGATATTTTTGATATTCTGACACGTCCAACAGTCGTTGTGGTAGGTGTAACGGCTATATTCATTCCAAAAGTCTATATAAATTTTTCCTAAGCCATCTACCATAGAACTTTTTGATCTCCTTGACATTTTAGCAAACTTAGAGCTCTCATTCTTTCAAAGAGAGTGTGCTGAACATTTGAATAAAAAACTCTTACTCTTCAAGTGTTTTAGCTCCAAGCTTAAGTCTAGTGGTGTGTTTGTAAGTGAACCAAGAGACAGGGCTTGTACAGAGTCTATTACTCTTGGGTCTTAGTGACCCTAGAAGGCTTGGAGGCTGTGAAGGTGTGACCTGTCCAAAGGTGTTTGTGGAAGGCCACCTTGTCTGTGAAAGGTTTGAAACTCACCTCACCGGAGTGGTGAAAGAGTTGTCCTAGTGGAGTCCCAAAGTTACTATGACTAGCTTGTGGGGGAGCTATACTTCTAGATGAAGTGCTCCAACGTGGATTAAGAAACAGGCTCTGAACCACGGGATAAAATCTCTGTGTCCTTATTCATTCTTGTCTCTCTTGTGCTTTTAGCTTGTTGTTGTGTTTTCTTTTCGCTGTTGTTGTCATTGCTGCTTTACATTTTATTTTCTTACTGTAAGTAGCTATAAACTAAAGTAAGCAATTCATATTGTTACTTAGAAGTTTAATTTTTAAAAGTTGCCTATTCACCCCCCCTTAGGCCAACCTGATCCTTCACTTACTAAGTCGATTGTACCACATTGTCCCCATATGTTTTAAATCGTATAGCGTTCTCTGTAGTTTAACGCTATACATGTTGCGGTTATTAGGATCCATAATTTTGACTTCTTCAGGGATTCTCATATAAATGTCCGTATTCAGTGACCCATATAAGCATGCAGTCACTACATCCATCAACTACATTGATAAGTTTAAGTTTGTTGCCATCTATATTAAATATCGGAATATTATTCCACTCATTACAGGAGAATAGTTTTCATTGTAATCGATGCCAAGTCTTTATGTGAACCCTTGTGCTACAAGCCTCGTTTTAGATCTAACCACTTCGGTATTTTCATTTCTCTTCTGGATGAAAAACCCATTTGATTCTACAAGGAATATTTTAGGAGGTATTCGGTTAATGGGACCAAAAACTTTTCTTTTATTAAGCAAGTGCTGTCTCAATTGTTTCTTTTCATTTGACCCTATCTGAACGGTTCTGGCACTCTACAATGGACTTTGGTTTTGGATCTATTTTTTAGCAATTTTAGAGGTGAAATATATGTCGATAAATGTATTCTTTCTTTTATACAATTCTCCTGCATCACTTCAGGGATATCTCTTCATTAATTTCTTCCAGCTCCTTGTGATTTCTCACGACGATGAAGTTTGGATGTTCTAACTTTCCAACATTAGTTTGTATGCGCAAATATTCGCTGGAATTATCATCTTCAGGATGGATCACTTCAGGGATGTTGCCATCTCCAGGATGGCTCACTTCAAAGATTTTCTCAATATCAAGTTGAGCTTCTTCAACTATTATGGGTAGTGTTCTCACTTGTTCGGTCCTTTTTTCTATGGACATCTCCGCGTAATTGAGTTCCGTGCACCTGGAGACGTCCCCCCTCTTCTTATCATGAGGGGTAAGAGTGGAATCAATATCTTTCAAGGGTATTTTTACTCTTTTCAGATATATTTACTATAGGTAAATGAGATCTTATCACTTCCTTATGATCAGTGAAGGTATTGATAGATTATTAGCTATTTATTGTAGATTTATTCTCCTCCGAACTTCAAGTAGGATTCTTTAGTGCGTGGGTCTAAGGACTGAATGCCAGTGACATTCCAATTTGTTTCACGGCATTCTTTAATGTGATACTTATCTCCCCATAATGTTGAGAAATTATCCTCATACAATCAGTGTACTGAGCCATGTACAGATTCCCTGTAACAGGTTCTAGGTATTTAATAATTGACGGAGATTTATAACCTACATCGGTCCCTAACTTCTGATAAGGGCCCATATTATACACTGTGGTAGTGAGCTTGACATGTATACAATACAACCAAATTTTTGTATATGGAAGATTCTTGTTTCTTTCCTACGCACTATCTGCAAAAGGGGAAATTTCATAGTATGCTGTTGATCTGAGTTGAATTAATAACACAGAGTTCAGCAGTGTGTGGCCCCGGTAGCCTACTATTCTGCAAGAGTGACCAAGCAATAAGTTTTATTCTTTTAAATTAATGACTCTACAAGGCTATTTTGAATGTGGACATGAGGTATGAGATGATCTATATTAATTTCCAAAGCTATACAATAATCATTAAATGTCTTTAAGGTAAACTCAACAGCATTATTCATTCGAATAGATTTGATCCTTTCTTCTAGAAAGTAGGTTCTTAATTTAATAATTTGGGCAATTAATTTTAGCAGAAACATGGTTCCTAGCAGATAAGAGTCATATACAGGACCAGTTAGTAGAAGCATCTTATTAGTACTATAAAGTATCTGAAAGGGCCCGATAAAAGCTGAATATATCCACATATATCAAATTGAATTTTCTCTAGGAAATGCAGTGATTCTTCCCTAACATTTATATAAGAATATCTAACTATGAGCTTTCCTATAGCACAAACAGGGCATAAGAAATCTTTAGGTCTAGTAAAGTCTTTATGCTATGGCCAGCATAATTGTTCATTATTCTTCTCATTCATATTCTTAGAATAATTTAGTTGATATGTCAGATCTTAAATATTTTTGGATTTTCATCGCAACACAAACTTCAGATTTTATATACATACATAGTATAACCCTAAGGATAAGGAACAAAGTTTTTCAACCACACATTTATTATACCCATTAAACTTAGTCATGAGTAGTTATTATGTACTATCCTCATTTTTTGTTTCTATATGGAAATGATTCAGACCAATGTTTTTAAAACTTAAAGAGAGTATGGCTAGACTAAGGCCTTGTATATTTCGGCTTAGGCTTTTTGGCTTTTGGTTTAAAGCTAGCTTTTTGGCTTAATGAGTTTTAAATTATCTGGTTTTAATCCAAGACATGTTATTTGGCATCCTGGTTTTTTGATGGGTTGGATAGTGTAGTTTATTGCTGGAAAGTTTGAAATATACTCTTTAAGGTTGCAAGGACTTTTCTTATGTATTAATTTATCTAATACAAATGTTTCATTCTTTTTTCACTGAATGTCGTATTGAAAAACATAGATTAATCTTGAGATCAAACTTCATTCTGAGTATAATTATTTATCAACTTGAAACTCTTATTACATGGCAATTTTGAACTCTTATTAGACTGAAAATAGCATAACAATTTTGAACTCTGCTCAAACTAAATAAAAACATATATTGAGGGGCTCGAAGAGGCAGATTTGGTCGTCTTTTGCCGCACTAGATCCAGTTGCCTCCACCTGCCTCCCGCCGTTCCACCCTCAGGTCTAGCCACCTCCATCCACGCCACGTCGAATCCGATCGCCTCCCGTCGCGCTACGACCGGATCCATTCAACTCCACGTCGAATCCGATCAGCCTCCCACCACTCCAAGCTCAGGTTTGGCCGCCTCAACCCGCGTCGCGCCGGATCCGAGTCGGTGGAGGAGGAAGGTGGTTGGGGATGGTGGAGTGAGGAGGTCAGAGACGACAGAGACTGGAGCGACGGAGGGAGAAGGCATGTCGCACAGGAAAGAGAGAAGACGAGGAGAAATGAGGAGAGGGGAGAAGGATTTTTGAATTTATATGTAATGGCATTTGGTAGGTAATTTTGGAGACTTCTAGTGGCAAAAGATTATTTTATACCAAAAAAGCCCAAAAAAACACCTCTCACCTAGCTTTGGTTTAGAGTTATATGGAGGTTTTAGGCTTTTTTTAAGTTCGGCTTAAAAGTCAGTCGTTTGTTTCGGCTTTGTTTTTTTGCGTTTAAGCCTGTGCAAAAGCCGATACAAACAAAGCCTAATGTTATAATATAGCATTCTATTTGTTATAAAATATAGTCATTTACCCATAATCAACGAACAACACACCAACAAGATCATACGAACAAAAGTACGAGCACACACAATATAAGTGGCAAAGTTCTTTCTTTTTATTAGATTGATTTTTTTTATACAAAAGGATACCTAACATATAGCTAGCAAAGCCAAATACAAATAGATTTGAATTCATTTATCAATAGATAGAGTCCTCTCATAATTAGACTAGGATTCTACCTACACCGTAACACAAACAAACCAGCACACGGCACAGTCGTACAGCTATATATAAGCACGTCTCTCATCTCTACGCTGCCGGCTTTCCCACGCACCGCCTCCACCTTCCTTCCCTTGCAGTAATCTCCCTCCATTGCTGCAAACAGCGCCAAGCTTGGTAACTAGCTAGCTAAGTAGTAGTACTAGATAGCATGGAGAAGGAGGCGGTGGCGGCGGCCGTGGAGGAACTCCGGGCGAGGTTCGCGGCGGGGCAGACGTGGCCGGCGGAGTGGCGGGCGGCGCAGCTGCGCGGGGTGCTGAGGATGGTGACGGAGATGGAGACGGAGATATGCGACGCCCTCCACGCCGACCTCGCCAAGCCCCGCACCGAGTCCTACGTCCACGAAGTACGTCCGTCGTCATTAGCATCGGTTTACATGTCTTCCTTGTGCGTTCGATCTTGTGTTTGAATGATCCGTACGTAAAGATTGGGTTTCTCACGGGGTTTCCGATATTTTTTTTTAATCTTAGTTCTTGGCAGTTTTATGCTTACTTCATCGATCTGCTGTGTTTGCATGCATGCTTGGTTGATCCTTAACTTTTCTTGCTGATAATTAGACGGTTGATACAGGCCAATTGGTGCTATGTCGTTATAAAAAGAAAGGGAACGAAAGCAGTAGATGCATGTGTGTTAACAAAATAGAAACAAAAACACAGTACGTAAACGCAACAGTTACGAATTTATGCGTGCTCATGTTTTTTATTATTAATTATTACTACCTTCAGTTATAAATAGTTGTCGTTTTGAATATCAACGTGATCTTTAAAATATAGTTTTAACCACTAATATTTATTATAATATATTTATTAAACCAAATAAAATTATAATATTACGAAAGTACCTTTTGAGACAAACCTACATATATGATTTTCATATATCCAATTTAAATATTTACAAAGATATTGATAGTTAATGTCTTGAAAGTTTGACTACTATATCTATATATGTCTAAAAGGACAACTATTTGTGATTGGAGAGAGTAACTTGTAAAGGTAGGATTTTTAACGAGATTTCTGAGTGTTTTTATTTTAGGTCTTTTACAGAGCTCTGTCTTAATCGCATTTTTTTAGGGCATGCTACATTTGGATTTTTTTAATGGTCCATCTGCTGCACAATTTGAAGCTTGGTACAGTTCTGGTGATAGCTCTGTTTTTTAGATAGTACAAGAAGCTGGATGCACATCACAGGTGCACCACACGCAGGCTAAACATGCATATATATACACATGCGTGCATCCCCTACGTATGCTAGAAATTTTTTCCGGATGCTCCACAGCCTCACGGTGCATGGTCACACGTTTTTCTATTGAAAGCACACATGTGTGCACTCCGAATAAATTCGTCAGTCGTCACGCTATATCGATCATAGGAAACGAACACGTACCCTTGCTCATATCACTAGATCACTGACGCATCCTAATGTTAATGAAAGAAATTAAGAAAGACACACAGTTTGATCTGTTTTATGATCTTTATTTGTCTATGTTGGTCAACTATTAACCGTAATTTGGTGGACCACAGTTGATGTCTTAATTTATGCATAACCTAAGCCTCACAGAGATTGAAAATTAAATTCATAAACTCCCCTAATCTGATAATTACTCATTGGCATGCATACGCTGTTGCATTTTCTCCGTCTATTTAATCTGTGCCGCAGATTTCTTTGGTCAAGTCGTCGTGCATGTTTGCCTCGAAGAATTTGAAGAAATGGATGAAACCCCAAAAGGTATCCTAGCTCGGCTTTTTAATTAGATTTAAATTGTTTCTTGTAAAATTTCTGTGTTCTAGATAGACCCAAAAGTTGCAATTAATCGCTATTATTATTATGATTATTAAAACTCTTGATCTGCATCACTTCCTAACTGCTTTGCCGCCACGCTGCATGCGTTCATTCAGGTCCCTGCTTCGCTCATGACGTTCCCATCGACGGCGAGGATCGCGGCGGAGCCCCTCGGCGTCGTGCTCGTCATCTCTGCCTGGAACTACCCTTTCTGTAAGTTAGAACGTGATGCATGCATACATACATGCTTAGACAAGATCACCAGATTCAATATCATATCCTGTCATAAAAAGAGAAGAAAGATCACCAGATCCAAGCATTAATACTGGTAGTTACAAGTTCTGCGCTCCTCTAAATTGCATGCGATATGTGTGCTTGAGGTGAGCTGTTTCTTTCCACGTACTTATCAGCCAATATGGTCAGTATATATCATTTTGGCATCTAAATTGATATAAACTAGTTCTATGTATCGTACCGGTCTTAATATCGGTCAATACCGACCATATCGGCTTCAATACCGGTCATACTAGCTTCGATACCAGTCAATATTAGTTATATCGATAAAATTAATAATATGGGCTATTGAACTATATGGTATATTTGATAATACTATTATATATTTGGAGTAATATTATAAGTAAACATTAGTGTACAATAATTGAACATATCTATACTTATAAATATATATTATTATATTAAACCAAAACGGTATGACAATATAGACCGATGCCAGAATATACTATTCCAAAAGCTAAATTGTATACCCTCTGGTATGGTATTGGGTAGTGCCACGTAACATATCCCTCCTTGTGACGATCGAAAGGAAAGGTGAAGTTGTCGTCTCCCCAAGTTTTGATCAGTCATTTTCAGTGATCAACATCTGAGCGTTAAGAGGGCATGGTGATCTGTTGTTATCGCGCCCTGTCTGTGAGCGGACCATGCCTCAGCCGCTTTCAACGAGAGGAGCTTTTATATATCTCTTTTTAAGGGGTGTACAAATATTAAAGTATAAATGAAAGGTGAATATTTATTATTTATCACTTTATTTGCTCGAAGATTTATATAACTTATATTGGGAAGAGACGTATAGGAGCGCTACACCAACTGAAAACAAGATACGCATGCATCAACCACCTATGGCATGTATCTTTCATGTTTTTTCTTCTGTTTGGAGACCTGCATCTTTCACGTACTGAAATTCTGTACTTCGTACACAACTTAACATATACAGCCAACTGGTGGATAGCAGGGTTTGGAGTTTTTTTTTAATTTTTTTTTCGGACTTGATGCTTGGGATATATACTAAAATCAATTAGATACAAAAGTAGATTCTTTTTGTGGGGTTTGCAGTTTGCTAAACCCTACACGATGGTTGCTAGTACAATTGATATGGTACCATTGTATTGTAACTGAAAACCATAATTTGAATCTCACTAACTACTTGTTAGTTAGGTTTATTTGTGAATTTTTTATGAATTTAATCAGTTATTTACCGGTTGTTGAGCCTAAAAAATAATGGTGTAAACAAACTGCCCCCTTCGCCCAAATAAAAAGGAAAAATAATTAAAAAAAAAGCTTGGTCTATTCGATTCAAGCCAATCTTGAGCTTGGCTTGAGCTCTTCACCGCCTGATTTAATCACTACCTATTAATTCTTTTTTTGTACTCTTCACCGCCTGATTTAATCACTACCTATTAATTCGTCTCAGTGCTGTCCATCGACCCGATCATCGGAGCGATTGCCGCCGGCAACGCCGTCGTGCTGAAGCCGTCAGAGGTCGCGCCGGCCACTTCGTCGTTGCTCGCCAAGCTGCTGCCGCGGTACGTCGACGGCTCCTGCATAAGGGTCGTCGAGGGTGGCGTCCCTCAAACCACCGCGCTCCTAGAGCAGAAGTGGGACAAGATCTTCTACACAGGTTTGATCAGTTCTTGCCACCATTGACGAAGCTTGAAGCTTCTTCTTCCATGTGTCAGGAGCCTCCTACTTATTTAGGTAATTTTCAGACCACGAAGTGCATGATTTCCGCTGCCATGACAAAATTTCAGGGAATGGTAAAGTAGGACGCATTGTGATGGCCTCGGCTGCAAAGCATCTGACGCCGGTGGTCTTGGAGCTCGGTGGCAAATGCCCTGCTGTTGTCGATTCCAATGTCGACCTCCATGTAACAGATTTGATCTTCCTCTCGAGTCTGAATTTCCAAATTCTTGCTAAAGAAATCTCATCTTCGTCTAGCTCTTGCATATTTTGAACAGTCTTTTTTTTTGTGTGTACGAAGGTTGCTGCCAAGAGGATAGCTGCTGGCAAGTGGGGTTGCAACAACGGGCAGGCCTGCATTGCTCCTGATTTCATCATAACCACGAAATCATTTGCTCCAAAGCTGGTATACAAGTATCCATGGGCATTGTCATGCTGAATACTTCCACGAATTTGCAGGGCACTTGCTGACTAACTGTGCTGTGATTCTTGGTTCATGAAACTTGACAGCTGGAGTCTTTAAAGAAAGTTTTGGAGAAGTTCTACGGGAAGGATCCACTGCGATCGGCAGACCTGTCGCGCATCGTAAACTCCAACCATTTCAACCGATTGGAGGGCCTGATGGACGAAGAGATGGTCTCTGACAAGATCGTGTTCGGTGGTCAGAGAGATGGTCAGCAGCTGTGAGTGATCGAATGCAACCCTCCCTAATGCTTCTGAACCATTTAGTTTCACTGATCTGCGCACCTCATTTCTCCGTACGTCGCATTGCAGAACGATAGCCCCTACAATCTTCCTAGATGTCCCTCTTGACTCGGCGATCATGAGGGAGGAAATATTTGGGCCCTTGCTTCCAATCATAACGGTTAGTGCTAATCCTCTAATCCTAACCATGAACAAGATTCAAGCTTTTCGTTTTGACCTAGACGAGTCACTGAAGATTGCACAATGCTGGATTTGGTGATGCATAATTAGGGCCTGTTTGGTAGAGCTCCAGATTCCAGTTTCACCTGAAATCTGAAACTTGTAGGCTAAAATAAAGTGAATTAAATTTATATTTTTAGTCTAAAATGTAAACAAGATGATCTATTTAAACACTCTTAATGTACTCACAGCTTCAACTTCACGAATATGATGAATCTAGAATTTTCAGCTTCACCAGATTCACAAATCTGGAGAAGCTGAATCCCTGCCAAATACACCCTTAATGTGCATCTCAACTGCTGTGTTTGTGATGGCGCTTTTGTTAGGTTGACAAGATCCATGAGAGCTTTGCTCTAATCAACTCCATGACCAAGCCGCTTGCAGCCTACATCTTCACCAAGGACAGCAAGCTACAGGACCAGTTCGAAAAAAGCGTCTCTGCAGGAGGAATGCTAGTGAACGACACCAGCATACATGTAAGGACTAAGTTGCATCTCATTTGTTTTGGTTTTTTTTTCAGCTAATGAGATGTTGATGAAGTGACTCTGATTTGCTTGCAATATTGTAGCTAACCAATCCGTACCTGCCATTTGGAGGAGTTGGGGAGAGCGGCACGGGCGCCTACCATGGGAGGTTCAGCTTTGATGCTTTCAGCCACAAGAAGGCCGTCCTGGTCCGCGGTTTCGGCGGCGAGGCGAAAGCCAGGTACCCGCCATACACGCCGGCCAAGACGAAGATCCTCAGGGGCGTGCTTGGGGGCAACCTGGCAGCCATGATTCAGGCTGTCCTGGGGTGCCCAAGAGGGAAATGAGTATATCCCTTCAGCTTGGTGTGCCTATATATATATATATAGAGAGAGAATCTTTATCAGTGTTCGACCTGAACCCATCACATATCTATATCCCGAATAAACCGGATTCGTATCCGTATGTAAATCCGTAAACAAATATGGATTAGGATACGGGAAGAGTTATATCTGCCTGTATCGATCTGTTTTCACCTATACTCTCAATGCAACATCCTCGCTTCATGGTCGCAATTTTATAGACAACGTGTATCTCCATCAACTCGCGATGATGAGGGAGAAGGTGAGATGATGTGTGATGATGAAGATGTTGAAGATGAGCTTGCGCATGGGGATGAGTTAGAGTTGGATGATGAGTGAATTTGAAGTGTGAAGATGAGAGTAGAAGGCTTTTGGTTTATTTTGCTGTCATGTTGATGGTCACGCAGATGCACTCATGCTACCATCACATTTATTTTTTCGATCAACAGGACATCCAAAACAGATACCACAGTTTTATTACTGAAACCAAGTATATCAGTTTAAAGCTCGCACAACAACTCACCAGCAAGGACCCCAAAACAACCTACCACACCAGGCTACTGAAACAGCAAAACCAGTGCAAGCAACTGGCAGCATCGTCAGCCAATTTTAGAACATCAGAAACACCATTCTTAACTGAACTAAAGACTTGCACTAATCACCTCTCAGCACAATAACCTCACAACTAAATTTTGTCTTCCAGCAGACTGCTAATGAAGTTTGAACGAGCCTTCAACGCCTCAAAATTGCCTTCATCCTGAGTCTCATTTTTCACTCGTTCATCTGTAGAGCCGAAGGTCCAGGACCCAACTGGAAAGGGGCCTGCATCTTGAATTCCAGCATTTTGCAAAACTGTTCCAACCTGGGAAGCATATCCTCCTTGTACAACGGTCTCCAGTCCTTCAAAGTTATAAGCATTCTTCTTCAAATTGCTTTTACATTTATCCAACACTGAAAACAAAAAATCATATCGTTTCTATTATTCCATAAACACCAAAGAGCTGCCGCAAAAATAGTATTTAAAGTAGCATTTTTCTTATTACTGAGCCAAAAGTGTGCCATCACATTTATTTCTATTGTGTTGTCTCCTGATCTTGTCACTTTGTCACTTTGAGAAGTGAAAAACCTTGCTGGCAGGCGCCTAGGAGTCCTGGTGCCCCCCACTCGTCGCGACTTGTGAGAGCGCTGTTACAACCTTGATGAGCATACTTCTCAAAAATAGTTGCAAAACAAAACAGGACCTTGTCCTGTTCACTCACCAAAACGCAGCTCACTAGCAGCTGCTGTCAGCTAGTCAGGTGATATACCCTGTACAACTTCAATGATAGGCGTGTCAGCACGACCTTACACACATGGCTATTTTCTCCATCCCAAGAACAGAAGTTTTCTTGATCCCATCTACCTTTGGATGATTGAACTTTGCCCCCAGATTGCTCAATTTAGCATGAGCTTCAGCATAGTCTTTGAAAAACTCATCCTGATTCTTGGCATATTTCTCAGCATAGATCTTCAAGCATGACAAGTAATCACGAAATTCAGTTCAGATAATCAGCTAGAGATGTGCAATTTTTTTTGCAATATGAGAATCCTCACTAACCTTGAATGATAAATCCTCAAAGAACACAGCATCAGTAGGCAGAACTAGAAGGTCCTCATCTCGTCGTTCTTTGACATGCTAAATTTATATGTACATGTTTTGTAACTGCTACATGATCGCGGGTATTAAAATTACTAGATTAGGTATCTTACCTTGAAATAGCTGTTGTCAAACTTGCGCCACTGAGATGTCCAAGACTGCCCCCCAGGTGCACCAGGTCCATTTTTCTGGCAAGTTAAGTACAAAATAGATTATCCAAACAATGTGATGTGATATACCATTCACAACATTCTTCAGTGAGAATTTTATGATGCTGCACATGGAACAACTACCCACAAGAACACCTTTGTAAAAACTGATAAGCTCTGTGGTTCGAAAGGTTTGTGACAATGATAAGAATATAGTTCATTCACAATTGAAGATGCAGCATAATATAGCTAAATGCCACTTACATTGTAGAAGAATCAAGCATGTCTTATGTTTCATTCTTGTGAATAATATAAAATTTCCAAATAATTTCCCTTCCAAATAAAAATGAATGTCAGCACCCAGCACAAACTAGGAATCCGAAATGGTCCTTTTGCAGGAAGCATGTATACAAGATCAACCAGTAAACTTTCAGGAGACAGCAAAAGGTCAAAGTAACTAGTACAAACAACCGATGTTGGTTATCTTTCACCCGCTAATCCAAACGGTAAATTATGAAAGAACATGCAAATACTCTGAAAACAATTCAATAGATAAGGCATCTTTAAAATGAGAAAAATGAACTACATCAGTAATTTACATACAGTGTATTTTGTTTCAGGTTTATCCCAGCCACTACGCTCTGGTTTAGCCTGTCCAAGTGTATGCGCTCCTGACAATGCTACAGATCACAAAACAAATGTGACAAGCAAATCCATAATTATGTTGCATTAAATAATTGAAACACAGCAGTCTGCATGTACCTTGTCATTCAGGCCCATTCGGTAGAATACTTCTCGCAAATGTTCAGTAGTGAAGGCGGGCCAGCAACTGAAACGAAAGCAAACTGGAAATGTGAGCGTGCAGGAAACAGGTATACACTATAGTCAATATTTTGATTTCCAAACATCAACATAAATTATATCACACAGGAAAAAATATGTCAGCACCCATTGAATAGAAAGAAAAACCAAAGACCTGAAAATGTTGCAATATTTGAGACGACAATTGGTTGTGATTTTTCTATTTTATTACCAAAACACAAGCACATCCATAATTTAGTTCTGCACAGTTGATACATCTTTCCACTATCACCATGTTACATTGTGGGCAGCTGGAACAATCTGCCTTTCACATTTTGCACATTCAATCATGTGATTCAACCGGACCAAAGATCTTGCAATGGTAGTTTTGTTAGAACTTGTAGAGCACGTAACCCTTTTCCTGGCCTCTAGCCTGTTTTCTGCTTCAATTTTACTAACTAAATTCCACAGATATATGAATAAATACTGTCTTAACCGTATCAAGAAGTTGATT
The DNA here is from genome assembly GCA_036346375.1 of Guadua angustifolia. NCBI lineage: Eukaryota > Viridiplantae > Streptophyta > Magnoliopsida > Poales > Poaceae > Guadua > Guadua angustifolia. The sequence goes on from CM070522.1 coordinate 7,607,601, forward strand.
TTGGAAGCAACAAAAGGAATCCAACAAACTCATATAGGAATAACAAGGGGATAGTTCAAGAAAATAAATTCATGATGATTGACAAACACTACCAAGAAAGTTAGCAGTAAAAGTGTTCCGCAGTATTTGTATCTTCTACTGTTGATGTTAGTGTGACATCAATATCTTCTACTGATGTTTTACTCTGGTGCACCAAATTTGCATCTTGTGGACAAATAAACATTTAAATAAAGGTGAGATCTTCAAGGAGGCATCTGGGCTTGATGTGGATTATGACCATGAGGTAGTTCTGTTGCATGTGGTGGCTCATGAAGTTTAGATTAAAAAGGGTGGATGAATGGAATTTAGTGCGTTAATTTTTGATACATGCATGTTTAAGTCAAAACATATTTTCCTTCACATGAATTATGAAGTTTGATCATATACTCATATTATTATCATGAAAGTTCAGTATACTGATATCTTATTAACCTAGGATAGGAAAGTAGAACGGGGAACAACACGGTATGAACTTGATAATAGATGGCTTATCAATGTTTTTATCAGTAAGCTGACGACTTGGTAACCAATCAAGGCACAAACCATAGTTACTAGAAACGTGGTTCATCCAAGTAGCAGTGTGGGATTTGTATTCGCAGTTCGTCACCTTTTCTTCCAATTTGCACTGCGACCACGAACCTCATACCAAAAACCGGTTCGGGTTCGACAAAAACCGGTTCGCGATTTGTGGGGATTTACAACGAATCCGTTAACTATGGCACAAACATTCCAGGTGGCAGGATACAGATACAAATTCATTGCTTCCATCACAGGGCAATTATTGCAATAGAATTTACAGATTAATATCTGATTAAACTAAAGGCGCAGCATGATGTTCTATGTTCTAGGCGCTGAAGCAGACATAGATGACTTGTCATATGGAGTAAGCTGGGTACGAAATCTAGCCACTAACCAGGGAGTCTCCCCTCTGGTGGGCATTGTTCAGGGGCAGCAATGTCCACCCTCCCATAGATCATGGGGATTTTAGGGCCACCAGCTTCCAGAAATGTGAGAAAATCAAACAGTCCATCACTATTAATCAAGAAAAATATGTCATCGGTGGGTTGAAGCGCAACCTCAATGGCTGTAGCACTGGCAAGCTGAAACAGACCTGCATAAGTGACACCTGCATATTTGTCCTTGATTGGTTTGGATCAGCTTCAAAGCATTGACAAGACCTGAAGTAGAATTAATTTAAGAATCATCCCTCATCATGAAGCGAAAAATAACTGATGGTGGAGAAACACTACCAGCATTAGCCGCATGCTTCAACTCAATTTCAAATCTCAAGCTACCGTTAGCTCCACCACACTTCAGCCACTTCCTAATGTTCTTGTCATAAGTACCAGCATCATGCCAACCCAACCGAACCCGAAACCAAGAGCAACTAGGCAGACAAGTCATACAGAGGATCCAGAGGCTGCATCTGTTAATGTTGGATCAAGAAAATTCAATAACCAGGAACCGTGCACATACAGCAATGATGCCAAAAAAAAAAAAAAGGATTAAAGTTGCGCAAAGAACATGTTAGACTGGTGCCCCTACAGCACTATTATCCTCTCACAGCCTAATCTTCATGCAGAAACATAATAGTCAGTTAACTACATATATAGCCAACCACCTTGTAGTACTAGTTCCTTAACAACATAATAATGACCTTTTGTTAAATGCAAAATTTCTGGACAGCTAAACAGATAACCAAAATCCCCAAACAAACACTTCTCTGCTCGAAGTCGAAAAAGTTACGATCATTCTATAAAAGTACAAGGTTGTTCATTGTTGTAACACCCCAATTTAATTTGCATTTTATGCCTCTATGAATTCTCTGGAATTTAATTGAATTTATTTTGTAGTTATGTAATTAAGCCTCTTATCATCTTTTGTTTGTTCATTGGAAAAGTGTTAATAATATTTTATTAGAAATATTTTTATTTGAGTCCCAAATGTGTTAAAATATTTTCTGGAATTTATTAAATCAATATCCATTATTTGATTTATGGCCTGTTTGCAAAGTCCTTTGACAATATGAAAAGTTTAAATAATATTTTGTTGGAGATATTTTATTTGAGTTCCAAATACCTTAAAGTATTTTATGGGATTTTTCTGATATTTTTACTATTTATTTGGGCTTTATTTATTTTGCTAATTTATTTTTATTCAGAAATGATTTTAAAATCTTTTGAATAGTGTTGGGTCGTGGCCTATTGGTCCAGCCCATTTCTCCCCACAGCCCAGTCAGCCGTTTGGCCCATCAGCCACGAACCCTAGATCTTGGGTCGTCAGAATCTAATCCAGCGACTGTCTTTCGCCCATGTCGTTTGTCGTTTTGGATTGTCCGATTAGATCTGCGCGAATGGCAAGGATGATGCCATGTCATGCCAGCACCGTATCGAAGCCGAACTTCGTCGCTGCGGCGGTTGCGCTGACAAATCCGTGCCGAACACGCACGTCGAGGCCCTATATATAGCGCCACCTCATGAAACGTGTAGCTGACATTGAGCCACCTCATTTGCCCCGTTTCTTAACGTCAGAACTACCGCTGCCTGTGCGCATAAACTCGCTGAAGTTCCGCAGTTCGCCACCGTGTTCTTCCACTGTTTTCGTCATCGACGTTGTTCCTCCGCCGTGTTTGAGTCCAGATCTATGTTCACCATGTAGAGTGTCGTCAAATCCATGAAGAGCTGAGTTGAATCCATCGCTGCAGCGCTGCGGTCGTTGTCTTCGTCTTCATCTCCGGTGAGTAGTACCGTCGTGCCGCCATTGCTCCTCGCCATCAATCTCATCCATCGGATTTGTACTGATTGGTCGTGATCTTGCCATGTGGCCGTATCCATGTCGTCCGCGTGTGTAGTCGTCGCCGCCGCTTCACTATCTGGTCCGCTATCGGATCAGTGCTGGACGACCAAGATGCCACCACACGTCGAGCCTGAGTAGTGCCGCGCGTTGCCACTTGCGTCACCTCTGACGTCAGCGAGCGCCGGTTCATCTGCCGTGTAGACCGCGACCACGGTAGACTAGTACCGGTGCGTGAACTCGGTCCATGGACCGTGGTCCCGCATGTCAATGTCTGAAGTATTTTTTTAGATTTATTTTAATTCAGTAATTTAACTTTATGACATCAACATGAAGTCATAAACACTATTTTCGGGTATAAAAATAATTCAGCTAATTCGGATTTTCTAATTTTCTGTTTTTTCTTTTATTTCAAACTCTATATCTTCCTCGTACAAACTCCAATTGAGGTGATTCTAGTTTCTAAAAATTTATAAAATTGAGCTCTATTTAATATTGAATTTTAATTAATTTTTGGAGTTGATCTTACTCACATAGATGTCGAGTTGCGTGGTGAGTTTGTGGTCAAAAATCTAGCGCTCGAGCAAGGTTCAGAGCAAGAGTCAGAGCATTTTGAAGGCAAGTTGCGCTTTGATCATATCGAACCCAGTTTATAAAAATTGCTATGTTGTTTTACTTTATGCATGCTATTTTATGTGTATAATTATTTTTAACTAGTTTGGGATCTAGTTAATCTACCTACTTGAACTTTACCCTACCTTGTCACTTGTATACCATGATCAATTGTCACCCTAGAATGGTTTGTCATTAGTTGGTTAATATTAACAATCGACATGGGTTGGTTAGACCGTGGTAGATTGCTTAGCCACGCCACGTCAATTCACGTATTTGAAATACCAAAAGTTAATCTTGACTAATGAAATATGGAATATGATTATAAATTGGTGTGTTAGGTGTTGTCACACAATAATGTTGAGTTGCAGTGACGAAGGATGTCACGCAGCGATATTAATTTGTTGATGGCATATGATGCTTGGTAATTAACTGGGGTGGTAAAATGATTTAGACTGGGGCAAGTGGCAAGAATTCGTAGTGGGCCAATGTGGCATTTGGGTGGTCGTATTGTTTTTAATGGTATATGATGATTTATGGTAATGGTGAATTTTTTATTAGTCTTGCCCTGATCAGTTAAGGACTTAACCTTGCAAGCATTTGATCTGAGTCAATCATGCAACTACATGTTTGGAATAGAATGTACCTAGCTGATTAATTTGTTATGTCTAAGCTTTGGTACTACTAGTGGTGGTATGAGACCCAGGTAGTGGTAACCAATCCTCGCACGGGGTGACTCACATGGCGCAAGAGGGGAGCCCTGGATGTAGTAACCAGTCCCACCAGTGTTGAAATCTTAGCGAGTAGTACTGGGTTTAGACATAGCATTGTAAAGGCTTTGTCATGATCTCTCTACTGATACACCAAAGGAAGTGTGTTAATAGCTTGGCAACAAGAGATGAGTATATCGTGTGGGTAAAGTGCATAATTGTCGGGACCCGAATGTGCAAATCCGGACCCTCTGTGTATTCTGCACTAGTCCAGGATCACGCTAGTGCACACAGTCTCAACATAGATGAATATCATAATCATACGCAGCGGAATAATAAAAGTAACACAATTGTAAAATATAAACTATTGGACGACCTTAAGGTCAACCTTACACATGTGAGGCCTTGACGGCTTCAACTCCAAATAAGTAGCAGCGGAACGAAGAACGTCGGTGAACCCCTCCAATATACCACAGGCATCTGACAGGGTTCGACTCCTAGATAGTCGCCTTCTTGCAGAACTTCTCCTTCTTCGAAGACAAAGACTTCTTCTCAACTGGTGATGTTTTGTTAAAGCAAGGGTGAGTACACAACCGTACTCAACAAGTCATGCACAGAATGCAGTTCTATTACTACATGCATGGCTTATTCCAAAGGAATGGCTGAATGGTTCTGTTGCAATAAAGCAGCTTTCACAAATAATCGTAGTAGATAGAAAAGCAGTAAAACAAGTAATACCAATAATAACTTTCGCAAACATTCTCAAGTGAAGCATTTCCCATCCTTAACCAAGTTCCACATCACATTATCCGCATTCCCAACCTCATTTTTATCAAAATCTAACCCTTGACTGTAATCCCCGAGCAATGCTCAATACCGTGAGCACGGCTATTCGAATAGTTTTTACACTCTGCAGAGGTTATACACTTTACCCACAAGATATAATCAACTCACCACGTCAGCCGTGAATCGCCATACAAGAGTATGCGAATGAGCGATCATAACAAAGCCTTTCCAAAGTTTCATCTAAACTCAGTACTGCCCGCTAAGGTTTCAACACTGGAGGGACTGGTTACCACACCCAGGGCCCCCCTCTTGCGCCATGTGAGTTCTCATTCCGCTTCTCCGGGCCTCACACCACCACGACAGTACCAAAGAATAGATTTCACAGTTTACTCAGCTAGGTCCGTCCCATTCCGGAACTTGTGGTTGTATGAAAGACTCAGGTCAAAGGCTCGCAAGGTTAAGTCCTTAGTTGACCGAGGCAAGACTAATCAAAAGTTCATCACATCAACATGTCATAATACCCAATGCGACCGCCCAATTGCCACTCTTGGCCCACCGGAAACAATCTTGCCACTTGCCTCAGTCTAAATCACTTTCCCACCCCAGTCCTTTACCTTGCACCACGTGCTATCATCAACTCAATAACACATGTCACATTCTCAGAAACACGTTCTATATCTCAGTAAGTCAATATTAACTTTAATTTTTCCAAAATCATGACAAATCTACGTGGCAGGGCTAAGCACACTACATACGGTCTAATTATCCCATGTTGGCAAATTATTAATGTCCAACTATTAACCCACAATCTAGGGTGACAAATGAATCATGGCATACAAATAATAGAGACAAGGTGGCAATAACAAGTAGGTTGATTATCTAATCCCAGATTAATTGAAATCAGTTTATTTCAAACTAGCATGCAATAATTTCAAACGAAATAATTTTAAAACATGGGATCAATATGGTCAAAGCACAACTTGCCTGGCCCTTGCAATTTTTATTATTCTTTACTCTTTTATCTTCGATCCTTGATACTCGATCTTCAATCTCCGCTTGCTTGATTCTTAGCTCCTTAGAGCGACTTCCGGCAACGCGTCTAACGATAAACAAACACAAATACAACAAAACTCAAAAGGCAAATCAAGTAAACTCCAAATTAAGAACGAATAGCATTGGGCACAACGGCTTAGATGAAATTAGGAACTTGAATGGATTAGGTCGATGATTAGACAAAAGAGAACGGCTTTCGGAAAATACACCGAAGAGAAAGATTAATAACATTGAAAGAAGGAATAATATCCCGAAGAATATTTCCTCCGAAGTTATTATCTTGATTGGATAGCCGATGTCATATGGACTCTCGATCTATAGACCGGGTCCACGAAGTTACGTTAGTTCGCCATGAACTAAGCAGATGCTTGAGGTTGACTTTTGTTGATCGAACGGCACAGTCTACCAAAAAGAAGATAGACTGATAGACTAGGTCTGGCACAAGAATATGACATATAGCTAATGGTCTATCGACCAAGACCACGAATGAATTCTAGGTTAATGGCAGATTAGATTTTCAAGGATAAGACAAGGACGGATGGGATCGACATCCACTATGGTTCGATCCGGAGGTTAGTATTACATCGAGGATGGGACTCGACGACGATGAGGCGGTTATGACAGGAATACGAGGCTGAACTCAACGTGATGGCTAGATCACAATAAGGCGATAGAAAAGGTAAGGACATCACGTTAGGGCTTTCACTTGCATGCCCCCATGCGATGACAGCGATACGATGAGAGCAAAGCGTTAACGGTGGAGCGTTAACGGTGGAACGTTAACGATGAATATGAAGCGTTAACAAAACACTTTTGAGATTACGGGATGGCGACCATCGGTACAATGATAGGGCAGCGAGGTCATGACATGGCTCATGTTTGATTTGCGATCGGGGGTACACATGTCGTGACGCAACGACAAATTGGACCAAAGGTTAAGTTAGGGTTAGAGCGAAACGATTCAAGGTTGGATACACTTGGCATAGGGTAGAACGCTAGGGTTGGCTCTGCGATTAAAGTTTAGCAAGGATGGCGAACCGAAACGCGAACCGATGCAAAGGACTAAACCGAAAGACGACGGGTAGATACTAGATTATGGCTTTGACGGCAACCGGAGATCAACTGAACTCCAAGGATGGCCAGAACAGTAGGGTATGGACCTACCGGACAGGCTGACATGGTCACGACAATCAAAGATGGTTGGCGGCAAAAGACGACGCGCGGCGACGGCGAAAGGCGGCGGCCGACGAATAAAAAAAATTTCGATAGATGCAACAGCAAAGGGAAAGTGAGCACCACGTAGAACGCGGCGACACGAACTCAATGGTATAGGCGGATTTGGCGGCGACCCACCGGATTGATCACAAACTGCCGATGAACGGCTCTCGGAGCTAATAGATCAAACGGTCATAACTATTAAAGTACTGCATGAAACCTAACCAAATTTTACAGAGAGCTATCTGGGATCATTTGGCACAATATGACGTGAACGGATCTGAGTTTTACCTTCTGGATCAACGGGGAACGCGCGACGAAGTTTCAGCCGTCCGCAACGCAGTCTGATCGGGGAAGATTGATTTTTCTGCGCAAATCCCACCAGCAAAACCATGAGTTAGGGTGAGCACCGTGTAGGGGACATCAAGAGGAGTCTACCATAAAAATTTCACGGTCAAACTCGCAAAAACGAGGGAGAACGGGCTCCGGCAAGATTTGATCTTTGGGCGGCCGTAACTTTTGATTCCGTGAATGAAATTGCACCAAATTTGGATGGAAAACAGAGGGTACCATAGAGCACGCCGTGGAGAAGACGGATCTTGAAAATAGTCGACGAGTTGACGGGGAACGCGAAGCAAAGTTCGGCCGACGCAGGATGGCATGCATAGATTGATCTGAAGAAATATAGGGTTTGGGGATGATCTGGACATTAGGGCTGCGTGGGAGGGTCTAGGGACTCTTATATAGGCTAGGGAAGTCGTGCCAAGTAAGGAAAATAAATTTGGAAGGAGTTTGAATAGGAAACGGATTGAAAAGGACCCGGATCAAGCACCTGGCGCACGCGCTACAGTAACCGATGACGTGGCCTCTTCTGGTGCGTTGGATTTTCATCAAACGGCAGCAGAATCAAATTAAATACCAAAAATAGCAAACAAGCTCAGAAAAATCTCAGAAAATACACAAAAAGTCCTTGAAGCACAAGGAATCTAAATAAAATATATTTGCATTTAATTAAAGTATTAATTAATCAAATTAAATTATTTTAACTTTAGAAAATTCCAAATTAATCTTTAATTAAGCGAGAAAATTATCGCGAATTTTTTAGGAGCTAAACTTCACAAAATATTTTTGAAAACCCAAATTTTGGGATGTTACAAACCTCCCCTTAACAGAATCTCGCCCCGAGATTCAAGGTCGACTATAGAAATAGGATCGTGGAAACTCAACTCTTGAGACTTCCTCGAACTTCCAAGCAATCGCACCTTTGGACAAGGTTAGTTCGAGCAAACGCTTGATAACATCCAAAATTTGCAGTCTGCTCTTCGTAATAAAATCCTTTTGCAATTGAACCGACTCCATAGGGTCGATTTTCTTACACTAGAAAGCACTTCTTCGCTAAGGCTCTTGGAACACATCACACATCCATCCGACGTTTCGCAACCCCATTGACAGTTTCCTTACTACATTCTGAACACTTGATTTTTTGCTTCTCGAGAAACTGAACAAGCTGCATCGGCGATGAAACTTACTTGAAATTGCGGTCTTGAGCGAGACTTGAACAAACATTCGGTTTGTCTTGCACTATCTTTGTCGCTTGACTCTCGCGTATTGGCTTGAACTCTATTTCAACTGGGTATTCCTTCACATTGGACTCAAGCTTCAACTATTACTGATGTAATGGTATTGGTTTGTTGGCATACACTGCGGTAACTAGAGTAATTCTTCAGGAAGATAATTATCTTGTGTAGTTATTAAACATACACAACAACTATTCCTTCGGATGTGATGGCGCATCCACCTTCTTGACTCAACCATAATGGAATAGACACAGTCCTCCGTGTCTCCAACAAACTAAAGTTAACCTAATCACAACTTTATCTCAGGAACACTCTAGCTCCTCTTAACTGATTACATCTCCTGCCATGGACCCAAACCGCCTTGCACATGGGTAACTAATTTAACTCCTGCATAAACATCTCAAGCATTGATTTCCAATATGATAAGCTTTATTAAAACTTGGTCTTAACAATGGACAAATTAACCATCAAGATTCATTCATCGCACTTGCGGCATGGCTTCATCTTGAACTGCTTCACAATTCACTTTCTAGCGCAAGTGTTTCGGTAGGTGGAGGACTAAGGTTTAAGTGGATAGGTATAACACCTTTTTTTTCCTAGGACAACTATTGGCAAAGTATCCCGGCTCATTGCATCTGAAGCAATGCTTGACCGACATCTGTTGGCTTCCTCTTGACATAGCCTTAATCTTGGTAGGGGTAGAGCTGAGATTGATGCGATCCGCAGTGATCACTTTCTTCTGAGAGCAGTTATTAGCGAGATGTCCTGGCTGGCGACAAGCAAAGCAATTTCTAGACAATAAGCTTCTTCCTTGCGAACTTTTCACTGGGGTGGTGTTATGGAAACTCTGACCATCAGGGCGAAGCACAGTACGGTAACTGAGTTGTTGAGGGGCACTTCTCATTCGCTATTGCGGTGGTCCTTCTTGACGAGCTTTCTGACACTTGCGGTTGTCCTCCAATTCCTTGCACTCCTCTTCTAGATCAAGGGTCTTGTTAACCAATTACTCTTGCTTCAACTGACTCCTGAAGCAAGTTGCTTCCATTATCTTACCCCTCACTTTTGGTGTTATAGTCTTTACTGATGTAATGTCGGGAATGATAATGGTTTCAGAGTTTGCTTGATCTTTCTGTGGGCATTCCTTAACAAAATAACCTAACTCACCACAGTTGTAACATAAATGTTTTGGTCATCGTTCTGGGTTGCTGGGGCATTCTCTAGCCTAGTGTCCTCGTTTATCACACAAGAAACAGTTCCATGGTGACCAAGTATCACTGATTTCCTAAGGTAAAAAGATAGGGTTGACATGTTTCTTCTTCGTTTCTTCACGTGGCATAGCAAGTACGGATGGCAATCCTTCTCTTTTCGCTAACTCTTGAGCAATGACTGCTTGAAAATTCTGTTGCTGATGCCAAGTCACAGCGGTCACTATTGGATCCAGGGGACAGTGAGCTGGACAATGATCTTGGCCTTCACAAAGATAGTAGGTGATGTTGGTTATAGGACATTCCCCAGGTTAGTGGCTTCCTTCACAGCTAGAACAATTAATTGCATGTTCATCAACAGTGTGCCCTATTTCGCCACAACGGATGCATGTACGGTCTTCTGATTGGTTTGGTTGACGACACTTCAAAGAACAACGTCCCGGTATGGTATCGGTTGTGGAGGTACCATTCTTCCTTGTCTTATTGTGGTTTCACTGTCTTCCGATGACGCGAAGAGCCGACGAAAGGCGGTGGTAAACTCTAACCAAGTGATGGTATGTTCATCCTTAGAGGTGGCGTAGAAACTCTTCCACCAGACTAATGCATTTCCTTCTAACTGGCACGTAGCGTAGGGAACTTTCTCTTTATCTTCACATTGCACCAAAGTCAGCTTCTCTTCTATGATGCGAAGCCAAATTTCTGCATCTCGAGAGTGGTGATCCATCAAACGTGGGTGGTTTGGTCTTCATGAACAAGGTAATCTTTGTTGTGATGAGATTGCGACTTCGTTGGGGAGGGATTGATGTTGGTACTAATAACATTCATCTATTGCATCATTATTCGCATAAGCGAGTCTAAGCGGTGAACAATGATCCAAGTTTTGAATTGTCACGGTTGAGTACATGAGGCGGTCGCTGGTCACTATCTGCTTTAGCACTGACACCAGTAGTAGCAACTGAACTAACGTGATCTGCCCCAGAGTCACTACTGCGGTCGATCCTTTCCAACTGTTGACCACTCCAGGGTTTAGGTAAGAGGGAATAGCATAGATGAGGTTCTTGAATCCTAGTGCAGGGGAACAGGTTTAACCCAAAAACTTATACAAACATTATTAATAACTTGGTATGGTTGCTTATCCAAGCCTAAAAGCTCTGCAACGCATACTGCACACTCAGCAAACAAGGAAAACCAAATTAACCTGAACACACAATAATCTACCATATAAGAGGGTAACACTTCTATCTTAGACAGACGCGACTCTCACACATGAGTCTCAACTGGCTACGAAAGCATTGGTTCTTCTAGCTTCTAGAACACTTCATCGATCCACTTTTCTTGAGTTCGACGATTCCTGTCTTCACGATCTTCAGGATTGGCAGCGACACCCAGCGCTTTCTCCTTAAGTGTGAAACAACAATAACTATTTGGAGTAACTCAGATAAGATCTTCATTTAAAACAACGGGGAAAGATAGAAATTTTCAGCAGGGAGGAAAGAATAGAAGAATAAGACAAGTCAAGAACTTATCATTCTTTCAAGTTAAAATTTTCATTTAGAAAATAATTTTGAAGTTCCTAAAGAACGGCCAATCTATCTAGGGTCAAGACCTACAGTCAGTATGCTCTGATACCACCTCTGTCGGGACCCGAATGTGCAAATCCGGACCCTCTGTGTATTCTGCACTAGTCCAGGATCACGCTAGTGCACACAGTCTCAACATAGATGAATATCACAATCATACGCAGCGGAATAATAAAAGTAACACAATTGTAAAATATAAACTATTGGACGACCTTAAGGTCAACCTTACACATGTGAGGCCTTGACGGCTTCAACTCCAAATAAGTAGCAGCGGAACGAAGAACGTCGGTGAACCCCTCCAATATACCACAGGCATCTGACAGGGTTCGACTCCTAGATAGTCGCCTTCTTGCAGAACTTCTCCTTCTTCGAAGACAAAGACTTCTTCTCAATCGGTGATGTTTTGTTAAAGCAAGGGTGAGTACACAACCGTACTCAACAAGTCATGCATGTAATGCAGTTCTATTACTACATGCATGGCTTATTCCAAAGGAATGGTGAATGGTTCATTGCAATAAAGCGGCTTTCACAAATAATCGTAGTAGATAGAAAAGCAGTAAAACAAGTAATACCAATAATAACTTTCGCAAACATTCTCAAGTGAAGCATTTCCCATCCTTAACCAAGTTCCACATCACATTATCCGCATTCCCAACCTCATTTTTATCAAAATCTAACCCTTGATTTGTAATCCCGAGCAATGCTCAATACCGTGAGCACGGCTATTGAATAGTTTTACACTCTGCAGAGGTTATACACTTTACCCACAAGATATAATCAACTCACCACGTCGGTAGTGAATCGCCATACAAGAGTATGCGAATGAGCGATCATAACAAAGCCTTTCCAAAGTTTCATCTAAACTCGAAGACGCTCGCTAAGGTTTCAACTTTGGAGGGACTGGTTACCACACCTGGGCCCCCTCTTGCGCCATGTGAGTTCTCATTCCGCTTCTCTGGGCCTCACACCACCACAGCATTACCAAAGAATAGATTTCACGGTTTACTCAGCTAGGTCCGTCCCATTAGGAACTTGTGGTTGTATGAAAGACTCAGTCAAAGGCTCGCAAGGTTAAGTCCTTAGTTGACCGAGGCAAGACTAATCAAAAGTTCATCACATCAACATGTCATAATACCCAATGCGACCGCCCAATTGCCACTCTTGGCCCACCGGAAACAATCTTGCCACTTGCCTCAGTCTAAATCACTTTCCCACCCCAGTCCTTTACCTTGCACCACGTGCTATCATCAACTCAATAACACATGTCACATTCTCAGAAACACGTTCTATATCTCAGTAAGTCAATATTAACTTTAATTTTTCCAAAATCATGACAAATCTACGTGGCAGGGCTAAGCACACTATATACGGTCTAATTATCCCATGTTGGCAAATTATTAATGTCCAACTATTAACCCACAATCTAGGGTGACAAATGAATCATGGCATACAAATAATAGAGACAAGGTGGCAATAACAAGTAGGTTGATTATCTAATCCCAGATTAATTGAAATCAGTTTATTTCAAACTAGCATGCAATAATTTCAAATGAAATAATTTTAAAACATGGGATCAATATGGTCAAAGCACAACTTGCCTGGCCCTTGCAATTTTATTATTCTTTACTCTTTTATCTTCGATCCTTGATACTCGATCTTCAATCTCCGCTTGCTTGATTCTTAGCTCCTTAGAGCGACTTAAAACGCAGCGTCTAACGATAAACAAACACAAATACAACAAAACTCAAAAGGCAAATCAAGTAAACTCCAAATTAAGAACGAATAGCATTGGGCACAACGGCTTAGATGAAATTAGGAACTTGAATGGATTAGGTCGATGATTAGACAAAAGAGAACGGCTTTGGAAAATACATCAAGAGAAAGATTAATAACATTGAAAGAAGGAATAATATCCGAAGAATATTTCCTCCGGGTTATTATCTTGATTGGATAGCCGATGTCATATGGACTCTCGATCTATAGACCGGGTCCACGGTTACGTTAGTTCGCCATGAACTAAGCAGATGCTTGAGGTTGACTTTTGTTGATCGAACGGCACGATCTACCAAAAGAAGATAGTGATAGACTAGGTCCGCACAAGAATATGACATATAGCTAATGGTCTATCGACCAAGACCACGAATGAATTCTAGGTTAATGGCAGATTAGATTTTCAAGGATAAGACAAGGACGGATGGGATCGACATCCACTATGGTTCGATCCGGAGGTTAGTATTACATCGAGGATGGGACTCGACGACGATGAGGCGGTTATGACAGGAATACGAGGCTGAACTCAACGTGATGGCTAGATCACAATAAGGCGATAGAAAAGGTAAGGACATCACGTTAGGGCTTTCACTTGCATGCCCCCATGCGATGACAGCGATACGATGAGAGCAAAGCGTTAACGGTGGAGCGTTAACGGTGGAACGTTAACGATGAATATGAAGCGTTAACAAAACACTTTTGAGATTACGGGATGGCGACCATCGGTACAATGATAGGGCAGCGAGGTCATGACATGGCTCATGTTTGATTTGCGATCGGGGGTACACATGTCGTGACGCAACGACAAATTGGACCAAAGGTTAAGTTAGGGTTAGAGCGAAACGATTCAAGGTTGGATACACTTGGCATAGGGTAGAACGCTAGGGTTGGCTCTGCGATTAAAGTTTAGCAAGGATGGCGAACCAAACGCGAACCGATGCAAAGGACTAAACCGAAGACGACGGGTAGATACTAGATTATGGCTTTGACGGCAACCGGAGATCAACTGAACTCCAAGGATGGCCAGAACAGTAGGGTATGGACCTACGGACAGGTGACATGGTCACGACAATCAAAGATGGTTGGCGGCAAAAAGGCGATCTTGCGGCGGCGAAAGGCGGCGGCCGGCGAATAAAAAAATTTCGATAGATGCAACAGCAAAGGAAAGTGAGCACCACGTAGAACGCGGCGACACGAACTCAATGGTATAAGCGGATTTGGCGGCGACCCACGGATTGATCACAAACTGCCGATGAAGCGGCTCTCGGAGCTAATAGATCAAACGGTCATAACTATTAAAGTACTGCATGAAACCTAACCAAATTTTACAGAGAGCTATCTGGGATCATTTGGCACAATATGACGTGAACGGATCTGAGTTTTACCTTCTGGATCAACGGGAGCGCGCGGCGAAGTTTCAGCCGTCCGCAACGCAGTCTGATCGGGAAAGATTGATTTTTCTGCGCAAATCCCACCAGCAAAACCATGAGTTAGGGTGAGCACCGTGTAGGGGACATCAAGAGGAGTCTACCATAAAATTTCACGGTCAAACTCGCAAAAACGAGGGAGAACGGGCTCCGGCAAGATTTGATCTTTGGGCGGCCGTAACTTTTGATTCCGTGGATGAAATTGCACCAAATTTGGATGGAAAACAGAGGGTACCATAGAGCACGCCGTGGAGAAGACGGATCTTGAAAATAGTCGACGAGTTGACGGGAACGCGAAGCAAAGTTCGGCCGACGCAGGATGGCATGCATAGATTGATCTGAAGAAATATAGGGTTTGGGGATGATCTGGACATTAGGGCTGCGTGGGAGGGTCTAGGGACTCTTATATAGGCTAGGAAGTCGTGCCAAGTAAGGAAAATAAATTTGGAAGGAGTTTGAATAGGAAACGGATTGAAAAGGACCCGGATCAAGCACCTGGCGCACGCGCTACAGTAACCGATGACGTGGCCTCTTCTGGTGCGTTGGATTTTCATCAAACGGCAGCAGAATCAAATTAAATACCAAAAATAGCAAACAAGCTCAGAAAAATCTCAGAAAATACACAAAAAGTCCTTGAAGCACAAGGAATCTAAATAAAATATATTTGCATTTAATTAAAGTATTAATTAATCAAATTAAATTATTTTAACTTTAGAAAATTCCAAATTAATCTTTAATTAAGCGAGAAAATTATCGCGAATTTTTGAGGAGCTAAACTTCACAAAATATTTTTGAAAACCCAAATTTTGGGATGTTACAATAATATGTAGAGTGTAAAATCTATTCAAATAGCCGTGCTAGTGGTATTGAGCATTGCTCGGTGATTACAGTCAAGGATTAGATTTTATTAAAATGAATTGGGAATAAAGGCTGTATGCCTATGGATGTTTGGAATTTGATTTAAGGATTGAGTTGATTTAATTAGGAAATAACTGAGAAATTTATTTATTTATTATTATTATTATTATTATTTGTTTTACTATCTTTTTAATCTATCTATGCTATTCTTTCATAAATGTAGCTTTATTGTAAATTAACCATATTAGCCGTTCCTTTGGAATAAGCCATGCATATAGTATGATAGACTTGCATTCTGTGTATAATTTGTTGAGTGCTCTATGTACTCACCCTTGCCTACAACCAAATCATCAATTGAGGAGAAGTCTACACCTTCGAAAGGGATTGAGTTCAACCAGGAGATGATTATTTAGGAGTTGAACCTTGTCAAATACCTGTGGCATGTTGATGGGATCCACCGACATTCTTCGTTTCGCTGCTATTTATTTACTTTGCATCAGAGCCATCGAGACCTAATAAGTGTAAGATTGACTATAAGGTCATTCAACTATGTCTTTCTTAATATATGAAGTTTTTTATTATATTTTCGCTGTATATGATTGTGATATTTGCTGATATTGAGCCTATGTGCACTAGCGTAATTCTGGACTAGTGCAGTATGTACAGAGGGTCTGGATTTGCATATTCGAGTCCTGACAGTTGTGTGTATGATACTAAGGTGGGATTGCAGGAGGTGGACTTGAGCAGCTACTTTATGTCCTCCCGTGTGCCCCTCAGCTCGGTCGCCACATTCCACGCCTCCATCGAGCTAGCCAGACGCCGGCCGAGCTCCTTCACTGAGAAAGCTAAAGAAGGGTACACCATCAAATGGAGAACGGACGCAATGACATGGATAATGAATGAGGGGGAGGGGTCGTCGGTACCTAGAAGACAAGGAGGAGGCCACGGAGAGGGTGGAGGGGGGAGCGGTCAGAGAGTCTGTGGTGGTGAGGGAGAGGAGGGATTTATGGGGTGGTTCTTTGGTTCGCGTGATTGGGGGAGTAATGGACCGATGCAGCAATGCGCTGTCAATTTTTTTCCAAATCTAGCTCCTCACACACATGTGCATAGACAAATCTTGCCATGTACCGTGGCCCAGTAGCATGAAAGCCAGACGAGCTCATCTGACCATAGGAGCATCGCGAATAAGGTCCTATTTGCTATGGCTCCGCTTCATGTTTTTTCAACTGCAGCTCCAATTTCACTTGGATCCACTTCCTTAAAAAGCTGAAGTTGTTAGCGAAAGTATTTGGCTAGGAGACTAACTCCAAATCCTAAATAGGAGGAATGTATAGAAAAAGTCAATATTACCCTTAGTTTTGAAACTTTTATGTTGTCTTGTATATATTAGTAGCTTGTTTTAATTTGCAATATTTTTTTCGGACACTTGTATTTTTTACGTATTACAGTTGTACATTTTTAACATGTTACCTAGCTTTCACTTAAAAATATGTACAAGACAGAGCTTTTAATCAATTTTGACCAAAAATACGAGAACAACCAAGTCATACATCAAAAAATTGTTACAAATACATTGCTTCATAAATTTAATTCATTACAATTCAAAATCAAAACACTTCACGTTTAAAGCATTCATCTAGTTCAAACATTCAATACAACAAATCCTCAAATATCTGGTTAGTTACATAACACTGATACATCAGCAAGCAAAAGAAAAAAGAAAAAATAAAGAAAAGAAAAAAAACACTAATACATCAATATTCAGTTTATCTGTAGTCTATTGTAGAAGGAGAAACCGAACCGACTGCTACTGCTTCCTTGCTTGCTAGAGGAGAGGAAAACACAAGCAAAATCAAACATAAGACCAGAGGAACTAGAATGGGAAACATATATAAACAAGACCTCTAACCTCATGTACTGAAATAGAAGCAAAACTACTTAGGTCTATTACTGAACAAGAGAAACAGTAGTGGAAAGATGATAATTTTAGAACAACAAGTAACATATTTCTTTCTTCTCCTGCAGTACCATTATAATCAAGTTCAAGCAATACTCAATGTGGGAATATGACATACATTTATGAATATTTTTAATCTCTGAACATTAACACATCTTTGAAAAAAATATACTTTTGTAAACATACAACAATCTCCTAACATTAAAATCCCTGAAAAATGTATACAAGTGATTAGAATACATAATAAATCATGAATTGCAAAGTAGTATCATCAAACTATCTCAAATCTAACAAAAAGAAAACATCAAACAGCATCAACTAGGGCATGCCATGAATGAGAGCCATTTTTCCTCAACACAATTGGGGATGCTAAAATTTGATGACAAAATTTTCCAACTAGTTGGAGGAGAGACGTGGTAGAGGACAGGGATGGAGGAATACACATAAATCAATACAATTTGGAAGTAGGGGCTTAGGCGCTAGCAGGTGTGCGATCTTCGGTGGGAAATTGGAGGCGGGAAGTGCAGTGAGGGGAAGGGAGAAGAGAGCACAGACCCCTCCTTGACAATCTTGGGGTCGGTGGATGACGACGATGATAGGGAGCGCGTGAGCTTGGAGACAAAGTACCGGAGCACGCCGATGAGCACCATCACCACAAAGAGAAGAATGAGGGCCTAGTCCTAGATCGCCTTGTCCAGCACTAGTTCCTCCACCATTAGAGCCAGGAGTAGGGGGTGGACTAGAGGGCCTAGGTGAGGCAGCGACTGACGACTCGATGGTGGCGTCGTGAGAAGTGGAGAGAGCTTGCCGGTGGGAGGAGTTGTGCACTGCCGGGCCAAGTACCCGAGGTTGCGGCTGTTGGGTTGAGGATGCGGGCTTCAACTGTTCTCATTGCTTTGTTGTCGCCCATAGTTTTTTTCTTCTCTCTTAATTCAAAGAAGCATAGATCTCCTACGGGTTCTCGAAAAAATTCAGTGATAACCTAGCCCCAATCATTTGTGTCAAGAGGGCCATCGCCCTACGAACTTCACCATTGCAACAAAATCCATTGATAACCCCATTAAAAGTTTGGATATCTGGGTTGACCGTTTCATTTCCATCAACTGTAAAACCTTAGGAGCAATCTTCACATACATCACCATCCTTGCAAATGACCATGGATCAACACATTGTAAGTTCTAACTCCAGGCGCAAAGCGCTTCGTGCAACTCCTTGGGTGGCTATGATGCACGGATACGGATACACAGACATGACACGACACTGACACAGAATTCACTATTTTTCCAAAAATACTGACATGGTGATACGCTATATATATTTAAATAATAATAACATATGTATTATTTTTTATTTTTCTACATGTTATGCGGATCAAGCGAAAAGGGAATTGGAGTTAGAGTGAGAGGTTGGTACTATGTTCTCTAAAAATGAGAGGTTGGTACCTAAGCCTAATGCATGTCAGACCACTTTCGATAGTGGCATGACTTGATAAATTGGCCTATCATTTGAAACTTCTTGAGTCCATGCATGGTGCACAATGTGTTCCTTGTTTCTATGTAGAGGTAGTTCTTACTAGATTTAGAACACGATATATCATCAGAGCCATTGGTCATTGAGCTAAGGTACCTTGCCCTTGAGACCCGTCCAGTACAGATACTGGGGGAGTCAGAGCGAGTATTAAATTATAAAACATTAAAATATGTTAAATTGTTTTGGTCATATGAATCTGAGCAAGAAGTGACCTGGGAATTGTAGTCTCACATATGTGAAAAGTATCTAGAACTGTTTATGTTAGGTATGTAAGTGGTTTATTTTCTTGTTTAGTTTTTGTTGTCGTGTAGTTGGGCAAGTGTAGAATTCGAGATCAAATTCTGTTAAGTGAATAGAATGTGATATAAAAAAGGAAGATGGGCTACGGCAAAGGGTAATAGGTGGTTTCTACAAGAAGGAAGGAAGAATAAGGTAGAGGAAGTGAAAGACCATGAGGAGGTCTACCCATGTTGGTCATGAGTATTTGACAAAATTTGAGCTTGTTATGCTCTGGTTTGAATTTGATTTAAATTAAAATTTTAATTTGAAATAATTTGAGTTGAAATTGCCAAGTTCTGGCTTGGTCGATTACTACCAAGTTCTGGCTTGGTCGAGTAATATCTCGTCGGCTTTTGGTTGAATGATTCGAGTAAGATTGTGAATCTCTAAGTATCGAGGAGGGATGTTGCTGGGTTGAGCAGATGCTTGGTCGATTACTGCCAAGTTCTAGCTTGGTCGAGTAATGCCCCGCCGGCTTTTGGTCGAATGATTCGAGTAGATTGGGAATCGCTAAATATCAAGTAGGGATATTGCTGGGTTGAGCACCCTGCCATCAGCCCGTCTCATCAACTCAACTCTGAGTAGAGTTACTCGATGTTCTTGGGATATGTATTTTGAATTTGTGTGAGAATTATTGCGTATTAGTTTGGGCAATGCTATGTGATGTGTTTTCCTTGTTTTGATGGTTGTAGGACAACGGTGCTAGGTCATGGTGAGGCGAAGGATGATCGGGACTAGACAAGGTGAGTCGAAGGTCCAAACGGTCAAGAATCACTGAAGATGATCAGAGACAGAGTCAGTGCAAACCTAGAAGACAAGGAATGGATGAGATGCTAGCAAGGAGCTGCTCGGATTAAAGATGGCTGTTGGATCACGATCTAGATGATAGAGTAGCGAATCTAGTTAGTATGCTTGGAAAGCGTGCAAAAACTCGATATGTGTGTGGGTTTTGGGTTAGCCCATCTGTGAGTGAATGAGCCAATCCTAACCCTTGATAGATGTCCTTAGGATATAAGGAAATCATCCAAGGGTGGAGGGTGACTCGAGAGTAGTATAAATAGAGGGGTAGGGGTAGCCTTCCCCCTTTTGAAGGTTTTGAGATTTTTGGTATTCTTTTGAGCTTTGCCCACCTTATAGCGAGGCTTTGTAAACCTCCCTTCCAAGAAATCCAAAACACATTTACCTTATGCTTGAATTTACTTTTCGTCGTTCCATTACGCATTAAATTCAGCAATTTACTTTCAAGTATTTAAATTCTGTACTTACATTCTTGCAATTTACTTATATGCAATTTAGATTTGCCTCCCCTCCTTCTACATGCTATTGCTTCTTATTTTGAAGAATCATTGCGTTTTTTTTGTTGCAAATCATTGCGTTTTTTTGTTGCAAGAGACCGATCTTGTGTTCTTGACTAATTTATTCTTGTAGATCGTGTTTGTGGAGATTTTAACTTAAGTTCTTACTTATTGTGACAAGTGGAAGGTTATCCATTATCATCTTGATCATCAAAACCCCATGAGCAAGTCTAAGATCAAGTTCTTGTGTTTTGCTTCAACTTGGTGTGTTTTCTCTTTCCAATCAAAAAGGTCAAAACTTTGACATCAATCCTTACAATTGAAGGTTGGAATAAGTTCTTGACATCCTTAAGATCACATCTACCAAGTTTCATGAGTTTGTTTCTAGCCAATCAAAAGTTGCATCAATTTGGCTTTTGAGTTCGTGCTGTTTTTCTCTCTGTTATTGCTGCTGTTCTTGAGCTCGATGCTACCGACCTGAGCAGTCAAGACTGTTTTAGTTGGTTTTCTTGCTCTATTTTGATTTTATTTAGTGTATGTTTGTTCGAATCACTTTGTCTAAGGAAAAAATTTATTTTGAGATCATTCATCCCCCTCTGATTGCCATCTCGATCCTTTAATTGGTATCAGAGCTGGTTTTGCTCTTTTATAGATCATAATTGGTCTCAAGAGCTATAGCGATAGACAAATATTCCACCAAGCCTCCTATTTTTTCTGGAGTTGATTTTCCTTTTTGGAAGTCACGAATGGAATCGTACATCACTGCCTAGGGCTTCCTGATTTGGCAGAAGGTGAAGCTCTCGTATGAAATTCCTGCCGATGAGAAAGTCACGGCCGGCAATATGGCTGACATTGAGGCGAATGCTAAGGTAAGGAATATCCTCATACATGGCCTTAGCGGCAGTAAGTACGGCAGGATCTCTCATCTTCTATCTGCTCACCAGATTTGGGGACCCTCGATGCTTACCATGAGGGCACTACCTAAATCAAGACAGTGAGACAGGATTAGTACAAGCGTGATTACAACAAATTTGAACAACACGCTGGTGAGAGTCTTGATGAGTGCTTTGGTTGTTTTATGAAGATTTTGAACGACCTTTGAGCAGTCGGTTGCCTATACCCTGACTCAGATAATACTCGGTATTTCTTGACCGCACTCGATCTTCGAGTTTGGGAGGTGAAAGTGACCACCATCAAGGACACTACCGACTTATCGACTCTGACTCTTGGCGGGCTTTATTCCCGCCTCAAGACTCATGAGAACGATGTCATCTCTCGGAAGACGAAATCTCAGTTGATGGCCTTGATCACAGATCCCACTGGATCAACCTCTGATTCTTCTGCTGGTTTTTTCCTCTCTGCCCTTTGCGAGCTAAGCGATGACCAACTAAAATTTTTTTAGAAAATAAGCTTACTCTTTTAGCTCAAAAATTCTCTTAGGTATATAAAAGGGTGAGAGAGAGAGGAAGAGAGGTGGCACAATCACTTGCTTCGAGTGTGATGGTCCCAACCACATTCGAGCTAACTGCCCCAAGCTGGAGAAAAGCAAAAACAACTTAGGCGGTTCAATAAAGAACGACTACATCGACAAGAACCGCAACAAGAAGCATCCAGTCCGTGACCCGGCACATAAGAAGTACCACAACTTCTTGAAGAACAAAAAACATTTTCACCGCGTCCTCGTCGCACTCGACATCAACCTCTCCGACACGGAGATTTAGAGCGATGAGGGCGAGAATGATCCGCAAGAGAAGAACAAGTGCGGCGATAACTTCACTGGGATGTGCTTCATGGCAGACGCCAACGGCATCAATGACTCTGAGCTCTACAGCGATTCGGAAGAGGTACCCTCCTATGACTAGCTCAATGAAGCTTTCTACAAATTAGAGAAATTTCATGCTAGAGTTAGAGCTAGGTGTATGGAGCTAGAGAAGGAAGTCGATACCTTAACTCGAAGGTTAGCTTCACTTAGATCTTCTTCCTCTCAAGCCTCTGATGACTATTCTCTATGTGATAGTGTGGTTTTTGAGCTTGAGAGTCTTAGGTCGAAGAATGCTAGCACTTATTCTATTGATGCTTTTTCTGTAGATGCTAATTTTTTTCATGCTCACACTTGAGCATCATGTGAAAATTGCCCTAAATTGCTTGCCAAAATTGATGTCATGAGCACTCACCTTAGAAAGCTATCTACTAAAAACAATAAACTTGAATTGTATACTTTTAAGGACTTAGTCAGCTCATGTGAGGGCTGTAAACAACTAAAACTTGATAATGAGTCTTTAAATATCAAGTGTACTGAACTTGTTAAGAACTTACTAGTTAAGTCACAAGAAAGTTGCTTGCGATGTGCTGAGACTGAGGGGGACTTAGATAAAATCCAAGTCAAACTTAGAAAGAAGCTAGAGGTCCAGACCCTTAGGATTAGAAATACCCCATGCATTTCTTGTGAGGCCATAAAGGTTAAGGTAGCCGTGATGAGGGAACAAATGCATGTGCTAGTAGTTCTTCTCTTCCTGTTTTGTCAGGACCGGATATGCAAATCCGAAACCCTATGTGTATTCAGCACTAGTCCAGGATCACGCTAGTGCACACAGTGGCAACACAGATGAAATATCATTCCATACAACGATTTTAGCTAAGAAGAAGCAAATTATTTATTGAATAAAGCAAACAACCTTATGGCCAAGGTTCATACATCAATGCCTCAAGGCTGAAGAAACAAATGAAATACTACAGCGGAAAATAAATAACTGGGCCATTCGACATGCCACAGGCAATCGTTTGGGGAAACGCCTTCCTAGTCCTCGTAGTCTTCATAGTACTCCTCTTCTTGATATTCATTATTCCCTGGTCCTTCCTCAGCAACTGATCAACAAGGGCATAAAGCCATAAGTACAAAAAGTACTCAGCAAACCATAGGGAATTGATGCAATATATTCATACACGACTTGACAAGAATAGTCATATGGTTCATTTGCAGAAAGCAATAACTTGAATTGAAATACAGTAAATAGATTGAAGGCATATTGATTAAAACGATAATAAATAACTGGTAAATCAATGGTAGACCACATGAACAGAATGGCGAGGCATCACCCTTCATCATTCAAAACAAATATCAACCACTAATTTCAACAGTATAGCTTTAGACAACAAACAACAGTGAACTCCCCTCCCCATTCACAACCCAACAATTTCACATTTCATGAAACACTCTATACCCCGTGTGAAATCCCCAGGCTTGTCCATGACCACGAACAAGGCTATTCGAATAGTTTTACACTCTGCAGAGGTTGTACATCTTTACCCACAAGACATGATCATCCCTTAGTGCTAAGCACTACGAACACACATCTTTTGGTGTGTTGGCAGAGAGATCACTACAAAGCCTTTACAATGCATGTCTAAACACGGTACTGCCCTCTAAGGTTTCGCCCCTCGGGGCCCCCTCTTGAGCCATGTGAGTCTACCCGTCCATCCCAGAACCCACACTAACACTTGGCAGTACTCAAGACTAAACATTGCAAATTAATCAGCTAGGTCTGTCCCATACCAGACTTGTGGTTGCACGGTTAGGCTTAGTTCAATAGTGCACAAGATTAAGTCCTTAAGTTGTCTCAGGCAAGACAGCCACATCCCGATGTGCTAGAAACCACCCCCTTTACTGCACGATCACTTGCCCGAGGGAAAACATTTTTTTTCAACCAAGACCAATGGCATCCCATGCCATGGTACAACAAGTTTTACAATAGTGGTCAACAGCCACAATTCAATATCTCATTAAGTCAAGATTAACATTAATTCACAGGTGATATAAACCCCAAAGTACACTAAGCATAGCTACGATAACCCCCTATTGGTATTATGATTATGTCCAACGAGCAATGTCCCAACCTAGGGTTAACAATGGATACATAGCATTCTAAAAACCAAGGTGGCATAATGGCAATCAGGTGAATAGCTACTCCCACAAACTAGCATTGATACACAATTAGCATGTAATTGTACAAAACAAAATATTTTCACAAGCATAGGTTCAACATGATTCAAGGTTACGACTTGCCTTGCTGATCAAGCGCTGAATCTTGGTCTTCAAAGTCTCCGTTCGCTCCTTCGGGGTTCACGTCTACCGAAAATAAAGTAACGAAACTAAATAAATACAAAACAGAGACTCAAACGAGCTCAAAACTGAAAATAAATGGCTCTGGAAGGTAGAGCTCGATTTTAAAATTTTTTTAGAAATTTGAATCGCTTCAATCGGAGTTCGTATGAGTGAGAATGAGCCTCCAGAAGATTTAATTCAGAGAAAAAGAGAAAATTCGAATTTCCCGATTTACTTTCTACAGGAAAATCAATTTATTGCGCAACGCTGACATCAGCAATCAATTTCCTGAATAAAAAAAATCTGAAAATTCCTTATCTCACTGACAAGCGGGATCCACGGTCCATAGACCGAGTCCACAGGCACTACTCCGATCCACGGTGGATTGGGTCTGCAGCACAACATCTAGGGCTGATGTGGCGGGGCATGGCTGACATGGCATTAACATGGCGCTGACATGGTGGTCAACGAGGCAGCCACGCGAGCGGGACACCCATCGCACATCCGGCGACTCGGCTCAGATCGGACGGTGATGAGGTGAGGACGCGGGCGGGGAGACGTGGCGCAATATGGCGCGCAGGATGAAGATCGGACGAGCATGGTTGAGCGGGTGAGGTCGACGGCGAGCGGCAGTGCTATTTCGTCGGAGCTAAAGGAGACGACACGACGAACGACGAATCGGTACCGGATTGGGCGTGGCTCAGGGCGGATCTGGAAGAGCACGACACGGGGAGTCCATACGTGCCCAGGGCAGTAGCAGAAACCCACTGGAGACGGCGAACAAGGCGGCAGAAGGTGCTCGGGCAGAGAGAAACTTCGGCGAGCTCGTTCTTGGCGATGGCGGTGACTCGGGTGACGGGAGAAGTGGTGGCGGGTTCGGAGTGTGACAGAGAACGCAACACGAGGTTCCTCGGGGCCTTAACTAGCCCTAGGAGGCGTGTCGGGCATGGACACCGAAGACAGCGCGGCTAGGGTTTTGTGGGCTACGGCGGCGCAGCGCGGCGACGTGGCTTCATCCGAGCCGAACAAGTGAAGGCGATCGGATGGCTGGGCAAGCGTGCGGAGCTGGGCCGGGCAAGGTGGAGGCAGGCCGGGACGATGCAAATCCGAAACCCTATGTGTATTCAGCACTAGTCCAGGATCACGCTAGTGCACACAGGCTGAACAGGGTTTAAGTACCACAATCATACACAGCGGAATAATAACAAAGCACTTAACAACAATAGTAAAAATAAATTATTGCACGACAGTATGGTCTCCTTACAAAGTTTCGCCACGCAGGGCTATAAATAACAAAAGTAACATAAGTTCAATAGCGGAAGCAAAAGTAAGTCAATGAACCCCTCGCACTGCCACAGGCAACTGACGAGGCTCAACCCTAATTCTCCGGACCTTCTTTGAATTCTTCCTCCCAAGCTGGCGTAGCTTCTTCTTCTGAGGTTTTGTTGAAGCAAGGGTTAGTATACAACATACTCAGCAAGTCATGCACAAATGCAGTTCTATTACTACATGCATGGCTTATTCCAAAGAAAAGGCTTAAATGGTTATTTTGCATGAAGCAGCATTTCTTTTAACAGATAATCTTAATTAGATTAAAAGCAGTAAAACCATTACTATAATAATTAATTTCTCAATTCTTTTCCAAATGTTTGGCACACAGCCCTAAGTTCAATTCACCTGCCTTTGGCACACAGCCATCCATTCCACATTTTCTTTCGAAAATCTACCCCTTGACTGTAATTCCCGAGCGATGTCCATTACCGCGGACACGGTTATTCGAATAGATTGTACACTCTGCAGAGGTTGTACACTTTACCCACAAGATACAGTCGCTCACCACACAGGTGATTTATTGTAACAAAGTCTTTCAGAAACTAACATCTAAACCTATGAACCTCCCCAGTATGGCCTTCCTAACGCTTCCCTCACTCAGAGCCGAAGCTTAGAACAAGCGAATACTGTTGGATGGGTACCAAGCCGTAGCACAGGTACGCTGACCCACACAGTTACACTCTTGTGTAACTGCCGCCCCGAGGTGTCAAAGGAAAGATATTAGAACCCTACTAAACTAGGTCTGTCCCATTCCAGACATGTGGTTGTACGAGTAACTTAGTTCAAAGGCTCGCAAGGTAAAGTCCTTAACTGTCCAGGGCAAGACTTCCTTCCAAAAGTTTGGCACACAGCCATCTCATTTTACTTAATTCATTCCGTTGCCACACAGGCCCACCTGGCACGAAGCCATCTTGCCACTTGCCCTAGTCTAAATCATTTCCCACCCCAAGTTGTTTTACGGTGCAACACATGCTAGTAAATCAACCATCACGTGGAACCACACAGGTCTCCACACTTTAACATCAATACCAACACATTCCACCATTTACCAAAATACATTCACTATTACTTTAGTCAATATTGCTTTTGTATTATAAAAGATTATTCGCTACATAAGCAAGGCTAAGCAATTATTCACGGTCTAGCCTCCCGTGTTGGCATATCATTGCATCCAACTAAAGTTATCAACTTAGGGCATCAAGTGAATCATGGCATAGAAATATTAGAGACAAGGTGGCAATAACAAATAGGTTAATTAACTAATTTACCCAAATTAATTAAATCTATTTTTAGTTAAATTAGCATGCATAGTTTGAATCAAAATATATTTTCAAAACTTAGGAGCAAAATGATCAAAGCATGACTTGCCTTCAAACAGCGGCTGATCCTGATCTGGAACTTGGTCTTGCGCTGGAAATTCCCCCTCGAAGTTTTCCGGCAAAACAACGTCTACTCGAATAAACATACATTCAATTAATACACTAAACAGATAGCAAGATTAACTCTAAAAATAAAATAAAATTCACCAATAAATAGTTCACATTTTTACAAATTTTTAGGAACTGGAATCACCCAATTCGGAGTTAAGACACAAAAGTTATAGCGATTACAAGTTTGTAAATTCAAATAAAAGAAAAACCGAATTAATCTATTTATTTTTCTTCTGGAAAATCCCGATATATTCTTCGGCCGACATGTGGCAGCACCAGAGTGGGCCACGTCGCCTCGGGTCTATGGACCGGGTTCATGGCTCGGCTCGGGTTCACCATGGACTCGGTCCACCGAATAGTGCTACTGACTTGTGGGCCCCAATAGTGACGTCAGTCCAAACATGGCACAGCGACGATGACCGCTCTCCGGCTAACACTTGGCACGCAGGCATTGGTCTTCGCGACGCGGAATCCCGCCCGTTGGATTTAAATCCAATGGCCGGTCAATGGCGACGTGTAACATCCCAAAAATTTGAGTTTTGGTATGTTTTAAAATAAAAATGAACCATTCGTATTTTTCTCGAATTAATCAAAGCTTAAATTGAATTTTCTAATAATTAGAAGATTTAATTTGATTAATCTATGCATCAAACTAAAGGTTTCCAGTTTTTGTTGGGTTCCTTGTGCTTCAAGGAATTTTTCTGTATTTTTGGAGATTTTTCTGAATTTATTCGGTATTTATTTGAATTCATTTGGATTTATCTGAATTTTTGGAATTAAATCAATTCGGAAATTGTTTTTTTTATTTTTCAAAACCCTCTCGGGCTGAATCTCTCCGGCCCATTTCTATTTCATCCGCTCGGCCCAATTCCCTTACTCAGCCCGACTCAACCAAACCCTAAACCGCCACCCGTATCCACCGTTGATCATCGATCTAACGGTCTGCAATCGCGCCGTCACTCAACAGAGAACCCTAACCCTAGTCTTCTTTGATTTCCGCCGTTAATCCTCCATCCAACAGCTCGCGTGCATCCACGTCACCTGAATAAGCCGCCGCCGCCTGCACAACACAGCCGCCGCCGCCTGCACAACACAGCCGCCCGACCAACCTTGGCATGCGTGCCGTTTCCCGTTGCCCTAGGCCATAAAAGCCCCCTCCGGTTCGCGTGCCGCACTCTCCTCTCCGCGCCGCCTCTTTCCCCTTCTCTCTCATCGCCGGAGACGCTGTGTCGTGGCCGCTTGACCTCGCCGAAGTTGCCGGCCGTGCCCGTGTTCTTCCGCCGTCATTTTCTTCCTCCACGGTGAGTCTCCGGCGGAGTTGTTGGTACCACTGAGTTCATCTCTTCACGCCCTTCCCGATTCACTAATTCTTTCACTCGATCCGTCACCTTTTCGCCACTTTGCGGTTCATCTTCTCCAGCTCCGGTGGAGTAGCACGTCGGTCCAGCCGTCGCGTTTTCTTCATCAACCGTCGCCGTCGGATCGTCAATCGACGGCCAGATCTGCGCCACCGGTTCATCACGGTAAACTCTGAGCCAAAACTGCCGAGACTTTTCCACGTGAATCCATATCACCGACGCATCACCGCCACGCCGCCGCCACGACGTGCCAGGTCGGCGCTAAGTCACCACCACACGCACATGTGTCAGCCACGTCACATCTCACCTCTGCGTGTTGCCCCGTCACCGCCACGTGCAGGCCACGTGTCCGCCACATCTGTGCCAGATCACCGCTACATTATACGTGTCTGTTCCCGTCATCGCCACGTGTTCACCATGTCAGACCTAACCTGCCATGTGTCCGCCACGTCATCAAGCCTTGCCACGAACCCTAGAGCTATTTCGTGAACCCGGTTCACGGTGGACCGTGTCGCCGACACGAGGGCCCCACCTGTCAGGAGCATAATTTTTCCGTTTCCGATTAATTTCCGAAAGTTTGAAATTCCAGCCAATCCCGTGCTGACACGTGTCACTCCATGGGATTTTCTCTGAATTAAATTTTTCGAAGGCCCGTTCTCCTTCGTCCGAACTCCGATTGGAGCGATTCAAATTTCTAAATTTTTGTAAAATCAAGCTCTACATTCCAGAGCCATTTATTTTCAATTTTGAGGTTGTTTTCCTCTCTGTTTTGTATTTATTTGGTTTCGTTGCTTTATTTTTCGGTAGACGCGAATTCCGAAGGAGCGAACGGAGACTTCGAAGACCAAGACTCAGCATTCGAACAGCAAGGCAAGTCGTAGACCTTTCATCATATTGAACCCATGTTTACAAAAGTACTTTGTTTTATACAATTGCATGCTATTTGTGTAACAATGCTAGTTTATGGGAGTAGCTATTTACCTGTTTGAGTATGCCCCTTTGATTATTGGAATGCCATGTATCCATTGTTACCCTTAAGTTGGGACATTATTAGTTGGACATAATCATAGTACCAGCATTGGGTTATCGTAGCTATGCTTAGCCATGCTTAGTCGTCCGATGGGATTCATATCACCTGTGAGCTAATGTTAATCTTGACTTAACGAGATATTGAATTGTGGCTGTTGACCACTATTGTAAAACTTGTTGTACCATGGCAGGGGATGCCATTGGTTTTGGGTTAAACAAAATGTTTCCCTCGGGCAATTGATCGTGCAGTAAAGGGGGTGCTGTTTAAGCATATTGGGATGTGGCTGTCTTGCCTGAGACAATGTAAGGACTTAATCTTGTGCGCCATTGAACTGGGCCTAACCGTGCAACCACAAGTCCGGTATGGGACGGACCTAGCTGATTAATTTGCAACGTCCAGACTTGAGTATTGCCAGTTGTTGGTGTGGGATCCAGGATGGACAGGTAGACTCACATGGCTCAAGAGGGGGCCCCGAGGGGCAAAACCTTAGAGGGCAATACTGGGTTTAGACATGCATTGTAAAGGCTTTGTAGTGATCTCTCTGCCGACACACCAAAGGAAGTGTGTTCTTAGCGCTTGGCATTAAGGGATGATCATGTCTTGTGGGTAAAGCTGTACAACCTCTGCAGAGTGTAAACTATTCGAATAGCCGTGTCCGCGGTCATGGACAAGCCCGGGGATTTCACACGGGTATAGAGTATTTTCTTGAAATGTGGAATGGTTGGGATGTGAGCGGGAGTTCATTGTTGTTTTGTTGTCTCAAGCTATCTTTGTTGAATTGTGTGGTTGATACTTGTTTGAATGATGTAGGGTGATGCCTCATCATTACATGCTCATGTTGTCTACCATTGATTTATCGATTATTTATTATTGTTTTATTCAAACCGCCTTCAATCTATTTAGTGTATTTAAATTCAAGTTATTGCTTTACGCAAATGAACCTTATAACTATCCTTTGTCAAGCCGTGCATGAATATATTGCATCATTTCCCTACGGCTTGTTGAGTACATTTTGTACTCACGGCTTTATGCCACTTGTTGTTCGATTCTTTGAGGAAGGACCGGTAATGAGTATCAAGGGAGGAGTACTATGAAGACTACGCCGACTAGGAAGGCGTTTCCCCAGACGATTGCCTGTGGCGTGTCGAATGGCCCAAGTTATTTTATTTCCGCAGCAACAGTTTATTTGTTTCTTAAGCCAAGAGGCATTGGTGTATGAACCGTGACCATAAGGTCGTTTGCTTTATTCAATAATAATTTGCTTCTTCTTAGTTATTTCGATGTATGGAATGATATGTCATCTATGTTTCCACTGTGTGCACTAGCGTGATCCTGGATTAGTGCAGCATACACAGAGGGTTTCGGATTTGCATATCCGGGTCCCGACACGACGGTTGGACCAATGAGCGTCTACGTGGCACTATCCCGACCATTCATTCGAATTCAACGGCCGGATCATGCCTCGAGCGGCCGTAGCGACGCTTCAAGGCACACGCGCACACGTGGCATGATCCTGACCGCGCGCTGAAATCAATGGCTAATACTTGGCGGTGCTAGGGTTCCATGCGATACGTGGCGCCCTTCCATTGGATCACCGCACCACGCAATCCGACCGTTGATTTGAATTTCAACGGCGTGGATTGACCCCAATTTACCGGATGACCTAGACTAACGTGGACAGCCCGGTGGGTGACGCGTGCCTGCATCACGGCCGGTCATTCTTGAATCGACGGCTTCGGTCTAACGTGGCTAGGGCACGCGTGGAGAGCTAACCAAGTGTTTACGCGGCGAAATCTCAAGCGTTCATCCAAGATCCAAAGGCTAGGAGACATCTCAATCGCGATCTACCCGGATGTCTGAGGACCACACGATCCAAAATCTATGGTTGAGATCCATCTACCCTAATTTGCTTTCTAAGGGAAGGAACGTCGTGGCATTACCTGGACCGTGCGTTGAGGATCGAACGGCGACCGAGCTTCGCGAGGTTTCGAAGGTGGCGCGGCGGGGAAGGTTACCGGAGCTGGGGAAGATGACGCACGATCCGACGGTTCGGTGCAGCCCCGACCGGAAGAGATACCGAATCCGGTGCGCCTAGCCTTTGCGGTCCTAGATCCGGGGTTCAAATGTGGCTGAGCGGCTTGACGGCGGTGGAACAAGGCCAAAACCGAAGCGGCACAAGAGCCAACTCCGGTGAGCAAGAGCACGAGCTATGGAGTGCTACGGTGTACGGAAGAGTGTGCAACGTGTGCAGAACGAAGAGCTGTGTTGAATGAGCTATATCACGGTGGCAATGGCGCTTCGGTACAAGCGCAACATTGATCGCACTCAACCGTCCCCTTTCCGGCGTAATGGCGGTGGTGGCACCCGACGGTTCGTCTCCCGCGCGACGCGGCGCTATCCGGGTCGTCCAAGCGGCTGCGATCCAACGGCCTATGCACACAGCGACACGGCTCAATCTCAACCGCTCGTTGGCAATTGCACGACCAGCGATGCGGCGATTTAGGGTTTGCAAGCGCCAGGCCGAACCGGTGTGTACAGTGTTGGGCTTGGCCCAACACTGTGCACCCGAATTACTAATATTTCCCTAATTAAAATAATTTCAAAATTTTGAATTAAATATTTAGAGCCCTAAAAATACCCGAAAAATTCTAGAAAAATTCTAGAAAATATTTCATGGCATTTAGAACTTAAATAAAATATTTCAATTTATTTTTGATAAATACTTTTCTGATATTTAATTATTCAAGAGAAAGATAAATTCAAATTAAACTCAAATAAATCCCAAAAATTCACAAAAATTCAAATAACTTCAAAATTTTAAATTAGGCCAAATTTTGGGTTGTTACAAACCTACCCCTTTAACAGAATCTCGACCCCGAGATTCGAAGCTTAACTAGATAATAGGTTCGGGAATTCCTTTTTCAAATCTCCTTCGCGCTCCCAGGTGGCCTCGCTTTTTGAGTGATTGCTCCATTGAACTCCGCAAAAGCGGGTTGTCTTGTTCCTTGTTTTCCGATCCATTGTGTCCAGAATCTTTACCGCGTACTCTTTGTAGGTCAAGTCTTCCTGTAGTTCAATTGCTTCCAGGGATGTTTGCTCGTCAGGCACTCGGAGACACTTCTTGAGTTGCGATACATGGAAGACGTTGTGTACTCCTACTAATGTTTGTGGTAACTCCAGTTGGTATGCGACTTCACCCCTGCGGCTTATGATCTTAAACGGTCCTACATATCTTGGCGCGAGTTTCCCCTTTTTGTGAAACCTTTGGACTCCCTTAAGAGGCGTAACCCTGAGATACACAAAATCTTCAGGCTCGAAGCTTAAATCTCTACGGCGGTTGTCTGCATAGCTCTTTTGCCTTGACTGAGCAATTTTCAGCCTTTCTCTGATCATGGTTATTTGTTCACCTGTCTCATTCCAATTCAATGGTGTTCTACAAGGTCGAACATACAGTTCTTCGAAAGGTTACATTTGTAAACTGGCCTGGTAGCTATTGTAACTAAATTCTGCATATGGCAAACACTTATCCCAAGACGTTGTATATGCCAACGCACAAGCTCTCAACATATCTTCTAATATCTGATTGACTCTTTTGGTCTGTCCATCTATCTACGGATGATAAGATGTACTGAAGTTCAAACGGGTGCCCATTGTTGTATGCAACTTATCCCAGAATCTTGAGGTAAATTGGGTACCTCTGTCCGATACTATCTTTTTTTTGGCACACCGTGCAAGCAAACGATCCTTGCCATGTATAGCTCTGCCAACCTATCTCCTGAGTAAGTTGTCTTTACTGGTATGAAATGCACAACCTTTGTTAAGCGATCTACTATGACCCATATGGAATCATAACCTCCTTGCGTCCTTGGCAAACCGGTGATGAAATCCATCCCGATTTCCTCCCACTTCCACTCTGGTATTTTCAATGGTTGCAGCAGTCCTGCTGGTCTCTAGTGCATAGCCTTGACTCGCTGGCATACATCACACAACGCTACATGCTCAGCTACCTCTCTCTTCATATTCGGCCACCAGAACCTTTCTTTCAAGTCTTGGTACATCTTCGCACTTCCTGGATGAATCGAATACTTGGAGTCGTGAGCTTCCTCCAATATCAACTGCTTCAGCTCCTTTTTGTTGGGTACACAAATGTGCTCTTTCATCCATAGTGTGCCTTGTTCATCCAGCTTAAATTCTTTTGCCTGACCTTCTTCCATTTTGGACTTGATTCGCTTGATCTTCTCATCATTCTTCTGACCTTCCCTGATCTGATCCTCTAAGGTAGGCTTTACTTCTAAAGCAGCTACGAATCCTTTCGGAACAATTTCCAATTTCAACCTCTGGAAATCCTTGCACATTTCTGCCCGACTCTCTTCTACCAACATATTTAGGCTATGACTTTTTCGACTCAAGGCATCAGCCACCACATTGGCTTTGCCTGGGTGATAGTGAATCCCCACATCATAATCTTTAATCAGCTCTAACCACCTTCTTTGCTTCATGTTCAGGTCAGATTGGGTGAAAATGTACTTAAGACTCTTACGATCTGTATGTACCTCACATCTGTTTCCAATGAGATAGTGACGCCATATCTTTAAGGCATGCACTACGGCTGCTAATTCTAGGTCATGCGTCGGGTAATTCCCTTCATGTGGCCTTAACTGCCTTGATGCGTAAGCTACTACCTTTCTATTTTGCATCAACACGCATCCAAGTCCTTGACGTGATGCATCGCAGTATATATCAAAACTCTGGTGTCCAAACAAAACTAACACTGGTGCTGACGTCAGTCGTTTCTTCAACTCCTAAAAACTCTTCTCACACCCCGGTGTCCAAACAAATTTCTTCTCTTTCTTTAGCAATTGCGTGAGAGGTCTAGCAATTGTCGAGAACCCTTCTATAAATCGGCGGTAATAACCAGCCATCCCAAGAAAACTACGGATTTCGGTCACCGTCTTTGGGGGCTCCCAATGCAGTACTGCCTCCACCTTACTTGGATCCATAGCAATTCCTTCGGCGGTCATTACATGCCCCAAGAATTCTACCTTACTCTTCCAAAAATCACATTTACTGAACTTAGCAAACAACTGCTGCTCTCTTAACTTTTCCAAAACCAATCTCAAATGTTTAGCGTGCTCTTCATTCGTCTTTGAGTAAACCAAAATATCATCTATGAATACGACTACGAATTTGTCCAAATATTCCATAAAAACCTTATTCATCAAGTTCATAAAGCATGCTGGTGCATTTGTCAATCCAAAAGACATAACAGTGAACTCGTAATGTCCATATCTTGAGGAAAATGCAATCTTTGGTATGTCCTCTATCTTAATCTTCAGCTGGTAATATCCTGATCTAAGGTCAATCTTAGAGAAAACTCCTGCTCCTCTTAATTGATCAAATAAATCATCTATCCTGGGCAACGGATATTTGTTCTTTATTGTTACTTCATTAAGTGCACGATAATCTACACACATCCGAAAACTCCCATCTTTCTTCTTAACAAATAGGACCGGTGCTTCCCAAGGTGACGAGCTCGGCCTGATGAATCCTTTTTCTAATAGTTCCTCAATCTGCTTCTTTATTTCCACCAACTCCTTGGTGGACATCCGATATGGTCTCTTTGCTATTGGTGCTGTTCCAGGCACTAAATCGATTACGAACTCTATGTCTCTGTCGGGTGGCATTCCAGGTAATTCCTCGGGAAAAACATCCGGATACTCACTGACCACTGGTAAATCCTTCAAACTGATGGTCTCTAGACTATTTACCAATAACTGTCCTTCTCGAACTGTCGTTGCTTGAAACTCAACTTTCCTGCCATCAGGGCTTTAAATAGACACGACTCTTCGTCCACAGTCTAATACAGCCTTATGCTTAGACAACCAGTCCATTCCCAGTATAACATCTAGGGTTTGGGTATCTAATATAATAAGGTTCGCTAGGAACTCTACACCTTTTATTAATAGCTTAACCCCAGAACAACCGATCTTAGATCGAAGTTCTGATCCAGGGGATTGGACTAGAAGCGTATTCTTAAGGTTAACAGTACCCAATTCATTTTGCACAGCAAAACTCGAGAAACGAATGAATGTGAAGCCCCGGAATCAAATAAAACTGTGGCTGGGACTGAGTTGACTAGAAACTTACCCAGTACAACGTCCGTGGCGTTCTGAACTTCGTCTGCTGCGATGTGGTTGACTCTTCCTCGTGCAACTGCTTGGGGTGTGGTTCCAGCATGAACAGGTCCTCTGCTTCCACCTTGAGCAGGGGTTCTAGTAGGCGTATTTCCCAAATTGAAACGTACTGGTGTCACCCCTCCCATCTTGGGGCAAACATTGGCGAAGTGCCCTGTCTCATTGCAATTGTAGCAGCGCCTTCCTGACATCTGCTGGTTTCCTCCATTCTGGCTAATAGTTTTGACTGGGGTCTGGAAAGTTTGTCCTGTCGGTTTTGGCATCGGCGGTGGTGTCCTGGCATTGTTCCCTTGCTGGAGTCTGGAGAACTGCTGAGGTACCATCCTTGGTTTCTGCTAACCCTGGCGTCCTCCTTGTTGTGCTATGCGGCGTTTGCGGTTGTCATCTAGTTCCTTGCGCTTGTCTTCTAGTATAAGCGCCTTATTCATCAGCTCTTGAAAATCAGGGAAGGTGTGGGTAATCAACCCCACCTGCAATCCAGTGTTAAGTCCTTTCATGAAACGGGACTGCCTAGCCTTATCCGTTGCTACGTCCTCTAGAGTGTAGCGTGCCAACTGGGTGAACTTATTCAAGTAATCGGACAGCGTGTACGCCAGAGAGCCGACCGCATCGTCCAGCTTACGTCCTGCAGGAGGCCTAGGGACGACGACGTCATATAGGTTCACGGACGTCCCTCAGTTGTACGGGGTCGACACGTGCCATAGGCCGTAGCTGCCACACCACACACGCAGGCGGCCCCCCTCCTCACATCCCAGGGGGATCTAGTTGGTAGCGTTCCACGCCGTACGTCCCTATGACTGCAGGTACACCACGATGTCTCTTTTCATCTTTTATGTTCTTCATGTTATGTGTTGTACTAACATGAAAACTTTGTCAACAGCGGTCTATCCAGCACCAGACCAGAGTGCGAGCACCTCTGCTGAGTTCTCTTCGCTTGATGACGTCGACTTGGACTACTTCGTAGATCCTTACCAGCAGCCCACAGGTGCGGTCCTTGGTGGTGTGGTCCTTGGCCCCTCCTAGCTCGCCGATGCTCCCGGCACGAGTCAGCCGTCACAGGACGTCTTCGCTACTCCTCCAGCACCAGTACAACCTTCTAGGAGTACTCGTGGACAGGCCCCTGACCAGCTGACGTATCCCTTTAGGCATGTGCAGCACCGTAGGAGGCCTGGGACCACACGAGGACTAGCACTGCGCAGGAGACGTAGTTAGGTTTTTTCCTTTCATACTAGATGTACTAAACATGATATTTTCTCATATTATGTAACATTCAGGTATGGTATTTTATTTTGTTATGTTATCTTCTATTACGATATCACATGTCGCCCCCCTCGTAGCACTTTTTCACGTCAATTGGAGAACGTACACAACAGCTTTATCAGTGCGATATGACAGCACACTGCTAGTAGCTTTCTCAGACTGATTCGACACCACTCTTGCACAAAACACTTCCCATCTCAAACAGACGGACTACACACTGACAACCTCAGAGCGATGTGACAACACTCTGCAACCCACTGCTTTTTCAATGCTACTTACAAACACTGTACTATCAGCTTTATCATGTCGATTGGATGGCTTACACAACAGTTTTCTCAGTGCGATGTGACAGCATGCTGCTATTACCTTTGACTGACTGATTCGACAACACTCTACATACCACCAGACCGATTCGACTACCCATCTCAGACCAACGGACAAGACACTGGTGACCTCAGAGCGAAGTAACAACACCCTGCCACCCATAGCATTTTAAGACTGAAACGACGACACGTTGCAGCCCGCTTTTTCAGACGAAAGCACGATAGATAATAAATTGATTGTTGGTGGACGATAGAGGCAGCGCGCCCAACCCTATATAAGGGCGATACCTGCCCTTTATACCACCCCCAGCCATCCTTCTCACCAAGCGAGACCAAGAGGAAAGGTAGAATCGAGAGAAGAGAGAAAAGAAGAGAGAAGGGAAGGAAAAGAGAAAAAAAGAGAGGGAGGAAAGATTAAAAAGAATTAGAGGATCAACCCAAAATGCCGAGACATGCAAGTGTAAAGGGAAAGGGGAAAACAAAGGAAGAGGGAGGTGCTTCGGACTGACCGCGCAACATCGCATACCAGGACCTCTTTCTACCTCGCGGGGCTGTCCCACCGATGTGTCTCTGCGGAGATCCTTGCAGTCTTGTCCGCTCTTGGGAAATTACAACTTAGAAGAGGAGATATTGGAAGTGCCGCAACTACGCCTTCGACCCACCGGAGAAGAGCCTGAGGAATCACCAGATGGTAATAATCATACGTGTTTCGTAATATTTCTACATGAAACTTTGTTAATATATGTTTCATGCAGTCGCCTCCGCCATTGTGTGAATTTGAGTAGTGGTTTGACATGGAGATCAACCCCGAAGACCAAAGGCTCCTTGATCAAGCCAACCGGGACGAGGAGCTCAGGCGGCAGCGACAAGAATAGTTTGATGCCGCACGCGAGGAGGCATGTAGAAAGGAAGCAGGGGAGAAGGAAGCTGAGAGATAGAGGAAGCGAGAGAGGGCACGTCGTGCCAGAGAAGCCCCACCGGAGGCATAGGCGAAGGGGAAGTGGTCTCGATGCATTCAGTAGATGTGAAGTTATGCTCCTTCCAGTTTTAAGTTGTAATAAACAGTGTGGTCCACCTTATTTTCTGCAGTAACTTCTGATTTGAGAATCGTCTTCTCTCTAATCTCCCTCTCCCACCCTCGTTTTGTGAAATCCAGTTGATCGTTCTAGAGATTACAACATCCCAGCAGCAATCAAATATCATCACTGCACATGGAACATGAAAACTTTTACTGCAATGCTCATAATAACAGCCAAGGGCTGACTCCAAGTTTATAATCCTATCACCATCGTACCATACTCTTGGGGCCCTTCACAAAAATTAGTAGGGAGAAAAAAAAGATCGTATCAATATAAACCCTACTGTGGTTTGTGAGACTAATATTAAGCAGAAGAACTAAACAAATGGGCCATCATCGTCGCATCTTAAATCTACATTGAAAATTGTATGATGGTAAATCTCAAATATGTAAAATAAATATAAAGAGTTAAACATTGTGTGTAATGAAACTTACCACTCCAGACATTTCTTATGTACAAAGATTATATTTGATGGATTGCCCTCGTCACTGGACACAACCTTCCATTTAGGTAAAGTACCATCGGACCATGAAACTGAAATAGTAAAGTAAAAATATTTTAATACCACTGAGAACTGCTTCAACAGATCACCTCAGACTTAAAAGATGCAAATGATTTGATTGTATTTACCTCACTGGTTCTAAATGAATGGCAGAAAACACATTCATCTTCAAATAAGTTGATTGGTGTTTGCAGCCTCTTCAATCCAGTAGCACCTTCATTGTCTCCCGACATGCCACATTTTCTACAAACATTGCTTTCTGTATAGAAATCTTGATGCGATCTGAGTGTTACTTATGTTAACACCGAGCAATGACACTTCGATCACATCTACCATAATTTTCTTGTTTGGACCCTTTCTTTGGCAATGCCATTTCATTCTATATATAAAGCAGTATCCACACGAATGTTGAATATACATCTAATCCCTTGCGAAAGAAGAATAATATGCATCCAATTGCCCTCGTCTTAGAAACATTATGCGTGGCTCTTGTAATATTTATCGAGGATTAAATTTATTTTTTTAATTTATAAATAAATGAATTATTAAAAAAATTCAATTTACTGAAGTCGCTATTCCAATTTACGACAGAGGCAACTGCGACTAAGTCTCTATCACAATTTGGAATAGCGATAGCATCTCTGTCGCAATTCTAAATTACGATAGACCTTTATCGTATTTCCAATTTGCAATAGAGGGGTGTCGCATTTTGGAAATGCGACAGGTGGGTATTTCTGTTATCTTTTTTGGCATATTATTTCTGTAATTTTTAAAAAA
Organism: Guadua angustifolia; assembly: GCA_036346375.1. NCBI lineage: Eukaryota > Viridiplantae > Streptophyta > Magnoliopsida > Poales > Poaceae > Guadua > Guadua angustifolia. Next base: position 7,647,674 of record CM070522.1, read on the forward strand.
TATATATTATTAAAAAAATTCATGCTTCTTGGGAGGTGCTCATTGGCGTGGCGTGGCGGAGGGCGAGGCGGCGCCGGATGGTGTCGGATTCATGTTTAGATATTACAGTCACTCGCGTCCGAGTGCCTGAAGAAAAAAACAAAAGAAAGAAAGCTCGCTTCCGAGTCCGACTCGACTTCGGAGGCGCCATGGCCCATATAAGTGCCCTGTACTCTCTTGGAAGCAAAGGATTGTTTTACTCGACTCAACTTGCCACCATGATAGCATGGAAAGGAAGCAAGAAACCTCATCGCGAATCCGTGGCCGTGGAGGACATGGCTCCCCCCGATGAAAATTTTGGAGGGAGACTAACCCAAGAATGGAGGGAACCCTGTCCTATTTTCGAGCAGATTTATCAGCCATTTTGTAGCTTCGATTTGGGCAAAGTAAAATCATTTTATGAGTATTTGGCTATAGAGAAAGTTGTAGATTGTCGAATCCTCTTTAATTTGAGAGTAAGAACACTAAAATCTGATCAGCCAATCAAAAGTTATGGCTTTTTTAGTACAGGCTATTCGAAGTGAGTTCGTGATGGTAGGTTCAATGTTCAACTGAGTTTTTCGGCTAGATGCAAGCCGAATCAATCTTTCCGTTTGCCTAGAGATATCTATAAAATTTTGTGTAAATCAATAAAATGTATTTTTTTGCTTGATTTGCCTTCTATAATCAAAAGTTATGCCCTATTGAATTGGACTATCCAGAACGGTGATTCTTCTGAACTTTCAGAAGTTTGGCTAAATCGGGTGGACTGTTCTTTTGTAAACTAGTAGTGATTAATAAATAACTAGTATGAATGGGTATAATTTATGGATATATGATCTTCTTGTGGACGTTTAGAGTACAAGAACTCCAAATTTAGTTTAGCTAATTAGGAGATATGCTAATTTGAATGCGGACTGTCCAGATTTTTGAGTTAATGCAATTGATTTCTGTTCATCGTAAAACTGAGAATAATTAGTTCATCTCCTAAATGAATAGGTATAATAGAGTTGTAAATTATCCTCTTGTGATTAATTAGAACCTGAGTTCACTTAATTTGGAGTTAGGAATCAAAAGTTATGTTGTTGTGAAGCTGTTGTCCAGATCTAGAGTAATGCTGAAATGTTCAGAGTTTAGTCTGAGATTCAGACTTCAGTTTGAGAACTTTAATTTTAGTTTCTAAGCAAATGGTTATGGGGAAATTGTAGTTCATCCTCTTGTGGTCGTTTAGAGTCTAAGAACTTGAATTTTGGTTCAACTATTAGAAAGTTATACAAGTTTTACCTTATGTTGTTCGAGTTGTGACTAGTAGCAGTTTCGATTATGTCTTGTGATTTAGGACAAGATGGGGGCCGAATTGGAATTTGCAAATTGCCTAGAGATATATGGGAATTTTTGTGTAGATACTTAGAATGTCTTTGTTTCCTCAATTTGAAGTTGTTTAGCAATAGTTGTGCTTTGGCGAAGTGGGCTATCCAAATCAGTTTGTATAAATTCAGAGTTTGGGGCAAATTTTGAGTTAGGGAGTAAATGTGTTGTTTGTTGACTCTAGAACTTGTGAATTTGAGTACGTAATTGTGTTTCCAGGTGGTATAGCTTCGGGAGTGGCTTCTTCTTCCCGCCACTTCACTTCTTGCGGTTAAAGGCAAGTGCATGTAAAACAGTAGGATGATTTGGTGGTATTTAATGTTAAGACTTAATACCCTGTTCCTTTTTTTCTTCTCATTGTTGTTGATTGATCATACTTGCTTATATGACCAATATGAAATGCTTATGAGATGAAAGGTATTGATGGATGGTTAAATGAACGTGTAATGTATATAATGAGAAGCAATGCATCATTCTCATTCATATCCAAGAAATTTCATAGGCAGTCGGTGAAAAAGTCATAACTAATCCGGAGAGGTCGGTGAGAAAGTTATGACTAATCCGGAGCACCACAGAGAAAGTCCTACCTCGTAGTCCCATCCATCGAGGTGGATGAGAGCGAGACAGTAAGAGTAGGCACCTCCACGGGATGGAGGTAGATGGTGAACATCGACGGGTGTTCCCTCAGCTATACCGGTATAAGTCTTAAAAGGTGCATATGAGCATTCATGCATATCCGCATTGCATGGCATTACTATTAATGGCTATTGTGATGAGTGGTAATGTGTGGAGGTGGGATAGGGCCGTGGGCTCACCCAAAAGTATTTAATAAGATATGTGACAAATTGTGTGTAATATGGTTATGTCGGATGCATTGTTTAGTACTATTAAATGATGGATAACAACTGATGATCCTTGAGTTGAGGGTAATTTACAGGTTAAGAATGGATCGAGTCGTGAACTCATCCAATGTTGTCTAATGAGGTATGTTAAATAAGAGAGCAATGTAGTGATGTGGTAACTGATGGTGATTTCTTTGTTTATGCAGTTGTAAATTTGGTATAGTAGATAGGAGCATGTTACTGATTTAAATACTTTAATTGGTATTGATATTATTACTTGTTGCACTTTGCTGAGTCTTTGAACTCACACTTGCTTGTTTAATGTTTTTAGGTACTCTGAGGAGATCTCGCCGGAATGGGAAATAGCTCACGACACTCACTTCATGACATGCTTAATTGATAGCTTAGAAGAGTGTTCACCTTGATAATTAATGTCAGACCATTGTGTCATTATGGTTGGGAATTAAGCTTTATGTCAGTTCGCAGTTAACTCACTCTTGCTGGGGTTATCGTTTCTTTCTGTGTTGTATTTTGATTATTGTAAGCCTCGTCGTGTAGTTAAATTATTGTTGCTTCTCCCTGTTAGTATGCTTAGTTATGCGCGTAGTTGGTCATGATGGTTCGTGGATACCATGACCTGTTGTTGTTGTCATTATTCGATTGCTTATATTATTGTACTTGTTGTATATTGTCTTCCTAGTCTGTTGAGTGGATGTCCACTATTCTAGGGGAGGTGCTGCCGAAATTTTTAATAAGTTCGGCAACTTTCTAGTTGTTCGCTGGCTTTGCTAAGATTTATTCCTAGTGTTTTGTAGTGTTGGTGCTAGAGAGTGTAACATTCGGGGTATGGGTGCCGGGGTGTTACAGTGGTGCTGCCTCTCGGCGTCTACTTCAACCCGGGGCCGGAGGAGATGGTTGTAAAACCCACCCAAATTTCTCCAATTCCCGATATGGTTTAGTCCTAAATCCTCTCTCATGGCTCACCATTATAGTTAAGACTGTAGTGTATCATTAAAAAGATTAACGTCCATATAATGCTCCGGATCATTAGATACCTTTATTTCCCTACGCATGTGAATGTATATCCCCACTTTCCAGATCTTAAAATTCTATGCATTGTCACAACATCTAAATCTGACCAGATTTGGCTAATCAAAATTTAATAAATAATCAAATATCCAAAGCCTTGTACATTCAAAATATCAAAGAAATAATGAAGGATCAACCAAACAAGTTATGTCAGTCTGTGCGACTCCATTAAAATTCTCCAGTCACACATTAATACTCTTCAGACCTCAAGTTCTAAAGCAGAATTACAATAATCATATCAAAAATTCAAGCACATCCATTCAGAACACCAAGTGAGTTAAACAGGTTAAATTACACACTTAAATAATCAAATCACAGATTTCATTCTTCACAATCAAGACCAGATCCTGTCTTCATTTCCAAGGCAATCTTTGCCAAATCTCATTTCACTGCCAAACTGACCTAGCCAGCCAACCTACATGTCTTCCTCTCTATCCACCCTCTCGGTGGTCGCCAAGCCTCCTCCTTGCCCATACCTCCGGCTCAAGCAGAAGCTCTTGTCCAATCGGTTGGACAAGTGGAGATAAAAGCTTCGCATCTTTGCACACCTAGCATCCAGCCCCTGGTTTTCCTGCAGTAGAAAACCAGTTTTCAAGTTACCAGGGGTGGTAAAACCAGCAGTATAAAAAGGGAGTAGAGTAGTATAGTTCAAAGACTTTACTGCTGCCAAGTCCTCTCATCTAGAACCAGAGCCGTAGAAGCTGTTCACCCTTGTCCTTCTTTGCCAAAAGTAAAGGGGGTAGGTCCTGGGAGTAAAGGAGCAGTCGCCAGCCACCAGCTTTTCACCTCATCGTCGCCATCCTGCCATTTGCCCCTGCATTCACCAGGTGCCAGTCCTTAATGATCTACCTTTGTTCAGATGTCTTTAAAAGATTGATAGTCACTCAATTTATGAACTAAGTATTAACTTCACCAGGACAAGCATGAAATCAATAGTAATATGTCAAATGGTAAAAGCAAGTCTGTAGCAGTAAGATAGAAATATGGAAAACCTCATATTGCCAGCACACGACAATCTTGCGTGAGAACTAAGTCAATGAATAAGTAACAACTTTACATAACTAAATGATTTAGCATTTCATCATCTAAAGAATACAGTAGCTCTTGGCATGCATGTTCATTTAACCCACACCAACAAACCTCTGGATTATCTGCTAAGAATAGAAGCTTTAGTTCTGTCAATAGATTCTGATTGCTTGGTCTTGTGTTTTCCATGTGAACTTCAGTAGTTGCTTTTAACCACATGCTATCTATTTGAGTAACCAGAACTAGTATGGCAGAACCCATTTATATACACATAAATATGCATAATCATAAGATTGAATTGAGTGAATCAAAAAGTTGTTGCGGATCAGAACATAATGGCACATTGATAATTATGGAATAACCCTCAATCGACAGAATATTCATTACTAAAAGCAATTACAGATAAAAGCAATACATACACAACTTCCAGAATCCACTCTTCAAAAGTATTATTATATATATATATATACATCCTCAGTCTAAGGTTAAAACCTCAAGATCAATCATCAGAACCTTGCTGCCCTAAGCATGTCAGTAATAGCTTTAGTGAATGAAATCAATAAGTTTCCAAATACACATAATGCTACCAGTAGCTCAGCAGAGTAAATGCAAAGTTAGCATTTCTGTGGAATTAAAAATCCTAATCAGTGGGCATAAAGCAGAAACAATAATGAACATTCCTGAAATTATAAACCAGCTCAGATCAAACTCATGCATTCATCAGCACCGGGTGTCGATCAATTGGCAGAAAATAAAAATCGCTTAGCAGACAAGCTTATGAGCACCAAGTCTAGATTAAGGCTCACATACCACCACCACATAACAATTTGCCAAACAAGCATAAAGGGATGAATGCTAAATACCCTAATTGATAGACAACTTGAAGCACATCAATTATACACAAGAGAAAATGAGTACTTAGCTTAAAAGGGGGAGGGGTGGCCGCCGGGGCTCTCTTTGGCGCAAGGGCGGCGGCGGGTTAGCCGTGGCGCTGCAGCTCGAGGATCGTCCTTGTGGCGGTCGGGAGGTCACCGAAGCCGGAGCACGGGCCCAACCTCGCAGAATAACCTAGAGAAGGAAGAAGCGAGTAAGGAAAAGGTGAAATAGTAATGGAAGATAAAGAGTGGAGAAATAGAGTAGGGTTGCTTAGCTCGTTGGGGTGGCCGGGGAAGCCGTCGGCGCCGGGAGTGTCAGATCCAGTGAGGGGGGCCGAGGAGGAGCTCAGGGCCGCTTGAACCCGGAGGCTTTAGACAACAAACAACAGTGAACTCCCCTCCCCGTTCACAACCCAACAATTTCACATTTCATGAAACACTCTATACTGATGAGGACATCCCAACCAAGGATACAACCGCTGCCCATTCTTCCCCTACGACCACTACTTCGTCCCTGACCGTAGCTGTTTCGGCCGCTACTTTATCTACGACGCTTGGAGGGCTTAATCCGGGAGCAAGGCCTTTCCACCCACCTTCGCTGGACCAGCACATCAAGATCATCCACCGAGGATGGCCCACGTGCCAAGGAAGGCCCAAGATCAAGCCCAATTCGTCCACAAGTCCGGTTCGGCCATCCAGGAGCAGTAGTACTTCAAATGGACATAACTTGGGCTCCCGGACTCCGTTTTCAGTGTGCGACCACCCGTTTGAAAGGTATCGAGATATCCTTTCCAATGGATCTGGTCCCAAGGCCAAATTCCTCCTGGAGCGATGGCAAATCACAGAACAATCTCACGGGACAGAAATCCCGGGTGCTGCGCCACCTTTCTTTTGGGCCCAAGGCCCATGTACTCTTAGGGTTTTTCCCTCCCCTTGGCCGGCGCCCTTCTCCTGGCTGCCGCATCCCTCTTGGGCGCCCCCCTTGTGTGGGTACCCCTTTATATTTGGTTTTCACCCCTGTTCTTCGTTTCTTAGGTTTTGTTGTGTTTGGTAGACCCGTGTGCGTCCCTCCTCGCGTTTGCGCGTGTCGACTAGACCGCCCGAGCCGAGAAACAGAACCTCAACTTGTTCTTTTGATTTCAATACCATAATTCCAGATTGCTTCATGCTTTGTTCTTGCGGGTTCTCGATTTCTTGCAGGAACTCTCGATCATGGATCTTGTATCGTGTGGAATTGGCATTGCGATTGTGAAGCTCCCGACCTCTTGGTTAGAAGCCCCCAATTCGTGTCAACAACACCTCCAAATCGGCGTACCATCATCTCACCGAAAGATCGGGATCCCCGTCCCCATCAAGTGGTATCAGGGCTCAAGGTTGCTCGGTGAGATCTTCCCTCAATTTCGTTTTCTACCTAGAGTGCAGAAAAATTGCCCCACAAAAATAAGATTTGTCCCTCTGTCCAAGCTAATTTGTGCCCTAACTTTTACTACTTGTTCTTGGTTTGTTGAATCGTCGGTTGCATAATCGTGTCTTTTCTGGTTTTAGAGTCTAGTGCCCTTAGAGTTTCGAGTTCTATTCACGTTTTCGTCACAGCGTCGTGTTCTTCGTCAATTCGAATTGGAGTCGGCTTCTGTTTGTAGATTAGATCAGGACTCTCGGTGGTTGCAAGAGTTCAGATTGGAGTTGAGTTTGTTCATCTTGCCATCTACATCCCACAAACCCGAGAGCCTTCCCCCCTCCAGAACGCCACAAATTCCAATCACAAAAAAAAAAATCAAACCGAGTAGCCCACGTTCTCCACAACCAACTCGGTTTCCCCCTTTCCAATTTGTGTGCCCTCAAAACTCATCCAAAACCGAGAAGGAATCAACCCGTGCCATATAAAAAGAATCCGTGTTCAATCTGTTGGCTCTTGCCACAAACCGAGAAGGATTCCTACTCTCCTGGGAATTGGCTGGCTCTTGCCGCTCCTTCCATACTCGGCTGAAACAATCCTTCCATACTCGGCTGAAACAAACCGAGCCAGCATCCTTTTCCATAGCTCGATTGATTTTGTCTAAAGGGGTAAATCAGAGCCGAACCACCTCTCTGCCCTCTCCACGCCATCTTGTTGCATTTGCCAAACCGTCAAATTTTGGTGCACAAATCAAAGTTCAGAGAGATAGAGAGAGAGAGTATCTTTTAATTACCTTTATACCCCTGGTCAAAAAAAAAGTGTGTGTCGTGAGTGTTGTTGGAGAACTTTTTGAGTCTGTAATTCAGTTTTAGGGCTCCCACAAAAAAAAGTGAAAAAAAATCAAAAAAAAAGAAAAAGAGAAGAAAAGAGGAGCCCTAGCTGCTTGCTTTGTGTTGAGGACGTTCTCCTTGCGTCTCTGTGACATCGTTGGTGTTTAGGCTCACGTCTCTAGCACGGTCTAGCCTAGGACCAGCACTGTACTGATTTTGAACGACTTTTCAGCTTACTTTGGTTCAGTGGTACTAGTTCCTCCTTTGCTACATATTATTGCCTGTCCAAGCTCCACCATCTTCTAACCACACAGGTTCCGGAATTTACAATCGCTTGCCACATCGAGGACTTGTAAGAACTTGGTAGAAGCTTGAGCGTGTGTGAGGCTTGCCAATTCATACCACCTAGTAGTTCATAGGAGCTTTCCTATCTGTGTGAAGTTTCTTTGTTTCTACTAACTATGGCGAGCATTCCAAGCAATCATAGAACAACGTTAGCGTGAGGAATGAACGTGAGGACGCTCTCACACCCAAAGAACGGCGTTAGGTCACTCATTTTGAGAGGATGCACAATCAGCATGAGATGCGAACTCGTGACACTCTTGATGCGATTCAGGCACAATTGGCACCCCTCAATGAGCTTCAAGCACAGCTAGCACAACTTCTTCAAGGTGCTGCCCTCAACAATGGTGCCGCTGGTCATGCTTTGGGCCAACACGGTGTTCCACCGGTTGTCCCTGTTCCTTCAAACGAGGTAGATCAAGAGGAGAACAACTACGCCACCGATACCGAGGACGACCACAGGATGAACATGCACAACGACCGAGCTCATCGTCGACTCCGCAATAATAGACAAGGTATGGCAAGAAATCAGCATGATCAAAGGGAAGAACGTGATGATTCTATGGCAAAGATGGAATTTACTATGCTTCCTTTTGATGGTACTTATAGTCCTGATGCTTATCTAGATTGGGAGTTGGCGGTAGATCAAAAATTTTCTTGCTATGACTTCTCTGAGCGTCGAAGGGTTCATGCTGCCACTAGTGAATTTACTGGTTTTTCATCTATTTGGTGGAAAGAACTTTGTAGAGCCAATCGTGATGTACCTACAACTTGGGATGGGTTGAAGCGTGTCATGAGGGCTAGATTTGTTCCTACATACTATGCTCGTGACTTATTGAATAAAATGCAGCGCTTTAATCAAGGTGATAAATGGTTGAGGAATATTATCAGGACTTGCAAATTGCCATGTTGCGCTGTGGGTTAGAAGAGAGTGAAGATGCAAAAATGGCTAGGTTTTTGGGTGGGCTTAACAGAGAGATACAGGACATACTTGATTATGAAGAATACAATTCTATCACTCGTTTGTACCATCTTGCTTTGAAAGCAGAAAGGGAAGTGCAGGGTCGCCGATCGACAACGCGAGGTAATTTTGGAGGCTCTTCCACATCCAAGTCGGTCCAGATCCATACCAAGGCATCATCTTCCACACCTGGACGTGTACCTACACCCGCTGTTCCAACTACTTCGACGCCATCACGCATTCCGGAGGCAAACAAGTCAGTCACCCTTCAAGCACCCACCAAGAGTGCCTCCTCAGTTGCCTCCACCGGTCGAACGTGGGAAACACAATGCTTTCGATGCAAAGGAATGGGCACGTGATGCGAGACTGCCCTAATCAACGTGCTCTAATCATCCGAGAAAATGGTGAGTACACTAGTGCTAGTGACATTGATGAAAATGAATATGCTCTTGTTGCCACTAACACTGCAGAGCCAGAAGAAGAGATTATCACTTCTGCGGCGTCCGAGAAATATCCGGCTCTTGTTGTCACCCGTGTACTTAGCGCACAGCTTGCACGCGATGAACAAAATCAACGCCATACTATCTTTCAGACAAGGTGCGTGGTGAATGAGCGCGCTGTGCATGTCGTTGTTGATGGAGGTAGCTGCAACAATCTTGCGAGTGTAGACATGGTCGAGAAGCTTGGCTTGACCACAAATCCACTTCCTCAATAGTATGAAATTGAATGGCTCAATTCCACTGGTAAGGTTCAGGTAACAAAAACCGTTCGAGTACCTATCTCTATTGGTTCTTATCATGATAATGTTGTTTGCGATGTTGTACCCATAGATGCTTGTTCTCTTTTGTTGGGTAAACCGTGGATCTATGATATGGATGCTACACATCATGATAGGACCAATGAGTATACTTTCTTGTATAAGGGAAAGAAGATTATTTTGACACCTATGAGCCCTATCGAATTAAGAAACATTGATGTTAAAAGAGCTCAAAAAGAAAAAGAAGAGATTGGAATTCCATGTGTAGCTAGTAAATCAACCCATTCAACTACACCAGTTGCTCAAAAACCTGATCTTAAGTTGAAGGGTAAGGTATTGTTGGCTACAAAAGTTCTCTCAGAAGATAACATGGATAGTATAGAACCATTGCCATTATCTGTTCCTTTGTCACCTGTTGTCAATAACCTTTTGCAGGAACATGAGAAGGAGTCGAGGACGACTCCAATTCAAGAAGGGGAGGATGATGAGGACATCCCAACCAAGGATACAACCGCTGCCCATTCTTCCCCTACGACCACTACTTCGTCCCCGACCGTCGCTGTTTCGGCCGCTACTTCATCTACGACGCTTGGAGGGCTTAATCCGGGAGCAAGGCCTTTCCACCCACCTTCGCTGGACCAGCACGTCAAGATCATCCACCGAGGACGGCCCACGTGCCAACGAAGGCCCAAGATCAAGCCCAATTCGTCCACAAGTCTGGTTCGGCCATCCAGGAGCAGCAGTACTTCAAATGGACATAACTTGGGCTCCCGGACTCCGTTTTCAGTGTGCGACCACCCGTTTGAAAGGTATCGAGATATCCTTTCCAATGGATCTGGTCCCAAGGCCAAATTCCTCCTAGAGCGATGGCAAATCACAGAACAATCTCACGGGACAGAAATCCCGTGTGCTGCTCCACCTTTCTTTTGGGCCCAAGGCCCATGTACTCTTAGGGTTTTTCCCTCGCCTTGGCCGGCGCCCTTCTCCTGGCTGCCGCATCCCTCTTGGGCGCCCCGCCTTGTGTGGGTACCCCTTTATATTTGGTTTTCACCCATGTTCTTCGTTTCTTAGGTTTTGTTGTGTTTGGTAGACCCCGTGTGCGTCCCTCCTCGCGTTTGCGCGTGTCGACTAGACCGCCCGAGCCGAGAAACAGAACCTCAACTTGTTCTTTTGATTTCAATACCATAATTCCAGATTGCTTCATGCTTTGTTCTTGCGGGTTCTCGATTTCTTGCAGGAACTACTGATCATTGGATCTTGTATCTGTGTGGAATTGGCATTGCGATTGTGAAGCTCCCGACCTGCTGGTTAGAAGCCCCAATTCGGTGTCAACAACACCTCCAAATCGACGTACCATCATCTCACCGAAAGATCGGGATCCCCGTCCCCATCATATACCCCGTGTGAAATCCCCAGGCTTGTCCATGACCACGAACACGGCTATTCGAATAGTTTTACACTCTGCAGAGGTTGTACAGCTTTACCCACAAGACATGATCATCCCTTAGTGCCAAGCACTACGAACACACATCTTTTGGTGTGTTGGCAGAGAGATCACTACAAAGCCTTTACAATGCATGTCTAAACTCGGTACTGCCCTCTAAGGTTTCACCCCTCGGGGCCCCCTCTTGAGCCATGTGAGTCTACCCGTCCATCCCAGAACCCACACTAACACTTGGCAGTACTCAAGACTAAACATTGCAAATTAATCAGCTAGGTCTGTCCCATACCAGACTTGTGGTTACACGGTTAGGCTTAGTTCAATAGCGCACAAGATTAAGTCCTTAAGTTGTCTCAGGCAAGACAGCCACATCCCGATGTGCCAGAAAGCACCCCCTTTACTGCACGGTCACTTGCCCGAGGGAAAATATTTTTGTTCAACCAAGACCATTGGCATCCCCTGCCATGGTACAACAAGTTTTACAACAGTGGTCAACAACCACAATTCAATATCTCATTAAGTCAAGATTAACATTAATTCACAGGTGATATAAACCCCAAAGTACACTAAGCATATCTAAGCATAGCTACGATAACCCCCTATTGGTACTATGATTATGTCCAACGAGCAATGTCCCAACCTAGGGTTAACAATGGATACATAGCATTCTAATAACCAAGGTGGCGGGGCATGGCTGACACGGCATTAACATGGCGCTGACATGGTGGTCGACGAGGCAGCCACGCGAGCGGGACACCCATCGCACATCCGGCGACTCGGCTCAGATCGGACGGTGATGAGGTGAGGACGCGGGCGGGGAGACGTGGCGCAATATGGCGTGCAGGATGAAGATCGGACGGGCATGGTTGAGCGGGTGAGGTCGACGGCGAAGCGGTGCTATTCCGTTGAGTGAAGGAGACGACCGATTTAAGCAGACGAATCGGTACCGGATCGGGTGTGGCTCGTATGGTCTGCGGAAGAGCACGACACGGGAGTCCAGAGGCGTGCCTCACGACAAATAGCGAAACCCACCGGAGACGGCGAATAAGGCGGCAGAAGGTGCTCGGGCAGAGAGAAACTTCGGCGAGCTCGTTCTTGGCGATGGCGGTGACACTACAAGAAAAGTGATTATCTGTGACGAAAACGTCATGACGTTGTCAACTTTTGTCATGGAACATCTATTTTCTGTGATGACTTGTTTATGTTCGTCATTAATTGTATCAAGCGCCGTCGCCCTATGTACTTTTGTGACGAAACATAAAATTTCATCATGAAACCATAATACAAATCGTCATAGAAAATGAATGATTATTTGTCTTGGATTGACGTCAAACATATGTCTGTATTGTGCCGATATGCTTTTTCATCACAGAGGCATGGCCTACCGAGGGGCTATATCTAGAGGGCCCCTTGTTCGAGGTAGCCTTTTTGTCCGACTTGGCCTCATGGGCCCATATGTGGGTTACACCTTACACGCTGTCAATTCTTGCTTTTGTCCTTTCATGGTCAGCTGATTAGGGTTCAGGTCTGGATTGGTTGGTAGATGCATGTGATGTAGTGCAAGGTTTCATTGGAATCCTTCCATACGATTGGTGGCTTCCACATTCACCACTACAAAACAACACATAGGTGACACTCTATTTGTGGCGAATTTTCTAGAATTGTCACAAATAGCATTATCAGTGGCAGTTTTAAAAAATGGCTGGAAGACTATTTGTGACGGTTTTTATTTGGAACCGTCACAAATAATGCATTATCAGTGACGGTTTTTCTTTGGAACCGGCACAAATACATCAGTGGTGGTTTTTAGCTAAAACTGTCACTGATAATGCGAGTATTATTGGCAGTGGCTAAAACCACCACAGATACTCACATTAGGCAGTTTTTGGCTAAAACCACCACTGATAATATTATCTATGGTGATTTTAATTTGAAACTACCGGAAATAATAAAAAATAGATATAAATATTGCTAATTACCTCTCCCGCCTTCTAATTTGAAAGAATTGAAATTAAATAATATTTCCTTTGAAATAATTGAAACTAATATTCCATTTGCAATAATTGAAAAGAACGACCGAAACAAATTCAAAACTTCGGAGGCCGTTTTGAGGCCCTAAACGATGTTTTTTTGGAATTCCGTCATCGCGCACGCACTCGCATAAACCATCAAGATCTGACCATTTGATTTTCGCACACTTTTCGTTATCTTTTCAACGAGTCAAAGAACGCTACAATCAGAGTTACAAGTCAAAACTTATGGTCATTTTAATAAACGTGCTCAAATTTCGTATTTGCAAACTAGAATTGGGGCCCATAAGAATATAATCGGAGAGCTCATCATATGATGATTCTGGAAACACAAGAACACTAAAATCGAAGGTATGAGTCAAAAGTTACGGTGTTTTTATAAGTTTCATTAATAGTAATGGCACATATATTGAAGCATCATTAATAGTCAAAAATATAGAAAATAAATTTGAAAGTTTTATTAATATTATATATATAATATTATTTTTATTTTTTTATTGCCAAACGGGTCTATTTTCTACGGTACATCTGGTCAGGCCGGTTTTCCTAACCCTAAACCTACCCCGCACTGCAGCCCCAATTTCCCAAGCCGCCGCACTCATCTCCCCCACTCATCTGCCCTCGCCCTCTCCTCCACCGGGCGGCTTCATCTCCTCTAGTGGCCTTCCCGACGCGAGCTCTGCCGGTTGGGTCATTTTGGGTTGGACGAGGCAGGCGGGATCGTGATTCGCACCCAAAATCCCCGAAAAAGCGGGGTGGGAGCCCGAGTGTCTCACCATGAAATCAACACCCATGACGTGATCTGGCGCCGAAGATGGCGGCGCCGCCGCCCTCCACCCGCCGCTCTCCTCCTCCTCCTTCTACGTCGTCGGCGTCTTCGCCTCCACCAGGCGCTCAATCTCATCATCTCCAGACGGATCGGAAGGTCGGTGGCCTCCCGCCCCTCACTTTCGCTCTCTAGATCGCCGAACCCACCCACCTCGTCTCCCACGCCGCACTTGTCTCGGATCGGCGGTGTATGGGTCTTCTCTCTCGTTTGAGTTGATTTTGACTTCCCATATTGTTCGCGTCCTCACTTCGCTCAAGATGCGTTCTTGCACTCCAGTTCTCTAGTGTTAGTCGTTTCTCTCATTAGCTTCTTTGCAACATGGTTGTATGCGCAACTCCTGTCTCACCACCCTAATAAAAAATGCTGCATTGTGTTCACGAAGTTAGCATTTCGTGGATCGAATCTTTTGTTAGTTCATGCCAATTCTTATTCTCAGAATTGAGATATGTGCACTTCAGAATCTCACGAAATTTTCGTAGTTTTTTACCGTTATATAGTAGATGCTCGTGGAATCTCTGGTTGATCTATAGGTGTCACTGTATCGGCAATAAGGTTCTATATTGTACCTGCCATTTTCATCAGTTCTAAAATTCTTAAGTAGCACTCTTTAAAACCATTGTGTGATATAATGCACATGTTTCTTGCAATTGCTCTCCTATGGATAGAATTCTAGGCCTCGTGCATATGTGCTTTGTTGGAATTCTGCTATTACTTATACATTCCCCATTGTTTCTAGGTTGAAAATGTGGGACGGAAACTGTCTCTCAAGTTTCTTGGCTTTTCCCAATGCCCAAGCAAAGAGCTTGGCAGCTATAAGACATTCGGTCTTGAGGGAAAAGTGAAGGGTCAAATCTTGTTCTTTCGATTGAAGTCGTTCGATATACGGAATGCCCCGAACTTTCTTTCTTTTCAAACATCTTTACCCAAAGCTCGGAAAAGGGAAGCTTAGCTTCTTCACTTAGATGTATTGTTTGTATTACGCACTCTCTCCAACCATTCCCGGAAGAAATCACTCAAAGAAGAGATTAACAGATTTTGTAGAACTGTAATCATAGTGTGTATTAACAAGCAAGGACTTGATTAAGTTCCATATTTCTTACTACCCTTTTGCTCTGCTATTTAGTATGAGTAAGCTTGTTGTTTTGTTAACATTGCTACGTGAGTGGCTTCTGTGCACATGGTGCTTAGATTAGTCTGAATGTGTAGCACTTGCTCTCATTAGATAACAAAAGGAAAATTTTACATCAACTAATGGGTGGTACCTTGTGGGCTGCGAGGAAAGTTGAAGGAAAAATGGCGGAGGGGGAAGCGATTAGTAGTGTCTCCTTCTCCTACGAATTGGTTTGGTGCCTTTTTCTTAGCGAGAAAAAGGCGATTGAAGAGAAGGTAGTGAAGAGAGTAGAAGAGGGCATTGTGGGTAAGGGTGTAAATGTAGTTCTTGCTCTTTTATCTGCCCCTAACAAACATTGCTTTTGAATCGGTGTGTAGGGTGAAAACTAAGGACTCTTGGCTTGGCAAAATAGTGGGCTAGCAAGGAGTGGGATTGTTATTCTAGAATTTATGTGTGTATCGGTGTATGATATCTCATAAGGAATTTCCTTACGATCTGACATTTTATTTCTTATGCATTATTCAAATGTGTTAGCATTACTGTTTAGTCAATGATTATGGATTGATAGCTTTTATCTTTTGTGAACTGTGACAAGTGTTTGGTTATGCTGTTGCTTCAATTCCTATTAGTTTGTGAATGCCAAGAGGGTAGAGATTGGTGAGAAAAGGTATCTTTGGTAATTTACGTAGGGTGGTGAGATAAAGTGGTTTACAAGTGAGGCTAAGCATGTTGCTTTTTATATATGGCGATCACAACAAACATGGCTAGCTAGGACGAGTTTCAAAGCGTGGGTTGGATTTGGTAAATTGTGGGCTAGATGCTACGTGGAGAGCATCTTGTGCTTGCCCCTTCCACAGCTTGAAGGTATGGGCAAAAGAAATGGTGGCGACTAGGCTGGGAGGATGGGCGGGGAATGGGTAAAGAATGGGCAGAGGAAGAAAATGGAGATAGTCAAGTTGCTCTGAGTGAAGGTCGGTTCAAAAGCGTGACATGATCTTGATTTCCTTTTTAGACCATTAGTTAAAGCTAAAGCTCATTTGTAATATGTTCTGTACTTAAGATGTGTTTTGGATATTTATGAGAATGCGTGAATTTGGCATTACTGACTATTAGTATTATATGTATTGTGTTGACATGGCGTATATAAGTGTATATGCACAATGCTTTGATTTGTGTGAATATATTCTTATGTATGTGCTTTATCTTGTGTCCATATAAGTGTATATGCACAATGCTTTATCATCACAAAAAACGACACACCATTACTTCCATGACAAAAATGCAAGTCCACGTGGCACTTATCAGTGACGAAACATTTGCGTCACAACACGTGCCATGTCACCTCACATCGTGGCTGCTGATGTGGCACTAGACTATTCAATGACGAAAATGCATGTCCACGTGGCACTCATCTATGACGAAACATTTGCGTCACAACACGTGCCACGTCATCTCACATCTGGCTGGCGGCGTGGCCTTTGCTTTGTTCAATGGCGAAAATGCATGTCCACGTGGCAACAATGCATGACGAACAATTTTGTCATAAATAAAATGGTCAGCGCTCATTTTTGGCTGATCGGAGTGTTCTTTTATGGCGAATTTGATGTTTTTCATGGCGTTTTGGATACAATTAATAGCGGTTATATTCGTCATAGAAATGACCTCTTAGTTGGCGAAAATGTAATTAAATCACGAGAAAAGTTGATTTTTATGGCGAAAAAAAGTAATCGTCATTGAAAACTTTCTATAGCGCACTTACTATGACAAGTTGAATTTCGTCATAAATTCGTCATAAAAAAACCTACAATGACGATTTCGGGGCTAATGATGACGAGTTTGGACCGTCATTAAAAATCACTTTTCTTGTAGTGTGACTCGGGTGACGGGAGAAGTGGCGGCGGGTTCGGATTGCGACAGAGAACGCAACACGAGGTTCCTCGGGGCCTTAAATAGCCCTAGGAGGCGTGTCGGGCATGGACACCGAAGACAGCGCGGCTAGGGTTTTGTGGGTTACGGCGGCGCAGCGCGGCGACGTGGCTTCATCCGAGCTGAACACGTAAAGGCGATCGGACGGCTGGGCAAGCGTGCGGAGCTGGGCCGGGCAAGGTGGAGGCAGGCCGGGATGATGCAAATCCGAAACCCTATGTTTATTCAGCACTAGTCCAGGATCACGCTAGTGCACACAGGCTGAACAGGGTTTAAGTACCACAATCATACACAGCGGAATAATAACAAAGCACTTAACAACAATAGTAAAAATAAATTGTTGCATGACCTTATGGTCTCCTTACAAAGTTTATGCTAATGAACTATAAATAACAAAAGTAACATAAGTTCAATAGCGGAAGCAAAAGTAAGTCAATGAACCCCTCGCACTGCCACAAGCAACTGACGAGGCTCAACCCTAATTCTCCGGACCTTCGTTGAATTCTTCCTCCCAAGCTGGCGTAGCTTCTTCTTCTGAGGTTTTGTTGAAGCAAGGGTGAGTATACAACATACTCAGCAAGTCATGCACAAATGCAGTTCTATTACTACATGCATGGCTTATTCCAAAGAAAAGGCTTAAATGGTTATTTTGCATGAAACAGCATTTCTTTTAACATGTAATCTTAATTAGATTAAAAGCAGTAAAACCATTACTATAATAATTAATTTCTCAATTCTTTTCCAAATGTTTGGCACACAGCCCTAAGTTCAATTCACCTGCCTTTGGCACACAGCCACCCATTCCACATTTTCTTTCGAAAATCTACCCCTTATTTGTAATTCGGCGATGTCCATTACCGCGGACACGGCTATTCGAATAGATTGTACACTCTGCAGAGGTTGTACACTTTACCCACAAGATACGATCGCCACCACACGGTGATTGATTGTAACAAAGTCTTTGAAACTAACATCTAAACCTATGAACCTCCCGGTATGGCCTTCCTAACGCTTCCCTCACTCGAGCAGAAGCTTAGAACAAGCGAATCTTGTTGGATGGAGTACCAAGTCGTAGTACAGTATCTGTGACCCACCTGATTACACTCTTGTGTAATCGCCGCCCGAGTGTCAAAGGAAAGATATTAGAACCCTACTAAACTAGGTCATCCCATTCTAGACATGTGGTTGTCACGAGTAACTTAGTTCAAAGGCTACAAGGTATAGTCCTTAGCTCGTCGGGCAAGACTTCCTTCCAAAAGTTTGGCACACAGACCATCTCATTTTACTTAATTCATTACATTTGCCACACGAGGCACACAGCATCTTGCCATCTTGCCACTTGCCCGATCTAAATCATTTCCCACCCCAAGTTGTTTTCTGATTGCAACACATGCGATAAATCAACCATCACGTCAGAACCACAGGTCTCCACACTTCAACAACATTACCAACACATTCCACCATTTACCAAAATACATTCACTATTACTTTAGTCAATATTGCTTTTGTATTATAAAAGATTATTCGCTACATAAGCAAGGCTAAGCAATTATTCACGGTCTAGCCTCCCGTGTTGGCATATCATTGCATCCAACTAAAGTTATCAACTTAGGGCTTCAAGTGAATCATGGCATACAAATATTAGAGACAAGGTGGCAATAACAAATAGGTTAATTAACTAATTCACCCAAATTAATTAAATCTATTTTTAGTTAAATTAGCATGCATAGTTTGAATCAAAATATATTTTCAAAACTTAGGAGCAAAATGATCAAAGCATGACTTGCCTTTAAACAGCGGCTGATCCTGATCTGGAACTTGGTCTTGCGCTGGAAATTCCCCCTCGAAGTTTTCCGGCAAAACAACGTCTACTCGAATAAACATACATTCAATAAATACACTAAACAGATAGCAAGATCAACTCTAAAAATAAAATAAAATTCACCAATAAATAGTTCACATTTTTACAAATTTTTAGGAACTGGAATCACCCAATTCGGAGTTAAGACGCAAAAGTTATAGCAATTACAAGTTTGTAAATTCAAATAAAAGAAAAACAGAATTAATCTATTTATTTTTCTTCTGGAAAATCCCGATATATTCTTCGGCCGACACGTGGCAGCACCAGAGTGGGCCACGTCGCCTCGGGTCTCTGGACGGGTTCATGGCTCGGCTCGGGTTCACCGTGGACTCGGTCCACCGAATAGTGCTCTTGACGTGGGCCCCAATAGTGGCGTCGGCCCAAACATGGCGATGGCGATGACCGCTCTCCGGCTAACACTTGGCACGCGAGCATTGGTCTTCGCGGCGTGGAATCCCGCCCGTTGGATTTAAATCCAATGGCCGGTCAATGGCGACGGTTGGACCACTGAGCGTCTACGTGGCACTATCCCGATCGTTCGTTCGAATTCAACGGCCGGATCATGCCTCGGCGGCCGTAGCGACGCTTCAAAACGCAGCAAGCACGTGGCATGATCTGACCGCCGCTGAAATCAATGGCTAATACTTGGCGGTGCTAGGGTTCCGTGCGATTCGTGGCGCCCTTCCATTAGATCACCGCACCACGCAATCCGACCGTTGATTTGAATTTCAACGGCACGGATTGACCCCAATTTTCCGGATGACCTAGACTATCGTGGGATGCACGGTGGGTGACTGCGTGCGCATCATGGCGGTCATTCTTGAATCGGCAACCGGTCTAACGTGGCTAGGGCACCGTGGAGAGCTAACCAAGTGTTTCTGTGGCGAAATCTCAGCGTTCATCCAAGATCCAAAGGCTAGGTGACATCTCAATCGCGATCTACGGGATGTCGAGGACCACACGATCCAAAATCTATGGTTGAGATCCATCGCCCTAATTTGCTTTCTAAGGAAGGAGCGTCGTGGCATTACGGACCGTGCGTTGAGGATCGAACGGCGGCGAAGAGCGCGAGGTTTGAAGGTGGTGGCGGGGAAGGTTATCGGTTTGGGGAAGATGGCCTTGCGATCGGCGGTTCGGTGCAGCCCGGCCGGAAGAGATCTCGAATCGGTGCGCTAGCCTTTGCGGTCCTAGATCCGGGGTTCAAATGTGGCTGAGCGGCTTGACGGCGGTGGAACAAGGCCAAAACCGAAGCGGCACAAGAGCCAACTCCGGTGAGCAAGAGCACGAGCTATGGAGTGCTACGGTGTACGGAAGAGTGTGCAAGGTGTGCGGAACGAAGAGCTGCGTTGAATGAGCTATATCACGGTGGCAATGGCGCTGCGGTACACGCGCAACATTGATCGCACTCAGCGAATCCCCTTTCGGCGTAATGGCGGTGGTGGCACCCGACGGTTCGTCTCCATGCGACGTGGCGCTATCAAGATCGTCAGCGGCTGCGATCATCGACCTACGCACTTAGCGACACGGCTCAATCTCAGCACCGCCTGCTGGCAATTGTACGGCCGGCGATCGGCGATTTAGGGTTTACAAGCGCCGGGCGAACCGGTGTGTCTGGTGTTGGGCTCGGCCCAACACTGCACCAATACTAATATTTCCTAATTAAAATAATTTCAAAATTTTGAATTAAATATTTAGAGCCCTAAAAATACGAAAAATTCTAGAAAATATTTCATGGCATTTAGAACTTAAAGAAAATATTTTTATTTATTTTTGATAAATACTTTTCTGATATTTAATTATTCAAGAGAAAGATAAATTCAAATAAATCCCAAAAATTCACAAAAATTCAAATAACTTCAAAATTTTAAATTAGGCCAAATTTTGGGTTGTTACAAACCTACCCCTTTAACATAATCTCGACCTCGAGATTCGAAGCTTAACTAGATAATAGGTTCGGGAATTCCTTTTTCAAATCTCCTTCGTGCTCGCAGGTGGCCTCGCTTTCTAAGTGATTGCTCCATTGAACTCTGCAAAAGTGGGTTGTCTTGTTCCTTGTTTTCCGATCCATTGTGTCCAGAATCTTTACCGGGTACTCTTTGTAGGTCAAGTCTTCCTGTAGTTCAATTGCTTCCAGGGATGTTTGCTCGTCAGGCACTCGGAGACACTTCTTGAGTTGCGGTACATGGAAGACGTTGTGTACTCCTGCTAATGTTTGTGGTAACTCCAGTTGGTATGCGACTTCACCCCTGCGGCTTATGATCTTAAACGGTCCTACATATCTTGGCGCGAGTTTCCCCTTTTTATGAAACCTTTGGACTCCCTTAAGAGGCGTAACCCTGAGATACACAAAATCTTCAGGCTCAAAGCTTAAATCTCTGTGGCGGTTGTCTGCATAGCTCTTTTGCCTTGACTGAGCAATTTTCAGCCTTTCTCTGATCATGGCTATTTGTTCCTCGACTTCTTGGAGTATGTCTGGTCCAAAGACACGTCGTTCACCTGTCTCATTCCAATTCAATGGTGTTCTACAAGGTCGAACATACTGATTTCAAAGGTGACATTTGTAAACTGGCCTGGTAGCTATTGTAACTAAATTCTGCATATGGCAAACACTTATCGCAAGACGTTGTATATGCCAACGCACAAGCTCTCAACAAATTTTCTAATATCTGATTGACTCTTTCGGTCTCATCCATCATCTCTGGATGATAAGTGTCTTGAAGTTCAAGCGGGTGCCCATTGTTGTATGCAACTTATCCCGAGAATCTTGAGGTAAATTGGGTACCTCGTCCGATACTATCTTTTTTTGGCACAGGTACAAACAAGCGATCCTTGCCATGTATAGCTCGCCAACCTATCTCTGGGTAAGTTGTCTTT
The DNA here is from genome assembly GCA_036346375.1 of Guadua angustifolia. Taxonomy (NCBI): domain Eukaryota; kingdom Viridiplantae; phylum Streptophyta; class Magnoliopsida; order Poales; family Poaceae; genus Guadua; species Guadua angustifolia. The sequence continues at coordinate 7,669,250 of CM070522.1, forward strand.
CTTGGTATGAAATCGCAACCTTTGTTAAGCGATCTACTATGACCCATATGGAATCATAACCTCCTTGCGTCCTTGGCAAACCGGTGATGAAATCCATCCCGATTTCCTCCCACTTCCACTCTGGTATTTTCAATGGTTGCAGCAGTCCTGCTGGTCTCTAGTGCATAGCCTTGACTCGCTGGCATACATCACACAACGCTACATGCTCAGCTACCTCTCTCTTCATATTCGGCCACCAGAACCTTTCTTTCAAGTCTTGGTACATCTTTGCACTTCCTGGATGAATCAAATACTTGGAGTCGTGAGCTTCCTCCAATATCAACTACTTCAGCTCCTTTTTGTTGGGTACACAAATGTGCTCTTTCATCCATAGTGTGCCTTGTTCATCGGCTTAAATTCTTTTGCGAGCCTTCTTCCATTTTGGACTTGATTAAGCTTGATCTTCTCATCATTCTTGACCTTCCCCGATCGATCCTCTAAGGTAGGCTTTACTTCTAAAGCGACTCTGAATCCTTAGGAACAACTTCCAATTTCAACCTCTGGAAATCCTTGCACAATCTGCTGACTCTCTTCTACCAACATATTTAGGCTATGACTTTTCCGACTCAAGGCATCGGCCACCACATTAGCTTTGCTCGGGTGATAGTGAATCCCACATCATAATCTTTAATCAGCTCTAACCACCTTCTTTGCTTCATGTTGGTCGATTGGGTGAAAATGTACTTAAGACTCTTATGATCTGTATATACCTCACATCTGTTTCCAATGAGATAGTGGCGCCATATCTTTAAGGCATGCACTCGCATTGCTAATTGTAGGTCATCGTCGGGTAATTCCTTCATGTGGCCATAGCGCCTTGATCGTAAGCTACTACCTTTCCATTTTGCATCAACACGCATCCAAGTCCTTGGCGTGATGCATCATGATATATATCAAAACTACGGTGCACGTCAAACAAAACTAACACTAGTGCTGATGTCAGTCATTTCTTCAACTCCTGAAAACTCTTCTCACACTTCGGTGTCCAAACAAATTTCTTCTCTTTCTTTAGCAATTGCGTGAGAGGTCTAGTAATTATCGAGAACCCTTCTATAAATCGGCGGTAATAACCGACCATCCCAAGAAAACTACGGATTTGGGTCACCAGTCTTTGGTGGCTCCCAATGCGATACTTCCTCCACCTTACTTGGATCCTGACAATTCCTTGGCGGTCATTATATGCCCTAGAATTCTACCTTACTCTTCAAAAATCACATTTCTTGAACTTAGCAAACAAGCTTTGCTCTCTTAACTTTTCCAAAACCAATCTCAAATGTTTAGCGTGCTCTTCATTCGTCTTTGAGTAAACCAAAATATCATCTATGAATACGACTACGAATTTGTCCAAATATTCCATAAAAACCTTATTCATCAAGTTCATAAAGTATGCTGGTGCATTTGTCAATCCAAAAGACATAACAGTGAACTCGTAATGTCCATATCTTGAGGAAAATGCAGTCTTTGGTATGTCCTCTGTCTTAATCTTCAGCTGGTAATATCCTGATCTAAGGTCAATCTTAGAGAAAACTCCTGCTCCTCTTAATTGATCGAATAAATCTTCTATCCTGGGCAACGTTTATTTGTTCTTTATTGTTACTTCATTAAGTGCACGGTAATCTACACACATCCGAAAACTCCCGTCTTTCTTCTTAACAAGCAGGACCGGTGCTTCCCAAGGTGACGAGCTCGGCCTGATGAATCCTTTTTCTAATAGTTCCTCAATTTGCTTCTTTATTTCCACCAACTCCTTGGTGGACATCCGATATGGTCTCTTTGCTATTGGTGCTGTTCCAGGCACTAAATCGATTACGAACTCTATGTCTCTATCGGGTGGCATTCGGGTAATTCCTCGGGAAAAACATTGGATACTCATGACCCTTTGGTAAATCCTTCAAGCGATGGTCTCTAGACTATTTACCAATAACTTGTCCTTCTCGAGCTATGCGTTGCTTGAAACTCAACTTTCACGCCATCGGGGCTTTCAATAGACATGACTCTTCGTCCACGATCTATCTGACCTTATGCTTAGACAACGGTCCATTCGATATAACATCTAGGGTTTGGGTATCTAATATAATAAGGTTAAGCTAGGAAGGCGTACACCTTTTATTAATAAGCTTAACCTCGAACAACCGATCTTAGATCGAAGTTACGATCGAGGATTGGACTAGAAGCGTATTCTTAAGGTTAACAGTACCCAATTCATTTTGCACAGCAAAACTCGAAAGCGAATGAATGTGAAGCCCCGAATCAAATAAAAGCGTGGTGGGGACTGAGTTGACTAGAAACTTACCATTACAACGTCAGTGGCGTTCGAACCGTCTGTTGAGATGTGGTTGACTCTTCCTCGCTGGCTTGGGGTGTGGTTCGGCCCGAGCAGGTCCTCTGCTTCCACCTTGGCGGGGGGTTCTAGCAGCGTATTTCACAAATTGAAACGTCTTGGTGTCACCCCTCCCATCTTGGGGCAAACATTGGCGAAGTGCTGTCTCATTGCAATTGTAGCGCCTTCGGACATCTCTTTGGATTCCTCCATTACGGCTAATAGTTTTGGTAGGGTGCAGAAAGTTTGTCCTGTCGGTTTTGGCATCGGCGGTGGTGTCCTGGCATTGTTCCCTTGCTGGAGTCTGGAGAACTGCTTAGGTACCATCCTTGGTTTCTGCTGACCCTGGCGTCCTCCTTGTTGTGCCACGCGGCGTTTGCGGTTGTCATCTAGTTCCTTGCGCTTGTCTTCCAGTATAAGCGCCTTATTCACCAGCTCTTGAAAACCAGGGAAGGTGTGGGTAATCAACTCCACCTGCAATCCAGTGTTAAGTCCTTTCATGAAACGGGACTACCTAGCCTTATCTGTTGCTCGTCCTGCGGGCGTAAGCGTATAAGCTGGGTGAACTTATTCAAATAATCGGACGGCGTGTATGCGAAGAGCCGACCGCATCGTCCGGCTTCGTCTGCGCAGAGGCCTAGGGACGCACGGCGTCATATAGGTTCACGGACGTGCCTTAGGCACTGTCGGGTCGACCGTGCCATAGGCCGTGGTCGCCACACCACACACGCGGCGGCCCCCTCCTCACATCCCAGGGGGATCTAGTTGGTAGCGTTCCACGCCGTACGTCCCTATGACTGCAGGTACACCACGATGTCTCTTTTCATCTTTTATGTTCTTCATGTTATGTGCTGTACTAACATGAAAACTTTGTCAACAGCGGTCTATCCAGCACCAGACCAGAGTGCGAGCACCTCTGCTGAGTTCTCTTCGCTTGATGACGTCGACTTGGACTACTTCGTAGATCCTTACCAGCAGCCCACAGGTGCGGTCCTTGGTGGTGTGGTCCTTGGCCCCTCCTAGCTCGCCGATGCTCCCGGCATGAGTCAGCCGTCACAGGACGTCTTCGCTACTCCTCCAGCACCAGTACAACCTACTAGGAGTACTCGTGGACAGGCCCCTGACCAGCTGACGTATCCCTTTAGGCATGTGCAGCACCGTAGGAGGCCTGGGACCACACGAGGACTAACCTTCTTGAGAGGCGTAGTTAGGTTTTTCCTTTCGTACTAGATGTACTAAACATGATATTTTCTCATATTATGTAACATTCGGTATGGTATTTTATTTTGTTATGTTATCTTCTATTACGATATCACATATACGCCCCCTCGTAGCACTTTTCACGTCAATTGGAAGCACTTTTACTATGACTTTATCGGTGCGATATATGACCTGACACTGCTAGTAGCTTTCTCAAACTGATTCGACACCACTCTTGCACAAAACACTTCCCATCTCAGACAGACGGACAACACACTGACGACCTCAGAGCGATGTGACAACACTCCGCAACCCACTGCTTTTTCTATGCTACTTAAAAACACAGTACTATCAGCTTTATCACGTTGATTGGATGGCGCACACAACAGCTTTCTCAGTGCGATGTGACAGCACGCTGCTATTACCTTTGACTGACTGATTCGACAACACTCTACATACCACCAGACCGATTCGACTACCCATCTCAGACCGACGGATAAGACACTGGTGACCTCAGAGCGAAGTAACAACACCCTGCCACCCATAGCTTTTTAAGACTAAAACGACGACACGTTGCAGCCCGCTTTTTGATTTAAAGCACGATAGATAATAAATTGATTGTTGGTGGACGATAGAGGCAGCGCGCCCAACCCTATATAAGGGCGATACCTGCCCTTTATACCACCCCCTGCCATCCTTCTCACCGAGCGAGACCAAGAGGAAAGGTAGAATCGAGAGAAGAGAGAAAAGAAGAGAGAAGGGAAGGAAAAGAGAAAAAAAGAGAGGGAGGAAAGAATAAAAAGAATTAGAGGATCAACCCAAAATGCCGAGACATGCAAGTGTAAAGGGAAAGGGGAAAACAAAGGAAGAGGGAGGTGCTTCGGACTGACCGCGCAACATCGCTGTCGACGATCGGGATCGTCAACCGCAAGAAAAGAGGTAGGGGTCAGAAAGTTAATGGGACCCGAGCTGCGTTTTGCTCGAACGAAGGAAGAAAATCGATCGCGGTGATGGTGAACAAAGGCGACAACGAGCACGAGACAAGAGTTTATCTTGGTTCGAGCCTGTGAAGGTAATAGCTCTACTCAACCGCCTTGCGGCGGTGATTCTTGTTATATGGGTGTCTGAGCGGTGTTTACAACTCAAAGCGATAATGGTGATTCCTAGCTCGAGTGCCGTGTGTCTTTGTGTTGTCTTGTTGTCCTTGGAGCTCATCGTCTTTGGTCTTTATACTTCCTTTGCATAGCAGCCGGGAGCAATCCTCGGAAAGGGGCCTTCGTGCACCTTGAGGGCTGGTAGCACCGCCCCGAACTTACCGCGCACTCTGAGTCATCCCCACAACCCACTCTCTGAAACCGTCGGTCAAATGCGATCCAAAAATCCTAGAGGCGGACCCGGGGCTTGAGCGAGACCCGCTCGAGCCCAAGGTCGAGGTGCAGAGCTCGGGCGCCCCAGGCCTTCGAGGTCAGGCGTCAAGTCTTGTACCAGTCGCGGTGGGGCCTTGAGCATGGGGATCGATTGACCGCCTCCGGCGGTCAAGGAGTACCCAACCCTCGTCGGCTAGCCCCGAGGCTCTAGGTGGGAGGAACCCTCGGGGCGACCTCAAGCCTTTTTCATGAGGACGAAAAAACCTTCATAGGTCTTGACTCCTTGGTCGAGGTCAGGCGGAGACCACAAGGCAAATCTCTTGGCCCCGACACTGGCGACCTTCCGGACTTCTCGATGTTGAATGCGGATGTGAGCGGTTGGTGGGCACTGGCGGCGTCTCGACTCCGAGCCTTAATTGCGCCCGTCACATCACGGTTGGCACGTCTTTTAAGGCGCCGCGGACTGGGCTTTAGAGCATTACGGTTCTTAAGACCAGCGCCGCTTTTGATCAAAAAGCTTCGCCCTTAGCCCTTTGTCTTCTAGCCTCCTCTCCCGAGCAAGGCCTCTTCCGTTCGCTTCCTCGACCAAGCGCTCTACAGCGCCATGACCAAGCTTGGAAGGAGCACCCTGTCTTCCGCGAGGATGAAGGAGCTCGAGGCCATGGGGATAGTGGACCCAGTGACATGGCGGTTGCCGGGCGGCGAGACCGAGCCTCGCCCCAGGGATGATGAGATCGTCTGCACCGAGCATTACGCTCTCCTTGGCATCGGACGCCTTGAGCGAATTCATGGCGGGCGTCCTTTCTAGGCTGCGAAATAGAGCTCATCAATCAGCACGAATTCCGTCCTTCGCTCGCCATCTTTTCCCATTTGTGCGAGGATTCTTGGGAATCCTTCCCCACCCTCGCTGTTCTTCGCTACTACTCCCTCTTTCGCTCGGGAAGGACCACGTAGTCGGATGTCAGTACTTTTCGACTTGGACCCGGGCTCAAATGGCTCTTCCAGTCGCCTTGGGACTCACTTGGTCCCTGGCACGGCCAGTGGTTTTATCTGAAGAAAGGGAGCTCGAGACTCTGACGTCTGAGGACCCCGTCACCGAGAAGAAGGACCCTCGAGCCGAAGATCTGGAGGCGGCGAGGAGGCCATTGCTGCCATACATACTCTGCGCCCGCAGCGTGCTCCTCCTGGGCGAGCAATCGCCGTCGACTTCTTCGGAGTCGGGTGTCCCCTCTGCGGAGGAGGGAGCACCCGTTCTTCGAGATCATGGTAGCGACGACCCCACTCGTGAAGGTTAAACGAGCAAGGCCTCGCCCTTGGAACTTCCGCTCGAAATCCATCTTTCACCTTTCTTGGCGGCACATGCTCTTGCGGCACGAAGGAATCTCGGTCTCAAGCGGGATGTTGAAATGTTAGGGAAGGCTGGCGCATGGATACACCCTCGGCGATCTGGTCTGAAGAACGAGCGTGCTTGGCCGGAAGGCGAGGCAAGCCGTCCCGACCTTGCCCTTGATCTTGTTTTTAGCGAAGGTCCTTCCCGACCCACGCAAGTTCTCGGGACCATCGGGGCTATTCGTCTGACGAGGAGGATGCTCCGTGCCGGAGGGCAAACTCAAGAAAGGGAGGAAGAGGCCCCCTCGGCCCGACAAGCCGTCGAGGAGGTGAAGAGGCCGCATGTCGAGTGGGGGAACCGTGCCGCAGTAAGGACCCTGTCGGTCGAGCCCCGAACTGAGTTCATGTGCCTTGCGGTTTGACGAGACCTTCCTAGTTGGAAGAAGATACGGCGGCCGCCGCTAGGTCTTGAGTACCCCGCCACAGGGCTTGAGCCGGGCCCTGCCTTGGCGGGCGAGCGTCGGAGCCCGGCAGGCCTCGAGATCCAGTCGCGAGGACGCAAGATAGCGAGGCGCCCTCAAAGATCGGGCAACAAGACCTTCGGCGACCCTCGGCAAGATGGAGACTGGTGACCAGGTAAATTCTTTGCATCGGTACGCGCCCCTTTCGCATCTTTTGGCTTAGTGTATGCTTTTGATCGCGACGGTGAGCACCCGAGCTCGAAATTGCCCGTTTGGCGATGGCTATTGTCGAAGCGAGTCCGAGTCCGAGGAGGAGGATCGTTTGAGTTGGTCCCCGTCGCCTTCGCGCCAACGCGGACTCCGTCGGTCGTCGAGCAGCTCGGTCGGTGAGTTCGACCAGCCCTTGATGATTTGGGCGATGGAAGCTCCGGCCCGCAACGGTAGCGGATTTTGACCGGCGAGGCTCATGATCTGATGCCGTTGTCGACTCTCCGCTCCACCGCGAGAGGTGCCCGAGCTTCGTGGCGCGCCCAAAGCGACACCGAGCTCCCAGACCACGGCGCTCCAGCACGCGAGGGCGCGATTCCTCCGACCACAGGGCTCAGCGGACCTGCTTGAAGCAGGCTGCACTGCACCGCAAGACATGATACCCCGGCCGTGGAGGTCGAGAATCTGTGGCGGATCCGCCGCCGTCCCTCAGAGCGGAGGCGGGTGGGGCCCGATCGTGAAATTTGGGACGATCTTGCCGTCGCGCCTTCCCTGGTTGTTGTGGGCGAACCCCGGAGGAGGTGACGACGACCGAGCCGCCCCTAGGGCGTGTAATCGAGATCCGGCCCGCGCGCCGGTGGTGGTCGAGGTCGACCTTGTTCGTGATGGCGGTCGGCGAGGAGGAAGAGATCACCCATGACCGTATCCACGACCGCGAGGAGTTTTCCCGTATACGCTGGAAGGCCATCTCTGCAAGGTAAGGGTCTTCCTGCGCATTTCATAGCTGGTAGCCTGTGTTCCTTATTCCCTCATTTTGGGCCTCCCTACTCGTCGTGAAGGTGATCGACCATGCCACCCAAGGGCTACAAGGCCTTCAGGAGCATCTTGTCGTCAAAGGCCTTCGGATGCAATAAGCGCGGGAGGTTGAGCGCAACAAGCTTATCAGGACCATTGAGGTCGAACAAGGAGAGCTCGAGCAGAAGGCCCAAGAGATTGACGATTTGCGCCAGACGATGAGTGCACAAGAAGTGGCCCTGGCGGAGCTCGGCGAGCGGGGCCTCCGAGCGACCATGGTTATCTGGCCGTTGAGCAAGGCGCGCGGTCGGCCAAAGCGCTCAAGGTCGGCGGGCCAAAGTTGAAGCCACAGAGAAGGCTGCTGCAGGCGGGCACCTCTCCGGCCGGAAGCGTCCCCGACCTCGAGGCTAAGATCACGGAACTCGAAGAGAAGCTCGGCCGTGCCAACAAAGCGGTCGAGGGCAAGCGAGCCAAGGTCGAGCCTTTGGAGAAGGCAGCTGCGGACCGGTCTTCCTCGGAAAAGCGTCCCCGAGCTCGAGGCCAAGGTCTCGGAGCTTGAAGGAGGCTTGGCGTGCCAAAGCGGCGATGGTAGCGATGACTCAGCTCAAGGCGAGCAGCGCCGAGCCGGATGCCTCCACGGTGGCCCTCAAGAACCAGAGTGGTGTTGGCACGAGGACCAAAGTCGCCGAGCTCGAGCAAGAAAGCTTCGCATGAGATGGCCAACTGTAAAAAAAACTTTAAAAAGCAAGGGATGTACTAACAGGAGTGGTTAGTTTTTGGTGTACAAAGAAACCTCGTCCCTGTTGTGGACCCACGGTTTGGGGATACTTTGAAGTCTTTCTCGCTTTGCTTGTTAGCCGTTCCCGTGCTTTCTAGGTCGTGCGCCGATAGGGTAGCCTTACCCAGCCCGTTGGGTCGAGGTCGGCGCAGCGTGCCTTGGGCACAAGACTTAAAGTATGGACGAGAGGCCACGACACGCAAAGTGGGGAACAATTCGCAAAGGTAGAAAGGCAAGCGGACATCGTTAGTGCTCGAGCGGTCCTTGCGACCATGCATATCAGCGGCTAAAGCGGCGAGGTTCTCGATTCGAGCCCGAGCACGGAACAGACTAGATTGTGAAGAGGTTAAACTACGTTTAGCTCGTTATTTGGCGGTGAGCGTCAAACTGCGTCGCTTAGACGAGGAAGCGAATGTGTTTGCGCATCGAAGGTCGTGTTCGAAAAAAAAACAAACGAGGATCCGTCGAAAAAGAAATAGCAGTAACATCAGTGGAGGTAGACATAAAAAGTGAAAGACCAGCTTTATTGAAATTTGAGGCATAGGGTTTACACATAAAACTTTGGTTGATCTATATTCCACAAGCTAGAGCTCTCTGCCGTCGGGCATCGCTAGCCTAGTAAGCCCGTCGCGTCTGTTGAAACAACTCTATAGGGGCCCTCCCATCATGGGATAACTTGTTGGTCTTTGGGCGAGCTCTGAATCCGCCTCGGGGCTAGGTCCCCAACAAGGAGCTTCCTAGGTCGTCTGAGCCGAGACGCATGTCTGCGAAGAGCATGCAGGTAGTGCGTTGATCGTGGCGATGCACGACATCTTACTTCTTCTGCGAGGGTGAGGTCGAGAGACCGATTCGTGCTTTCGAAGTCAACTTGGTCGACCAAAGCGACCTGGCGAGCCAGTGACCTCGGGAGGCGGGGCGGCCGATCTGGAACACGGTGGAAGGGTGTGGACCCTGTGGCTCGGCTTGTTGTGGTACGAATAGACCATAGGACGGTGGGAAGTTCGTCCACCCAGGCCTTGCCGTATCGATCAAGCTCATTTGTGACTCGTTTCGTGACGCCTTGGACGATTTGCCCGTTGGCGCGTTCCGCTGCTCCATTGCTCTGGGGGTGAGCCACCGAAGCGAAGCAGATTTTAACGCCGAGTTCCTCACAAAACTCCTGGAACAACTCGCTGGTAAACTGAGTACCGTTGTCAGTGATAATCTTGCATGGAACCCCGTACCTGGTGACCACGAACAAGCGGAAGAAATGAACTACCGCCCGGCGATTATGGTCGAGACGGTTGACCTCTATCCACTTGGTGAAGGTGTCGATGGCGACGACGAAACTTCTTCCCCATTTGCTTGAGGAAAAGGACCGAGGATGTCCGGCCCTGTGTCGAGAAGGGCCACGTGGCGGATGGTGCGGAAGCGCGTGGGTGGGTTGATCGACTTCGAGGCGTGGAATTGGCGAGCTCGGCGGTGCGGACGATATCACGAGCATCTGAGGCCCGAGGGCCAATAGTACCCCATGCGGAAGGCCTTCCGACCATTGTCTGTCTGAAGAGTGTGCCCCATGAGAGGCTGAGTGAATGTCATGCAGCGGTGCTTACCCTCCTCCGTAGAGATGCACCGTGTCGGGACCAGGAAACATTGCGTCTGAGAGCTCTCCTCGACAAGCGTGTATAGGCCCGCCCTGCGCTTGATCCGGCTCCTCTCGGCAGGGTCGGGTGGCAGGTCGCCCCGAGCAAGAAAATTGTGTATGGCCTCGGCCCAGGAGGGGGTATCTTCGACCATGGCGAGCGCGACCTCGTGGTTGGAGATTGACGGAGCCGCCAGCGTCTCCAGGATGACGTCGGGTGGGACGTCGTCGTCGGAGGAGCCGAGCTTGGAGAGGTAGTCCGCGCTGGAGTTGTCCTTCCTGGGGATGTGCTTGAGCTCCAAGTTCTGGAACCACTTCTCCATCTTGCGTGCCTCGGCGAGGTACTTAGCCATCGAGTCTCCCGAGCCTTGGTAGTCCTTGTTGAGCCCGGTTGATGACGTGGGAGTCGCCCTTCACGACCGATCGGCGTCGCCCAAGGCCTTACAAGCTCGTAAGCGGCCAAGAGGGCCGTACTCCGCCACATTGTTGGTCATTTGGGAAGCCAAAGCGAATTACGTACCTCAATTTATGCTTGTGGTGAGGATAAGGATCCCCCGGCGCTTGAAGGACCTCGAGCCATTGAAGAACATGACCGGGGCTTCTCCTCTTGACCTGAAGCTCGGGGAGGCGGGCTGCGGCGTCCCGCTCGACCACGAAGTCGGCGAGCACTTGCGACTTGATGGTCGTGCGGCGCTCGACACAGGACGTCGAATGCCGCCGATTCCATGGCCCACTTGGCGATTCGTTCGCCACCCTCCGGGTTCCTCGGGATGTCCCCGAGCGGAAGTCTGCTTGGGGCGACCAATGAGTGCTTGCTGAAAGTAGTCCGAGCTTGCGCCGGCCATGAGGAGAGCGTATAATTGGCTTGTACTGCGGGTAGCGCTCCTTGGCCGTGCAAGACCTCGTGACATAATAAATGGGGTCTTCTTTGAGACCCCGCTCCGCCACCAGGCGGCACTAACGGCATGTGGGTGGCGCGAGATATAGCGATAACTTCTCACCGGGTTGTGGCGTTATGGGAGGGGTGGGGACGACAGTATGCCTTGGTCGTCGAAGGATCGCTGGGCCTCTGGAGTCCACTCGAAGCCCGATGCTTGCGCAAGGTTTGGAAGAATGGGAGTCCGCTCTCGAGCCTCGAGATGAACTTCTCGAGGGCGGCCATGCGGCAGGAGGCTTGCACCTACTTGATCGAGGTCGGGGTGCCATCTTCTCGATCGCCTCGATCTTTTTGGGTTTGGACCAACCCCGAGCCCCGATCATATAGCGAGAGCACCTTCGGACGCCACGCCCGAACACGCACTTCGGGTTGAGCTTGATCTTGCGCTTGTTCGAGGTTGGCGAAGGTCTCCTCGAGATCCCGAACGTGGGCGTCCTCGGCGGAGCTTTGGCGATGATGTCGTCACGTGACCTCAAGGTTCCGCCCGTCTGGGGCTCGAAAGTCTTGGTCATCGGTAGTTGAAAGGTGGCCTCTGCATTGCGCAGACCAAATGACATGGTCGTATAGCAATATGTCTTTGAACGGCGTGATGAAGGAAGTCTTGCTCTCGTCGTCGACCGCCAGACTTGATCTGGTGGTATCCGAGTAAGCATCCAAGAAGCTAAGCATCTTGGCATTTGCGGTGGAGTCCACGATCCGTCGTCTTGTGAAGCGGGAAGTTGTCCTTCAGCAAGCGAGTTCAACCCCGTATGGTCGGCGCACATTCTCCACTTTCCTCCCTTCTTACGCACGATGGCCGGGTTGGTGACCACTCGAGATAGTTAATCTCACGAATGAAGCCGGCCTTCAAGAGCTTGTCAAGGTTCTCCTTGATGATCGCGACCTTCTCCGGAGAAGCGTCGCATCTTCCGCGTCTGGTCGAGCTGGACCCCACCGCAATTTGTGCTCGATCACCTCCCTCGGGGCGCCAGGCATGTCGCTGGCTCCCAAGCAAATATGCCTTTGTTGGCGCGGAGGAAAGTGACGAGCTCGAGTTCCTATTTGGGACTTAGCTCGACCGAGGCGATGGGCCTTTTTGGTCGGGTCACTCTCATCGGCCTGCACGCCTTCGTTTCCCACTAGGCTGGATTGCCGCCGGGCGGCGTTCTTCGTCGTCGCCTCCGGACATGGCCATTTGGGGCGGCATGCGGCGAGGGCCATGGTCTTGGTCTCGCTGACCATGCGCCGCTTGTGGTCGCCTCGCCGACGGTGATGACACCGTTGGGACGAGCGACTTCATGCGATGGCCATAATGGTTGGCCGCCATGAACTTGACCAAGGCTGGCCGTCAGGGATGGCGTTATGCAGGAGGTCACCCTCGACCACCTCGAAGGTGACCCATTTCGGTCTGAAAGTTGTCGAGCCGCCGAAGGTGGCGGGCAAGACAACTGCCCCAAGGGGTGGTCGAGCTCCGGGGACTATCGAAGAATGGTATGGTGATGCTCTTGACCTTCGTAGGGAATCGCATCCGGTCGAGCGCCCCGCTGCGACAAGTTAAGAGAGCTGCCGCCATCGACCATGACGCGACCGTGTGGTATTGTTGATGGTCGGGTCACGACCAAAGGCGGTTTTAGGTCTCGAGCCATACAGGAGAGCATCCTCGGAGAGAAGGCGATGGTTGCCCCGGCCCACTTGCGGGGTTGTTCGACGGGCTTCGGTGGCGACTGGTAGATGGTCCGTCTTGGCGGCCTTGACCTCGCGCTGGGTGATAGGGCGGACGAGCCACCGAAGATGACATCAATCGGCGCTTCGCCTTGCTGGAACTCCAAGTCGAGGTCGTGCGTGCTCGCGTCGCGGTATTAACTTTCGGTCGGCTGGTCGTCATCGCCGGGAGCACCGCATCTCCCCGCCCATCATAGAAAGTGTCGGCAATCTCGCGGGCCTGCAGTGCCCGCAGTCATGGCCGCCGCCTGTGGAATAGGCGAGAACTTTGATTCGCTCATATCCGCGTGTCCCTCGGCCCCTGCGTCGAGCATCGCCCGTCGGAGCCGGCACGTTAGCCCTCCCCTGGGCTGGTTCTTCGCTGGTGTGGTCGAATTCGACCTTGACGAGGCTTTGAGTCCTCCCGAGCCTCGGCCTCGGACCTCGAGGACCTCGCTGGCCATCCGCCGAGAGCGATTACTCGCGGTAGCCCTCGCCACCTCTCGCGATCGCTTCGCTTCTTGGTGGTGGTGCCTTGGTCGGCGCCCACAGGTTGGACGGGCGGCCTCTGTTTGGTTCGGACCAAGCTTACCTTGGTCGTAGTCGCGTTCAGTGGACGGCATCGTCGGCGTCCACAGATCGCTTCCGCCATGCGGAAAAGTTTGTTGATGGCGAGCCTCGAGGTGATCTCTGAGGTCCTCGGTGAGGCGTCGATCACGGACCTCGAACTTGAAGGCCTTGATGACGGCCTCGTCAGAAATGCTCGGGATCAGGTTCCTTGTGCGGAAGAATCGCCGCACGAAGTCGCGCAGTGGTTCGTTCTTCCCCTTGATGACACGATCCAGGTCCTTCTCCCTGCCCGGCCGCTTGTAGCAACTCTGGAAGTTGGAGCGTAGGGCGCTCTGGATCTGGCGCCACAACCTGAAGGAGCACCGCCGATTAAAAAGCAGTCCTAAGCGGCCCGTCGGGGCGGTCGGGAGGTAGTTCGCCATCACGAGCTCGTCCCCTCCGCCGCCGGGATAGCGGTCGAATAAATGGGACGAGAACTTCGTCCAGATTCTTGGTCCGTCAAGCGCTCGATCAGCGTGGGCTTGAACCGAAGTAGCCCGCCTTGACGAACCGTGAGTCGCCATGCAGCCGTAGGCGGACAGTCTTGTAGCCGGTCATGGTCATCGCCGGCGAGATCCTGCTGCCGCCGGACTCGAGTCAAGGCTGCCCGTGCCCGACCTCCGGCGGAACGACCATGGTGCCGAAAGCACGGAATCACCAGTTGGTAACACAGCGGTCCTGGACCTGCGGTGCTCGGGCGGAATGTCGGGAGAGGTCCGCAGACCTGCCGCTTTGACCTTCGGGCGGCTTAGCTCGAGCTGGTCGGGTTGGCGCGATGCCGTGGGGCGTCGGCGTGTCTGCGTCAAGGCCTCGTCCCGAACCCGCTGTTCGGCGGGCTAACCTCGCGGGGAGGTGTCACGACGCGTCGGCGGCGCGACGTGTTGTCATTACTTCTCTGGGGGCGGGTCCCCGAGTGCCGACTTCAATCTTGCGGGGCCTTGACCTCGGTCGCGGCCGGTCGAGTTCTTCGGCGGGCTCGGCCAAGACTCGACCTTGCCCTATCGGGGTTGGCCATGACCGGCGATAAGCGAGGCGCTCCGGTAGGAGGTAACTGGGCGGCTCAAGACGTCTTGGCCTTCTCTGGGCCTCCGTGGGAGAGCTGTTATGGCAGTTAATGGCAACTCGCACCATCGGCGAAGCGTCTTAAAGTCTGCGGATCGCGGTCATCCGCATCTCCTCGGCGCCTTGACCGTCGCCACGAACGTGCCGCTTTGCTCGGCGGCGAGGGTGTGAACAGGGACACGGAATCGGAGTCCGTACCCGAGGAAAATCCGTCGATGAAGGGCGCCATGCTCCTGGAGTCTTGGTGTCGTTCCTGCGAAAGAGCAAAACAATCGGGCACCACGGTGGGCGCCAGCTGTCGACGATCGGGATCGTGAACCGCAAGAAAAGAGGTAGGGGTCAGAGAGTTTATGGGACCCAAGCTGCGTTTTGCTCGAACGAAGGAAGAAAATCGATCGCGGTGATGGTCGGAGCAAGGCGACAACGAGCACGAGACAAGAGTTTATCTTGGTTCGAGCCTGTGAAGGTAATAGCTCTACTCGATCGCCTTGTGGCGGTGATTCTTGTTATATGGGTGTCTGAGGCGGTGTTTACAACTCAAAGGCGGTAATGGTGATTCCTAGCTCGAGTGTGTCTTTGTGTTGTCTTATTTGTCCTTGGAGCTCATCGTCCTTGGTCTTTATACTTCCTTTGCACGCGGCGGGAGCAATCCTCGGAAAGGGGCCTTCGTGCACCTTGAGGGCTGGTAAGCAAGCCCCGAACTTACCAAGACTCTGAGTCATCCCGACCCGCTCTCGGCAGCCGTCATCAAATGCTCGATCAAAATCCTAGGGCGGACCGGGGCTTGAGCGAGACCCGCTCGAGCCCAAGGTCGAGGGTGCAGAGCTCGGCGCCACGCCTCGTCGTCGGCGTCGAGTCTTGTACCAGTCACGGTCGGGGCCTTAGAGCATGGGGATCCGTTGACCGCCTCCGGCGGTCAAGGAGTACCCGACCCTCGTCAATCGCATACAGGACCTCTTCCTACCTCGCTGGGCTGTCCCACCGATGTGTATGCATGCGGAGATCCTTGCGGTCTTGTCGCTCTTGGGAAATTACAACTTAGAAGAGGAGATATTGGAAGTGCGCGAACTACGCCATCGACCCAGGAGAAGAGCACGAGGAATCACGGATGGTAATGATCATCGTGTTTCATAATATTTCTACATGAAACTTTGTTAATATATGTTTCATGCAGTTGCCTCCGCCATTGTGTGAATTTGAGTAGTGGTTTGACATGGAGATTAACCCCGAAGACCAAAGGCTCCTTGATCAAGCCAACCGGGACGAGGAGCCCAGGCGGCAGCGACAAGAATAGTTTGATGCCGCACGCGAGGAGGCATGTAGAAAGGGAGCAGGGGAGAAGGAGGCTGAGAGAGAGAGGAAGCGAGAGAGGTCACGTCGTGCCAGAGAAGCCCCACCGGAGGCATAGGCGAAGGGGAAGTGGTCTCGATGCATTCAGTAGATGTGAAGTTATGCTCCTTCCAGTTTTAAGTTGCAATAAAGAGTGTGGTCTACCTTATTTTCTGTAGTAACTTCTGATTTGAGAATCGTCTTCTCCTGAGTAAGTTGTCTTTACTGGTATGAAATGCGCAACCTTTGTTAAGCGATCTACTATGACCCATATGGAATCATAACCTCCTTGCGTCCTTGGTAAACCGGTGATGAAATCCATCGATTTCCTCCACTTCCACTCTGGTATTTTCAATGGTTGCAGTGATCCTGCTGGTCTCAGTGCATAGCCTTGACTCGCTGGCATACATCACACAACTCTACATGCTCAGCTACCTCTCTCTTCATATTCGGCCACCAGAACCTTTCTTTCAAGTCTTGGTACATCTTCGCACTTCCTGGATGAATCAAATACTTGGAGTCGTGAGCTTCCTCCAATATCAACTACTTCAGCTCCTTTTTGTTGGGTACACAAATGTGCTCTTTCATCCATAGTGTGCCTTGTTCATCCAGCTTAAATTCTTTTGCCCGACCTTCTTCCATTTTGGACTTGATTAAGCTTGATCTTCTCATCATTCTTGACCTTCCACGATCGATCCTCTAAGGTAGGCTTTACTTCTAAAGCAGCTACGAATCCTTCCGGAACAACTTCCAATTTCAACCTCTGGAAATCCTTGCACAATTCTGCCCGACTCTCTTCTACCAACATATTTAGGCTATGACTTTTCCGACTCAAGGCATCAGCCACCACATTGGCTTTGCCTGGGTGATAGTGAATCCCCACATCATAATCTTTAATCAGCTCTAACCACCTTCTTTGCTTCATGTTCAGGTCAGATTGGGTGAAAATGTACTTAAGACTCTTATGATCTATATATACCTCACATCTGTTTCCAATGAGATAGTGACGCCATATCTTTAAGGCATGCACTACGGCTGCTAATTGTAGGTCATGCGTCGGGTAATTCCCTTCATGTGGCCATAACTGCCTTGATGCGTAAGCTACTACCTTTCCATTTTGCATCAACACGCATCCAAGTCCTTGACGTGATGCATCGCAATATATATCAAAACTCTGGTGCACGTCCGACAAAACTAACCTTTGATGTCATCGTTTCTTCAACTCCTGAAAACTCTTCTCACACTCCGGTGTCCAAACAAATTTCTTCTCTTTCTTTAGCAATTGCGTGAGAGGTCTAGCAATTGTCGAGAACCCTTCTATAAATCGGCGGTAATAACCAGCCATCCCAAGAAAACTACGGATTTGGGTCACCGTCTTTGGTGGCTCCCAATGCAGTACTTCCTCCACCTTACTTGGATCCACAGCAATTCCTTCGGCGGTCATTATATGCCCTAGGAATTCTACCTTACTCTTCCAAAAATCACATTTACTGAACTTAGCAAACAACTGCTGCTCTCTTAACTTTTCCAAAACCAATCTCAAATGTTTAGCGTGCTCTTCATTCGTCTTTGAGTAAACCAAAATATCATCTATGAATACGACTACGAATTTGTCCAAATATTCCATAAAAACCTTATTCATCAAGTTCATAAAGTATGCTGGTGCATTTGTCAATCCAAAAGACATAACAGTGAACTCGTAATGTCCATATCTTAAGGAAAATGCAGTATTTGGTATGTCCTCTGTCTTAATCTTCAGCTGGTAATATCCTGATCTAAGGTCAATCTTAGAGAAAACTCCTGCTCCTCTTAATTGATCAAATAAATCATCTATCCTGGGCAACGGATATCTGTTCTTTATTGTTACTTCATTAAGTGCACGGTAATCTACACACATCCGAAAACTCCCGTCTTTCTTCTTAACAAACAGGACCGGTGCTTCCCAAGGTGACGAGCTCGGCCTGATGAATCCTTTTTCTAATAGTTCCTCAATCTGCTTCTTTATTTCCACCAACTCCTTGGTGGACATCCGATATGGTCTCTTTGCTATTGGTCTTTGTTCGGGCACTAAATCGATTCTGAACTCTATGTCTCTGCTGGGTGGCATTCGGGTAATTCCTCGGGAAAAACATCCGGATACACTGCGACCCTTTGGTAAATCCTTCAAGCGATGGTCTCTAGACTATTTACCAATAACTGTCCTTCTCAAAGCGTCGTTGCTTGAAACTCAACTTTCACGCCATCGGGGCTTTCAATAGACACGACTCTTCGTCCTGATCTATCTGACCTTATGCTTAGACAACGGTCCATTCGATATAACATCTAGGGTTTGGGTATCTAATATAATAAGGTTAAGCTAGGAACTCTACACCTTTTATTAATAGCTTAACCCCGAACAACCGATCTTAGATCGAAGTTACGATCGAGGATTGGACTAGAAGCGTATTCTTAAGGTTAACGATGCCCAATTCATTTTGCAGCAAAACTCGAAAGCGAATGAATGTGAAGCCCCATAATCAAATAAAAGCGTGGCTGGGGACTGAGTTGACTAGAAACTTACCCGATTACAACGTCTGTGGCGTTACGAACTTAAATGCATTGCGATGTGGTTGACTCTTCCTCGTGCAAGCTGGCTGGGGTGTGGTTCCAAAGACGAACAGGTCCTCTGCTTCCACCTTGAGCAGGGGTTCTAGCAGGCGTATTTCCCAAATTGAAACGTACTGGTGTCACCCCTCCCATCTTGGGGCAAACATTGGCGAAGTGCCCTGTCTCATTGCAATTGTAGCAGCGCCTTCCTGACATCTGCTGGTTTCCTCCATTCTAGCTAATAGTTTTGACTGGGGTCTGGAAAGTTTGTCCTGTCGGTTTTGGCATCGGCGGTGGTGTCCTGGCATTGTTCCCTTGCTGGAGTCTGGAGAACTGCTGAGGTACCATCCATGGTTTCTGCTGACCCTGGCGTCCTCCTTGTTGTGCCATGCGGCGTTTGCGGTTGTCATCTAGTTCCTTGCGCTTGTCTTCCAGTATAAGCGCCTTATTCACCAGCTCTTGAAAATCAGGGAAGGTGTGGGTAATCAACCCCACCTTCAATCCAGTGTTAAGTCCTTTCATGAAATGGGACTGCCTAGCCTTATCCGTTGCTACGTCCTGTGGAGCGTAGCGTGCCAACTGGGTGAACTTATTCAAGTAATCGGACAGCGTGTACGCCAGAGAGCCGATCGCATCGTCCAGCTTACGTCCTGTAGGAGGCCTAGGGACGACGACGTCATATAGGTTCACGGACGTGCCTCAGCTGTACGGGGTCGACACGTGCCATAGGCCGTAGCTGCCACAACACACACGTAGGCGGCCCCCCTCCTCACATCCTAGGGGGATCTAGTTGGTAGCGTTCCACGCCGTACGTCCCTATGACTGCAGGTACACCACGATGTCTCTTTTCATCTTTTATGTTCTTCATGTTATGTGCTGTACTAACATGAAAACTTTGTCAATAGCGGTCTATCCAGCACCAGACCAGAGTGCGAGCACCTCTGCTGAGTTCTCTTCGCTTGATGACGTCGACTTGGACTACTTCGTAGATCCTTACCAGCAGCCCACATGAAACTTTGTTAATATATGTTTCATGCAGTCGCCTCCGCCATTGTGTGAATTTGAGTAGTGGTTTGACATGGAGATCAACCACGAAGACCAAAGGCTCCATGATCAAGCCAACCGAGACGAGGAGCTCAGGCGGCAGCGACAAGAATAGTTTGATGCCGCACGCGAGGAGGCATGTAGAAAGGGAGCAGGGGAGAAGGAGGCTGAGAGAGAGATGAAGCGAGAGAGGGAACGTCGTGCCAGAGAAGCCCCACCAGAGGCATAGGCGAAGGGGAAGTGGTCTCGATGCATTCAGTAGATGTGAAGTTATGCTCCTTCCAGTTTTAAGTTGTAATAAAGAGTGTGGTCTACCGTATTTTCTGCAGTAACTTCAGATTTGAGAATCGTCTTCTCTCTAATCTCCCTCTCTGTAACATCCCGAAATATGCCCCGATTTAAAATTTTTGAGTTTTCAAAGTTTTTATGAATTAATCAACCCTTATTTGCATTTAATTTCATTTAAATGAATTTATTTGAATTTTTGGGGATTTATTGGATTTAGTTAACATTTATTTAAAATATCCTTCTCTTGATAAATTAATATCATAAAAAGTATTTATCAAAAATAAATGAAAATATTTTATTTAGGCTCAAAATGCTCTGAAATATTTTCTAGAATTTTTCGAGTATTTTTCGAGCTCCAAATAAATACTTTGAATTACTGGAATTCTTTTTATTGTCAAAATCTGGAAAATTTGCTAGCTACAGTGTTGGGTAGGCCCAACCTTGTGCTCATCTTGAGGAAACCCTAGCGCAGCCGACTCTGGTTCGTTCGATCCCGATCAGATGGACGCAGTTGGGCCTCGTCGCTCGTAGCATGCGAGGCGTTGGATCACGTTAAGCGACCGTTAGGATGTCGACGCGTGGCACCATATTTCCGAACGGTCATTCGATCTGCACCGTTGGATGGCGATCGAACGGCGCGATGGGACCGATCGGTATCGGGAGGGCGCGACTGTGCACCGCCGTCGCCGGTAGGAGGCCGAAGATCTTGTCAGGGATTATGCGTGCGTTCCAAGGCGTGTCCGAGCGGGTGAAATAGGCCTCCCTGCTCAGCACTTCACGCTGCTCCATTTGCCACCTCTCTCGTGCTCTGCCATCCCCCAAAGCGTGTGCTAGAGCTCGCCGTAGTTGCCACTCCCCTCCGCCTCGGTTTTCTTCGCATTTCACCGCCGTCCACCGCTCTTCGCCGTCGCCAAGACCCTCATAGAGCTCACCAAGCCAAGGCGCATCCGAAGGGCCACTTCTTCTGACCAGGGACGACCGGGAATGCCACCAGTTGTGTCGTCTTCTCCAAGTCCGGCGACCAAGCGCAGCTGCTTCCTCGTCGACAGTCGCGTGCAACCTCAACCGTCGGATCTGCATCCAACGTCCAAGGTAAAGCCACGCGCCCCTTCCTTGAATCGTGCTGTAGCGTTACCGATAGGTCTCGGCCGTTGGATGGCGATCGTCCGGTTCTGGCCGAGCCACGTAGGCTTAGGAATAGTAAACCCGCTGGGTAACGGTAGCCGTCGGATTCTCATCCAACGGGCGACGTTGCGCCACGTCTTCCCCGTTGAGGTAAGTTGGTTTCGCACGGTAGATCTTGACCGTAGTATAGCAATCGTGCGGCTCTGGGTTGGCCGCATAGACTCGGGAATAGGAAGCCGTTGGAGTACCCATGACCGTTGGATCCTCATCCGACCGTTCTGGTACATCCACGTCGGCGCAATGAATAGTAAATCGTGCGGGTAACCGCAACCGTAGGATCTTCATCCGACGGTAGGCGGCGCGTCCACGAGGCCTTCAGAGCGATGAAGCGCGGTAACGACCGACCGTTGGTTGAATCAACGGCGGGATTAAATCTTGGCGTGGCTTGATGCTTTCTCGCCGCGTGTCAGTCGCTGAGTGGTCCAACCACTATTCCGTGGGGCCCACATGTCAGTGTGACGACCCCGGCTGTGCTGACGTCAGCATGACGTCATCCGGGCCCACGTGTCAGTGGCCGAGCCGACGTTGCAGCCTCTGGTGCTGACACGTGTCGCCGGGGATTAATCCGGATTTTCAGTAGCAAAATAAATAAAGAAATTCGGTTATAAATTTAATTGAATTTCAGCAAACTTGAAAGTGCCATAACTTTTGCATTTTAACTCGGAATTGGGTGATTCCAGTGCCCAAAAATTTGTAAAAATATAAACCATTTAATGGTGATTTTTATTTTATTTTTAGAATTTATCTTGCTATCTGTATAGTGTATTTATTGTGTGTTTGCTTGTACCGATTAGACTCCGAGTTGTCGGAATTCGCCGAAGGAGAATTTGAAGCCCCATCGCAGACCTTCGACCAGAACCAACAGCTTTTTGAAGGCAAGTCATGCTTTGACCATGTTGCCCCTAGTTTTCCAAATATATTTTGATTCAATTATTGCATGCTATGTTAAGTAAAAATGATGTTGCTTATGCGGGAATGGTAGCTAAAATGCCTATCTTGTTATGCCACCTTGTTAATACTCAATGTATGCCCTAAAATCCTTGTTAACCTAAGAAGTTAAATGAAGTTGGATGCTATTACAAGCCAACACGGGAGGCTAGACCGTGATTAGTCGCTTAGTCTGCTTATATGCGTTGAATGAATTTCAAAATAGCAAATGAATATTGACTAAACAATTATGTAACGCATTTTCGAAAAGTGCGATTATGTCATGAAATGGAATTGAGGGTAGTGACCTGTGAGGTGCTACTCGTGCAATGATGTGGGCATTGGCATGTGTTGCAATAATGCAAACTGGGTGGGACATGATTTGGACCGGGGCAAGTGGCAAGGTGGCTTCGTGCCAGGTGGGCCGTTGTGGCATCGGGATGTATTGAGTCTGTGAAGGCTGTGTGCCGAGTTGTATAAATCGGAAGTCTTGCCCGGGACAATTAAGGACTTAACCTTGCGAGCCTTTGAAGTGAGTTCCGTGTACAACCACTTGTCCGGTATGGGACGGACCTAGTTTAGTAGGTTTCTAACCTCTTTCCTTTGAAACCACTGGGTGACGGTGCACACCTGTGCAACTGTAGGGGAAGCGTACCTATGCTGCGGCTTGGTACCCATTCAACGGTACTTGCCCTGTCTAAACTTCGGCTCTGAGTGAGGGAAGTGTTAGAAGGGAAGTATCGGAGGGGTTCATCGGTTAAATGTTAGTCTCTGAAAGACTTTGTTGCAATCAATCGCCTGTGTGGTGAACGACTGTATCCTGTGGGTAAAGTGTACAGCCTCTGCAGAGTGTGTGTGTGTGAAACTATTCGAATAGCCGTGTCCGCGGTGTTGGACATTGCTCGGTGATTACAGTCAAGGGTTAGATTTTAAAAATATAAACGTGGAATGGGTGGCTGTGTGCCAAAAAGAATGATGAATGAAATTAGGGCTGTGAGCCAAACTCTTGGAAAAGATTTGAGAAACTAAATATTATTAACATTTGTATTTACTGCTTTTAATCTAATAGGATTACCTGTTTAAGAGAAATGCTGCTTTGAGCAAAATAACCAATTAAGCCTTTCCTTTGGATAAGCCATGCATATAGTAATAGACCTGCATTGTGCATGACTTGTTGAGTATGTTGTATACTCACCCTTGCATCGACAAAAACCTCAGAAGAAGAAGCCATGCCAGCTTGGAATGAAGAGTTCGTCGAAGGCCAAGAGGACTAAGGGGTTGAGCCGCACTCAGTAGCATGTGGTTATGAAGGGTTCATGGTTTTACTTTTGCTTCCGCTGATAAACTTGTGCTACTTTGATATTTATCGCCCTGCGTGGCAAAGTATTGTAAGGCGACCATAAGGTCATGTAACTCGATTATATTATGCTTGAAGTACTTTATTACTTATTTCCGCTGTGTATGATTGTGGTACTTCAACCTGTTTATCCTGTGTGTACTAGCGTGATCTGGACTAGTACAGAATGCCAGAGTGTCGAATCCGTGAGATTCGGGCACGACGAGGATAGTATTAGAGCCATCTTGTTGTAGGACTTAACCCTAGATTAGACTGGCCGTTTTAGAAAGGATAAAAGCTAATTTCTAAAGACTAAAATTTGGCAAGAGTAATCAATGAAATCTTGACTTATCCCTTCTTCCTTACTTCATACCTCTGCTGTACTTTTCTGATACTTCTGTATTCTTTTAAAATTGTTGTTCTGACGTGTTGCTTTGGCGATCACGGATGGTTCACTCTTTGTAGGCGTCACGGAGGCTACGCTGAGCTCTGGAGGATGCTCCAGTCTTTGGGAGGCTTCGACCGCCCCCTCTCTAGGTCACTTGGATAGTCAGCGGGTCACCGAGGATGGGAGACCACCCTCACCCAGACGCTGGAGCACGCGTGCTAGTCGTCCACTTCGCCTCGCGGTGAAGCGAAGCTAATTCTGGCGGGCATCTGAGTGTGCGGGTTCTGCAAGGTCGAATCAGCAGGGACCACGGCTTCGAGCTGTAGGATACCGCCTTCCGTGTGCACCCGCACGCGGGTGAGCCCCTGCAGGCTCGTTTGGAGCTAGAGGACGACACCGCCGTCGTGCACCTGGGCCGTTTCGCTGCTGCTCAGGAGGAGGTCATGGACGCCACGACTACGGAGCTGCAGGCGGTGTACCGCGCCTTAGAGGAGGCAGGGGAGGCCCTGCGGGAGACCCGTATGCACGCGGTACAGAGGATCGCCGAGCTGGAGGAAGCTCTCTACGGCCACGGGGAGCCGGACGCCGTCATGGAGCTTCGGCAGCAGCGACGAGGAGCCGGAGTAGCTTGACACCGTGTTCGAGGACCAGCAGCCGGTGGTGCCCCCAGCTGCACCAGTGGGAGGGCATGGGGATCAGTTCGCCCCGATGCCAGCTCACCCGCCTGTGTACTTGATCGGCGAGCCGCAGCCGGGATGGCTCAAGTAGTGATGCTTTTTCAGAATGGCAGCGTTCAGCTTTTGCGTTGAGACTCACTTGTGTTGAGTCGCGTCTTTTAATTGGAACATTAGTATGCGATCTTGTAATGAACAATTGGATGCGATGTTGTGACTGATTTTGTGGTTGCATAGTCCCTAGACTATGTAAGCAACCATGCCCATTATTAATTATGCTTGAATGCTTAATGGTTTTAAGTTACACCTGTTTCCCCCATATAAGTTCCATGTTTGCCTATTCTTTTCCCCCTCATCTCTAAACCGTCGAAGAAATCAACAAATGGTGAATACTCGCAACAACGGAGTAGGAGGCAGTGGTTCACGTCACGGAGGCAGTCAGGACCATACACCACCCCCGCAGGCAGCACCGCCAGTCGATATGCAGAACTTAGGAGCCTTTCTGGCAGCTCAGACCCAGTTAATGCAGACGATGATGGCCACAGTACAACAGATCAACACTCAAGCAGTCGCCAACAACCAAGCTGTGAGCAATGGTCCCCATCCGTATTCAAGATTGTCTGAATTTATGAGGACCCGACCGCCTACCTTCTCTGGAAGTGCCAACCCATTAGAGGCAGATGATTGGCTAAGGACCATAGAAAGGATGCTGCACATAACACAGTGCGTTGGAAGTGAAAGAGTGCTTTACGCTTCCCATCAGCTAGAAGGGACAGCAGCTGAGTGGTGGGAAAACTACTGCGCATCACAGGAGAACCCCCAAGAGATCGACTGGGAAGAATTCACAACAGCTTTCCGTCAATACCACGTACCCGAGGGTATTATGGAGCTGAAAAAGGAAGAATTCCGAGCGCTGAAACAAGGAAGCTAGTCAGTGGCTGATTATTTGAATAAGTTCACTCAACTTGCACGCTACGCTCTAGACGACGTAGCAACAGACAAGGCTAGGCAGTCCCGCTTCATGAAGGGACTCAACTCTGGGTTACAAGTGGGGCTGATTACTCACACCTTTCCGGATTTTCAAGAGTTAGTAAACAAGGTGCTCATACTGGAGGACAAGCGCAAGGAACTGGATAATAACCGTAAGCGCCGCATGGCACAACAGGGAGGACGCCATGGCCAGCAGAAATCGAGAATGATGCCCCAGCAGTTCACCAGATTTCAGCCAGGAAACGTTGTCAGGACACCGTCGCCGATGCCAAGACCAGCCGGACAAACCCCTCAGACTCCTGTCAGAGTTAATAATCAGAGCAGTGGAAATCAGCAGATGGCAGGGAGGCGCTGCTACAACTGCAACGAAACCAGACATTTCGCCAACGTGTGCCCCAAGAAGGGAGGCGTGACACCAGTACACTTCAATTTAGGAAATACCCCAGCCAAAACCCCTACCCAGGGAGGAAGCAGAGGACCTGCTCAAGCTGGAGCTACACCACAGGCATTCACGCGAGGCCGAATCAACCATATCTCCGTAGACGAAGTCCAGAACGCAATGGACGTCGTGCTCGGTAAGTTCCTAGTCAACTCAGTGCCAGCTACAGTATTATTTGATTCAGGAGCTTCACATTCGTTCGTTTCTCGAGATTTTGTGATGGGGACGGGGTTGCCCGAACTTCCGTCAGGTGGAGGATAAGTCGATTAGGCGGCGCGAGACACACACGATCCAGCTTCTTGATCGGCACTATCAAAACCCCTGCAATCGCAGCACCACGCGTCCTCTGGTTATCAACCATGCGCTGCCCGGTTGACCTCGCCACGAAGGCTAATCCTTGCCAATGAATCGAGAACACAAGCAAGAACAAGAAAGATGCAACTGAATTTGCAATTGAGGATGAAGCTCACGAGTTGGGGTCTCACAAACCGATGAACGGCGACACTGTTCAAAGACAGAATTAATCTAAGCAAAACCCAAATCAAACCCTAGCGGCGGCTACTGGATATAAAGGCTAGGGGACGTCCTAGAAACCCTAGACGCGTCCGTGATGGACTCCAACACGATACATGGGCCAAGGGCCCAAATTGGTGACGTAGCACCCTGGGATAGATTCTGTCCGCCAACTTGCAATGTGAATTCCCGTCGACTCCGAAGTCCAAATGACTTGAAACTAGTGCCATTAGAAAGGTTATCTCCTTAGCTTTTGAGGCATATGTGGATCATCAAAATCGGAGCCCGTTTGTGGCCTGGGCGACAATTTTAGTGAACACTGCTCCTGGTGGCCGAGGTAGTCGAATCCGAGACGAATTAGACCTCCAACTTGAATTGGACTCCCTCCTTGCCTCCCTCCTGGCCCTTGCTGGTTTCCAAGGCCTTCATGATCCTCTCCAAAGTTCCTAAGTACAATATAATCAATAATATCATTAGGTAGCATACCATTCTCACAAGTATCAGCACGAGCACTTAGGAACGAGCTCACCTGTTGATTCAATTGCCGTGCTCGTGCTCTTGTGATGGGTCCTTGCATCACAACTGGAGGAGTCTCGGGCGTATGCATTGGAGTGATGTCCTCATCATCCTCCCCCTCTTGAAGTGGAGTCGTCCTCGACTCAAGCTCATCTTCTTCTCCCATGAACGGTTTCAAATCTGCAATGTTAAATGTGGGACTAACCCCAAATTCAGGCGGCAACTCAAGTTTATATGCATTATCATTTATTTTCTCAAGTATCTTGAAAGGACCATCAGCTCTAGGCATTAATTTAGACTTTCTCAATTCTGGAAAACGATCCTTTCGCAAGTGTAACCATACTAAATCACCCGGTTCAAGTTTTACTTCCTTTCTACCTTTACTTCCCGCAGTCCTATACCTTTCATTCATCATTTCAATATTTTCTCTAGTCTTTTCATGCAATTTCAGAATAAATTCAGCACGTTCCTTAGCATCATGATTAACTCGTTCACTAGTAGGTAAAGGTAATAGATCAATAGGAGCACGGGGATTGAAGCCATACACTACCTGAAAAGGACTTACCTTGGTGGTGGAGTGTACCGCCCTATTATAAGCGAACTCAACATGCGGCAAACACTCTTCCCACATCTTCAAATTCTTCTTCAGAACAGTCCTCAACATAGTAGATAATGTACGATTTACTACCTCGGTTTGGCCATCGGTTTGGAGATGACATGTTGTTGAAAACAGCAGCTTGGTCCCCAATTTATTCCATAGAGTTCTCCAAAAGTGGCTCAAAAACTTGGCATCACGATCTGAAACAATAGTAGAAGGCATACCATGCAAGCGAACGATTTCTTGAAAGAAAAGGTTAGCAACATTAACAAAGATCGCTCTTATGACAAGGAATAAAGTGAGCCATCTTAGAAAATCTATCAACCACCACAAAAATACTATCCCTCCCCTCTTGGTCCTAGGCGGTCCTAAAACAAAGTCCATATATATATCCTCCCATGGAGTGCTAGGAACAGGAAGAGGCATATATAAACCATGTGGATTCAATCGTGACTTAGCCTTTTGACATGTAGTGCAGCGGGATACAAACCTCTCAATGTCTCGCCTCATCTTCGCCAAAAGAAGTGAGCGGACAGCACGACCTCCGTCTTCTTGGCACCAAAATGACCCATCAAACCTCCTCCATGAGCCTCTCAGATCAAAAAGAAAACGAACGGATCCAAGCTGGAATGCATAGGCGGTTAGCTCTAAACACAAATCCATCATTTATCACATATTTGTCCCATGTTCTTCCCTCTTTGCAATGCAGCAAGACATCTTTAAAATCATCATCATTAGCGTATTGTTCTTTAATTGATTCCAATCCAAATATCGACAATCAAGTTGGGACAACATGGTATATCTCCTAGACAAGGCATCGGCAATCACATTATCCTTCCCTTTCTTGTGTTTGATAACATAAGGAAAAGATTCAATAAATTCAACCCATTTAGCATGTCTACGATTCAGTTTCACCATTGCGAATATGTTTTAGTGACTCATGATCGGAATGAATAACAAATTCTTTGGGCCAAAGATAATGTTGCCACGTTTCTAAAGATCGCACAAGAGCATACAATTCTTTATCATCGTGGAATAATTCAAAACAGGACCACTCAATTTTTAAGCTAAAATAAGCAATGGGTTTTCTATCTTGCATCAAAACACCACCAATTCCAATCCCACTAGCATCACATTCAAGCTCAAAGGTCTTATTAAAATTAGGAAGTTGGAGTAAAGGTGCATCGAGAAGCTTATCTTTCAAAAGATTGAAGGCATTCTCTGTGCTTGCCCCCAATGGAGCGCAACTCCTTCTTCGTCAACTCGTTCAATGGGGCTGCAATGGTGCTGAAATCCTTCACAAAGCGGCGGTAAAATCCGGCAAGTCCGTGGAAGCTCCGCACTTGTGAAATCGCTCGTGGCGTTGGCCAACTCTTAATCGCGTGCACCTTGGCTTCATCAACCTCAATTCCTGCGGAGTCACAACATAGCCAAGAAACGATACTCGTTCGGTGCAAAAGTGCACTTCTCGAGGTTACCAAATAAGCGTGCGACGCATAAAGCATCAAAAACAGCACGTAGATGATCAAGATGTTCATGTAATGACTTGCTGTAAATCAATATATCATCAAAATAAACCACCACAAATTTCCCAATGAAAGCTCGTAAAACCTCGTTCATTAAGCGCATGAAGGTGCTCGGTGCATTAGTTAAACCAAAAGGCATGACTAACCACTCATACAATCCAAACTTGGTTTTAAAAGCTGTTTTCCATTCATCTCCCAATTTCATTCGTATTTGGTGGTATCCACTACGCAAGTCAACCTTAGAGAAAATTATAGAACCACTTAACTCATCAAGCATGTCGTCTAGCCTAGGAATAGGATGACGGTACCTTATTGTGATATTGTTAATGGCTCTACAATCTACGCACATGCGCCAACTGCCATCTTTCTTAGGAACCAAAAGAACAGGGACAGCACAAGGACTAAGGCTCTCTCGTACATACCCGCGGTCCAAAAGATCTTGGACTTGGCGCTGAATCTCCTTAGTCTCCTCGGGGTTGGTCCTATAAGCAGCGCGGTTTGGCAAACTCGCTCCAGGTATCAAATCAATTTGGTGCTCAATCCCTCGTATGGGTGGGAGTCCTGGAGGTATCTCGGCAGGAAAAACATCCTCATACTCCTGCAAAAGGTTAGTGACAGCAGGAGGCAAAGTACTGGGCAGATCATCCAATGAAAACAAAGCATCTTTGCATAGCACAGCATAGCACAAAGCATCATCACTAATTGCAGCAAGATCAGATTTTGTAGCAAGCAAGACGGGATTCCTCAATTTAATTTGGTTGGCTACATGCTGAATTTCAGATTTCTCATCAATGGGTTTCTTGTCATTAGCAATCCGCTCCCTATCGATTTAACAATTTCAGCGGGGTCAAAGGTAGAAGTGTAATTTTCTTTCCCTTATGCATAAAAGTGTATTTATTACTTCTCCGTGGTGAAGTGCATCGATGTCATATTCCATAGGCGACCCAATAAAGAGAGCAAGCTTGCATCGGAACCACATCACAATCAGCAAAATCGAATAGGAACCAATGGAAAAATGAACCCGAACTGTTTGTGTTACCTTAGCTTTGCGGAATCATTCACCACCGAATGTGGTATGGATGTGGGTGCGGCGTGTGGTCAAGCCAAGCTTCTTGACCAAATCTGTACTCACCAAGTTGTTGCATTTGCGGAGTCAATGATCACGTCGCTCGTCGGTTGTTGATGACGAAGAAAATCTGGAACAAGTTGTGGGCTTCTTTGCTCGGCTTGCTCCATCTCGTGCGCTAAGGACACGCCTGGACAATGATGGACTGACGCAGTGGCGGTATCCTTGGCGCCAAAGGTTGCTTCATCATCAACCTCATCGTCGTCCACCCTGGTGTCGTCGATCTCATCCTCAACATCGGAGGCACTGATGTAACCTCCGTCGTCGGTGGCGATGTATGCCCGCTGGCTGGGGCATTCTCTCTTGACGTGACCAATCCTTGGCACTTATGGCGCGAATTCCGTCGATGTACGGCTGTGGAAGCGACGGAGGAGCTCTTGGCGGTGTTGGCGGGGCCGACTTGCTGCTTGTCCGCGGCACGGGAAGCGGTGCCGTCGGTGCGATCGTGTGCTTTCGTCGAAGGTGGCGGTGCAGCTGGTCGAAAGGTGGAAGAAGGCACTGTCTTCGCTTGTCCTCGTAGTCGTTCGGGGCGTGAAGGTGCTGCCGGCATTGCTCCTGCTCTTGGAATGGCGTCCCTGCAATTCCTTCTCTGCTAACATAGCAAGTTGAAACAAGCGATTGACAGTTGTATATTCTTTATAATCAACAATATCCTGAATTTCTGGACGCAACCCACCGTAAAAACGCGCAATTTTATCCTCAGGTTCCTCTACTACCCCACAACGTAACATACCCTTTTGAAGCTCTTGGTAATATTCCTGAACAGTCATACTACCTTGATCTAATCGTTGCAATCTCTTGCGCATATCACGTTGGTAGGAAGGAGGAACAAATCTATTACGATAGCATCTTTTAATCTCGCCCAAGAATCGAGGTTGTAAGCGGGCATTTACTAGTTCATTCCACCAGATTATAGCAAAATCTTTAAATTCACTAGTGGCTTGTCTAACCCTATGAATCTCGGGAACTAGATGGGAATTAAATTTTTGCTCGACCGTCATCTCCCAATCTAAGTAGGCATCAGCATCATAACCTCCAGAAAAGGAAGGGATGGTGAATTTTACCTTAGCGAAAGGATCATCATTGCGGTTCTGGTTATTACCTCCCATACCGTGATGGTTGCGGCGAAGACGGTCATGAAGACAGGCGTCTCGTTGAGCAAAGACGTTCTGGCGCACGTTGTCGCTCATCTTCATCTTCCTCAAAATCACCATCCTCATCATGGTCGTTGTTTTTGTGGTTGGCGCCGTTGTTGACGGATGCACCTCCATCAATGGTCGTATTTGGGGCGTTTTTCGACGGCATCCATCCTCTCGGTGAGGTGGAAACTCGTCGTCGATGCTCTCAAGGGTCTTGTTCGTTGTCGTGGCATGCTCCTTGAACATCATTTTTATCTCGTCCAGCATGGTCGACAACTCTGAATGAAGGACACAGTCATTGATGGTAACATCATCATCCTCGTTCCTGCCCTTCTTGCCACCTGCCATGGTTAGCACAGAAAAAGGACAGAGGGAAATACAAACACAAGTATTATGAGCCCTATGAACTACTAGGTGGGATCTCTCGCTCTCAAGCAATCTTACCAAGTTCTTACCAGTTCTTACCAACACAATGAGGGGCGGTGCAACCGTGGTCGGTTCGTGACACCGTGAGGCGTGATGAAGCGATTGCAAGGGTCAATAACTTTGTCGATCGAAGGATGTATTTGTGGAGTGTAGGAAGGTTATATGTATGGAGTGGCACACAATTTAGTAACAGATAATAACGCTGAATAAATGTCCAAAGCACTTTGCCCTAGTTCTTTGGTCTAAACGTGTCCTTATTCTAGCTGCGACAGAAAACAAGGAAGGTATAGAGACAAGCAACAAAGGCGACAGAATAATTGAACAGATATCAGCACAACAGCAAAACACTTTTATCAGGCACGGTAAAAACACCTACCTTTGCTCCTACCTTTTTTTTTTTTTGCTCTCTGCTCCTCTGCTCCTCTCACAATTTTTTTTTGCTCTATGCCTCTTTCACAATTTTTTTTTATTTTTCTTTGATTTTTCTGATATTTTTCCTAGGATCAGGAGCACAAAGGTAGACAGCACACAAATTTTCAGCCTTAACAGATGTAAGATGAAACCAATATAAAATAAGAAGTGTTTTCCGAAAAGCGTGCTCAAACTTCGGCGGCCGAGAACTAAATCTTCCCGAGGGAATTTCGCAAAAATAAATTCGGCGAACCCGACAAAGTCGGGGAGAATCGGATGTAAAATTTTCTGTAGATATCCGTGAAAATTTTTTTTGCCTAATTTGGAGTCCGTTTGCGAAAGTTATGGCCGTTTTACGGAAGGACTCCGAATCAGGGTTTTCTAGGCGGCACCTCTCCAAACTCAAGGGCGTATGGAGTGGATATGGAACGCGTTGATCTGTGGTGGCAGGTTCTGTGATGAGGGGTGGCGATATGGATAACAGGAGGTGGGGAATTAGGGTTTATGAAGGAGAAACCCTAACACAACTAGGACTCGGCGAGGAAAACCACAAAACAATCCGAATCCAACAAGAACTCAACTAGCGATTGGTGGTGGATCGGTTGTAGGATATGGGATGCAGCGGAGATAAAACACAACTAAATTAAGACCACGATCTAAACAAGCAACACGACTCGACTATGGACACAAACTCGATTACTACGGATTACGAAGCGAAATTGTGCAAAGGCTAGGGCGTGGTTCTAGGTATGGTAGACTATGAACGCAATTTTTTGGCTTTTTCATGGACTATAGGACGAACACAAAACTAAATTAAACTACGGGAAAAGGCGAACCTGACGGTAAACCTCACTCTGATACCACTTGATGGGGACGGGGTTGCCCGAACTTCCGTCAGGTGGAGGATAAGTCGATTAGGCGGTGCGAGACACACACGATCTCGCTTCTTGATCGGCACTATCAAAACCCCTGCAATCGCAGCACCACGCCGCCCTCTCGGTTATCAACCGGCGCTGCCGGTTGACCTCGCCACGAAGGCTAATCCTGCCAATGAATCGAGAACACAAGCAAGAACAAGAAAGATGCAACTGAATTTGCAATTGAGGATGAAGCTCACGAGTTGGGGTCTCACAAACCGATGAACGGCGACACTGTTCAAAGACAGAATTAATCTAAGCAAAACCCAAATCAAACCCTAGCGGCGGCTACTGGATATAAAGGCTAGGGGACGTCCTAGAAACCCTAGACGCGTCCGTGATGGACTCCAACACGATACATGGGCCAAGGGCCCAAATTGGTGACACAGCACCCTGGGACAGATTCTGTCCGCCAAATTGCAACGTGAATTCCCGTCGACTCCGAAGTCCAAATGACCTGAAACTGGTGCCATTAGAAAGGTTATCTCCTTAGCTTTCGAGGCATATGTGGATCATCAAAATCGGATCCCGTTTGTGGCCTGGGCGATGATTTTAGTGAACGCTGCTCCTGGTGGCCGAGGTAGTCGACTCCGAGACGAATTAGACCTCCAACTTGAATTGGACTCCCTCCTTGCCTCCCTCCTGGCCCTTGCTGGTTCCCAAGGCCTTCATGATCCTCTCCAAAGTTCCTAAGTACAATATAATCAATAATATCATTAGGTAGCATACCATTCTCACAAGTATCAGCACGGGCACTTAGGAACGAGCTCACCTGTTGATTCAATTGCCGTGCTCGTGCTCTTGTGATGGGTCCTTGCATCACAACTGGAGGAGTCTCGGGCGTATGCATTGGAGTGATGTCCTCATCATTTTGCTATGACAAATGATCTGGATGTTGTTAACCTTAAAAGTACACTTCTAGTTCAATCCCCTGGATCAGAACTCCGTTCTAAGGTCGGATGTTCTGGAGTTAAGCTATTGATAAAAGGGGTAGAGTTCCTAGCGAACCTCATTATATTAGACACCCAAACCCTGGATGTTATCCTGGGAATGGATTGGCTGACCAAACATAAGGCTGTATTAGACTGCGGACGAAGAGTTGTATCTATCGAGAGCCCTGATGGTAGAAAAGTGGAATTTCAAGCAAAGGCAGTTCGAGAAGGGCAGATGTTAGTAAACAATTTGGAAACCGTCAGTATAGAAGATGTACCAGTGGTTAGTGAATACCCAGATGTTTTCCCCGAGGAATTACCAGGAATGCCACCGGATAGAGACATAGAGTTTGTTATTGACTTAGTACCAGGGACAGCACCCATAGCAAAGAGACCATATCGGATGTCCACCGAAGAACTGGTTGAAATGAAGAAGCAGATCGAGGAATTGTTGGAAAAAGGATTCATCAGACCAAGTTCGTCACCATGGGGAGCACCGGTTCTATTCGTTAAGAAGAAAGATGGAAGTTTTCGAATGTGTGTGGATTATCGTGCACTTAACGAAGTGACGATAAAGAATAAATATCCGTTACCTCGGATAGATGACCTTTTTGACCAATTAAGAGGAGCGGGAGTATTCTCAAAGATAGACCTTAGATCGGGATATCACCAGCTGAAGATTAAGACCAAGGACTGTCGGGACCCGAATATGCAAATACGGACCCTCTGTGTATACTGCACTAGTCCAGGATCACGCTAGTGCACACAGGCTCAACATTAGTGAATATCATAATCATACACAACGTAAATAAGATAAAGACATAATATATTAAATATTACCAGTTGAATGACCTTATGGTCAACTTACTTAACAATGCCTCATAAGGCTGAACAACAATTTGAACTGCAGCGGAATGAAGACGTAGATAACCCCTCAGTATACCACAGGCAACTGACAAGGCTCGCACCCTAAACATTCGTCTCTTCATGGTACTCCTTCTCCAGCACTGATGATGTTTGTAGGCAAGGGTGAGTATACAACATACTCAACAAGTTGTGCACAGAATGCAATTCTATCATAACTATATGCAAGGCTTATTCCAAAGGAATGGCTAAGTGGTTCTTAAGCCGTAAGCAGCATTTAAGAAACATACATAATGTAGATTGAAAAGACAGTAAAACAAATAATAACAAGTAAGTAGATTCCATTGTTTTCAAATCAACCCCAAGTCTCATCCTAACTCAAATTCCAATATCCACATGGCATCCCGCCATCCCATCCAGTTGACAAGTTTTAATTAACTACCCCTTGACTGTAATTCCCGAGCATTGCTCAATACCGTGAGCACGGCTATTCGAATAGTTTGTACACTCTGCAGAGGTTATGCACTTTACCCACACGACATGATAATCTCTTTGGTGCCAAGCGCACTTCCTTTGGTGTGTCGGCAGAGAGTCACGACAAAGCCTTTACAATGCATCCTCTTAACCCGGTGCTACCGCTAAGGTTTCAACACTGAAGGGCTACGCTGCCACGACAGGGCCCCCCTCTTGCGCCATGTGAGTTTTCCCCGTGAACTCGGACCCACACCACCAAGATAGCACTTAAGTTAAGCATTTGCAAATTAATCAGCTAAGCTGTCCCATTCCAGACATGTGGTTGCAAGTTAGACTCAGGTCAAAGGCTCGCAAGGTTAAGTCCTTAGTTGTGACCGAGGCAAGACTAACAAAAGTGATCTCTCCAAATAAAAACCAAATACGACTGTCCCATTGCCACTCTTGGCCCACCATAAACAATCTTGCCACTTGCCCCAGTCTAAATGAATTGCCCATCCCAGCTTGATTACGGACACCACGTGTTCTCCACAAATCAACATCGTTCGCGTGACTCATTGTCACAACAACTCAATCTTTTGTGCGACCACACATGGCACACAAATTCTCATCATTGTTCCATATTCCATTAGTCAAGATTATTAAACCATAATTTGTGAACATGTGATGACGTAGCATGGCTAAGCAATTCTATTCCGTTCTAACCATCCATGTTGATTTCAGTATCAACCAACTATAATGAACCATCCTAAGGTAACAAGTGGATTATGGCATACAATTATCAAGGTAGGGTATAATTCAAAGGGTATGATAGCTAATCCCAAACTTAAGTTGAAAACATTCGTACTCATGAAATAATAAGTGATAAAGTAAATCAAAATAGCATGCAATCTAGTTTATGGGTGCAACATGATCAAAGCACAACTTGCCTTCGTTAAGCTCCTGCTCCTGGTCTGGAAATAATTCCTGAGCTGAGAAATCCCCTTCCGAAGCCTCGCACAATTCAACGTCTACGCGAATCGAGAGAGAAAAGCAAATAAACACCAAAATCAAAGAGCAAACAATTTCAAAAATTCAAATAAAAGCCACCATTAGAAAGATCTCATTTTACAAATTTTAGGAATTTGAATCACCTCAATCGAAGTTAAGTATGCAAAAGTTATAAGGTTTGAAGTTTGGAAAATCCTGAAAATAACCACGAAAATAGAATTTCCGAATTTAGCGAATTATTTTATATCGAAAAATCTGATTTTCCGGCGTCGGTGACACATGTGCCCACGTGTGCCGCCAACTCATCGCCAACTCAGCAACTCCCGCCACGTGGCGCCACGTGTCGCCGGGCAAACAACCCTACCTCGGCGTCGGCGTGGACCGATTCCGTCCTGATTCGTTGAGGATCCGACGGCGATGTTCTCCCGGCGGCAATGGAGCGGCGGGGGCAACTAGCCGGACTCGGAGAAGATGACCACGGCGGCGGCGTTCGTTGGTTCCGGCGGCGACAATACCACGAATCCGACGGCGTGATCGCGAAGTTCGGATCTGCAATCCTTGCGGCGGAAGAGACACCGACGGCGGCGGATTCTTGGCGCAAAATCCTCGGCCGAACCTTGCAACTCCGATGAGCGTGCGCTGCTACTCCGAGGCTCCTCCGTGAAGTCGCAACAACAAAGATCGCGGCGAGGTGTGGTGATCATCGAGGGTGCTAAGGGGTCCTTTATACCCGGCATGGCGCGATAAGGATGGAAGGTGCTCGGCGGCGCAAGAGCTTGACTCGGAGACGGCGGCGAAATTTCCATCCGGAGACGATGGTCGAGAACCGTCGATCTCAAGTCGACGGCTGGATCGCCTAGGGTTTCCTATTCCGTCCGGGCATGCACGATGTATGGGCCGCCCACTACTATTCATACCATATTCTCCGAATTTTCCTAATTTAATTATTAGATTAAATGTTTTGATTTCTTTAAGGCTTTAGAAATACTCTAAAAATTCAATAAAATTCCCAAAAATATTTTGAGATATCTTGGTTTTAAATAAAATATTTTCACAAAAACTTTATTTTAACTTTATACATTTATAATTAATTCTTGGCATAAAGATAATATATTTAATTTCAAATAATTCAAATAAATCTCAGAAAATCCAAATAAATTCAGAAAAATCATAAAATCCATAATTAGCAATAAAATAATATTATTTAATTGAAAAGCTGAAATTTTGGGATGTTACAAGGACATACCAAGACTGCATTTTCTTCACGATATGGATATTATGAGTTCACGGTTATGTCATTTGGATTGACAAATGCGCCAGCATACTTTATGAACCTAATGAACAAAGTATTTATGGAATACTTAGATAAATTTGTGGTCGTATTCATAGATGATATTCTAGTTTATTCAAGGACGGATGAAGAGCACGCACAACATTTGAGATTAGTGCTGGAGAAACTAAGAGAGCAACAGTTGTATGCGAAGTTCAGTAAGTGCGATTTCTGGAATAGTAAGGTAGATTTCCTAGGGCACGTAATGACTACTGAAGGAATTGCAGTAGACCCAATCAAGGTTGAGACAGTGTTGCATTGGGAGTCGCTAAAGACGGTTTCGCAGGTTCGGAGTTTTCTTGGGATGGCTGGTTATTACCGTCGGTTTATAGAAGGATTTTCCACCATTGCAAGACCAATTACGCAATTGCTCAAGAAAGAAAAGAAATTTATGTGGACACCAGATTGTGAGACGAGTTTTCAAGAGTTAAAGAAAAGATTGACATCAGCGCCCGTAGTGGTTCAACCAGATGTACACCAGAGCTTCGATATTTACTGCGATGCATCACGCCAAGGGCTCGGATGCGTGTTGATGCAGAATGGGAAGGTAGTAGCCTATGCATCGAGGCAATTAAGGCCACATGAAGGGAATTACCCAACGCACGATCTAGAATTAGCAGCTATAGTGCATGCCCTGAAGATATGGCGCCACTATCTTATCGGCAATAGATGTGAGGTGTATACGGACCATAAGAGCCTTAAATACATTTTCACCCAATCTGATCTGAACATGAGACAAAGGAGATGGTTGTAACTGATTAAGGATTACAACATGGGTATCCATTATCATTCTGGCAAGGCAAATGTAGTGGCTGATGCCTTGAGTCGGAAGAATCATAGCCTGAATACGATGGAAGGAGAAAGCCATGAAGAGTTGAGCAAGGATCTCCGAAGATTGAAATTGGAAGTTGTTCCGGAAGGATTCGTAGCCGCCTTAGAAGTAAAGCCTATCCTGGAAGACCAGATTAGAGAAGGTCAGAAGAATGATGAGAAGATCAAGCGAATCAAGGCCAAAATGGAGGAAGGCCAAGCAAAAGACTTTAAGCTAGACGAACACGGCACGTTATGGATGAAAGAGCGCATCTGTGTACCTAATAAGAAGGAGCTCAAGCAGTTAATACTGGAGGAAGCTCATGACTCCAAGTACTCGATTCACCTGGGAAGTGCAAAAATGTATCAAGATTTGAAAGAGAGGTTCTGGTGGCCGAATATGAAGAGAGAGGTTGCCGAACATGTAGCGTTATGTGACGTATGCCAGCGAGTCAAAGCTATGCATCAGAGGCCAGTAGGGCTGCTCCAACCATTAAAAATACCAGAGTGGAAATGGGAAGAAATCGGGATGGATTTCATTACCGGATTACCAAGAACGCAAGGAAGTTATGACTCCATATGGGTCATCATGGATCGCTTGACAAAGGTCGCACATTTCATACCAGTAAAGACAACCTACTCAGGAGATAAGTTGGCAGAGCTATACATGGCAAGAATCGTTTGTTTACATGGAGTGCCAAAGAAGATAGTATCGGACAGAGGTACCCAATTTACCTCAAGATTTTGGGATAAATTGCATACAGCAATGGGCACCCGTTTGAATTTCAGTACAGCATATCACCCGCAGACGGAAGGGCAGACAGAAAGAGTCAATCAGATATTGGAAGATATGCTAAGAGCCTGTGCATTGGCATATACATCAACTTGGGATAAATGTTTACCTTATGCGGAATTTAGTTACAACAACAGCTACCAGGCTAGTCTTCAGATGTCACCCTTGAAACGTTGTATGGTCGACCCTGTAGGACGCCGTTAAATTGGAACAAGACTGGTGAACGTCGTGTCTTCGGACCAGACATACTTCAAGAAGCCGAAGAGCAAATAGCACTGATCGGAGAAAGGTTGAAAATCGCGCAATCAAGGCAGAAGAGTTACGGGGACAATCGCCGCAGAGATTTGAGCTTCGAGCCTGAAGATTATGTGTACCTTAGCGGGCGTACACAATGTCTTTCATGTATCGCAACTCAAGAAGTGTCTCCAAGTGCCTGAGGAGCAAACGTCGCTAGAAGAAGTGGAACTACAGGAAGATTTGACCTACAAGGAGCAACCAATAAAGATTCTGGATACAGTGGATCGGAGAACCAGAAGCAAGACAACCCGTTTCTGCAGAGTTCAGTGGAGCAACCACGCAGAGAGCGAGGCCACCTGGGAACGAGAGGAAGATCTGAAAAAGGAATTCCCGAACCTATTCTCTAATTAAGCCTCGAATCTCGGGGACGAGATTCTATTAAGGGGGGTAGGTTTGTAACATCCCGAAATATGCCCCGATTTAAAATTTTTGAGTTTTCAAAGTTTTTATGAATTAATCAACCCTTATTTGCATTTAATTTCATTTAATTGAATTTATTTGAATTTTTGGGGATTTATTGGATTTAGTTAACATTTATTTAAAATATCCTTCTCTTGATAAATTAATATCATAAAAAGTATTTATCAAAAATAAATGAAAATATTTTATTTAGGCTCAAAATGCTCTGAAATATTTTCTAGAATTTTTCTAGAATTTTTCGAGTATTTTTTGAGCTCCAAATAAATACTTTGAATTACTGGAATTCTTTTTATTGTCAAAATCTGGAAAATTTGCTACCTACAGTGTTGGGCCGGCCCAACACTGTGCTCGCGCGAAGGAAACCCTAGCGCAGCCGACTCTGGTTCGTTCGATCCCGATCAGACGGACGCAGTTGGGCCTCGTCGCTCGTAGCATGCGAGGCGTTGGATCACGTTAAGCGACCGTTAGGATGTCGACGCGTGGCACCATATTTCCGAACGGTCATTCGATCTGCACCGTTGGATGGCGATCGAACGACGCGATGGGACCGATCGGTATCGGGAGGGCGCGACTGTGCACCGCCGTCGCCGGTAGGAGGCCGAAGATCTTGTCAGGGATTATGCGCGCGTTCCAAGGCGTGTCCGAGCGGGTGAAATAGGCCTCCGTGCTCAGCACTTCACGCTGCTCCATTTGCCACCTCTCTCGTGCTCTGCCATCCCCCATAGCGTGTGCTAGAGCTCGCCGTAGTTGCCACTCCCCTCCACCTCGGTTTTCTTCGCATTTCACCGCCGTCCACCGCTCTTCGCCGTCGCCAAGACCCTCATAGAGATCACCAAGCCAAGGCGCATCCGAAGGGCCACTTCTTCTGACCAGGGACGACCGGGAACGCCACCAGCTGCGTCGTCTTCTCCAAGTCCGGCGACCGAGCGCAGCTGCTTCCTCGTCGACAGTCGCGTGCAACCTCAACCGTCGGATCTGCATCCAACGTCCAAGGTAAAGCCACGCGCCCCTTCCTTGAATCGTGCTGTAGCGTTACCGATAGGTCTCGGCCATTGGATGGCGATCGTCCGGTTCTGGCCGAGCCACGTAGGCTTAGGAATAGTAAACCCGCTCGGTAACGGTAGCCGTCGGATTCTCATCCAACGGGCGACGTTGCGCCACGTCTTCCCCATTGAGGTAAGTTGGTTTCGCACGGTAGATCTTGACCGTAGGATAGCAATCGTGCGGCTCTGGGTTGGCCGCGTAGACTCGGGAATAGGAAGCCGTTGGAGTACGCATGACCGTTGGATCCTCATCCGACCGTTCTGGTACATCCACGTCGGCGCAATGAATAGTGAATCGTGCGGGTAACCGCAACCGTAGGATCTTCATCCGACGGTGGCGTCGCGCCCGTGAGGCCGTGAGCGATGAAGCCGCCGGTAACAACCGATCGTTGGATTTGAATCCAACGGTTGGGATAAATCGCCGCGTGGCTTGATGCTTTCGCCGGCGTGTCGATCATTGAGTGGTCAACCAGCATTAGTGGGGCCCACATGTCGATGTGACGACCCATTTGTCTTGACGTCGACATGGCGTCATCCCGCCCACGTGTCGATGGTCGAGCCGGCGTGGCAGCCTCGGTGTGACCGACACATTTGAGGGATTAATCCGGATTTTCAGTAGGAAAATAAATAAAGAAATTCGGTTATAAATTTAATTGAATTTCAGCAAACTTGAAAGTGCCATAACTTTTGCATTTTAACTCGGAATTGGGTGATTCCAGTGCCCAAAAATTTGCAAAAATATAAACCATTAATGGTGATTTTTATTTTATTTTTAGAATTTATCTTGCTGTCTGTATAGTGTATTTATTGTGTGTTTGCTTGTACCGATTAGACTCCGAGTCGTCGGAATTCGCCGAAGGAGAATTTGAAGCCCCATCGCAGACCTTCGACCAGAACCAACAGCTTTTTGAAGGCAAGTCATGCTTTGACCATGTTGCCCCTAGTTTTCCAAATATATTTTGATTCAACTATTGCATGCTATGTTAAGTAAAAATGATGTTGCTTATGCGGGAATGGTAGCTAAAATGCCTATCTTGTTATGCCACCTTGTTAATACTCAATGTATGCCCTAAAATCCTTGTTAACCTAAGAAGTTAAATGAAGTTGGATGCTATTACAAGCCAACACGGGAGGCTAGACCGTGATTAGTCGCTTAGTCTGCTTATATGCGTTGAATGAATTTCAAAATAGCAAATGAATATTGACTAAACAATTATGTAACGCATTTTCGAAAAGTGCGATTATGTCATGAAATGGAATTGAGGGTAGCGACCTGTGAGGTGCTACTCGTGCAATGATGTGGGCATTGGCATGTGTTGCAATAATGCAAACTGGGTGGGACATGATTTGGACCGGGGCAAGTGGCAAGGAGGCTTCGTGCCAGGTGGGCCTGTGTGGCATCGGGATGTATTGAGTCTGTGAAGGCTGTGTGCCGAGTTGTATAAATCGGAAGTCTTGCCCGGGACAATTAAGGACTTAACCTTGCGAGCCTTTGAATTGAGTTCCGTGTACAACCACTTGTCCGGTATGGGACGGACCTAGTTTAGTAGGTTTCTAACCTCTTTCCTTTGAAACCTCTGGGTGACGGTGCACACTGCAAGCAGAGAAGCGCACTGTCTGCGGCTTGGTACCCATTCAGCAGTACTTGCCTGTCTAAACTTGACTCTGAGTGAGGGAAGTGTTAGAAGGGAAGTATCGGAGGGGTTCATCGGTTAAATGTTAGTCTCTGAAAGACTTTGTTGCAATCAATCGCCTGTGTGGTGAACGACTGTATCCTGTGGGTAAAGTGTACAGCCTCTGCAAAGTGTGTGTGTGAAACTATTCAAATAGCCGTGTCCGCGGTGTTGGACATTGCTCGGTGATTACAGTCAAGGGTTAGATTTTAAAAATATAAACGTGGAATGGGTGGCTGTGTGCCAAAAAGAATGATGAATGAAATTAAGGCTGTGAGCCAAACTCTTGGAAAAGATTTGAGAAACTAAATATTATTAACATTTGTATTTACTGCTTTTAATCTAATAGGATTACCTGTTTAAGAGAAATGCTGCTTTGAGCAAAATAACCAATTAAGCCTTTCCTTTGGATAAGCCATGCATATAGTAATAGACCTGCATTGTGCATGACTTGTTGAGTATGTTGTATACTCACCCTTGCATCGACAAAAACCTCAGAAGAAGAAGCCATGCCAGCTTGGAATGAAGAGTTCGTCGAAGGCCAAGAGGACTAAGGGGTTGAGCCGCACTCAGTAGCCTGTGGTTATGAAGGGTTCATGGTTTTACTTTTGCTTCTGCTGATAAACTTGTGCTACTTTGATATTTATCGCCCTGCGTGGCGAAGTATTGTAAGGCAACCATAAGGTCATGTAACT
The DNA here is from genome assembly GCA_036346375.1 of Guadua angustifolia. NCBI lineage: Eukaryota > Viridiplantae > Streptophyta > Magnoliopsida > Poales > Poaceae > Guadua > Guadua angustifolia. Next base: position 7,712,331 of record CM070522.1, read on the forward strand.
CGATTATATTATGCTTGAAGTACTTTATTACTTATTTCCGCTGTGTATGATTGTGGTACTTCAACCTGTTTATCCTGTGTGTACTAGCGTGATCCTGGACTAGTACAGAATGCACAGAGTGTCCGAATCCATGAGATTCGGGGCACGACACTCTCCCACCCTCGTTTTGTGAAATCCAGTTGACCGTTCTAGAGATTACAACATCCCAGCGGCAATCAAATATCATCACTGCACATGGAACATGAAAACTTTTGCTGCAATGCTCATAATAACAACCAAGGGCTGACTCCAAGTTTATAATCCTATCACCATCGTACCATACTCTTGGGGCCCTTCACAAAAATTAGTAGGGAGAAAAAAAAGATCGTGTCAATATAAACCCTACTATGGTTTGTGAGACTAATATTAAGCAGAAGAACTAAACAAATGGGCCATCATCGTCGCATCTTAAATCTACATTGAAAATTGTATGATGGTAAATCTCAAATATGTAAAATAAATATAAAGAGTTAAACATTGAGTGTAATGAAACTTACCACTCCAGACATTTCTTATGTACAAAGATTATATTTGATGGATTGCCCTAAATCCTTTGGACACAACCTTCCATTTAGGTAAAGTACCATCGGACCATGAAACTGAAATAGTAAAGTAAAAATATTTTAATACCACTGAGAACTGCTTCAACAGATCACCTCAGACTTAAAAGTTGCAAATGATTTGATTGTATTTACCTCACTGGTTCTAAATGAATGGCAGAAAACACATTCATCTTCAAATAAGTTGATTGGTGTTTGCAGCCTCTTCAATCCAGTAGCACCTTCATTGTCTCCCGACATGCCACATTTTCTACAAACATTGCTTTCTGTATAGAAATACTGATGCTGTACAGTGTTACTTATGTTAACACGAGGCAATGACACTTCGATCACATCTACCATAATTTTCTTGTTTGGACCCTTTGCAGGCAATGCCATTTCATTCTATATATAAAATAGGTATCCACACAGAATGTTGAATATACATCTAATCCCTTGAGAAAGAAGAATAATATGCATCCAATTGCCCTCGTCTTAGAAACATTATGCGTTGCTCTTGTAATATTTATCGAGGATTAAATTTATTTTTTTAATTTCTAAATAAATGAATTATTAAAAAAATTCAATTTACTGAAGTCGCTATTCCAATTTACGACAGAGGCAACTGCGACTAAGTCTCTATCACAATTTGGAATAGCGATAGCATCTCTGTCGCAATTCTAAATTGCGATAGACCTTTATCGTATTTCCAATTTGCGACAGAGGGGTGTCGCATTTTGGAAATGCGACAGGTGGGTATTTCTGTTATCTTTTTTGGCATATTATTTTTGTAATTTTTAAAAAATATATATTATTAAAAAAATTCATGCTTCTTGGGAGGTGCCTCGTGGCGCCGTGGCCGAGGAGGAGAGGCGGCACACGGTGGTGTCGGATTCATGTTTAGATATTGCAGTCACTCGCGTCCGAGTGCCTGAAGAAAAAAACAAAAGAAAGAAAGCTCGCTTCCGAGTCCGACTCGACTTCGGAGGCGCCATGGCCCATATAAGTGCCCTGTACTCTCTTGGATGCAAAGCATTGTTTTACTCGACTCGACTTGCCACCATGATGGCATGGAAAGGAAGCAAGAAACCCCATCGCGAATCCGTGGCCGTGGAGGACATGGCTCCCCCCGATGAAAATTCTGGAGGGAGACTAACCCAAGAATGGAGGGAACCGTGTCCTGTTTTCGAGCAGATTTATCAGCCGTTTTGTAGCTTCGATTTGGGCAAAGTAATATCATTTTATGAGTATTTGTTTATAGAGAAAGTTGTAGATCGTCGAATCCTCTTTAATTTGAGGGCAAGAACACTAAAATCTGATCAGCCAATCAAAAGTTATGGCTTTTTTAGTACAGGCTATTCGAAGTGAGTTCGTGATGGTAGGTTCAATGTTCAACTGAGTTTTTCAGCTAGATGCAAGCCGAATCAATCTTTCCGTTTGCCTAGAGATATCTATAAAATTTTGTGTAGATCAATAAAATGTATTTTTTTGCTTGATTTGCCTTCTATAATCAAAAGTTATGCCCTGTTGAATTGGACTATCCAGAACGGTGATTGTTCTGAACTTTCAGAAGTTTGGTTAAATCTGGTGGGCTGTTCTTTTGTAAACTAGTAGTGATTAACAAATAACTAGTATTAATGGGTATAATTTATGGATATATGATCTTCTTGTGGTCGTTTAGAGTACAAGAACTCCAAATTTAGTTTAGCCAATTAGGAGATATGCTAATTTGAATGCGGACTGTCCAGATTTTTGAGTTAATGCAATTGATTTCTGTTCATCGTAAAACTGAGAATAATTAGTTCATCTCCTAAATGAATAGCTATAATTGAGTTGTAAATTATCCTCTTGTGATTAATTAGAACCTGAGTTCACTTAATTTGGAGTTAGGAATCAAAAGTTATGTTATTGTGAAGCTGCTGTCCAGATCTAGAGTAATGCTGAAATGTTCAGAGTTTAGTCTGAGATAGGGCCGTGGGCTCACCCAAAAGTATTTAATAAGATATGTGACAAATTGTGTGTAATATGGTTATGTCGGATGCATTGTTTAGTACTATTAAATGATGGATGACAACTGATGATCCTTGAGTTGAGGGTAATTTCTGAGTTAAGAATGGATCAGTCGTGAACTCATCCAATGTTGTCTAATGAGGTATGTTAAATAAGTGAGCAATGTAGTGATGAGGTAACTGATGGTGATTTCTTTGTTTATGCACTTGTAAATTTGGTATAGTAGATAGGAGCATGTTTCTGATTTAAATACTTTAAATGGTATTGATATTATTACTTGTTGCACTTTGCTGAGTCTTTGTACTCACACTTGCTTGTTTAATGTTTTTAGGTACTCTGAGGAGATCTCGCCGGAATGGGAAAAAGCTCACGACACTCACTTCATGACATGCTTAATTGATAGCTTAGAAGAGTGTTCACCTTGATAATTAATGTCAGACCATTGTGTCATTATGGTTGGGAATTAAGCTTTATGTCGGTTCATGATTAACTCACTCTTCTTTGGGGTTATCGTTTCTTTACGTGTTGTATTTTGATTATTGTAAGCCTCGTCGTGTAGTTAAATTATTGTTGCTTCTCCTGTTAGTATGCTTAGTTATATGCGTAGTTGGTCATGATGGTTCGTGGATACCATGACTGTTGTTGTTGTCATTATTCGATTGCTTATATTATTGTACTTGTTGTATATTGTTTTCCTAGTCTGTCGAGTGGATGTCTACTATTCTAGGGGAGGTGCTGCTGAAATTTTTAATAAGTTCGGCAACTTTCTAGTTGTTATTTGGCTTTGCTAAGATTTATTCCTAGTGTTTTGTAGTGTTGGTGCTAGAGAGTGTAACATTAGGGGTATGGGTGCCGGGTGTTACTGGTGGTCTTGCCTCACGGTGTCTACTTCAACCCGGGGCCGGAGGAGACGGGTGTAAAACCCACCCAAATTTCTCCTATTCCCGATAAGGTTTAGTCCTAAATCCTCTCTCATGGCTCACCATTATAGTTAAGACTGTAGTGTATCATTAAAAAGATTAATGTCCATATAATACTCCGGATCATTAAAGACCTTTATTTCCCTACACATGTGAATGTATATCCCCACTTTCCAGATCTTAAAATTCTATGCATTGTCACAGCATCTAAATCTGACCAGATTTGGCTAATCAAAATTTAATAAATAATCAAATATCCAAAGCCTTGTACATTCAAAATATCAAAGAAGTAATGAAGGATCAACCAAACAAGTTATGTCAGTCTGTGCGTCTCCATTAAAATTCTCCAGTCACACATTAATACTCTACAGACCTCAAGTTCTAAAGCAGAATTACAATAATCATATCAAAAATTCAAGCACATCCATTCAGAACACCGAGTGAGTTAAACAGGGTAAATTACACACTTAAATAATCAAATCACAGATTTCATTCTTCACAATCAAGACCAGATCCTGTCTTCATTTCCAAGGCAATCTTTGCCAAATCTCATTTCACTGCCAAACTGACCTAGCCAGCCAACCTACATGTCTTCCTCTCTATCCACCCCTCCAGCTGGCTGCCAGCACTCCTCCTTGCCCATACCTCCAGCTCAAGCCAGGAAGCTCTTGTCCAATCGGTTGGACAAGTGGAGGAATAAAGCTTCAGATCTGCACACCTAGCATACTGACCCTGGTTTTCTGCGATGAAAACCAGTTTTCAAGTTACCGGGGTGGTAAAACCAGCGGTATAAAAAGGAGTAAGTAGTGCAGTTCAAAGACTTTCTCACGCCAACTCCTCTCACCTAGAACTAGAATAGAGAAGCTGTTCACCCTTGTCCTTCTTTGCCAAAAGTAAAGGAGGTAGGTCCTGGGAGTAAAGGAGCAGTCGCCAGCCACCAGCTTTTCACCTCATCGTCGCCATCCTGCCATTTGCCCCTGCATTCACCAGGTGCCAGTCCTTAATGATCTACCTTTGTTCAGATGTCTTTAAAAGATTGATAGTCACTCAATTTATGAACTAAGTATTAACTTCACCAGGACAAGCTTGAAATCAATAGTAATATGTCAAATGGTGAAAGCAAGTGCAGTGATAAGATAGAAATATGGAAAACCTCATCTCGCCTGACACACGACAATCTTGCGTGAGAACTAAGTCAATGAATAAGTAACAACTTTACATAACTAAATGATTTAGCATTTCATCATCTAAAGAATCTGATAGCTCTTGGCTTGCATGTTCATTTAACCCACACCAACAAACCTCTGGATTATCTGCTAAGAATAGAGGCTTTAGTTCTATCAAAAGATTCTGATTGCTTGGTCTTGTGTTTTCCATGTGAACTTCAGTAGTTGCTTTTAACCACATGCTATCTATTTGAGTAACCAGAACTAGTATGGCAGAACCCATTTATATACACATAAATATGCATAATCATAAGATTGAATTGAGTGAATCAAAAAGTTGTTGCGGATCAGAACATAACGGCACATTGATAATTATGGAATAACCCTCAATCGACGTGCTAGAAAGCACCCCCTTTACTGCACGATCACTTGCCCGAGGGAAAACATTTTTGTTCAACCAAGACCAATGGCATCCCCTGCCATGGTACAACAAGTTTTACAATAGTGGTCAACAGCCACAATTCAATATCTCATTAAGTCAAGATTAACATTAATTCACAGGTGATATAAACCCCAAAGTACACTAAGCATATCTAAACATAGCTACGATAACCCCCTATTGGTATTATGATTATGTCCAACGAGCAATGTCCCAACCTAGGGTTAACAATGGATACATAGCATTCTAATAACCAAGGTGGCATAATGGCAATCAGGTGAATAGCTACTCCCACAAACTAGCATTGATACACAATTAGCATGTAATTGTACAAAACAAAATATTTTCACAAGCATAGGTTCAACATGATTCAAGGTTACGACTTGCCTTGCAGATCAAGCGCTGAATCTTGGTCTTCAAAGTCTCCGTTCGCTCCTTCGGGGTTCACGTCTACCGAAAAATAAAGTAACAAAACTAAATAAATACAAAACAGAGACTCAAACGAGTTCAAAACTGAAAATAAATGGCTTTGGAAGGTAGAGCTCGATTTTAAAAAAAACTAGAAATTTGAATCGCTTCAATCGGAGTTCGTATGAGCGAGAATGAGCCTCAAGAAGATTTAATTCAGAGAAAAAGAGAAAATCCGAATTTCCTGATTTACTTTCTTCAAGAAAATCAATTTATTGCACAACGCTGACATCAGCAATCAATTTCCTGAATAAAAAAAATCTAAAAATTCCTTATCTCACTGACAAGCGGGACCCACGGTCCATAGACCGAGTCCACAGGCACTACTCCGATCCACGGTGGACCGGGTCTGCGGCACAGCAGCTAGGGCTGATGTGGCGGGGCATGGCTGACACGGCATTAACATGGCGCTGACATGGTGGTCGACGAGGCAGCCACGCGAGCGGGACACCCATCGCATATCCGGCGACTCGGCTCAGATCGGATGGTGATGAGGTGAGGACGCGAGCGGGGAGACGTGGCACAATATGGCGTGCAGGATGAAGATCGGACGGGCATGGTTGAGCAGGTGAGGTCGACGGCGAGCGGCAGTGCTATTCCGTCGGAGCTGAAGGAGACGACACGACGAACGATGAATCGGTACCAGATCGGGCGTGGCTCAGGGCGGATCTGGAAGAGCACGACATGGGGCGTGCAGACGTGCCCACGGCAGCAACGGAAACCCACCGGAGACGGCGAACAAGGCGGCAGAAGGTGCTCGGGCAGAGAGAAACTTCGGCGAGCTCGTTCTTGGCGATGGCGATGACTTCGGGTGACGGAGAAGTGGCGGCGGGTTGAGTGCGACGAAGAACGCAACACGAGGTTCCTCGGGGCCTTAAATAGCCCTTGGGCGTGTCGGGCATGGACACGAAGGCAAAGACGGCTAGGGTTTTGTAGACTCTGGCGGCGCTTGGCCGCGGCGGCGTGGCTTCATCGAGCCGAACACGTGAAGGCGATCGGACGGCTGGGCAAGCGTGCGGAGCTGGGCCGGGCAAGGTGGAGGCAGGCCGGGACGATGCAAATCCGAAACCCTATGTGTATTCAGCACTAGTCCAGGATCACGCTAGTGCACACAGGCTGAACAGGGTTTAAGTACCACAATCATACACAGCGGAATAATAACAAAGCACTTAACAACAATAGTAAAAATAAATTGTTGCACGACCTTATGGTCTCCTTACAAAGTTTCGCCACGCAGGGCTATAAATAACAAAAGTAACATAAGTTCAATAAGCGGAAGCAAAAGTAAGTCAATGAACCCTCAAGATCGCCACAGCAACCGAGCGAGGCTCAACCCTAATTCTCCGAACCTTCGTTGAATTCTTCCTCCCAAGCTGGCGTAGCTTCTTCTTCTGAGGTTTTGTTGAAGCAAGGGTGAGTATACAACATACTCAGCAAGTCATGCAGAAATGTAGTTCTATTACTACATGCATGGCTTATTCCAAAGAAAAGGCTTAAATGGTTATTTTGCATGAAGCAGCATTTCTTTTAACAGGTAATCTTAATTAGATTAAAAGCAGTAAAACCATTACTATAATAATTAATTTCTCAATTCTTTTCCAAATGTTTGGCACACAGCCCTAAGTTCAATTCACCTGCCTTTGGCACACAGCCACCCATTCCACATTTTCTTTCAAAAATCTACCCCTTGACTGTAATTCCCGAGCGATGTCCATTACCGCGGACACGGCTATTCGAATAGATTGTACACTCTGCAGAGGTTGTACACTTTACCCACAAGATACAGTCGCTCACCACACAGTGATTGATTGTAACAAAGTCTTTGAAACTAACATCTAAACCTATGAACCTCCCGGTATGGCCTTCCTAACGCTTCCCTCACTCGGGAGAAGCTTAGAACAAGCGAATCTTGTTGGATGGGTACCAAGCCGTAGCACGTACATCGACCAACACGATTACACTCTTGTGTAGCGCCGCCCGAGTGTCAAAGGAAAGATATTAGAACCCTACTAAACTAGGTCTATCCCATTCCAGACATGTGGTTGTACGAGTAACTTAGTTCAAAGGCTCGCAAGGTAAAGTCCTTAGCTGTCGTGGCAAGACTTCCTTCCAAAAGTTTGGCACCTGACCATCTCATTTTACTTAATTCATTCCAGTTGCCACAGGCCCACCGCACGCAAGCCATCTTGCCACTTGCCCCGTCTAAATCATTTCCCACCCCAAGTTGTTTTACTTGCAACACATGCCAGTAAATCAACCATCAGGTGGAACCACACAGGTCTCCACACTTTAACATCATTACCAACACATTCCACCATTTACCAAAATACATTCACTATTACTTTAGTCAATATTGCTTTTGTATTATAAAAGATTATTCGCTACATAAGCAAGGCTAAGCAATTATTCACGGTCTAGCCTCCCGTGTTGGCATATCATTGCATCCAACTAAAGTTATCAACTTAGGGCATCAAGTGAATCATGGCATACAAATATTAGAGACAAGGTGGCAATAACAAATAGGTTAATTAACTAATTCACCCAAATTAATTAAATCTATTTTTAGTTAAATTAGCATGCATAGTTTGAATCAAAATATATTTTCAAAACTTAGGAGCAAAATGATCAAAGCATGACTTGCCTTCAAACAGCGGCTGATCCTGATCTGGAACTTGGCCTTGCGCTGGAAATTACACCTCGAAGTTTTCTGGCAAAACAACGTCTACTCGAATAAACATATATTCAATAAATACACTAAACAGATAGCAAGATCAACTCTAAAAATAAAATAAAATTAACCAATAAATAGTTCACATTTTTACAAATTTTTAGGAACTGGAATCACCCAATTCGGAGTTAAGACGCAAAAGTTATAGCGATTATAAGTTTGTAAATTCAAATAAAAGAAAAACCGAATTAATCTATTTATTTTTCTTCTGGAAAATCCCGATATATTCTTCGGCCGACACATGGCAGCACCAGAGTGGGCCACGTCGCCTCGGGTCTACGGACCGGGTTCATGGCTCATCTCGGGTTCACCGTGGACTCGGTCCACCGAATAGTGCTACTGACCCATGGGCCCCAATAGTGACGTCAGCCCAAACATGGCACAGCGACGATGACCGCTCTCCGGCTAACACTTGGCACGCAGGCATTGGTCTTCGCGGCGCAGAATCCCGCCCGTTGGATTTAAATCCAATGGCCGGTGTATGGCGACGGTTGGAACACTAAGCGTCTACGTGGCACTATCCCGACCGTTCGTTCGAATTCAGCGGCCGGATCATGCCTCGGGCGGCCGTAGCGACGCTTCAAGGCACGCACGCACACGTGGCATGATCCTGACCGCGCGCTGAAATCAATGGCTAATACTTGGCAGTTCCAGGGTTCCGTGCCATACGTGGCGCCCTTCCATTGGATCACCGCACCACGCAATCCGACCGTTGATTTGAATTTCAACGGCGCGGATTGACCCCAATTTATCGGATGACCTAGACTAACGTGGACAGCCCGGTGGGTGACGCGTGCCTGCATCACGGCCGGTCATTCTTGAATCGACGGCTTCGGTCTAACGTGGCTAGGGCACACGTGGAGAGCTAACCAAGTGTTTGTGGCGAAATCTCAGCGTTCATCCAAGATCCAAAGGCTAGGAGACATCTCAATCGCGATCTACCGGATGTCGAGGACCACACGATCCAAAATCTATGGTTGAGATCCATCTACCCTAATTTGCTTTCTAAGGAAGGAGCGTCGTGGCATTACCTGGACCGTGCGTTGAGGATCGAACGGCGACCGAAGCCAGCGAGGTTTCAAGGTGGGCGGGGAAGGTTCTGGGCTGGGGAAGATGGCCTTGCGATCGGCGGTTCGGTGCAGCCCCGACCGGAAGAGATACCGAATCCGGTGCGCCTAGCCTTTGCGGTCCTAGATCCGGGGTTCAAATGTGGCTGAGCAGCTTGACGGCGGTGGAACAAGGCCAAAACTGAAGCGGCCCAAGAGCCAACTCCGGTGAGCAAGAGCACGAGCTATGGAGTGCTACGGTGTACGGAAGAGTGTGCAAGGTGTGCGGAATGAAGAGCTGCGTTGAATGAGCTATATCACGGTGGCAATGGCGCTTCGGTACACGCGCAACATTGATCGCACTCAACCGTCCCCTTTCCAGCGTAATGGCGGTGGTGGCACCCGACGGTTCGTCTCCCACACGACGTGGCGCTATCCGGGTCGTCCAAGCGGCTGCGATCCAACGGCCTACGCACACAGCGACACGGCTCAATCTCAACCGCCCGTTGGCAATTGCACGGCCGGCGATGCGGCGATTTAGGGTTTGCAAGCGCCAGGCCGAACTGGTGTGTACAGTGTAGGGCTCGTCCCAACACTGTGCACCCGAATTACTAATATTTCCCTAATTAAAATAATTTCAAAATTTTGAATTAAATATTTAGAGCCCTAAAAATACCCAAAAAATTCTAGAAAAATTCTAGAAAATATTTCATGGCATTTAGAACTCAAATAAAATATTTTTATTTATTTTTGATAAATACTTTTCTGATGTTTAATTATTCAAGAGAAAGGTAAATTCAAATTAAACTCAAATAAATCCCAAAAATTTACAAAAATTCAAATAACTTCAAAATTTTAAATTAGGCCAAATTTTGGGTTGTTACAAACCTACCCCTTTTGAGAATCTCGACCAGAGATTCAAGCTTAACTAGATAATAGGTTCGGGAATTCCTTTTTCAAATCTCCTTCGCACTCCCAGGTGGCCTCGCTTTCTGAGTGATTGCTCCATTGAACTCTGCAAAAGCGGGTTGTCTTGTTCCTTGTTTTCTGGTCCATTGTGTCTAGATTCTTTACCGGGTACTCTTTGTAGGTCAAGTCTTCCTGTAGTTCAATTGCTTCCAGGGATGTTTGCTCGTCAGGCACTCAGAGACACTTCTTGAGTTGTGATACATGGAAGACGTTGTGTACTCCTGCTAATGTTTGTGGTAACTCCAGTTGGTATGCGACTTCACCCCTGCGGCTTATGATCTTAAACGGTCCTACATATCTTGGTGCGAGTTTCCCCTTTTTGTGAAACCTTTGGACTCCCTCAAGAGGCGTAACCCTGAGATACACAAAATCTTCAGGCTCGAAGCTTAAATCTCTGCGGCGGTTGTCTGCATAGCTCTTTTGCCTTGACTGAGCAATTTTCAGCCTTTCTCTGATCATGGCTATTTGTTCCTCGACTTCTTGGAGTATGTCTGGTCCAAAGACATGTCGTTCACCTGTCTCATTCCAATTCAATGGTGTTCTACAAGGTCGACCATACAGTGCTTCGAAAGGTGACATTTGTAAACTAGCCTGGTAGCTATTGTAACTAAATTCTGCATATGGCAAACACTTATCCCAAGACGTTGTATATGCCAGCGCACAAGCTCTCAACATATCTTCTAATATCGATTGACTCTTCGGTACGTCCATCATCTCACGGATGATAAGTCAGTACTCAAGTTCAAGCGGGTGCCCATTGTTGTATGCAACTTATCCCGAGAATCTTGAGGTAAATTGGGTACCTCGTCATCGATACTATCTTTTTTTGGCACAGGTACAAACAAAGCGATCCTTGCCATGTATAGCTCGCCAACCTATCTCTGAGTAAGTTGTCTTTCTTGGTATGAAATCGCAACCTTTGTTAAGCGATCTACTATGACCCATATGGAATCATAACCTCCTTGCGTCCTTGGCAAACCGGTGATGAAATCCATCCCGATTTCCTCCCACTTCCACTCTGGTATTTTCAATGGTTGCAGCAGTCCTGCTGGTCTCTGGTGCATAGCCTTGACTCGCTGGCATACATCACACAACGCTACATGCTCAGCTACCTCTCTCTTCATATTCGGCCACCAGAACCTTTCTTTCAAGTCTTGGTACATCTTCGCACTTCCTGGATGAATCAAATACTTGGAGTCGTGAGCTTCCTCCAATATTAACTACTTCAGCTCCTTTTTGTTGGGTACACAAATGTGCTCTTTCATCCATAGTGTGCCTTGTTCATCCAGCTTAAATTCTTTTGCCAGACCTTCTTCCATTTTGGACTTGATTCACTTGATCTTCTCATCATTCTTCTGACCTTCCCTGATCTGATCCTCTAAGGTAGGCTTTACTTCTAAAGCAACTACGAATCCTTCCGGAACAACTTCCAATTTCAACCTCTGGAAATCCTAGCACAATTTTGCCCGACTCTCTTCTACCAACATATTTAGGCTATGACTTTTCCGACTCAAGGCATCAGCCACCACATTGGCTTTGCCTGGGTGATAGTGAATCCCCATATCATAATCTTTAATCAGCTCTAACCACCTTCTTTGCTTCATGTTCAAGTCAGATTGGGTGAAAATGTACTTAAGACTCTTATGATCTGTATATACCTCACATCTGTTTCCAATGAGATAGTGATGCCATATCTTTAAGGCATGCACTACGGCTGCTAATTGTAGGTCATGCGTCGGGTAATTCCCTTCATGTGGCCTTAACTGCCTTGATGCGTAAGCTACTACCTTTCCATTTTGCATCAACACGCATCCAAGTCCTTGACGTGATGCATCGCAGTATATATCAAAACTCTAGTGCACGTCCGACAAAACTAACACTGGTGCTGACGTCAGTCGTTTCTTCAACTCCTGAAAACTCTTCTCACACTCCGGTGTCCAAACAAATTTCTTCTTTTTCTTTAGCAATTGCGTGAGAGGTCTAGCAATTGTCGAGAACCCTTCTATAAATCGGCGGTAATAACCAGCCATCCCAAGAAAACTACGGATTTGGCTCACCGTCTTTGGTGGCTCCCAATTCAGTACTTCCTCCACCTTACTTGGATCCACAGCAATTCCTTCGGCGGTCATTACATGCCCCAGGAATTCTACCTTACTCTTCAAAAATCACATTCTTGAACTTAGCAAACAAGCTGCTGCTCTCTTAACTTTTCCAAAACCAATCTCAAATGTTTAGCGTGCTCTTCATTAGATCTTTGAGTAAACCAAAATATCATCTATGAATACGACTACTGAATTTGTCCAAATATTCCATAAAACCTTATTCATCAAGTTTATAAAGTATCTTTGGTGCATTTGTCAATCCAAAAGACATAACGGTGAACTTCGTAATGTCGAGGATTGGACTAAGCGTATTCTTAAGGTTAACGATACCCAATTCATTTTGCAGCAAAACTCAAAAGCGAATGAATGTGAAGCCCGGAATCAAATAAAAGCGTGGCTGGGATGAGTTGACTAGAAACTTACCCAGTACAACGTCTGTGGCGTTCTGAACTTCGTCTACTGCGATGTGGTTGACTCTTCCTCGTGCAACTGCTTGGGGTGTGGTTCCAGCACGAACAGGTCCTCTGCTTCCACTTTGAGCAGGGGTTCTAGTAGGCGTATTTCCCAAATTGAAACGTACTGGTGTCACCCCTCCCATCTTGGGGCAAACATTGGCGAAGTGCCCTGTCTCATTGCAATTGTAGCAGCGCCTTCCAGACATCTGCTGGTTTCCTCCATTCTGGCTAATAGTTTTGACTGGGGTCTAGAAAGTTTGTCCTGTCGGTTTTGGCATCGGTGGCGGTGTCCTGGCATTGTTCCCTTGCTGGAGTCTGGAGAACTGCTGAGGTACCATCCTTGGTTTCTGCTAACACTGGCGTCCTCCTTGTTGTGCCATGCGGCGTTTGCGGTTGTCATCTAGTTCCTTGCACTTGTCTTCCAGTATAAGCGCCTTATTCACCAGCTCTTGAAAATCAGGGAAGGTGTGGGTAATCAACCCCACCTGCAATCCAATATTAAGTCCTTTCATGAAGCAGATCGCCTAGCCTTATCCGTTAACGCGTCCTCTCGGGCGTAGCGTGCCAAGCCGAGGTGAACTTATTCAAATGTAATCGGACGGCGTGTACGCCAGAGAGCCGACCGCATCGTTCACTTACGTCATGCAGAGGCCTAGGGGCGACGGCGTCATATAGGTTCCGCGGACGTGCCTCGGTATGCGGGTCGACACCGTGCCATAGGCCGTAGGCGCCACACCACACACGCAGCGCCCCCTCCTCACATCGTGGGGATCTAGTTAGTAGCGTTCACGCCGTCGTCCCTATGATTGCGGTACACCACGATGTCTCTTTTCATCTTTTATGTTCTTCATGTTATGTCTTTGTACTAACATGAAAACTTTGTCAACGATGGTCTATCGACACCGGACGAGTCACGAGCACCTCTGCTGAGTTCTCTTCGCTGATGGCGTCGACTTGGACTACCGTAGATCCTTACGGCTGACCACCAGTGCGGTCCTTGGTGGAATGGTCCTTGGCCCCTCCTAGCTCGCCGATGCTCCTGTCACGAGTCAGTCGTCACAGGATGTCTTCGCTACTCCTCCAGCACCAGTACAACCTACTAGGAGTACTCGTGGGCGGGCCTCGACCGGTGGCGTATCCTTTAGGCATGTGCAGACCGTAGGAGGCACAGGACCACCACGAGGACTAACCTTCTTGAGAGAGGCGTAGTTAGGTTTTTTCCATTCATACTAGATGTACTAAACATGGTATTTTCTCATATTATGTAACATTCAGGTATGGTATTTTATTTTGTTATGTTATCTTCTATTATGATATCACATGTCGCCCCCCTCGTAGCACTTTTTCAAGTCAATTGGAGAACGCACACAACAGCTTTATCAGTGCGATATGACAGCACACTACTAGTAGCTTTCTCAGACTGATTCGACACCACTCTTGCACAGAACACTTCCCATCTCAGACAGACGGATAACACACTGACGACCTCAGAGCGATGTGACAACACTCTGCAACCCACCGCTTTTTCAATGCTACTTACAAACACAGTACTATCAGCTTTATCACGTCGATTGGATGGCGCACACAACAGCTTTCTCAGTGCGATGTGACAGCACGCTGCTATTACCTTTGACTGACTGATTCGACAACACTCTACATACCACCAGACTGATTCGACTACCCATCTCAGACCGACGGACAAGACACTGGTGACCTCAGAGCGAAGTAACAACACCCTGCCACCCATAGCTTTTTAAGACTGAAACGACGACACGTTGCAGCCCGCTTTTTCAGACGAAAGCACGATAGATAATAAATTGATTGTTGGTGGACGATAGAGGCAGCGCGCCCAACCCTATATAAGGGCGATACCTGCCCTTTATACCACCGCCTGCCATCCTTCTCACCAAGCGAGACCAAGAGGAAAGGTAGAATCGAGAGAAGAGAGAAAAGAAGAGAGAAGGGAAGGAGAAGAGAAAAAAAGAGAGGGAGGAAAGAATAAAAAGAATTAGAGGATCAACACAAAATGCCGAGACATGCAAGTGTAAAGGGAAAGGGGAAAACAAAGGAAGAGGGAGGTGCTTCGGACTGACCACGCAACATCGCATACCAGGACCTCTTCCTACCTCACGGGGCTGTCCCACCGATGTGTCTGTGCGAAGATCCTTGCAGTCTTGTCCGCTCTTGGGAAATTACAACTTAGAAGAGGAGATATTGGAAGTGCTGCAACTACGCCTTCGTCCCACCGGAGAAGAGCCTGAGGAATCACCAGATTGTAATGATCATACGTGTTTCGTAATATTTCTACATGAAACTTTGTTAATATATGTCGGGGGCTGGACAACCCTTTGGCCGGTCAACGCGCAGTCAACGCGTCCCTGGCTCGGGGGGCCCCCCGAGCACGCTCTTGCTCAGCTAAGCGGCCTGTGCCCTCAAGCGCGCACGGCCTTGAGCTCGAGCCCCGCGCGACCTCGGGTGCGGGCCGGCCTTTGCTCGGGTCGATGTTTCCTTGAAGGCTGACGGGGGCTGGGCATTCCTTGCTCGGCCGGCGCGCGGTCAGCAGGTCCCCTAGGTTTGGAGTGCCCCGACCACGGCCGAGGTACGTACCGAAGTGCTCGACCTAGAGCGCGATGGACCCGACCACGGTCCCGCACGACCTCGAGCTCGGGCGAGATCACATTCGAAGCCATGGTCCGCCCTTGGATTTCGGATCTAGCATTTGACCGGCAGTTACCAAAGTATGAGTCGTAAGGATAAAGCAGGAGTGCGCAGCAAGTCCGGGGCCGTTACCAGCCTTCAGTGTGCATGGAGGCCACTTCCCAGGAATCTCTCCCGGCCGTTGCATGCAGAGGAGGTATAAAGACCAAGGACGCGCAGGCTCCAGGGAGAACAACGAACGCAACACACAGTACACACCACAGCTTGAGCTAGGCACCGCCATTGCTGTCTTGAGTTGTAAACACTTCCCTGTATACCAGTATAACAAGAATCACCGCCGCAAGGCGACTGGAGTAGAGCTATTACCTTCACAGGGGCTCGAACCAGTATAAAACTTTGTCTCGAGCTCGCTGACGCCTTGCTCTGGCCATCACCACGATCGCTTTCTTCCTTCGTTTGAGCAAAACGCATCTAGGGTCCCGTAACACTCCGAACTCCACCTCATTTCTTGCGGTTGGCGATCCCGATCGTCGACAGCTGGCGCCCACCGTGGGGCTCGATTGTTTTGCTCTTTCACAGAGCGACACGGGATCCTGGAGCATGGCGCACTTCATCGGCGGATTTTCCTCGGGCACGGACTCCGACTCCGTGTCCTGTTTCGCCTTCCGAAAGCGGCGGACGCTCGATGGCGGGCGCTCAACGCGCCGAGGAGAAGCGGATGACCGTGATCCGCATTCTCTGAAGACGCTCGCCGGATGGTGCAGGTTGCCATCAACCAAGCCATAACCGCTCTCTGGTGGGAGGCCCAGGAGAGGGCAAGACGTCTTCTGGACCGCCTGGGCTCCCTCACCGGAGCGCCCCGCTATCGCTTTCGGGTCATGGTGACCCGATAGGGCGAGGTCGGACTCTTTGGGTGAGCCACGGCGAAGAACTCGTCGGCTGCGGCGAGGTCGTACCTCCGCGGCAAAGCCGGCACTCGAGGACCCGCTCCGAGAAGTATTGATAACACGTCGCGCCGTCACCGTCTGGGACACCTCTGCCTGAGCGGCCCCGAACAACGGGCTCGGGATGAGGCTTTGACGCAGACGACCTGCGCTTCCACACGCCCCGCGCAGCGGCGAGGGCGAGCCGACGGACACCGAAGTCAAGCTGGCAAAGAGGTCTGCGGACCTTTCCCGGGACATTCCGCCCAGGCGTCGTAGGGTCCAGGACCGCCTGCGTTACCAACCAGGTGATTCCCGCGCCCGGCACCATGGGCGTTCCCACCGTAGGTCGGGCCGCCGAACAAGCCTCGACTCGAATCCGGCGGAAATGACCTTGTCGGCGATGACCACGACCGGCGTGCACAGTTCGACCTATGGTGCATGGCGTCTCCGGCGGCCTTCGTCGTGTCGCGGTGGCGGCTCGGTTCAAGCCCGCTGATCGGCGCTTCGGCGGGACCAAGAACCCCGGCGAGTTCTTGTCCATCTACTGAACCGCTATCACGGTGGCGGGGACGAGCTTCGTGATGGCAAACTACCTCCGGACCGTCCTAGACGGGTCGCGAGGACTTGGCTTTTTAACGAAGCCCGGCTCCTTGGTCGTGGCGCCAAATCGAACGCCGCCGCTCCAACTTCGAGTTATTCTGGCGGCGGGCAGGAGAAGGACTGGATCCGTCATCGGGGCAGAACGAGCCGCTACTGCGATTTGTGCGGCGATTCATCCGCGACGAGGAACTGATCGAGCATCTCGATGTCGGGACCCGAATTTCATCAAGGAAACCCTCGTGTTTTCGGCACTAGTCGAGGATCGATCGCTAGTGCCCACAGTTAACAAAGATGAATATCACAATCATACACAATGAATAATAAATAAAGAATTCATCTTTTAATATAACTTGTTGAACAACCTTAAGGTCAACTTACAATTGTGAAGCCTAGATGGCTTCAACTCGAAGTAAAACGAACAGCAATGAGCGAAGAAGCGTCGGTGAATCCCATCAAAATACCACGGGCATTTGACAAGGTTCAACTCCTAGATATTCGCCTTCTTGCGAACTTCTCCTTCTTCGAAGACAAGACTTCTCTTCAACTGGTGATGTTTTGTTATAGCAAGGGTGAGTACACAACCGTACTCAACAAGTCATGCACAGAATGCAGTTCTATTACTACATGCATGGCTTATTCCAAAGGAATGGTTGAATGGTTCTTTTGCAATAAAGCAGCATTCACAAATAATCATAGTAGATAGCAAAGCAGTAAAACAGATAATACACATAATAATTTCGTAATCATTCTCAAGAAAAACATTTCTCATCCTTAACCAATTTCCATATCACAATGTCCACATTCCCATCCTCATTTCATTTTCAAAACTCTACCCCTTGACTGTAATCCCCGAGCAATGTCCAATACCGCGGACACGGCTATTCGAATAGTTTTTACACTCTGCAGAGGTTGTACACTTTACCCACAAGATACAATCAACTCACCACATCGGTAGTGAATCGCCATACAACGGTATGCGAATGAGTGATCATAACAAAGCCTTTCGAAACTTCTAGCTCAACCTAGGAACCTCTCCGTGTTGCCTTCACTATCACTTCCCTCACTCGGTCAAGTATAGGACCGATGAACACCGTTGGATGGGTACCAAGCCGCAAAGACAGTACGCTCCCCATCTGATTACCCCGTGTAAGCGCCACCCCAGTATCAAGGTGAGATATCGAATCCTACTAAACTAGGTCCGTCCCATAACAGACATGTGGTTGTATGAGTGACTCAGTTCAAAGGCTTGCAAGGTGAAGTCCTTAGGGTGACCAAGGCAAGACTACCCCAAACAATTCACCAACAATACCATCACATAATTCACCAACAATACCATCACATAATTCACCAATAACACCGCTAAATACCAAAGTGACATATCAATGCCACTCTTGCCACTTGCCTCGGTCTAAAACATTTTACCACCCCAGTTGATTATTGCGCAACACAATGCCAACAACAACTCAACATCCATCTTGGAACCACTCTGGTTCCACATATCAACATCATCGTGTGGCAACCGTCACACCATTCACAAACACATTTCATAATCCATTAATCAAGTATTATCCTTTTATTTTCAAAAGATATGAGTTGCGTGGCATGGCTAAGCAATTATATACAGTCTAACCAACCCACGTTGGCAAGTAATAACAACCAATTAATAATCAACCATCTTAGGGTGACAAATGAATTATGGCATACAAATAATCATGGCAAGGTGATATTTGGCAATTGGGTTGAATAACTAATTCCCAAATTAATTTAAATCATTTCAATCTTGAACTAGCATGCAATAATTTGAATCAAAGTAAATTTGTAAGCTAGAGCAATATGATCAAAGCACAACTTGCACGACACTTGCTATAAAGCGCTCTTTACTCTTTTTAATTGACCTTGATTTCCTCAACCTTTGTCTCTTCAATCGAATGCTTGACTTCCTCGTCCTTGACTACTTGGGTAACCACAGGCGGCGCGTCTAACGACAAAGAAGCACAAATACAACAATTCTCAAAAGGCAATTCAAATAAACTCCAAATTAAGATTAGATTGGTACTGAATGAAAGGGATTGAATTTGATCGAAGATCGAATGAAAGAGAACAGGCTTTCAGAAGATTTATCGAGAAGGTTACGACTGATAATCATGAAAGAACGGAGTATATTCAGGAATATCCTTCGAGATAAATTAGCTCGATTAGGCGAGATATGGACATATGGGCAATGGTGTATCAACCAAGTCCATGAATGATTTCCCAATCAATGGCGATTAGATTTTCGAGAGATGAGACAAGAACAAGCGGGTCGACATCCTTTGTGATTTGATAAGAGTTCATCATACATCGATGAAAAGGCTCGATGATGACAAGACGGCGATGATAAGAAGCGGGGTTATGCTCAAGGTGATAGGGCTAGATCACTTCAAGGCGATATAAAAGATGATAACATCGCACTAGGGCCTTTACTTGAATGCACGCTGCGATGAGTAAGGCGTTAACGGCGGGAGGTTAACGGCGAAGCGTTAACGGTGGAGCGTTAACGATGGGGCGTTAATGGCGAAGCGTTAGCGATGGAGCGTTAACGATAGAACATTAACGATGGGCGTTGCGGCTAAACGTTAACGATGAAGGTGAAGCGATGGACGGAACGCATATGAGATTACAAGGTGGCAACCATCGGTTTGAAGGATAGGGCGGCGAGGTCATGACATAGCAACTACATGGCAAATTTGTGCTTTGGCGAATGGGATGCTAGAAGAAGCAGAACCGCAAAAGCAGACAACGATTTAAATAACCGAGATACAATTGAATAAAATAAAATAAACAAAAACTAAAAATTATAATAAAAATCTTTGGCGGATAGAGGATGAATTTAGACAAATTTAGCAATTTGAATCACTTGATTCGGAGTTAGGATGACAAGATAAAAATGTTTGAAGTTTGCAGATTGAAAAATTCAAAAACGAAAGAATATTCTTGACATCTTCTTTTCTTGATTTCTTTTAGAGTTTCTTGTCTCTATGGTGGTGGGGTCCTCTGTCATCCTCTTCCAAGCCTTCTTCTACCTCCAGTCCTCTCCCATGGCAACCACGAACTTGGATCTTCCTATTGGCGCCGGCGATTGAGACCCACGAGACGACGGCGTACACAAAAATGGAGCAGCGACGCGATGGGGAGGTGGTGGCGCCTGGCGGCAAGAAGGCGGCGTGGCTTTGACGTGGTCTTGGCAAGGACCCGCAAGGGGGCGGCGGCGGCGGAGGCGGATTCGCCGGCGAAGGGGAGGCGCAGGAGACCCATGAGGCGCATGAGCGGCGGGGTCGGGAAGCCGATAGGAGACTTCGGCTCTGGCGGGAGTGGCCGAGGCGGCGTGCTCACTGTGGCCATGGGCGGCAAGGCTAAGGCGGGAGGAGACGGTGAGCAGGCGGCGGCGTGAGGTGAGTTGGATCACGGTGGGAGTGGCGGAGCTTATCGCATGCTAGGGATGGCGGAGAGGTCTCCGAGGCGGTGGCACAAGCTTTTGGCTAAGCATCAATGGAGATGAACAGTGCACTAGGTGAGCAAGATGTGGGAAACTTCTATTTCATGAGATTTTGCAAAATTGGTGGCGCAATTGAAAGAACATGATGGAATGAGTATATATCGCAAGGAATTGGATTGGGAATTACCGATTCGCAAGAAATCGACGATGAACGACGAACGGGCGATGACGAACAATCTTCAAATTAAAGACCGGAACTGCAACGAAAATGAAATCTTGTTGAATGGTTGTGATCATGGAAGCAAAAGGCACAAAGTGACGTGGTCGAATTACCCGGAAACTCACCGGAGCAAAAGATGGCTCGCCGGTGTCTTTGGAGGACGCCGGCGTCGGGTTTTCTTGAGTTTTGGGAGGGGAAACGGCATGGAATCAGCAGGACAAGATGAGCACGGGATAGAGGACGTCCATACGCACATTTTGAGTACTCGCACGCCTCGGGAAGTGGAGAGAAGCTCAAGATATGGGCCGAGCAATGAATTGCCTTTAACGCATAATTGCCGCTGCTACGCGCGAATTCAGGATGGGCAACGACTTGGAACTTGTTCCCCATCATGACGCGGTCGCGATGCTTCAGATTTCAAGCGATTTGGTGCAGTATGCTAAGAGATATGGGGGTTGGAAATTGGAGCCAGCGTTGGAACTCTTCGCGTGAACAGTAGCTGCTGCGGGAGGTTGAAGACGAACCGGGAATGGACACGTGTCGCTTTCCCATTGGTCGGAAGAATGGAGGGACAAAGCGCGAGGAATAAAATAGCAAAAATGATCTAAAAATCTTAGAAAAATTCATAAAAATACTAGAGATTATTTTGAACCCAATAAAATTAGTTTCACTGAATTTAGATGAGTTTTGGAATTTAGAAAATTCCGGGACGAATATACTGAATTTAACGAAAGACCGCGAGAGATAAAATAACAAAGGGATTCTATAAATCTTGGAAAAATTCCCAAAATCATTTTTGAATATTTGGAACCTAATTATATAAATTTTAAGATTTTTGGAGTATTTTGGAACTCGGGTGAAATTTCGAATAAGAATCAGAATTGGAAATTCTGACTTTGCGGACGGAAAAAGATTGAACTCCAATTTCGAAAGGATATGGAGGCCAGGTTAAATAGAACACCGAGGGAAATCCAAATTTTGGATTTAAATGGAATTTCAAAGGAAAGGTTTGAATTGGAATTTGGATATAGAATTGCTAGAACAATTAATAATTCAAATTAAAAATCAATGAGAATCAATTAACATCCAAATGTTTAAATTAATAATTTTATTTAATTTTAGCAAATCTCAAATTTGGAAAATTCCTAAGATACAAAAACGCTTGTAAAAACTAAATTTTAAATTACTTGATGCACATAGAAGGCTCATTAAATTGTTTTAGATTTAGAAAATTCTAAATTAAGCTTCTTAAATCAAATAAGATTGATGTAAAATTTTTGGAAAACTAAATTAAATATAAATTTTTTGAAAACCCAAATTTTGGGATGTTACATCTGACGAGGCCGTTATCAAGGCCTTCAAGTTCGGGTCGTGATCGGCGCCACCGAAGACACAGGAGATCACATCGAGGCTCGGCGTCAACAAGCTTTTTTCGCATGGCGAGGCGTCTGTGAGGACGCGGATGACGCCGATTCATTGAACGCGACTCGACCAAGGTAGCTTGGCTCTGAACCAAACTTCAGTAGGAGAAGTCTCTTCTTCCCTTCCTACTCTTGCCCTGCCAGTGGCGGGAGCATCCTCTGGCCGTCTCCAGCAGCTCGATGGTCACGAGAGCTGCGTGGGTCGGAAGGGCCTCCACGGAAGCGAGAATCGAGGCGGGTCGCGGCGACCTACCTCGGCCTTCGGTGAAATCGTTCTTGGGACCGGATCACCGAGGGTGTATCCATGCGCCAGCTTCCCAAACATTTCAAACATCCTGTCAGAGACCTAGGATTCCTTCGGTGCTACAAGAGCATGGGGTGTCGGGGAGGGATCAGAGGTGAACTTGGCGGGAGTTTTAAGGTCGAAGGACTTGCCTGTCAGGCCTTCACGAGTGGGGTCGTCGCGCCCTGTGATCTCGTAGAACAGGTGCTCCCTCCTCATGAGAGGGACACGGTTCAGAGAAGTCGACGGCGATTACTGCCGGTGAGGCAGCGTGGCGCAGATATGTATGGCGGTGATGGCCTCCTGATCAACCTCAAGGTCGTCGGGCTCGGGGGTCTCCTTCTCGGTGACGGGGGTCCCCTCGTACGTCAGAGCCCCGTGCTCCCCTTTCTTCAGGTAGAACCACCGCTTGGGCCAGGGACCAAGAGAATCCCGAGCGGCGCACTTGGGGAAGGACCATTTGAGCCCGGTCCGAAGTCGGAAGTAAAGGCATCCGACCACGAGGTCCTTCCCGGAGCGGAAGAGGGAGTAGTAGCGGAAGAACAGCGAAGGAGTGGGAAGGATTCCCAGGAATCCCTCGCACATATGAGAAAAGATGGTAAGCGTAAGGACGGAATTTGGTACCAGATTGATGAGCTCTATCTCGCGGTGGAGAGGGCGTCATACGAACTCGCTCTCCGGTCCGAGCCAAGGAGCGAATAATGCTCGGTGCGAGCGATCTCATCCTCCCTAGGGCGAGGTTCGGTCTCATGCCAAGCAACCGCCACGTCACCGGGTCCACTATCCCCAAGGTCTCGAGCTCTTTCATCCTCGCGGACGACAAGGTGCTCCTCCCAAGCTTGGTCACATGCTGCGATCACGCTTGGTCGAGGAAGGAAGAGGCGTTGCTTGGGCGCAAGAGCTTTGGAGACGAAGGGCGCAGCGATTGGGGCTTCTTTTTCAGCAGTTGCGGTAGGCTCGGCGATCTCTTGCGCTGCGGCTACGCCAAAACCGCCATGCGACACCTCAAAAGGCGTGTCTGTTGTGATTGGACGGGTGCAGTCAGGGCTGGGGTTGCGGACTCGAGGCGTCACAGGTGTCCGTCGCCCGTTCGCATCCGTACATCCGGCCAAGAATTCAAGGGTTGCCAGGTGTTGGCAGTTGGGGATCCGCCTTGCGGTCTCCGCCCGACCTCGACCAAGATTTCAAGACCTACGAAGGTTTGTCCCCGATGACTTCTGGATGAGGCTCGAGGTCACCCCGAGTGCATCTCTGCGACCTTGAGCCTCGGGGGCTAGGCTGCCGAAATTTGGACAACCCTTTGGCGGTCAACGCGCTTGATCACGCGTCCCTGCTCGGGGTCCTGTAACATCCCAAAAATTTGAGTTTTGGTATGTTTTAAATTAAAAATGAACCATTCGTATTTTTCTCGAATTAATCAAAGCTTAAATTGAATTTTCTAATAATTAGAAGATTTAATTTGATTAATCTACGTATCAAATTAAAGGTTTCCAGTTTTTATTGGGTTCCTTGTGCCTCAAGGAATTTTTCTGTATTTTTGGAGATTTTTATGAATTTATTTGGTATTTATTTGAATTTATGGAATTTATTAAATTGGAAAAACGTTTTTAATTTCCAAAATCCCTTCGGGCCGAAATTGCCTCCGGCCGCTCTGTTCATTTCGGCCCGACTGTTGTCCCCTTGAAACCCTAGGCTCTAGCGATTCCGCCGTTGGATCTTGATCCATGACCCTCGCTCATGCCACGTCGCCTCACGTGCACAAGAACCCTAAGCGCCTCGGAGACCAGCCGCCGACGCCGCCTTCGAGTTTTCCGCTTTGGGCCCGCCTCCCGAGGTTTTAAAAGCTGCCGCCGACCCTAGCCCAAGGTTCGCCTCCCCGCTGCGTGCATGTTGCCCTAACTCTTGCCGTCCGAGCCGCCGCCATCAACTCGCACAAGCTCGCCGAAGTTCATCCACCGTCCCGAAGACTTTCGCCGCCGTTTTCTTCACCTCCGGTCATCCTCCGCCGTGATCGGTTGCACCATCGAACTCGGCGCGTCGAACTCTTCCGGATCCGCCACTTCTTCCGTCTGATTAGTAGTCGCCGCCTCGCCGGTGTCGTCTTCTCCACCTCCGGTGAGTCTTGTATTGCTCTTCGCCGTCGTCCTCCATGAAGCCCTCACCATCCGATCGCTAGCGGACGTGCGGATCTCGCCAGCGTGGCAAATCCGCACCGTCTTTGCATCGGTATGACCGTAGCCGCCGCGTCAACCGCCACCTTGGCCCTAATAGACGCGTGGCTGCCACATGGGCGCCACGTCAGCCTGGTCTGCCGTGTCATCTTCTCATCGCCTCGGTAGATCTGGTCCACGGTGGTAGTGCCAGCGACGTCTTGGGCCCACCCGTCGAGAGGAATTCTTTTCCTTTTCTCTGATTTTCCGAAAATGAGAAATTCCAGCTAATCGAAGCCGACACGTGTCGCCCTTTCCGAAATTTTCTGATTTTCTCTGAATTAAATCTTAGAAGGCCCGTTCTCCTTCGTCCAGAACTCCGATTGAGCCGATTCAAATTTCTAAATTTTTGTAAAATCGAGATCTACATTCCAGAGCCATTTATTTTCAATTTTGAGCTTGTTTTCTCCTTTGTTTTGTATTTATTTGGTTTCGTTGCTTTATTTTCCGGTGAAGCCTTGAACCAGAAGGAAGCGAACGGAGACTTCGAAGACCAAGAATCAGCACTTGAACAACAAGGCAAGTCGTAGACCTTTGATCATATTGAACCCATGTTTGCAAAAGTACTTTGTTTTATACAATTGCATGCTATTTGTGTAACAATGCTAGTTTATGGGAGTAGCTATTTACCTGTTTAAGTATGCCCCTTTGATTATTGAAATGCCATGTATCCATTGTTAACCATAGGTTGGGACATTATTAGTTGGACATAATCATAGTACCAGCATTGGGTTATCGTAGCTATGCTTAGCCCTGCTTAGTTGTCCGATGGGATTCATATCACCTGTGAGCTTCTATAATCAAAAGGTATGCCCTGTTGAATAGGACTATCCAGAACGGTGATTGTTCTGAACTTTCAGAAGTTTGGCTAAATCGGGTGGGCTGTTCTTTTGTAAACTAGTAGTGATTAACAAATAACTAGTATGAATGGGTATAATTTATGGATATATGATCTTCTTGTGGTCGTTTAGAGTACAAGAACTCCAAATTTAGTTTAGCCAATTAGGAGATATGCTAATTTGAATGCGGACTGTCCAGATTTTTGAGTTAATGCAATTGATTTCTGTTCATCGTAAAATTGAGAATAATTAGTTCATCTCCTAAATGAATAGCTATAATAGAGTTATAAATTATCCTCTTGTGATTAATTAGAACCTGAGTTCACCTAATTTGGAGTTAGGAATCAAAAGTTATGTTGTTGTGAAGCTGCTATCCAGATCTAGAGTAATGCTGAAATGTTCAGAGTTTAGTCTGAGATTCAGACTTCAGTTTGAGAACTTTAATTTCAGTTTCTAAGCAAATGGTTGTGGGGAAATTGTAGTTCATCCTCTTGTGGTCGTTTAGAGTCCAAGAACTTGAATTTTGGTTCAACTATTAGAAAGTTATGCAAGTTTTACCTTATGTTGTTCGAGTTGTGACTAGTAGCAGTTTCGATTATGTCCTGTGATTTAGGACAAGATGGAGGCCGAATTGGAATTTGCAATTGCCTAGAGATATATGGGAATTTATGTGTAGATACTTAGAATGTCTTTGTTTGCTCAATTTGAAGTTGTTTAGCAATAGTTGTGCTTTGGCGAAGTGGGCTATCCAAACCAGTTTGTATAAATTCAGAGTTTGGGGCAAATTTTGAGTTAGGGAGTAAATGTGTTGTTTGTTGACTCTAGAACTTGTGAATTTGAGTGCATGTCGTGTTTCAGGTGGTATAGCCGGGAGTGGCTTCTTCTTCCGCCACTTCACTTATTGCGGTTAAAGGCAAGTGCATGTAAAACAGTAGGATGATTTGGTGGTATTTAATGTTAAGACTTAATACACTATTCCTTTTTTTCTTCTCATTGTTGTTGATTGATCATACTTGCTTATATGACCAATATGAAATGCTTATGAGATGAAAGGTATTGATGGATGGTTAAATGAACGTGTAATGTATATAATGAGAAGCAATGCATCATTCTCATTCATATCGAAGAAATTTCATAGGCCAGGTCGTTGAAAAAGTCATAACTAATCCGGTGAGGTCGGTGAGAAAGTTATGACTAATCCGGAGCACCACAGAGAAAGTCCTACCTCGTAGTCCCATCCATCGAGGTGGATGAGAGCGAGACAGTAAGAGTAGAGGGTGAACATCGACGGGTGTTCCCTCAGCTATACCGGTATAAGTCTTAAAAGGTGCATATGAGCATTCATGCATATCCGCATTGCATGGCATTACTATTAATGGCTATTGTGATGAGTGGTAATGTGTGGAGGTGGGATAGGGCCGTGGGCTCACCCAAAAGTATTTAATAAGATATGTGACAAATTGTGTGTAATATGGTTATGTCGAATGCATTGTTTAGTACTATTAAATGATGGATGACAACTGATGATCCTTGAGTTGAGGGTAATTTACAGGTTAAGAATGGATCGAGTCGTGAACTCATCCAATGTTGTCTAATGAGGTATGTTAAATAAGTGAGCAATGTAGTGATGAGGTAACTGATGGTGATTTCTTTGTTTATGCACTTGTAAATTTGGTATAGTAGATAGGAGCATGTTACTAATTTAAATACTTTAATTGGTATTGATATTATTAGTTGTTGCACTTTGCTGAGTCTTTGAACTCACACTTGCTTGTTTAATGTTTTTAGGTACTCTGTGGAGATCTCGCCGGAATGGGAAATAGCTCACGACACTCACTTCATGACATGCTTAATTGATAGCTTAGAACAGTGTTCACCTTGATAGTTAATGTCAGACCATTGTGTCATTATGATTGGGAATTAAGCTTTATGTCAGTTCGCAGTTAACTCACTCTTGTTGGGGTTATCGTTTCTTTCTGTGTTGTATTTTGATTATTGTAAGCCACGTCGTGTAGTTAAATTATTGTTGCTTCTCCCTGTTAGTATGCTTAGTTATACGCGTAGTTGGTCATGATGGTTCGTGGATACCATGACCTGTTGTTGTTGTCATTATTTGATTGCTTATATTATTGTACTTGTTGTATATTGTTTTCCTAGTCTGTTGAGTGGATGTCCAATATTCTAGGGGAGGTGCTGCCGAAATTTTTAATAAGTTCGGCAACTTTCTAGTTGTTCGCTGGCTTTGCTAAGATTTATTCCTAGTGTTTTGTAGTGTTGGTGCTAGAGAGTGTAACATTCGGGTATGGGTTAAGATTATTACGGTGGTCTTGCCTCTCGGCGTCTACTTCAACCCGGGGCCGGAGGAGACGGGTGTAAAACCCACCCAAATTTCTCCTATTCCCGATAAGGTTTAGTCCTAAATCCTCTCTCATGGCTCACCATTATAGTTAAGACTGTAGTGTATCATTAAAAAGATTAATGTCCATATAATACTCCGGATCATTAAAGACCTTTATTTCCCTCGCATGTGAATGTATATCCCCACTTTCCGGATCTTAAAATTCTATGCATTGTCACTGACATCTAAATCGACCAGATTTGGCTAATCAAAATTTAATAAATAATCAAATATCCAAAGCCTTGTACATTCAAAATATCAAAGAAATAATGAAGGATCAACCAAACAAGTTATGTCAGTCTATGCGTCTCCATTAAAATTCTCCAGTCACACATTAATACTCTCTGAGACCTCAAGTTCTAAGCGAAATTACAATAATCATATCAAAAATTCAAGCACATCCATTGAACAATCGAGTGAGTTAAGCAGGGGTAAATTACACACTTAAATAATCAAATCACAGATTTCATTCTTCACAATCAAGACCAGATCCTGTCTTCATTTCCAAGGCAATCTTTGCCAAATCTCATTTCCTTTAAAGCCCGACCTAGCCACCAACCTACATGTCTTCCTCTCTGTCCACCCCTCCGGTGGTGCCAAGCCTCCTCCTTGCCCATACCTCCGGCTCAAGAAGCTCTTGTCCAATCGGTTGGACAAGTGGAAATAAAGCTTCGCATCTTTGCACACCTAGCATCCACCCTGGTTTTCTGCGATGAAAACCAGTTTTCAAGTTACCGGGGTGGTAAAACCAGCGATATAAAAAGGAGTAAGTAATGCAGTTCAAAGTCTTTCTTCTTGCCAACTCCTCTCACCTAGAACTAAATAGTAGAAGCTGTTCACCCTTGTCCTTCTTTGCCAAAAGTAAAGGAGGTAGGTCCTGGGAGTAAAGGAGCAGTCGCCAGCCACCAGCTTTTCACCTCATCGTCGCCATCCTGCCATTTGCCCCTGCATTCACGAGTGCAGGTCCTTAATGATCTACCTTTGTTCAGATGTCTTTAAAAGATTGATAGTCACTAAATTTATGAACTAAGTATTAACTTCACCGGGACAAGCATGAAATCAATAGTAATATGTCAAATGGTAAAAGCAAGTCTGTAGCAGTAAGATAGAAATATGGAAAACCTCATACTGCCAGCACACGACAATTGTGGGGAACCGTCTCCGGGACTCCACTGATTCACCCAAATGCACAGTACATCTCAAGTGAATCAAGGGAACCTCATGCGTTCCACGATTATACCCGTGTTGGTCCCAGGAAAGTTCGCCAACACGCGTATTCTCATTCAACAGTTGACATCACAACACATACACAATTAACGGAAGCATAAGCATCATTACATTCCAAAAGTAGGACTGCTGTCCTCAACGACATATTTAGAGTTATTACATCAAGTAGCAGCGGAAATCATAAGATAAACAACAAAAGGGCCAGCATGGCATGCCCCCAAACCCTCAAGCAACCAACTGGGGCAAGAACGGCGACTAAACGTTAGAACCATCGAAATCTGCCCGGTAAAAGTCCCCGGGCAATGCCTCATCCTCACCTGCAGCAAGTGGACAATCCGATTGAGTACAAAGAGTGTACTCGCACAATAATATACATTGTATGCTGATTTCTAGCTACATGTGGTTGCTACATCAAAGGAAGGCAAAATGACAATTTCAGCATAAAGCAATATTTGAGGTAAATTGTAATCATGTATAGATTGAAAAGAATTGCATTTAGGAAACATTTGCAAGATCTAATACATAATATAACATCATCATAATCATATTCATATCATGCCTTCAAGCATTTTCCGAACCATGAGTTCCATCGCTCATGTTCAATTACACACACAAGTACTCCAATACTTGTGTCTATTTTCCCACTCCCGTCCCATTCTTACCAAGTCTTTAATACTCGCCCAGTGACTAACAAATCGAGAGATCGTCCTTAACCATGGACGCGGCTATTCGAATAGTTTCAACTCTGCAGAGGTACGACTTTACCCACACGACACGTCACACTCGTAAGCCAAGCTATTAACACATTTCCTTAGATGTGTCGGCCGAGGTGAACGTGACAAACCATTTTCCCGTATGCATGGTAGTGTATCTAAACCATCGGATGACTGTGACCCTCGATCCCGCGTGCCCAGTGCTCGGTGTGTGTGGATCAAGGAGTACACCCGTTGTTGGACATCCCCAACTCAACAAAGTTCGATGGACTCCGAGGATATTCCTTGGCGCTCCACTAAGCCCAAGGAATTCCGGCGGTCATTCCTTGACGCTCCACTAAGCTCAAGGAATTCTGAGTGCACATGGTTTACATAACCTAGTCATACATAAGTACTTGGTTACGCCGGTCCCATAAACGGCGTGTGGTTACTACGATAGTTACTCAAAAAGCGTCACGAGATTTAATCCTTAGGGTCCTTAACCAATATCTCTACTCATCAAACAACAATTGAAAACAACATCATCATAATAATTCTCAATCATTGCGACCGATGGAGTAAGTCCATCTATCGCGGTTTCTAACGGTGTTCTAAGCATGGCTAAGCAATTCGCACGAACCCATATATAATAATAAACCAACCACTTAGGGCGACAATGGAACATGGAAAGAACATACTAAGGGAATAACACACAACATGGTAATAACTAATAATTCTACCCAAACATAATTGTAATTGAAAGTAAGCATGCAATTGATAAAATAATTCCAAAGATGTAAGTTGCAAATAGTAGGAGCAATCATGGTCAAGGAGTAAGATAGTGCCTTGCTGCTCGTTCTTGACTTCGAAAGCGTAGTCGTACTCGGGAGTGCCTTCCGAAACGTCAACACCTAACGAGAAAATCCAATTCCATAAACACCAATCGAGAACTCCAATGATGCTCATGAGTAAAAGATGCATGAAATGCTCATGATGTGTAATACTAATCATAATATGAAAGTACTAATTGAGTTTTTGCGTTAAAAGTTCAAGTCTTAAAGCTTTTATTGAATTATGTTCGGAGTATCCGAGTTTCACTTCGGACTGTCCGAGTGGACCCTCTCGGTACGAAGTTGAATTATGTTCGGACTATCCGAAATTTGATTCGGAGTATCCGAAAG
Organism: Guadua angustifolia; assembly: GCA_036346375.1. NCBI lineage: Eukaryota > Viridiplantae > Streptophyta > Magnoliopsida > Poales > Poaceae > Guadua > Guadua angustifolia. The sequence continues at coordinate 7,743,342 of CM070522.1, forward strand.
TATGTTCGGAGTATCCGAGCGTTACCTCGGAATGTCGAAAGCGAGACCTTCTCGGTTAGCCAATGCAGCCCTCAAGCTAATTCCTATTAGGACTATCCAAACACTATTCGAATATCCGAATGTTTGAATGTCCGAGCTATACCTCGAACTATCCGAGCTGGGCGTCTCTGTTTCAAAACGGCTATTTGCCTATTGTCACCTACATTTCAAGGGAAGGGTCTAGGGTTTCAAAGGGATGGACTAGGGTTTCGAGAGAATGGACTAAGGTAGGAACTTACCACTACAAGGTTGCCTTTACTCTTGATGAAAGTTGGTTTCGGTGAGGGATGACGGAAAATGTCACTTGCCGGTCTTGCGGTTTGCCTCCTCCTAGCCGTGTAGCGACAATGCCTTCACTTGCTCGAGCTTGCAACCACAACTAGCCCTCCTCTTCAAGCTTCCATCGACATGCATAACCCGAATCAAGGTGTGATAATGGATTCCATGGAAAAGGAAGAAATGAGTTTCAATAGCCAAAATTTCAGAACATGGAAGAAATGAAATTGGTTGCCACTTACCCAAAACTTGGTTCCTCAAGAATCCATTTGGATGGATTTGAAGCTCTTGATCTTGGCTACATGGTGGTATAACATGCACAAGCTCAAACTCAAGTTTTGGAGGAGATTTGTGGGGGAGATTGGCAAGGTGTTGGAGAAGAGTTGCTTGCTGTTTTCTGCAGGTTTGGATGTGCAAATGAGCAGGAGGAGGAGAAACCAAGGTGTATCACCTTATATATGGCTGCCACTCATGCCTTACATGTGGGGCTAGGTCCCACATGTCATAGGGTAGGTGGAAGAGTGGGTATGGGTGGTTTGAGTGAGAAAAGACATGGTGAGGATGTGCAGCCACAATTTCCTATGCAATGGTAGGTCCCATGTGTCATTGACTAGGGGTAGGGGTGAATAGAGTAGGAATTGGTATGGTAGGTGTGCAGCCTACTCTCCTCTCTCTTATGAATATGGCCCACATGTCATTGACTAAGGTAAGGTAGCATGTGTGCAGTTTGGAAAAATGATTGCTAGGTTTTTGTTACTCCCTAATCATGCAAAATAATGCACTCACACTTGTATGTTTATAACTAAGTGAGGATTTGAACAACATTACGGAAGATGTTAACATGACGAACCTCACTGGCCAAGTTAACGAAAATTGGGCTGTTACAAGCCTCCCCCCCTTAAAAGAATTTCGACCCGAGATTACACGGCTTCATTGAAGAGGTAGGGGTATTCGGCTCAAAGATGGTCCTCACGCTCCCATGTGGCTTCGTCGGGGGTTTGATTACTCCATTGAACTTTAAAGAATTTGATGGTGTGGTTTCGGGTAACACGCTCCCTCTCGTCGAGAATACAAATAGGTCGCTCCTTGTAGGAAAGATCGGGTTGTAAATCGAGGGTGTCCAACTCTGTGGCTTCGGTTGGGACACGGAGACATTTCTTCAATTGAGAGACATGAAAGACATCATGTATATCGGCTAGTGAAGATGGAAGCTCAATTGATATGCCCTTGCTCCTCGCCTTGTTAAAATTCGAAAGGTCCGATATAACGAGGGCTAGCTTTCCTTCACTTGAAAGCGAACACCTTTCATTGGGGAAACCTTGAGATAGACATGATCACCAACTTCAAATTTGAGTTCACGGCGGCGACGATCGGCGTAGCTCTTTTGATTTAGATCATTTGTCATAGCAACTGTTCTGAATAAATCGAACTTGTTCTTCCGCTTCAATGACTAGTTCGGGACCAAGGAGGGTCTCTCTCGGACTCGAGACGATTAAGTGGAGTTCGCAAGATCTCCCATAGAAACCTCGAATGGACTCAATTGAAGACTAGCTTGATAGCTATTATTGTAGGAGAACTCTGCGAAAGGTAAGCATTTCTCCAGTTCTTGCCGTAGGTAAGGGCACGAGCCCTAAGCATATCCTCAAGAACTTGGTTTACTCGTTCGGTTTGTCCATCGGTTTGAGGATGATCGCGGTCTTTGAAGAGAGTTGAGTCCCCATGGCCTTGTGGAGGCATTGCCAAAAATGCGAGGTGGGCGGAGTACCTCGATCTGAGACAATCCTTTTGGGAACACCATGAAGGGACACAATTCGATGAAGATATAACTTCGGCCAACTTGCTCTCATTAGATCCGTCGTCTTGCGGGAAGGAAATGAGCGATCTTTGTCAATCGGTCAACGATTACCCATATAGAATCAAAACCTTTTTGCGTCTTGGGCAATCCGGTGATGAAATCCATACCAATCTCTTCCCACTTCCACATGGGAATGGGCAATGGTTGAAGTGTGCCCATCTTGCACGCAAATGGTAAACTTTCACAGCGTTGACATCGTCGCTTTTCGGCGACATCTAGGGCAATCTCGTTTCATTCGGGTCCACCAAAGTCTTGGCTTAAGATCTTGATACATTTTTGTACTCCCGGGATGAATGGAGAATGTGGAATTATGAGCCTCATCAAGAATCAGTGCCTTCAACTCCTTACAATTTGGCACCACTAGTCGTTTGCCGAACCACAAGACACCTTGCGGGTCCTCGGTGAAACAATTGGCCTTACCTTGCTTGATGCGGGCTCGGATGAGTGCTATGCCCTTGTCTATCTTTTGAGCTTCTTTGATTTGGTCCAAGAGATTAGATTTGACTTCCATGACAGCAAGGAATCCCTCCTTAACCACTTCTAGGTTGAGCTTGAAACTTCGGCGCATATGGTGTCGATTAGGTTCTCTTGAAAAGCGATTACATTGAGACTTTCGGCTCAGAGCATCGGCAACGATATTGGCCTTTCCAGGATGATAATGGAGTCCCATATCATAGTCTTTGATCAATTCGAGCCACCTCCTTTGCCTTAAGTTCAGATCGTCTTGAGTAAAAATATACTTGAGGCTCTTGTGATCGGTGTAAACTTCTGCGATTCTGGATGAGGAAATGTCGCTTGATTTTTAGAGCATGTACCACCGCTGCCACTCTAAGTCATGGGTGGGGTAATTCATCTCATGAGGTCTCAATTGCCTCGATGCATAGGCCACAACTCGGCCTCCTTGCATAAGTACACAACCCGGCCGAGGCGGGATGCATCATAATATATATCGAAGCCCTTGTGAATATCCGCGGGACTAAGGCAGTCACGATGGTTAAGCGAACTTTCAACATTTGAAAGCTTGCCTCACATTCTGCTGACCATCTGAACTTGTTCTCCTTCTTCAAAAGTTCGATTCGATTGGCTTCAGCGACTTTGGAGAAGTTCTCTGAACCGCGGTAATAACCCATGAACAGAAAACTTGAACATCCGTGATGTTCTTAGGCTGCTCCCAATCAAGTACCGCCTCGTATCTTCTTTGGGATCAACCATAACTCCATATCGATAGCACATGGCCCAAGAAGGCAACCTCCTTCTAGAAATTCACATTTGCTGAATTTTGCGTAGAGTTAGTGCTCTCATGACTTTTCCAAGACTTTCAGAAGGTGTACTTCATGCTCCTCTTGGACTTGGAGTAAATAAGAATATCATCGATGAAGATGACAACGAACTTGTCGAGATATTCCATGAAAACTGAATTCATAAGGCTCATGAAGTATGCCGATGCATTGGTCAAACCGAAAGACATGACGGTATACTCATATAGACCATAACGGGTGGAGAATGCCGTTTTTGGAATGTCCCCTGATCTGATCTTGATCTGATGGTAGCCTAATCTCAAGTCAATCTTGGAGAATATGCAGGCTCCTGTCATTTGGTCAAACAAATCATCGATCCGCGGAAGTGGATACTTGTTCTTGATCGTGACTGCATTCAATGGACAATAATCAACACACATCCGCAAACTATCATCCTTCTTCTTCACAAATATCGCCGGGCATCCCCAAGGTGAGGAGCTCGGGCGGATGAAACCCTTCTCTTGCAGCTCCGTAAGTTGTTTCTTCAACTCAATCAACTCATTTGGAGGCATACGGTAAGGTCGCTTTGATATCGGGCCGTTAGGGTATAAGCTCAATAGCGAACTCAACCTCCGGTCGGGTGGCATCCCCGCAACTCTTAGGAAATCGTCCGGGTAATCACATACCCTTGGTATGCTACTTATTCAAGGAATGGTTCACCCTTCAAGGCATAAAGGTGAGCATAATCTGGACTTGACGCAAACACGACTTGTTTGCCGCTCGCGTTGGTAAGTGAAATAGATCTGCTTGCACAATTGATGCATCCTTGGTGCTTGGACAGCCAATCCATCCCAAGAATAACTTCAATTCCCTCCGTTTTAATTATTATCATATCAGCTAGGAACTCTACCCCATTGATTTCAATCTTTACTTCCCGGCAGACTCGATCGGTCCTTAATTCTGATCCCGGGGTTTTAATGAGAAGTGGTGGATGCATGGGTTGTATAGGGAACTCATGATGCATAGCAAACTTCTCTTTAACAAATGAATGAGATGCTCCAGAATCGAATAATACTGTAGTCGGGTATGAGTTGATGGAAAGCGTACCCAACACCACTTAGGTGCATTACGAGCTTCTCGGCGGTCACATGGTTGATGCGACCACGTGGTGGGGTTGGTAGCGGTTCTTGGAGGCGTTAGTCGAGGTGAAGGTGCTGCTGCCCGGTGTGATAGTGGGTGAATCCCGACATTGCTTGGTTCTTTTGCGGGCATTGGCGTGCAAAGTGCCTGGCTGTTTTTGCCTTTGGAAGCAAACAAGAATTAGGCGAGCTTGAGTGTTGGCTCCTTGCTGATTTCCTGTGATTGGTGGAAGACTTGGTTCTTGATGGGCGAGCAATGAATGTTGGAGGTCTCGGTAGTGCCGGAGCTTGATAGCTTGGAAAGGATGGGCGCACCATGCGTGGCGGTGCAAGTTGCCACTTGCTGAATTTTGTGCAATCCGCTTGCGCTTCGTGAATCCTCCAACCTTCCCCATTTCTCCTCCACCACTATAGCCTTGTGGACTAAGTGCTGGAAATTTCAGAAATCATGAGCAGCGAGCTCCGGCTGCAACTCTTGGAAAGTCCCTCCATAAGCGCTCTTGCTTGCGCTCATCGATGGAGACTTCGTCCAGGGCATAACGAGCCAAATAGTTGAACTTGTGAAGATAATCCATAGCGGTCTTGCCACCTTGCTTCAATGCAAAAATTCACGCTTCTTCCTTGCCATAATTTGGCGGGAACATGAGCCTCATGAAAGCCGCACGAAAATCCGCCAAGAAATGACATGATCGGCGGGCTACATGGCGGTAAAGCTGTCCCACCATGCGCACGCTGCACCATCGAGTTGATGTGAAGCAAAGAGGACCTTCTCATGGTCCGGACATTGAGCGATGGCCAGCTTGTGCTCAATAGTCCAAAGCCAATCATCGGCCTCGTGTGGATCCGCAGCACGGGAGAATGTTGGCGGCCTTGTGCGAAGAAACTCGCTGAGTCCGCTAGCCGCGTGATGTCCTGCCCCCTTGGCTCCTCGAAAAGGGGCTGGGGCATGGGCCGTGTTATGGGCGATCTGCTGCAAGATCAAAGTTTGATCTTGCCGGTTTTGCTCAATCAAAGCGAGGACTTGAGCCATGGTAGGAGGGGGTGGAAGTTCCTCCTCCACGCGAACGTGGTGCTGATTTTGGCGATGTGAGGACTCGGGTGGTCATGGGTGACCCCGAGTTGGATTCTCGGTTGCTTGGGATTCGTTGGATTGCGGCCTCGCCTCACGCCGAGATTGGGGCAGTGGTAACTCCGTCATCTGTTGCCAAAACCAAATTAGCAACAAGTAGAAGGAGAACCATAACGATGTCGAACTTAAAATATCCGGACGATGAAGTCACGTAATTTAAACTCTATATGTATGCAGCAAGAAAACATGCACCAACTCCAAAAGACATCAAAATAAGAAGGCTCTTAAGCCACAACAGCATCCATGAAAACAAACAACAAGGTTCCGATACATTAGTGCAAGTTCACAACCCGTAGGTCAAGGATAACAACTAAGGGTGATAGTTCCAAATATAAAAACTAGCATAGGTTCATAAGGTAGCCTATTACATCAATTAAATCGAGTTCGACTCATCTCTACTTTCCTCCATGATGAGCTCTCTGGGACAACTCAAATGTCTCTAAGGAATCCTTGGGGAAACACATCCAAAAGATGGTATCCCGGAGATCCGGTGTCTTCGGGGTCCAAGGGGTTAGTGAGATGCTGTGGTGATCCTATATAGAACCTAGGTACCCCCGGAGAATCCCGGGCATGCCGACGCATCACATTTCCCGAATTGATGCGCGCGTTGTTGCACACAACGTCTTGGGTCTCTATCCCCAGCACATGTGGAAACTGAAGGGCGGGTGGGGCTACATCGTGTGGCGTCGTGGAGTTGCGCCCACACAATATGTCCCGTGGCACCAAGTTAATCTGAACAAATTGGTGAAGATGCCCTTGTCTTGCGTGTGAAAACAGCACGAGTCTCCCATAGCTCATGGACAATGCAACGATTAGCCCGGTCCAAAGCACGGACCAAGCCCGACAACTGTCAAATAGAAGAGTCTTCTCCCATATCAATTTCAGCAACCTTTGTTGACTTAAATGCGTGGGTCCTCGTTGCGAGAAAATCTCGTCTGGAGGCAAAGTCAGCTCCACAAGTCATGCGGAGATGGCACATGGCAACATACGCCACCTCTTGGATAGCCATTCCTACGGACGTCCCCCTCGCTCGAAAGTGATAGGGGATGCTCCCCGTCACCATCCTAGCGATGATGTGAACCGTGGCAGTGTAGGTCTTCAATCCAGGTCCTATGGCACGACCATAAACCGCGTACTCTGGGGCATAAGTGAAATTAGCTCTCCATAGCATGTCCCTTAGGAGGGAAGGATAGCCCTCCACATCCTCAGCATGGGTGACTAAAACCAATGGCCCAAAACTCATCTGTCACGTTGAAAAAGGATAGGAGAGGTTAGAAACTCATTTGCAAAACCAAATGAACATAAGGTGAGATATAGAACTAAGAGGGGTAAGAAATAAAGGAATTGCACAATGTTATCAGTTCTGAAATTATTTGATAGCAAAATAGTTTTTGACTCAAAGCATCTTCTACTAGTCGTAGCATGGCCGTTCTAACCTACAGTCAATATGGCTCTGATACCAAGCCTGTGGGGAACCGTCCCCGGGACTCCACTGATTCACCCAAATGCACATTACATCTCAAGTGAATCAAGGGAACCTCGAGGCGTTCATGATTATACCGTGTTGGTCCGGAAAGTTCGCCAACACGCGTATTCTCATCAACGATTGACATCACAACACATACACAATTAATGGAAGCATAAGCATCATTACATTCCAAAAGTAGGACTGCTGTCCTCAACGACATATTTAGAGTTATTACATCAAGTAGCAGCGAAATCATAAGATAAACAACAAAAGGGCCAGCATGGCATGCCCCCAAACCCTCGGGCAACCAAGCTGGGGCAAACGGCGACTAAGCGTTAGAACCATCGAAATCTGCCGGTAAAGTCCCGGGTAATGCCTCATCCACACTGCAGCAAGTGGACAATCCGATTGAGTACAAAAGTGTACTCGCACAATAATATACATTGTATGCTGATTTCTAGCTACATGTGGTTGCTACATCAAAGGAAGTCAAAATGGCAATTTCAGCATAAAGCAATATTTGAGGTAAATTGTAATCATGTATAGATTGAAAAGAATTGCATTTAGGAAACATTTGCAAGATCTAATACATAATATAACATCATCATAATCATATTCATATCATGCCTTCAAGCATTTTCCGAACCATGAGTTCCATCGCTCATGTTCAATTACACACACAAGTACTCAATACTTGTGTCTATTTTCCACTCCGTCCCATTCTTACCAAGTCCTTAATACTACGCCCGATGGTGACAAATCGAGAGATCGTCCTTAACCATGGGCGCGGCTATTGAATAGTTTCAACTCTGCAGAGGTGCGACTTTACCCACACGACCGTCACACTCGTAAGCCAAGCTATTAACACATTTCCTTAGATGTGTCGGTAGAGGTGAGCGTGACAAACCATTTTCCGTATGCGGGGTAGTGTATCTAAACCATCGGATGGTGTGACCCTCGATCCCGCGTGCCCGGTGCTCGGTGTGTGTGGATCAAGGAGTACACCGTTGTTGGACATCCCCAACTCAACAAAGTTCGATGGACTCGAGGATATTCCTTGGCGCTCCACTAAGCCCAAGGAATTCGGCGGTCATTCCTTGACGCTCCACTAAGCTCAAGGAATTTCGAGTGCACATGGTTTACATAACCTAGTCATACATAAGTACTTGGTTCGCCGGTCCCATAAGCGGCGTGTGGTTACTACGATAGTTACTCAAAAAGGCGTCACGAGATTTAATCCTTAGGGTCCTTAACCAATATCTCTACTCATCAAACAACAATTGAAAACAACATCATCATAATAATTCTCAATCATTGCGGCCAGATGGAGTAAGTCCATCTATCGCGGTTTCTATGATGTTCTAAGCATGGCTAAGCAATTACATACGAACCCATATATAATAATAAACCAACCACTTAGGGCGACAATGGAACATGGAAAGAACATACTAAGGAATAACACACAACATGGTAATAACTAATAATTCTACCCAAACATAATTGTAATTGAAAGTAAGCATGCAATTGATAAAATAATTCCAAAGATGTAAGTTGCAAATAGTAGGAGCAATCATGGTCAAGGAGTAAGATAGTGCCTTCTTTGCTCGTTCTTGACTTGAAAGCGTAGTCGTGCTAAAAGTGCCTTAAAAGCGTCAACACCTAACGAGAAAATCCAATTCCATAAACACCAATCGAGAACTCCAATGATGCTCATGAGTAAAAGATGCATGAAATGCTCATGATGTGTAATACTAATCATAATATGAAAGTACTAATTGAGTTTTTGCTTTAAAAGTTCAAGTCTTAAAGCTTTTATTGAATTATGTTCGATATCAGAGTTTCACTTGAATTTGTCAGAGTGGACCCTCTCGATGCGAAGTTGAATTATGTTAGGACTATCAGAAATTTGATTGAGTATCCGAAAGTATGTTCGAATATCCGACGTTACCTCGAATGTCCGAGCAGACCTTCTCGGTTAGCCAATGCAGCCCTCAAGCTAATTCCTATTCGGACTATCAAAACACTATTGGAATATCCGAATGTTTGAATGTCCGAGCTATACCTCGGACTATCCGAAGTGGCGTCTCTGTTTCAAAAGCGGCTATTTGCCTATTGTCACCTACATTTCAAGGGAAGGGTCTAGGGTTTCAAAGGGATGGACTAGGGTTTGAGAGAATGGACTAAGGTAGGAACTTACCACTACAAGGTTGCCTTTACTCTTGATGAAAGTTGGTTTCGGTGAGGGATGACGGAAAATGTCTGCTTGGGTCTTGCGGTTTGCCTCCTCCTAGCCCGTGTAAACGACAATGCCTTCACTTGCTCGAGCTTGCAACCACAACTAGCCCTCCTCTTCAAGCTTCCATACGACATGCGCAACCCGAATCAAGGTGTGATAATGGATTCCATGGAAAAGGAAGAAATGAGTTTCAATAGCCAAAATTTCAGAACATGGAAGAAATGAAATTGGTTGCCACTTACCCAAAACTTGGTTCCTCAAGAATCCATTTGGATGGATTTGAAGCTCTTGATCTTGGCTACATGGTGGTATAACATGCACAAGCTCAAACTCAAGTTTTGGAGGAGATTTGTGGGGGAGATTGGCAAGGTGTTGGAGAAGAGTTGCTTGCTGTTTTCTGCAGGTTTGGATGTGCAAATGAGCGGGAGGAGGAGAAACCAAGGTGTATCACCTTATATATGGTGCCACTCATGCCTTACATGTGGGGCTAGGTCCCACATGTCATAGGGTAGGTGGAAGAGTGGGTATGGGTGGTTTGAGTGAGAAAAGACATGGTGAGGATGTGCAGCCACAATTTCCTATGCAATGGTAGGTCCCATGTGTCATTGACTAGGGGTAGGGGTGAATAGAGTAGGAATTGGTATGGTAGGTGTGCAGCCTACTCTCCTCTCTCTTATGAATATGGCCCACATGTCATTGACTAAGGTAAGGTAGCATGTGTGCAGTTTGGAAAAATGATTGCTAGGTTTTTGTTACTCCCTAATCATGCAAAATAATGCACTCACACTTGTATGTTTATAACTAAGTGAGGATTTGAACAACGTTACGGAAGATGTTAACATGACGAACCTCACTGGCCAAGTTAACGAAAATTGGGCTGTTACAAGCCTCCCCCCTTAAAAGAATCTCGACCCAGGTGGCCTCGCTTTCTGAGTGATTGCTCCATTGAACTCTGCAAAAGCGGGTTGTCTTGTTCCTTGTTTTCCGATCCATTGTGTCTAGATTCTTTACCGGGTACTCTTTGTAGGTCAAGTCTTCCTGTAGTTCAATTGCTTCCAGGGATGTTTGCTCGTCAGGCACTCGGAGACACTTCTTGAGTTGCGATACATGGAAGACGTTGTGTACTCCTGCTAATGTTTGTGGTAACTCCAGTTGGTATGCGACTTCACCCCTGCGGCTTATGATCATAAACGGTCCTACATATCTTGGCGTGAGTTTCCCCTTTTTGTGAAACCTTTGGACTCCCTTAAGAGGCGTAACCCTGAGATACACAAAATCTTCAGGCTCGAAGCTTAAATCTCTGCGGCGGTTGTCTACATAGCTCTTTTGCCTTGACTAAGCAATTTTCAGCCTTTCTCTGATCATGGCTATTTGTTCCTCGACTTCTTGGAGTATGTCTGGTCCAAAGACATGTCGTTCACCTGTCTATTCCAATTCAATGGTGTTCTACAAGGTCGAACATACAGTGCTTCGAAAGGTGACATATGTAAACTGGCCTAGTAGCTATTGTAACTAAATTCTGCATATGGCAAACACTTATCCCAAGACGTTGTATATGCCAATGCACAAGCTCTCAACATATCTTCTAATATCTGATTGACTCTTTCGGTCATCCATCATCTCTGGATGATAAAGTCATCTTGAAGTTCAAACGGGTGCCCATTGTTGTATGCAACTTATCCCAGAATCTTGAGGTAAATTGGGTACCTCTGTCCGATACTATCTTTTTTTTGTTACACCGTGCAAGCAAACGATCCTTGCCATGTATAGCTCTGCCAACCTATCTCCTGAGTAAGTTGTCTTTACTGGTATGAAATGTGCAACCTTTGTTAAGCGATCTACTATGACCCATATTGACGAGGGCTGGGTACTCCTTGACCGGCCTGCGTCTGATCAGCGGATCCCCGAGCTCGGGAGGCCCGACCACGACACAGGTGCATCTTGAGGCACTTTCGACCTAGAGCGCTGTGGACTGAAGCTTGACCCGCTCGACCTCGAGCTCGGGCGGGATCTCGTTCGAACCTCGGTCATACGAGATTCGGATCTAGCATTTGACCGCGATTTCGAGAGCGGGTCGTGGGGATGACTAAGAGTCTTGGCAAGTTCGAGGCGATTCTTGCCCGACCCTCAAGGGCACGAGGCCCCTTCCCAAGGATCGCTCCGTGGTTGTGGGCGAAGGGTATAAAGACCAAGGAGGCGAAGACAACGGGGGACACGGCGGCTCGAGCTAGGAACCTCCATTCTTGTCTTGAGTTGTAAACCCGCTCAGACGCCCAGTATAACAAGAATCACCGCCCTTGAGGCGATTGGAGTAGAGCTATTACCTTCACAGGGGCTCGAACCAGTATAAAACTCTTGTCTCGTGCTCGTTGTCGCCTTGCTCCGACCATCACCGTGATCGGTTTCTTCCTTCGTTCGAGCAAAACGCAGCTCGGGTCCCATAAACTCTCTGACCCCTACCTCTTTTCTTGCGGTTGACGATCCCGATCGTCGACACATATGGAATCATAACCTCCTTGCGTCCTTGGCAAACCGGTGATGAAATCCATCTCGATTTCCTCCCACTTCCACTCTGGTATTTTCAATGGTTGCAGCAGTCCTGCTGGTCTCTGGTGCATAGCCTTGACTCGCTGGTATACATCACACAATGCTACATGCTCAGCTACCTCTCTCTTCATATTCGGCCACCAGAACCTTTCTTTCAAGTCTTGGTACATCTTCGCACTTCCTGGATGAATCAAATACTTGGAGTCGTGAGCTTCCTCCAATATCAACTACTTCAGCTCCTTTTTGTTGGGTACACAAATGTGCTCTTTCATCCATAGTGTGCCTTGTTCATCCAGCTTAAATTCTTTTGCCTGACCTTCTTCCATTTTGGATTTGATTCACTTGATCTTCTCATCATTCTTCTGACCTTCCCTGATCTGATCCTCTAAGGTAGGCTTTACTTCTAAAGCAGCTACGAATCCTTCTGGAACAACTTCCAATTTCAACCTCTGGAAATCCTAGCACAATTCTGCCCGACTCTCTTCTACCAACATATTTAGGCTATGACTTTTCCGACTCAAGGCATCAGCCACCACATTGGCTTTGCCTGGGTGATAGTGAATCCCCACATCACAATCTTTAATCAGCTCTAACCACCTTCTTTGCTTCATGTTCAGGTCAGATTGGGTGAAAATGTACTTAAGACTCTTATGATCTATATATACCTCACATCTGTTTCCAATGAGATAGTGACACCATATCTTTAAGGCATGCACTACGGCTGCTAATTGTAGGTCATGCGTCGGGTAAATCCCTTCATGTGGCCTTAACTGCCTTGATGCGTAAGCTACTACCTTTCCATTTTGCATCAACACGCATCCAAGTCCTTGACGTGATGCATCGCAGTATATATCAAAACTCTGGTGCACGTCCAACAAAACTAACACTGGTGCTGACGTCAGTCGTTTCTTCAACTCCTGGAAACTCTTCTCACACTCCGGTGTCCAAACAAATTTCTTCTCTTTCTTTAGCAATTGCGTGAGAGGTCTAGCAATTGTCGAGAACCCTTCTATAAATCGGCGGTAATAACCAGCCATCCCAAGAAAACTACGGATTTGGGTCACCGTCTTTGGTGGCTCCCAATGCAGTACTTCCTCCACCTTACTTGGATCCACATCAATTCCTTCGGCGGTCATTACATGCCCCAGGAATTCTACCTTACTCTTCCAAAAATCACATTTACTGAACTTAGCAAACAACTGCTGCTCTCTTAACTTTTCCAAAACCAATCTCAAATGTTTAGCGTGCTCTTCATTCGTCTTTGAGTAAACCAAAATATCATCTATGAATACGACTACGAATTTGTCCAAATATTCCATAAAAACCTTATTCATCAAGTTCATAAAGTATGCTGGTGCATTTGTCAATCCAAAAGACATAACGGTGAACTCGTAATGTCCATGTCTTGAGGAAAATGCAGTCTTTGGTATGTCCTCTGTCTTAATCTTCAGCTGGTAATATCCTGATCTAAGGTCAATCTTAGAGAAAACTCCTGCTCCTCTTAATTGATCAAATAAATCATCTATCCTGGGCAACGGATATTTGTTCTTTATTGTTACTTCATTAAGTGCACGATAATCTACACACATCCGAAAACTCCCGTCATTCTTCTTAACAAACAGGACCGGTGCTTCCCAAGGTGACGAGCTCGGCCTGATGAATCCTTTTTCTAATAGTTCCTCAATCTGGTTCTTTATTTCCACCAACTCCTTGGTGGACATCCGATATGGTCTCTTTGCTATTGGTGCTGTTCCAGGCACTAAATCGATTACGAACTCTATGTCTCTGTCGGTGGCATTCGGGTAATTCCTCGGGAAAAACATCCAGGATACTCACCGACCCTTTGGTAAATCCTTCAAAGCGATGGTCTCTAGACTATTTACCAATAAGCTGTCCTTCTCGGCTATCGTTGCTTGAAACTCAACTTTCACGCCATCGGGGCTTTCAATAGACACGACTCTTCGTCCACGATCTATCTGACCTTATGCTTAGACAACATTACATTCGATTATAACATCTAGGGTTTGGGTATCTAATATAATAAGGTTCGCTAGGAACTCTACACCTTTTATAGATCGAAGTTCTGATCCAGGGGATTGGACTAGAAGCGTATTCTTAAGGTTAACAGTACCCAATTCATTTTGCACAGCAAAACTCGAGAAACGAATGAATGTGAAGCCCCGGAATCAAATAAAAGCGTGGTGGGGTGAGTTGACTAGAAACTTACCCAGTACAACGTCCGTGGCGTTCTGAACTTCGTCTGTTGCGATGTGGTTGACTCTTCCTCGTGCAACTGCTTGGGGTGTGGTTCCAGCACAAACAGGTCCTCTACTTCCACCTTGAGCAGGGGTTCTAGCAGGCGTATTTCCCAAATTGAAACGTACTGGTGTCACCCCTCCCATCTTGGGGCAAACATTGGCGAAGTGCCCTGTCTCATTGCAATTGTAGCGACACCTTCGACATCTCTTTGGTTTCCTCCATTCTGGCAAATAGTATTGACTGGGGTCTGGAAAGTTTGTCCTGTCGGTTTTGGCATCGGCGGTGGTGTCCTGGCATTGTTCCCTTGCTGGAGTCTGGAGAACTGCTGAGGTACCATCCTTGGTTTCTGCTGACCCTGGCGTCCTCCTTGTTGTGCCATGCGGCGTTTGCGGTTGTCATCTAGTTCCTTGCGCTTGTCTTCCAGTATAAGCGCCTTTGTCGACGATCGGGATCGTCAACCGCAAGAAAAGAGGTAGGGGTCAGAGAGTTTATGGGACCCGAGCTGCGTTTTGCTCGAACGAAGGAAGAAATCGATCGCGGTGTTGGTGAACAAGGCGACAACGATCTGAGACAAGAGTTTTATCTTGGTTCGAGCCCTGTGAAGGTAATGACTCTCTCGATCGCCTTGCGGCGGTGATTCTTACTATTTGGGTGTACAGGGGCAATGTTTACAACTCAAGATAGTAATGGTGATCCCTAGCTCGAGCTGCTGCGTGTCTTTGTGTTGTCTTCGTGTCCTTGGAGCTCATCGTCCTTGGTCTTTATACTTCCTTTGCATAGCGGCGGAGCAATCCTCGGAAAGGGGCCTTCGTGCACCTTGAGGGCTGGCGACAAGCGCCCCGAACTTGCGCGACTCTGAGTCATCCCCACGACCGCTCTCGGCAGCCGTCAATCAAATGCGATCCGAAATCCTAGGGCGGACCCGGGGCTTGAGCGAGACCCGCTCGAGCTCGAGGTCGAGAGGTCTGCGAGCTCGGGCGCGCCGAGGTCGAGTCGGCGTCGAGGCGTACCAGTCGCGGTCGGGGCCTTCCGAGCATGGGGATCCGTTGACCGCACTCCGGCCGGTCAAGGAGTACCCAGCCCTCGTCAGCCTTATTGACCAGCTCTTGAAAATCAGGGAAGGTGTGGGTAATCAACCCCACCTGCAATCCAGTGTTAAGTCCTTTCATGAAACGGGACTACCTAGCCTTATCTGTTGCTCGTCCTCGGGGCGTAGCGTACAACTGGTGAACTTATTCAAGTAATCGGACAGCGTGTACGCCAGAGAGCCGACCTTATCGTCCAGCTTACGTCCTACAGGAGGCCTAGGGACGACGACGTCATATAGGTTAACGGACGTGCCTCAGCTGTACGGGGTCGACACGTGCCATAGGCCGTAGCTGCCACACCACACACGCAGGCGGCCCCCCTCCTCACATCCCAGGGGGATCTAGTTGGTAGCGTTCCACGCCGTACGTCCCTATGATTGCAGGTACACCACGATGTCTCTTTTCATCTTTTATGTTCTTCATGTTATGTGCCGTACTAACATGAAAACTTTGTCAACAGCGGTCTATCGGCACCGGACAGTCAGTGCGAGCACCTATGCTGAGTTCTCTTCGCTTGATGACGTCGACTAGGACTACTTCGTAGATCCTTACCAGCAGCCCACAGGTGCGGTCCTTGGTGGTGTGGTCCTTGGCCCCTCCTAGCTCATCGATGCTCGACGACGAGTCGGTAATCACAGGGCGTCTTCGCTACTCCTCGGCCAAGTACAACCTACTAGGAGTACTCGTGGACAGGCCCCTGACCAGCTGACGTATCCCTTTAGGCATGTGCAGCACCGTAGGAGGCCTGGGACCACACGAGGACTAGCACTGCGCAGGAGATGTAGTTAGGTTTTTTCCTTTCATACTAGATGTACTAAACATGATATTTTCTCATATTATGTAACATGCAGGTATGGTATTTTATTTTGTTATGTTATCTTCTATTACGATATCACATGTCGCCCCCCTCGTAGCACTTTTTCACGTCAATTGGAGAACGCACACAACAGCTTTATCAGTGCGATATGACATCACACTGCTAGTAGCTTTCTCAGACTGATTCGACACCACTCTTGCACAAAACACTTCCCATCTCAGACAGACGGACAACACACTGACGACCTCAGAGCGATGTGACAACACTCTGCAACCCACCGCTTTTTCAATGCTACTTACGAACACGGTACTATTAGCTTTATCACGTCGATTGGATGGCGCACACAACAGCTTTCTCAGTGCGATGTGACAGCACGCTGCTATTACCTTTGACTGACTGATTCGACAACACTCTACATACCACCAGACCGATTCGACTACCCATCTCAGACCGACGGACAAGACACTGGTGACCTCAGAGCGAAGTAACAACACCCTGCCACCCATAGCTTTTTAAGACTGAAACGACGACACGTTGCAGCCCGCTTTTTCAGACGAAAGCACAATAGATAATAAATTGATTGTTGGTGGACGATAGAGGCAGCGCGCCCAACCCTATATAAGGGCGATACCTGCCCTTTATACCACCCCCTGCCATCCTTCTCACCGAGCGAGACCAAGAGGAAAGGTAGAATCGAGAGAAGAGAGAAAAGAAGAGAGAAGGGAAGGAAAAGGGAAAAAAAGAGAGGGAAGAAAGAATAAAAAGAATTAGAGGATCAACCCAAAATGCCGAGACATGCAAGTGTAAAGGGAAAGGGGAAAACAAAGGAAGAGGGAGGTGCTTCGGACTGACCGCGCAACATCGCATACCAGGACCTCTTCCTACCTCGCGGGGCTGTCCCACCGATGTGTCTGTGCAGAGATCCTTGCAGTCTTGTCCGCTCTTGGGAAATTACAACTTAGAAGAAGAGATATTGGAAGTGCCGCAACTACGCCTTCGATCCACCGGAGAAGAGCCTGAGGAATCACCAGATGGTAAAGATCATACATGTTTCGTAATATTTCTACATGAAACTTTGTTAATATATGTTTCATGCAGTCGCCTCCGCCATTGTGTGAATTTGAGTAGTGGTTTGACATGGAGATCAACCCCGAAGACCAAAGGCTCCTTGATCAAGCCAGCAGGACGAGGAGCTCGGTGGCGGCGACAAGAATAGTTTGATGCCGCACGCGAGGAGGCATGTAGAAAGGGAGTAGGGGAGAAGGAGGCTGAGAGAGAGAGAGGAAGCGAGAGAGGGCACGTCGTGCCAGAGAAGCCCCACCGGAGGCATAGGCGAAGGGGAAGTGGTCTCGATGCATTCAGTAGATGTGAAGTTATGCTCCTTCCAGTTTTAAGTTGTAATAAAGTGTGTGGTCTACCTTATTTTCTGCAGTAACTTCTGATTTGAGAATCGTCTTCTCTCTAATCTCCCTCTCCCACCCTCGTTTTGTGAAATCCAGTTGACCGTTCTAGAGATTACAACATCGGTGACAATCAAATATCATCCTTTGCACATGGAACATGAAAACTTTTACTGCAATGCTCATAATAACAACCAAGGGCTGACTCCAAGTTTATAATCCTATCACCATCGTACCATACTCTTGGGGCCCTTCACAAAAATTAGTAGGGAGAAAAAAAAGATCGTATCAATATAAACCCTCTGTGGTTTGTGAGACTAATATTAGCGAAGAACTAAACAAATGGGCCATCATAAATGCATCTTAAATCTACATTGAAAATTGTATGATGGTAAATCTCAAATATGTAAAATAAATATAAAGAGTTAAACATTGTGTGTAATGAAACTTACCACTCGAGACATTTCTTATGTACAAAGATTATATTTGATGGATTGCCTAAATCCTTTGGACACAACCTTCCATTTAGGTAAAGTACCATCGGACCATGAAACTGAAATAGTAAAGTAAAAATATTTTAATACCACTAAGAACTGCTTCAACAGATCACCTCAGACTTAAAAGATGCAAATGATTTGATTGTATTTACCTCACTGGTTCTAAATGAATGGCAGAAAACACATTCATCTTCAAATAAGTTGATTGGTGTTTGCAGCCTCTTCAATCCAGTAGCACCATCATTGTCTCCCGACATGCCACATTTTCTACAAACATTGCTTTCTGTATAGAAATCTTGATCGATCTGATGTTACTTATGTTAACACCAGGCAACGATACTTCGATCACATCTACCATAATTTTCTTGTTTGGACCCTTTGCAGGCAATGCCATTTCATTCTATATATAAAACAGGTATCCACACAGAATGTTGAATATACATCTAATCCCTTGCGAAAGAAGAATAATATGCATCCAATTGCCCTCGTCTTAGAAACATTATGCGTGGCTCTTGTAATATTTATCGAGGATTAAATTTATTTTTTTAATTTCTAAATAAATGAATTATTAAAAAAATTCAATTTACTGAAGTCGCTATTCCAATTTACGACAGAGGCAACTGCGACTAAGTTTCTATCACAATTTGGAATAGCGATAGCATCTCTGTCGCAATTCTAAATTGCGATAGACCTTTATCGTATTTCCAATTTGCGACAGAGGGGTGTCGCATTTTGGAAATGCGACAGGTGGGTATTTCTGTTATCTTTTTTGGCATATTATTTTTGTAATTTTTAAAAAATATATATTATTAAAAAATTCATGCTTCTTGGGAGGTGCCCCGCTGGCGTGGCCGCCGGCGGCAGGGAACGAGAGGCGGCGCACGGTGGTGTCGGATTCATGTTTAGATATTGCAGTCACTCGCGTCCGAGTGCCTGAAGAAAAAAAACAAAAGAAAGAAATCTCGCTTCTGAGTCCGACTCGACTTCGGAGGTGCCATGGCCCACATAAGTGCCCTGTACTCTCTTGGAAGCAAAGTATTGTTTTACTCGACTCGACTTGCCACCTTGATGGCATGGAAAGGAAGCAAGAAACCCCATCGCGAATCTGTGGCCGTGGAGGACATGGCTCCCCCCGATGAAAATTCTGGAGGGAGACTAACCCAAGAATGGAGGGAACCCTGTCCTGTTTTCGAGCAGATTTATCAGCCGTTTTGTATCTTCGATTTGGGCAAAGTAAAATCATTTTATGAGTATTTGCCTATAGAGAAAGTTGTAGATTGTCGAATCCTCTTTAATTTGAGAGCAAGAACACTAAAATCCGATCAGCCAATCAAAAGTTATGGCTTTTTTAGTATAGGCTATTCGAAGTGAGTTCGTGATGGTAGGTTCAATGTTCAACTGAGTTTTTCGGCTAGATGCAAGCCGAATCAATCTTTCCGTTTGCCTAGAGATATCTATAAAATTTTGTGTAGATCAATAAAATATATATTTTTGCTTGATTTGCCTTCTATAATCAAAAGTTATGCCCTGTTGAATTGGACTATCCAGAACGGTGATTATTCTGAACTTTCAGAAGTTTGGCTAAATCGGGTGGGCTGTTCTTTTGTAAACTAGTAGTGATTAACAAATAACTAGTATGAATGGGTATAATTTATGGATATATGATCTTCTTGTGGTCATTTAGAGTACAAGAACTCCAAATTTAGTTTAGCCAATTAGGAGATATGCTAATTTGAATGCGGACTGTCCAGATTTTTGAGTTAATGCAATTGATTTCTGTTCATCGTAAAACTGAGAATAATTAGTTCATCTCCTAAATGAATAGCTATAATAGAGTTGTAAATTATCCTCTTGTGATTAATTAGAACCTGAGTTCACTTAATTTGGAGTTAGGAATCAAAAGTTATGTTGTTGTGAAGCTGCTGTCCAGATCTAGAGTAATGCTGAAATGTTCAGAGTTTAGTCTGAGATTCAGACTTCAGTTTGAGAACTTTAATTTCAGTTTCTAAGCAAATGGTTGTGGGGAAATTTTATTTCATCCTCTTGTGGTCGTTTAGAGTCCAAGAACTTGAATTTTGGTTCAACTATTAGAAAGTTATGCAAGTTTTACCTTATATTGTTCGAGTTGTGACTAGTAGCAGTTTTGATTATGTCCTGTGATTTAGGACAAGATGGAGGCTGAATTGGAATTTGCAATTGCCTAGAGATATATGGGAATTTATGTGTAGATACTTAGAATGTCTTTGTTTGCTCAATTTGAAGTTGTTTAGCAATAGTTGTGCTTTGGCGAAGTGGGCTATCCAAACTAGTTTGTATAAATTCAGAGTTTGGGGCAAATTTTGAGTTAGGGAGTAAATGTGTTGTTTGTTGACTCTAGAACTTGTGAATTTGAGTACGTAATCGTGTTTCCAGGTGGTATAGCTTCGGGAGTGGCTTCTTCTTCCCGCCACTTCACTTCTTGCGGTTAAAGGCAAGTGCATGTAAAACAGTAGGATGATTTGGTGGTATTTAATGTTAAGACTTAATACCCTGTTCCTTTTTTTCTTCTCATTGTTGTTGATTGATCATACTTGCTTATATGACCAATATGAAATGCTTATGAGATGAAAGGTATTGATGGATGGTTAAATGAACGTGTAATGTATATAATGAGAAGCAATGCATCATTCTCATTCATATCGAAGAAATTTCATAGGCCAGGTCGGTGAAAAAGTCATAACTAATCCGGTGAGGTCGGTGAGAAAGTTATGACTAATCCGGAGCACCACAGAGAAAGTCCTACCTCGTAGTCCCATCCATCGAGGTGAATGAGAGCGAGACAGCAAGAGTAGAGGGTGAACATCGGCGGTGTTCCTCGGCTATCTGGTATAAGTCTTAAAAGGTGCATATGAGCATTCATGCATATCCGCATTGCATGGCATTACTATTAATGGCTATTGTGATGAGTGGTAATGTGTGGAGGTGGGATAGGGCCGTGGGCTCACCCAAAAGTATTTAATAAGATATGTGACAAATTGTGTGTAATATGGTTATGTCGGATGCATTGTTTAGTACTATTAAATGATGGATGACAACTGATGATCCTTGAGTTGAGGGTAATTTACAGGTTAAGAATGGATCGAGTCGTGAACTCATCCAATGTTGTCTAATGAGGTCTGTTAAATAAGTGAGCAATGTAGTGATGAGGTAACTGATGGTGATTTCTTTGTTTATGCACTTGTAAATTTGGTATAGTAGATAGGAGCATGTTACTGATTTAAATACTTTAATTGGTATTGATATTATTACTTGTTGCACTTTGCTGAGTCTTTGAACTCACACTTGCTTGTTTAATGTTTTTAGGTACTCTGAGGAGATCTCACCGGAATGGGAAATAGCTCACGACACTCACTTCATGACATGCTTAATTGATAGCTTAGAAGAGTGTTCACCTTGATAATTAATGTCAGACCATTGTGTCATTATGGTTGGGAATTAAGCTTTATGTCAGTTCGCAGTTAACTCACTCTTGCTGGGGTTATCGTTTCTTTATGTGTTGTATTTTGATTATTGTAAGCCTCGTCGTGTAGTTAAATTATTGTTGCTTCTCCCTGTTAGTATGCTTAGTTATGCGCGTAGTTGGTCATCATGGTTTGTGGATACCATAACCTGTTGTTGTTGTCATTATTCGATTGCTTATATTATTGTACTTGTTGTATATTGTTTTCCTAGTCTGTTGAGTGGATGTCCACTATTCTAGGGGAGGTGCTGCCGAAATTTTTAATAAGTTCGGCAACTTTCTAGTTGTTCGCTGGCTTTGCTAAGATTTATTCCTAGTGTTTTGTAGTGTTGGTGCTAGAGAGTGTAACATTCGGGGTATGGGTGCTGGGGTGTTACAGTGGTGCTGCCTCTCGGCGTCTACTTCAACCCGGGGCTGGAGGAGATGGTTGTAAAACCCACCTAAATTTCTCCAATTCCCGATATGGTTTAGTCCTAAATCCTCTCTCATGGCTCTCCATTATAGTTAAGACTGTAGTGTATCATTAAAAAGATTAATGTCCATATAATACTCCGGATCATTAAAGACCTTTATTTCCCTACGCATGTGAATGTATATCCCCACTTTCCAGATCTTAAAATTCTATGCATTGTCACAACATCTAAATCTGACCAGATTTGGCTAATCAAAATTTAATAAATAATCAAATATCCAAAGCCTTGTACATTCAAAATATCAAAGAAATAATGAAGGATCAACCAAACAAGTTATGTCAGTCTGTGCGTCTCCATTAAAATTCTCCAGTCACACATTAATACTCTACAGACCTCAAGTTCTAAAGCATAATTACAATAATCATATAAAAAATTCAAGCACATCCATTCAGAACACCAAGTGAGTTAAATAGGTTAAATTACACACTTAAATAATCAAATCACAGATTTCATTCTTCACAATCAAGACCAGATCCTGTCTTCATTTCCAAGGCAATCTTTGCCAAATCTCATTTCACTGCCAAACTGACCTAGCCAGCCAACCTACATGTCTTCCTCTCTGTCCACCCCTCCAGCTGGCTGCCAGCACTCCTCCTTGCCCATACCTCCAGCTCAAGCCAGGAAGCTCTTGTCCAATCGGTTGGACAAGTGGAGACCAAAGCTTCTGCATGCTGCACACCTAGCATCCAGCCCCTGGTTTTCCTGCAGTAGAAAACTAGTTTTCAAGTTACCAGGGGTGGTAAAACCAACAGTATAAAAAGGGAGTAGAGTAGTACAGTTCAAAGACTTTACTGCCGCCAACTCCTCTCACCTAGAACCAGAGCCGTAGAAGCTGTTCACCCTTGTCCTTCTTTGCCAAAAGTAAAGGAGGTAGGTCCAGGAGTAAAGGAAGCGATGCTTGACCACCGACTTTTCACCTCATCGTCGCCATCCTGCCATTTGCCCCTGCATTCACCAGGTGCCAGTCCTTAATGATCTACCTTTGTTCAGATGTCTTTAAAAGATTGATAGTCACTCAATTCATGAACTAAGTATTAACTTCACCAGGACTAGCATGAAATCAATAGTAATATGTCAAATGGTAAAAGCAAGTCTGTAGCAGTAAGATAGAAATATGGAAAACCTCATACTGCTAGCACACAACAATCTTGCGTGAGAACTAAGTCAATGAATAAGTAACAACTTTACATAACTAAATGATTTAGCATTTCATCATCTAAAGAATACAGTAGCTCTTGGCATGCATGTTCATTTAACCCACACCAACAAACCTCTGGATTATCTGCTAAGAATAGAGGCTTTTGTTCTGTCAAAAGATTCTGATTGCTTGCTCTTGTGTTTTCCATGTGAACTTCAGTAGTTGCTTTTAACCACATGCTATCTATTTGAGTAACCAGAACTAGTATGGCAGAACCCATTTATATACAAATAAATATGCATAATCATAAGATTGAATTGAGTGAATCAAAAAGTTGTTGCGGATCAGAACATAATGGCACATTGATAATTATGGAATAACCCTCAATCGACAGAATATTCATTACTAAAAGCAATTACAGATAAAAGCAATACATACACAACTTCCAGAATCCACTCTTCAAAAGTATTATATATATATATACATCCTCAGTCTAAGGTTAAAACCTCAAGATCAATCATCAGAACCTTGCAGCCCTAAGAATGTCAGTAATAGCTTTAGTGAATGAAATCAATAAGTTTCCAAATACACATAATGCTACCAGTAGCTCAGCAGAGTAAAAGCAAAGTTAGCATTTCTGTGGAATTAAAAATCCTAATCAGTGGGCATAAAGCAGAAACAATAATGAACATTCCTGAAATTATAAACCTGCTCAGATCAAACTCATGCATTCATCAGCACCGGGTGTCGATCAATTGGCAGAAAATAAAAATCGCTTAGCAGACAAGCTTATGAGCACCAAGTCTAGATTAAGGCTCACATACCACCACCACATAACAATTTGCCAAACAAGCATAAAGGGATGAATGCTAAATACCCTAATTGATAGACAACTTGAAGCACATCAATTATACACAAGAGAAAATGAGTACTTAGCTTAAAAGGGGGAGGGGTGGCCGCCGGGGCTCTCTTTGGCGCAAGGGCGGCGGCGGGTTAGCCGTGGCGCTGCAGCTCCAGGATCGTCCTTGTGGCGGTCGGGAGGTCGCCGAAGCCGGAGCACGGGCCCAACCTTACAGAATAACCTAGAGAAGGAAGAAGCGAGTAAGGAAAAGGTGAAATAGTAAAGGAAGATAAAGAGTGGAGAAATAGAGTAGGGTTGCTTAGCTCGTTGGGGTGGCCGGGGAAGCCGTCGGCGCCGGGAGCGTCAGATCCGGTGAGGGGGGCCGAGGAGGAGCTCAGGGCCGCTTGAACCCAGAGGCTTTAGACAACAAACAACAGTGAACTCCCCTCCCCGTTCACAACCCAACAATTTCACATTTCATGAAACACTCTATACTGATGAGGACATCCCAACCAAGGATACAACCGCTGCCCATTCTTCCCCAACGACCACTACTTCGTCCCCGACCGTAGCTGTTTCGGCCGCTACTTCATCTACGACGCTTGGAGGGCTTAATCTGGGAGGAAGGCCTTTCCACCCACCTTCGCTGGACCGGCACGTCAAGATCATCCACCGAGGACGGCCCACGTGCCAAGGAAGGCCCAAGATCAAGCCAAATTCGTCCACAAGTCCGGTTCGGCCATCCTGGAGCAGCAGTACTTCAAATGGACATAACTTGGGCTCCCGGACTCCATTTTCAGTGTGCGACCACCTGTTTGAAAGCTATCGAGATAACCTTTCCAATGGATCTGGTCCTAAGGCCAAATTCCTCCTGGAGAGACGGAAAATCATAGAACAATCTCATGGGACAGAAATCCCGAGTGCTGCGCCACCTTTCTTTTGGGCCCAAGGCCCATGTACTCTTAGGGTTTTTCCCTCCCCTTGGCCGGCGCCCTTCTCCTGGCTACCGCATCCCTCTTGGGCGCCCCCCTTGTGTGGGTACCCCTTTATATTTGGTTTTCACCCCTGTTCTTCGTTTCTTAGGTTTTGTTGTGTTTGGTAGACCCCGTGTGCGTCCCTCCTCGCGTTTGCGCGTGTCGACTAGACCGCCCGAGCCGAGAAACAGAACCTCAACTTGTTCTTTTGATTTCAATACCATAATTCCAGATTGCTTCATGCTTTGTTCTTGCGGGTTCTCGATTTCTTGCAGGAACTACTGATCATTGGATCTTATATCTGTGTGGAATTGGCATTGCGATTGTGAAGCTCCCGACCTGCTGGTTAGAAGCCCCCAATTCGGTGTCAACAACACCTCAAAATCGACGTACCATCATCTCACCGAAAGATCGGGATCCCCGTCCCCATCAAGTGGTATCAGAGCTCAAGGTTGCTCGGTGAGATCTTCCCTCAATTTCGTTTTCTACCTAGAGTCCAGAAAAATTGCCCCACAAAAATAAGATTTGTCCCTCTGTCCAAGCTAATTTGTGCCCTAACTTTTACTACTTGTTCTTGGTTTGTTGAATCGTCGGTTGCATAATCGTGTCTTTTCTGGTTTTAGAGTCTAGTGCCCTTAGAGTTTCGAGTTCTATTCACGTTTTCGTCACAGCGTCGTGTTCTTCGTCAGTTTGAATTGGAGTTGGCTTCTGTTTGTAGATTAGATCAGGACTCTCGGTGGTTGCTAGAGTTCAGATTGGAGTTGAGTTTGTTCATCTTGCCATCTACATCCCACAAACCCGAGAGCCTTCCCCCCCTCCAGAACGCCACAAATTCCAATCACACAAAAAAAATCAAACCGAGTAGCCCACGTTCTCCACAACCAACTCGGTTTCCCCCCTTCCAATTTGTGTGCCCTCAAAACTCATCCAAAACCGAGAAGGAATCAACCCGTGGCATATAAAAGGAATCCGTGTTCAATCTGTCGGCTCTTGCCACAAACCGAGAAGGATTCCTACTCTCCTGGGAATTGGCTGGCTCTTGCCGCTCCTTCCATACTCGGCTGAAACAATCCTTCCATACTCGGCTGAAACAATCCTTCCATACTCGGCTGAAACAAACCGAGCCAGCATCCTTTTCCATAGCTCGGTTGATTTTGTCTAAAGGGGTAAATCAGAGCTGAACCACCTCTCTGCCCTCTCCACGCCATCTTGTTGCATTTGCCAAACCGTCAAATTTTGGTGCACAAATCAAAGTTCAGAGAGAGAGAGAGAGTATCTTTTAATTACCTCTTTATACCCCTGGTCAAAAAAAAAGTGTGTGTCATGAGTGTTGTTGGAGTCCTTTTTGAGTCTGTAATTCAGTTTTAGGGCTCCCACAAAAAAAAGTGAAAAAAAATCAAAAAAAAAGAAAAAGAGAAGAAAATAGGAGCCCTAGCTGCTTGCTTTGTGTTGAGGACGTTCTCCTTGCGTCTCTGTGACATCGTTGGTGTTTAGGCTCGCGTCTCTAGCACAGTCTAGCCTAGGACCAACCTGCATCTTGATTTTGAGCGACTTTTGACTTACTTTGGTTCGATGGTACTAGTTCCTCCTTTGCTACATATTATTGCCTGTCCAAGCTCCACCATCTTCTAACCACACAGGTTCCGGAATTTGCAATCGCTTGCCACATCGAGGACTTGTAAGAACTTGGTAGAAGCTTGAGCGTATGTGAGGCTTGCCAATTCATACCACCTAATAGTTCATAGGAGCTTTCCTATCTGTGTGAAGTTTCTTTGTTTCTACTAACTATGCAGGCATTCCAAGCAATCATGGGAGCAACGTTGGCAGCGGGAATGAACGTGAGGACACTCTCACACCCAAAGAACGGCGTTGGGTCACTCATTTTGAGAGGATGTACAATCAGCATGAGATGCGAACTCGTGACACTCTTGATGCGATTCAGGCACAATTGGCACCCCTCAATGAGCTTCAAGCACAGCTAGCACAACTTCTTCAAGGTGCTGCCCTCAACAATGGTGCCGCTGGTCATGCTTTGGGCCAACGCAGCGCTCCACCAGTTGTCCCTGTTCCTTCAAACGAGGTAGATCAAGAGGAGAACAACTACGCCGTCGATACCGAGGACGACCACAGGATGAACATGCACAACGACCGAGCTCATCGTCGACTCCTTAATAATAGACAAGGTATGGCTAGAAATCAGCATGATCAAAGGGAAGAACGTGATGATTCTATGGCAAAGATGAAATTTACTATGCTTCCTTTTGATGGTACTTATAGTCCTGATGCTTATCTTGATTGGGAGTTGGCGGTAGATCAAAAATTTTCTTGCTATGACTTCTCTGAGCGTCGAAGGGTTCATGCTGCCACTAGTGAATTTACTGGTTTTGCATCTATTTGGTGGAAAGAACTTTGTAGAGCCAATCGTGATGTACCTACAACTTGGATGGGTTGAAGCGTGTCATGAGGGCTAGATTTGTTCCTACATACTATGCTCGTGACTTATTGAATAAAATGCAGCGCTTTAATCAAGTTGATAAAACGGTTGAGGAATATTATCAGGAATTGCAAATTGCCATGTTGCGCTGTGGGTTAGAAGAGAGTGAAGATGCAAAAATGGCTAGGTTTTTGGGTGGGCTTAACCGAGAGATACATGACATACTTGATTATAAAGAATACAATTCTATCACTCGTTTGTACCATCTTGCTTTGAAAGCAGAAAGGGAAGTGCAGGGTCGCCAATCGACAACGCGAGGTAATTTTGGAGGCTCTTCCACATCCAAGTCGGTCCGGATCCATACCAAGGCATCATCTTCCACACCTGGACATGTACCTACACCCGCTGTTCCAACTACTTCGACGCCATCACGCATTCTGGAGGCAAACAAGTCAGTCACCCTTCAAGCACCCGCCAAGAGTGCCTCCTCAGTTGCCTCCACCGGTCGAGCGCGGAAACACAATGCTTCGATGCAAAGGAATGGGGCACGTGATGCGAGGCGCCTAATCAACGTGCTCTAATCATCCGAGAAAATGGTGAGTACACTAGTGCTAGTGACATTGATGAAAATGAATATGCTCTTGTTGCCACTAACACTGCAGAGCCAGAAGAAGAGATTATCACTTCTGCGGCGTCGGAGAAATATCCGGCTCTTGTTGTCACCCGTGTACTTAGCGCACAGCTTGCACGCGATGAACAAAATCAACGCCATACTATCTTTCAGACAAGGTGCGTGGTGAATGAGCGCGCTGTGCATGTCGTTGTTGATGGAGGTAGCTGCAACAATCTTGCGAGTGTAGACATGGTCGAGAAGCTTGGCTTGACCACAAATCCACTTCCTCAACAGTATGAAATTGAATGGCTCAATTCCATTGGTAAGGTTCAGGTAACAAAAACCGTTCGAGTACCTATCTCTATTGGTTCTTATCATGATAATGTTGTTTGCGATGTTGTACCCATGGATGCTTGTTCTCTTTTGTTGGGTAGACTGTGGATCTATGATATGGATGCTACACATCATGGTAGGACCAATGAGTATACTTTCTTGTATAAGGGAAAGAAGATTATTTTGACACCTATGAGCCCTACCGAATTAAGAAACATTGATGTTAAAAGAGCTCAAAAAGAAAAAGAAGAGATTGGAATTCCATGTGTAGCTAGTAAATCAACCCATTCAACTACACCAGTTGCTCAAAAACCTGATCTTAAGTTGAAGGGTAAGGTATTGTTGGCTACAAAAATTCTCTCAGAAGATAACATGGATAGTATAGAACCATTGCCATTATCTGTTCCTTTGTCTCCTGTTGTCAATAACATTTTGCAGGAACATGAGAAGGAGTCGAGGACGACTCCAATTCAAGAAGGGGAGGATGATGAGGACATCCCAACCAAGGATACAACCGCTGCCCATTCTTCCCCTACGACCACTACTTCGTCCCCGACCGTCGCTGTTTCGGCCGCTACTTCATCTACGACGCTTGGAGGGCTTAATCCGGGAGCAAATCCTTTCCACCCACCTTCGCTGGACCAGCGCGTCAAGATCATCCACCGAGGACGGCCCACGTGCCAACGAAGGCCCAAGATCAAGCCAAATTCGTCCACAAGTCCGGTTCGGTCATCCAGGAGCAGCAGTACTTCAAATGGACATAACTTGGGCTCCTCGACTCCGTTTTCAGTGTGCGACCACCCGTTTGAAAGGTATCGAGATAACCTTTCCAATGGATCTAGTCCCATGGCTAAATTCCTCCTGGAGTGATGGGAAATTACAGAACAATCTCACTGGACAGAAATCCCGGGTGCTGCGCCACCTTTCTTTTGGGCCCAAGGCCCATGTACTCTTAGGGTTTTTCCCTCCCCTTGGTCGGCGCCCTTCTCTTGGCTGCCGCATCCCTCTTGGGCGCCCCCCTTGTGTGGGTACCCCTTTATATTTGGTTTTCACCCCTGTTTTTCGTTTCTTAGGTTTTGTTGTGTTTGGTAGACCCCGTGTGCGTCCCTCCTCGCGTTTGCGCGTGTCGACTAGACCGCCCGAGCCGAGAAACAGAACCTCAACTTGTTCTTTTGATTTCAATACCATAATTCCAGATTGTTTCATGCTTTGTTCTTGCGGGTTCTCGATTTCTTGCAGGAACTACTGATCATTGGATCTTGTATCTGTGTGGAATTGGCATTGCGATTGTGAAGCTCCCGACCTGCTGGTTAGAAGCCCCCAATTCGATGTCAACAACACCTCCAAATCGACGTACCATCATCTCACCGAAAGATCGGGATCCCCGTCCCCATCATATACCCCGTGTGAAATCCCCAGGCTTGTCCATGACCACGAACACAGCTATTCAAATAGTTTTACACTCTGCAGAGGTTGTACAGCTTTACCCACAAGACATGATCATCCCTTAGTGCCAAGCACTACGAACACACATCTTTTGGTGTGTTGGCAGAGAGATCACTACAAAGCCTTTACAATGCATGTCTAAACTCGGTACTGCCCTCTAAGGTTTCACCCCTCGGGGCCCCCTCTTGAGCCATGTGAGTCTACCCGTCCATCCCAGAACCCACACTAACACTTGGCAGTACTCAAGACTAAACATTGCAAATTAATCAGCTAGGTCTGTCCCATACCAGACTTGTGGTTGCACAGTTAGGCTTAGTTCAATAGCGCACAAGATTAAGTCCTTAAGTTGTCTCAGGCAAGACAGCCACATCCCGATGTGCTAGAAAGCACCCCCTTTACTGCACGATCACTTGCCCGAGGGAAAACATTTTTGTTCAACCAAGACCAATGGCATCCCCTGCCATGGTACAACAAGTTTTACAACAGTGGTCAACAGCCACAATTCAATATCTCATTGAGTCAAGATTAACATTAATTCACAGGTGATATAAACCCCAAAGTACACTAAGCATAGCTACGCTAACCCCCTATTGGTATTATGATTATGTCCAACGAGCAATGTCCCAACCTAGGGTTGACAATGGATACATAACATTCTAATATCCAAGGTGGCATAATGGAAATCAGGTGAATAGCTACTCCCACAAACTAGCATTGATACACAATTAGCATGTAATTGTACAAAACAAAATATTTTCACAGGCATAGGTTCAACATGATTCAAGGTTACGACTTGCCTCGCTGATCAAGCGCTGAATCTTGGTCTTCAAAGTCTCCGGTCGCTCCTTCGGGGTTCACGTCTATCGGAAAATAAAGTAACGAAACTAAATAAATACAAAACAGAGACTCAAACGAGCTCTAAATTGAAAATAAATGGCTTTGGAAGGTAGAGCTCGATTTTTTAAAAAATTTAGAAATTTGAATCGCTTCAATCGGAGTTCGTATGAGCGAGAATGAGCCTCCAGAAGATTTAATTCAGAGAAAAAGAGAAAATCCGAATTTCCCGATTTACTTTCTACAGGAAAATCAATTTATTTGCATAGCCGACATCGACAATCAATTTCCTGAATAAAAAAATCTGAAAATTCCTTATCTCACTGACAAGCGGGACCCACGGTCCATAGACCGAGTCCACAGGCACTACACTGATCCAGGTGGACCGGGTCTGCGGCACAGCAGCTAGGGCTGATGTGGCGGGGCATGGCTGACACGGCATTAACATGGCGCTGACATGGTGGTCGACGAGGCAGCTGTAAGTTCAACCTTCATTAATTATGGTTTTGGTGTTAATGACAAATCTAATCTTGTGTTAATGACAAATCCAATATTGAGTTAATCCCCTAATGCGATATTGTTATTAATGACAAATCTTATATCGAGACTAACATGTTTGTTTAGAATATCTTTTGATTAGTCTCATCGCATTGAAAAATGGAAAACCCAAGGTATGTTTGCATATTCATCTTAATATTAGTTGCATACTTTGGAGTCAAGTTAAAATATGAATGTCCCCGTTATATTAACCACAAAATGTGCATTATGTTTCTCAATCCATATATTACATGGATGCACATATTTAGGGGGAGTTTGTAGTTTAACTTGAAAGTCTCTTTGTATTGATCGATTCGTTATTGACACACATAAGGATCAAGACAAAGAAACTAAATCCTTGAGTATATATTTGAATTGCCTAGTTATAAGTATACTCGTGGAAATATAGGATATGCTCCAATACAATCAAATTGAATATGTGCATATTATATCCAACTCAATCATATTTATGCACATATACATGTGGGGTATATTCTATAGTTGATGATCTAGAGTAATGATCATTTCCATACAATTTACATATAATGGATCATTACTTTCCATCAACATGAGTATATGAAAACTTGTGTAGTTAATATATACTCATATCAATTTAAATGATAATTTAAATTGAGTTCATTTGTCTCATTAATAATTAAAGAACACTTCATCATGTGTTGATGGTGTTTTGTGATTAATCAAGGACAAATGAATAGTTCTTAAGTATAATAAAGCATGAGTTGCATTATTGTACTTAAGACACAATTAAATCATTTCAATTGATTTAGGTTGTGCTCAATTGATCTAGAGGCATCCATTATGTGTTAATGGAGTGCAAGAGATAATTGAGACAACCATGCATCTTGGACTAACTATGTTTATGAGTTGTGATTGAGTTAGATCCAATGATGGATGAGAAGCGGGACAAGGGCGGCATCATGTGTTGATGGGCGTCAAGAGTGGATCCCGAAGTGGAGTCGAGTGGATATCCCGGGGGAGTATCAAAGTGAAAATCATAAAGACCCCAAGAGGGGATTGCTTGCGTGCGGCGGCGAAGGTATAACTAGATAGGCTAAGGACTTTATAGTCTTTGAGTCTAAGGATTTTATCGCCGTGCTATTAAGAGGGGTCGTTCCCTTTGCTTGAGTTTCATCATGTGTTGGTGATCTCAATCCGCGTTCACTCAAGCTCAAATCTTATTTGATTTGGTTTTTGCATATGGGTTAACCATTTGGCATGTGTTGCGAATGGGTTAAACTTATGCTTGGTTGTATTTGGTTTTCGCATTATGCTTTGATTTGCATGTGCTGCAAATAGGATAAGCTAGTGCGTTGGCTTTTGCGTGAAGTTCACTTTTGCATGTGTTGCATTAGTTGACGCTTCATGTTTTGGTTCGCAAAACAATCTTTCTAAAAACCGTGTGGTTGTTTGGAGCTAAGTTTTGCATGTGTTGCAAAAGGAGAGAGCTCAAGCATGATTTGATGTTGTGTGTTTGTATGGAGCTAGAGGCTTGCATGTGTTGCGAGTAAAGAGCTCATCGTGTGATTTGGTTTTTGGTTGAAGTTTGGTTTTGGTGTTGCATGGAACTAGAGAATTGCATGTGTTGCAATTAGAGAGTTCATGCATCTTGTTTGATGTTGCTTGGAGCTAGACTTTTGCATGTGTTGCAAAGAGTAGTGCTCAAGCATGAAATATGTTTATTGTGTTATTTGCAAGATCGTTGTGCGAATAAACCGAGGTTTATGAGTCCGAATTCGAGAGCATGTGAGTGGGGCTTGCAGCGGAGTTGGCAAGTTGACCGGGTCATGTGTTGACCTTCACATGGCTAGGGGATTAATCTCATAAACTCGAGTTTGATTTGCTTATCGTTTTGCAAATAGATCTTAAGTTGGCTTTGATTTTGTTGTGCAAATGTGTTTTGCAAATGAGCCTTGGAATTATGCGTGTCGATCCTAGAGCTTGTGTTGGCATTTGCAAATGTGTTTTGCAAAGTGTCGGGTCATGTGTTGATCCTTACATGGCTAGAGGGTTGAGCAGCGTAAGTTCGGTGTTTGTTTGCGAAATCGTTTTGCAATTTGGTTGCAATTCTTTGAGCATGAGCTAAATTGGTGCAAATGTGTTTTGCAGGTGTGTGATCATGTGTTGATCATGTATGGGCTCAAGGAATGGTGTTTGGATCTTCGGAGAAAAGATTGCAAAAACCGAGTCCGAGTCGAAGAGGCGGTATGACCGGCCCTCGTCTTGATCATCTGCGGCGGCGGTAGTACCGGCGCCCTCGCGGTTGCTTTTTTCCAAAGAAGTGTGATTTTCGGCGGTTGCTGATTTTGTGTGTGTGGTATGACCGCACCCCCTGCGGTATGACCCGCGAGCGGTCATACCGCACCCTCTGTGGTAGCACCGGCCGTGTAACGGTCCGAATTCCGACCGTTGGCTGTGAGGGGCGGTATGACCGGCCGAAGTGCGGTATGACCGGTCCCTCTGCCCGAAAAGTGGGTTTTTGCCCCCAACGGCTAGATTTCTTGTGTGGGGTATAAATAGACCACTTGGGGGGCTTGGGGCTGTTGTTGTTGCTGTGTTTGAGTATTTGGGAGAGGTGTTGCATGTGTTGCACACTCTCAATTGAGTTTTGAGCTAAAGAGTGAGACTAATTGCATTTGTTGCAATTAGGAAGTGGTTTGGGTACCTCTTGTGCATGTGTTGCACTTGAGGGAGGCCTTGTGCATGTGTTGCACTTGGTGATCACCGAGGCGCATTTGTTGTGCGGTGAAGTTCAAGCGGGAGCGGCTTGTTACTCTTGGAGGTTGCCGACTCCTAGGCAGCGTGGGCGTCGTCTTGCGGAGCTCTCGATGTGTGAAAGCCCGGCGAAGTTTGTGAAGGTTCGGGTTGAGCCTACTGCGCGGCGTGAAAAACCACGACTAGTGGAAAGAGGCGGGTGCTCGGCGGGAGCCGGTCCAAGTGTGGGCTTGCCTCAGCGTGGACTAGGGAGACAAGCAAGTCTCCGAACACCACGGAAAAATATCGGTTGTCTCTTGTCCTTTACATTCAAGTATTTACATTCTTGATATATTATTGATTGCTTGAATGAAAATTGCTTAGTATTAATTGAGTGATCAATTTAGCAATTTATACATAGAGACATAATTTAGATAGTGCACATAGTGAGCCTAGTTGATTTAGGCCTTAATTGTCAAAACCGAGTTTATCGCTTCCGCATTATAATTGTATAGGTTTTGACATAGGGGTTGATTAGGCGAATTGATTAGTGAGCGATCAATTTTGTAAAACGCCTATTCACCCCCTCTAGGCGCATCCTCGACCCTACAAGTGGTATCGAGCCACGGTCACTCTCATTTTAGGCTTAACCGTCTAGAGAGTAAAAAGGATGGCATCTAGCGAATTAGTGCACTTCACCGATTCACAAATATTCGATGGCTCTAATTATTCTTCATGGAAATTATTTATGATTAATCATTTTAAATCCATGAGCCCACAAATATGGTGGATCGTAGATGTCGGCATTTCTTCTCCAATAAATGATATTGCTCCAACTAAAGGAGAGGAGAAATGTCTACATCTAGACGCTCAAGCTACTAACGTTTTATTTAGCGTTGTGAGCGTAGAAATATTTCATCTCATATGCAACCTCTCAAGCGCTCATGAAATGTGGATAAAGCTTCAAGACGAATTTGAATCATCCACATCAAGTGAAAATTGCATTGAGGAAAAGATGTCGGTCGATGATTTTTCAAGCTCAACATCAAGCGATGAACCGACATCTACTTCAACCTCAACCTCCGCCTCAAGCGACGACGAATCTTCACTTATATCAAAAATTCGTTGCTTCATGGCAAAAGGTAAAAATGAGGTAAGTGATGATGAAAACGATGATGAGCCCTCTTATAATGATTTAATGGATATGTTAGAGGAGCTAAATAATTATCTTGGGAAGGAGAAAACAAAATATAAGATTTTAAAGCTTGAACATGAATCACTTCAAAGTGATTATAATATGCTTAAAGAAAATCATGAATCCCTCCTTCTTAAAGAAATTTATAAGGCTAAGGTGGATATAGGAATATCATGTGATTTAATTAATGAAATGCCATGCTTAAATGTTAATTCTAATATTTCATCAAAAATTGATATGTCCACCTCTAGCGATGATTTACCTTGTAGCTCAAATTCAATTGCTAGTACTTCCTCTATGCATGTTGAGACTAACCTTGTAGAGGAAAACAATGAGCTCAAGGCTCAAGTCATTAAGTTGGAAAATGACTTGAAGAGGTGCGTTAAAGGAAAAGCCCTCCTCGACGAAATCTTGAGCAAGCCAAGGGCACCTCAAGACAAGCGAGGACTCTGCACAACTCCAAGAGGAGAATAGCAAGACAAGACACAACGCACGCCACTCGAAGATCGTCAAGTGTTTTTCTTGCAACAAGAAGGGCCACCTCGCCTCCGTGTGCCCTAATAAAGTGGAGATCAAGCCACAACCAAAAATGAGGCAATCCGGCAAGGAGCAAGTCAAACCGGTCAAGAGAGGGCCAAATAGCGTGACATGCTTCAATTGCCGAGAAAAGGGACATTTCGGTAAGGATTGTCCCAAAGGTATCACTCCTAAGCCTATTCTTGTAAATGATAATTATTTGCTTAGGAAGGACAAGAATGGCAATGTGTTTGCCAAACTTGTCAAATCCCTATCTTGAAGCTAAGAATAATAATATTCATCTGCATAGGAAGAGTAATTCTAGGAATGTGTTTGCTCAAAATGTTAGATTTCCTAAGAGTAAGAAAATTCATGATGATCATATGCTTAGGAAAAATAATAGCAAAACATTTGCTAGAAATGCTAGATCCTCTAAGCTATTTCATAATGTTAATTATCATATGCCTAGAAAGGATCAAACTAGAAATAGTTTTGCAAAGTATCATTGCCCTCCTAAGCCAATTCATAAAAATGTAAATTATTTGCCTAGGAGGAATAATTATCGCAAAACTATTCCTAGTCATGTTAGTCATTTCAATAATGCTAAAATTAGGACCATTTGGGTTTCTAAATCAATTGTGACTAACGTTGTCGGACCCAACAAGGATTGGGTACCAAAAACCGCCTAAAAGAATTTTAGGCAATAAAGAGATGGATTGGACGCTTGCACATCAAGAGGAGAAGGACTATATTTGTCTACAAGTGGTGTCAAGCATGAAGATAATCAAGTCCATCATGAGCCAATGCCATCTCGGTAACAAGTATTTAAATTGATTCTTATGTCTTATAGCCTTGTGTAGGTTATATTGCAATATTAATGAAAATCAATTTAGATTACTTGTTATGACCACTTGCTCTCGCCTCTTATCTATTCTCTTATTGCAAATCTTGAGCGAGTTTAGATGTGGCACATTTAGGGGGAGTGTTAATTCATATTCATGTGTATCACATCCTCACGTATGCCCATATTAACATAAGTGCATATATATATATTTCCAAAATCAACCATTTAGCCAAAACTCAAAATTTGTATACTCTATTACTAATCTTGTGAGAAACTAGTTTAAAATGTATACAAATGCTTTTGAAATGTTTTTCAAAGGTTTTGGCTTCACAAAATCTATTTTGAAAAGAAAATGAGTTTTAACTCCAAAAGCTAGTTACAAATATCTTGATTTTGATTTAAACTTATATTTTTCACAGAAATAAAACTAAAAGGATTTTGAAAGTAATTCCAAAATGAAAATCCTAGAGTTGGTCATTCTTAACAACTTTCGTGTTCAAAAGATTTTCAAAAGACCAACCTATCAAAAGTTATTTGATTTTGAAACTCGCCGAAAAACTATAATTGACCCATAATGGTCATATTCTTGCACTTAGTGAGTTTCTCCATTTGGATCCATTCTTGTGTAGAATTGTGATTCAAAATGGCATTTTAGACTCATACACAAAATTCAAATCCATATATCTTACCCCTTGCTTTATTTGAAGTTTTGTGTTGATTGAATTTGACTTGATTTCTTTTGCTTCTTCAATTTGGACTATTTAGGTCAAAAGCCAAAATTCATATCTGAAAGGCCCAAATTTATGAAAAGCTTTGAAAAGGTATTCTATTATGTATTCCAAAGATTTTATAAGTTTTCAAAATGAAAACTCTATGTTGAAATCAAATTTGGCTCAAAAACGATTTGATTTGATCCAAAAAGGCCTATTTAGGCATATAGCTCAAATCATGGCATTCGAGTTGGGTTTCATCATATATCTTGGCTAAGAAACAATCTTGATACACCTATCTAAGCCATGGAAAAAGAAATTGCATGAATTCCAAACCGAAGTGCATTTTGAGGCTTTTCGTGAAAATCGATTTTCGTTTTTGCCTCAAAACGCAATTTGCCATAACTTTGAAAATATAAATGATTTTGAGAAAATTCCTTTTGCAAAACCTTCTATTTATTCCAAAGTTTATTTCTGAAAAATTTGAAATCAATTGGACTTCATTTGAATTAATTCTGCCAAAAATTTGCAAAAAACTCAGAGTCTCGGGCTGTCATGTGCGGTAATACCGCACCTACTATGATATGATGCCATCTTGATATGACCGCACCTGGCGGTCATACCGGCCCTGGCAATTTCAGTTCTGAATTTTTTCAGGTTTTCGAGCCGGGTTTTGGGATATCTTTTCATTGGTAATTCCTTTTTCAAAAATTCTTTTTGGAATAGTTTCACTTGATCCCAAAATTTATTTTGGCAAAGTTTCAAAAGTTTCTCGATTTATTTGAAGGGATTTTCAAGTGGTATCAGTTTAAGAGCATTTAAATGACTTAAAGAGTGATTTTCACTTGATCTCTTGAAAAGACAAAACTTGTGCAATTCAAATGCAAATAACTCCATAATTCACCTGTTGAATATCTCAGGGAGTTTATTTATATCAAGATTTTGGGCACTAAAATGCTTCCAAGTGAATTCATGTCTTTATTTTGCTCTGATACTCTTTCTTTGGATTTTATTGATCTATCCTAAGTTTTTGATACCCGTGAGCATATTGATCTGAGAATATTGCTCTGATATCCATCGATATCATCGATAATCCTTTCAAGTGGTATCAATTCTGTGTGAGTTGATTCTAAGTGGTATCAAATTGAGCATTTATTCATTTCATATGCTTACAAAGTGGTATCATTGAGTTTATCTTTTCTCCAAGTGGTATCATGGTTCTTATTGATCATTTCTTCTAGTGATATCCTTGACTATGTGGATTTCTTTTTAAGTGGTATCATTGAATTCAATCGTTTCCTACAAGTGGTATTTTATTGCCTCTTTGTAGTATCTTTCCGATACCCACATTCTTGATTAATTTTTTTTCTTTCCTCTCAAGCTAAAATTGTAAGTTCAACCGCCTAAGATTTCTCTGTGTGAGAATCTTTATGTGTTGTAATTCATAAAAGAGGAAAATATATAGTTGAGCATCGTTCTTAAATCAAAAATTTCAAAATGCTCATTTCTTTTGGTTCTTCAAGCAAGCCCTTGAGATTAATTTTTACAAATGGTATCTAATTTCTCAAGTGGTATTCTTTTTGGGTTCCTCGTTTACCCGGTTAGGCAAATTATTGGGTTCTATAAGAGAATCATGTTGAAAAATTGCAAAGCCTAATAAAATGAGGAGTGAATTATTTGAATGTGTTTCAAATAAACCGTGTGATACCCTTACTTCGTTTTTCACGCTTATCTTTACAAGTGGTATTTGTTTTTACAAGTGGTATCCACAAACTCAAATATGGTCTCTTTTCGAGCTTTTCTTATTTTTAGACCATATTTCAAATAAAAACTTGCTTTACTTCTTGAATGATCCTTCAAGTTTTTATTTGGCTTAAGTTCTTCAAATTCCACTCCAAGGTCATAAGTATGCATTCTAACTCTTGTATGACCTTCATTAAACTAGACCCCTAAAAGAAATTGATAAATGCCAAAAAGGGGAGAATAATGATAAATGTTTAAATGCCAAAAAGAGGAAGAATGTATTTCAAGTTAATCTTTTAGTTTTTCCATTTTTGGTGCTTAATGCCAAAAGGGGGAGAATTAGGAAGCTTAATGTCATTTGGTTAAAAAGAGAACTTGCATAATGTCATTTGGTTAAAAAGTAAGCTTAATATGATTAAGGGGGAGAATTAATATGCATATGTGTTCAATTAGCTTAAATTCTCTCATTATGACACTTTTAACCAAAATGTGCTCATTAAGCTTGGATTTGTCATTAATCACCAAAAAGGGGGAGATTGTAAGTTCAACCTTCATTAATTATGGTTTTGGTGTTAATGACAAATCTAATCTTGTGTTAATGACAAATCCAATATTGAGTTAATCCCCTAATGCGATATTGTTATTAATGACAAATCTTATATCGAGACTAACATGTTTGTTTAGAATATCTTTTGATTAGTCTCATCGCATTGAAAAATGGAAAACCCAAGGTATGTTTGCATATTCATCTTAATATTAGTTGCATACTTTGGAGTCAAGTTAAAATATGAATGTCCCCGTTATATTAACCACAAAATGTGCATTATGTTTCTCAATCCATATATTACATGGATGCACATATTTAGGGGGAGTTTGTAGTTTAACTTGAAAGTCTCTTTGTATTGATCGATTCGTTATTGACACACATAAGGATCAAGACAAAGAAACTAAATCCTTGAGTATATATTTGAATTGCCTAGTTATAAGTATACTCGTGGAAATATAGGATATGCTCCAATACAATCAAATTGAATATGTGCATATTATATCCAACTCAATCATATTTATGCACATATACATGTGGGGTATATTCTATAGTTGATGATCTAGAGTAATGATCATTTCCATACAATTTACATATAATGGATCATTACTTTCCATCAACATGAGTATATGAAAACTTGTGTAGTTAATATATACTCATATCAATTTAAATGATAATTTAAATTGAGTTCATTTGTCTCATTAATAATTAAAGAACACTTCATCATGTGTTGATGGTGTTTTGTGATTAATCAAGGACAAATGAATAGTTCTTAAGTATAATAAAGCATGAGTTGCATTATTGTACTTAAGACACAATTAAATCATTTCAATTGATTTAGGTTGTGCTCAATTGATCTAGAGGCATCCATTATGTGTTAATGGAGTGCAAGAGATAATTGAGACAACCATGCATCTTGGACTAACTATGTTTATGAGTTGTGATTGAGTTAGATCCAATGATGGATGAGAACGGGACAAGGACGGCATCATGTGTTGATGGGCGTCAAGAGTGGATCCCGAAGTGGAGTCGAGTGGATATCCCGGGGGAGTATCAAAGTGAAAATCATAAAGACCCCAAGAGGGGATTGCTTGCGTGCGGCGGCGAAGGTATAACTAGATAGGCTAAGGACTTTATAGTCTTTGAGTCTAAGGATTTTATCGCCGTGCTATTAAGAGGGGTCGTTCCCTTTGCTTGAGTTTCATCATGTGTTGGTGATCTCAATCCGCGTTCACTCAAGCTCAAATCTTATTTGATTTGGTTTTTGCATATGGGTTAACCATTTGGCATGTGTTGCGAATGGGTTAAACTTATGCTTGGTTGTATTTGGTTTTCGCATTATGCTTTGATTTGCATGTGCTGCAAATAGGATAAGCTAGTGCGTTGGCTTTTGCGTGAAGTTCACTTTTGCATGTGTTGCATTAGTTGGCGCTTCATGTTTTGGTTATAAAACAATCTTTCTAAAACCGTGTGGTTGTTTGGAGCTAAGTTTTGCATGTGTTGCAAAGGAGAGAGCTCAAGCATGATTTGATGTTGTGTGTTTGTATGGAGCTAGAGGCTTGCATGTGTTGCGAGTAAAGAGCTCATACGTGTGATTTGGTTTTTGGTTGAAGTTTGGTTTTGGTGTTGCATGGAACTAGAGAATTGCATGTGTTGCAATTAGAGAGTTCATGCATCTTGTTTTGATGTTGCTTGGAGCTAGACTTTTGCATGTGTTGCAAAGAGTAGTGCTCAAGCATGAAATATGTTTATTGTGTTATTTGCAAGATCGTTGTGCGAATAAACTGAGGTTTATGAGTCCGGAATTCCGAGAGCATGTGAGTGGGGCTTGCAACGGGAGTTGGCAAGTTGACCGGGTCATGTGTTGACCTTCACATGGCTAGGGGGATTAATCTCATAAACTCGAGTTTGATTTGCTTAATACGTTTTGCAAATAGATCTTGAGTTGGCTTTGATTTTGTTGTGCAAATGTGTTTTGCAAATGAGCCTTGGAATTATGCGTGTCGATCCTAGAGCTTGTGTTGGCATTTGCAAATGTGTTTTGCAAAGTGTCGGGGTCATGTGTTGATCCTTACATGGCTAGAGGGTTGAGCAGCGTAAGTTGGTGTTTGTTTTAAATGCGTTTTGCAATTTGGTTGCAATTCTTTGAGCATGAGCTAAATTGGTGCAAATGTGTTTTGCACGGGTGTGTGATCATGTGTTGATCATGTATGGGCTCAAGGAATGGTGTTTGGATCTTTCGGAGAAAAGATTGCGAAAAACCGAGTCCGAGTCGAGAGGCGGTATGACCGGCCCTCGTCTTGATCATCTGCCGGCGGTAGTACCGGCGCCCTCGCGGTTGCTTTTTTCCAAAGAAGTGTGATTTTCGGCGGTTGCTGATTTTGTGTGTGTGGTATGACCGCACCTCGCATATGACCATGGCGGTCATACCGCACCCTCTGTGGTAGCCGGCGTGTAACGGTCCGAATTCGACCGTTGGTCGTGAGGGCGGTATGATGGCCGAAGTCTTGGTATGACCGGTCCCTCTGCCCGAAAAGTGGGTTTTTGGCCCCAACGGCTAGATTTCTTGTGTGGGGTATAAATAGACCACTTGGGGGGCTTGGGGCTGTTGTTGTTGCTGTGTTTGAGTATTTGGGAGAGGTGTTGCATGTGTTGCACACTCTCAATTGAGTTTTGAGCTAAAGAGTGAGACTAATTGCATTTGTTGCAATTAGGAAGTGGTTTGGGTACCTCTTGTGCATGTGTTGCACTTGAGGAGGCCTTGTGCATGTGTTGCAC
The DNA here is from genome assembly GCA_036346375.1 of Guadua angustifolia. Lineage (NCBI taxonomy): Eukaryota > Viridiplantae > Streptophyta > Magnoliopsida > Poales > Poaceae > Guadua > Guadua angustifolia. The sequence goes on from CM070522.1 coordinate 7,785,494, forward strand.
TTGGTGATCACCGAGGCGCATTTGTTGTGCCGGTGAAGTTCAAGCGGGAGGCGGCTTGTTACTCTTGGAGGTTGCCGACTCCTAGGCGGCGAGGCGTCGTCTTGTGGAGCTCTCGATGTGTGAGAAGCCCCGGCGAAGTTTGTGAAGGTTCGGGTTGAGCCTACGCGCGAGCGTGAAAAACCACGACTAGTGGAAAGAGGCGGGTGCTCGAGCGGGAGCCGGTCCAAGTGTGGGCTTGCCTCAACGTGGACTAGGGGAGACCGGCAAGTCTCCGAACACCACGGAAAAATATCGGTTGTCTCTTGTCCCTTTACATTCAAGTATTTACATTCTTGATATATTATTGATTGCTTGAATGAAAATTGCTTAGTATTAATTGAGTGATCAATTTAGCAATTTATACATAGAGACATAATTTAGATAGTGCACATAGTGAGCCTAGTTGATTTAGGCCTTAATTGTCAAAACCGAGTTTATCGCTTCCGCATTATAATTGTATAGGTTTTGACATAGGGGTTGATTAGAGCGAATTGATTAGTGAGCGATCAATTTTGTAAAACGCCTATTCACCCCCCCTCTAGGCGCATCCTCGACCCTACAAGTGGTATCAGAGCCACGGTCACTCTCATTTTAGGCTTAACCGTCTAGAGAGTAAAAAGGATGGCATCTAGCGAATTAGTGCACTTCACCGATTCACAAATATTCGATGGCTCTAATTATTCTTCATGGAAATTATTTATGATTAATCATTTTAAATCCATGAGCCCACAAATATGGTGGATCGTAGATGTCGGCATTTCTTCTCCAATAAATGATATTGCTCCAACTAAAGGAGAGGAGAAATGTCTACATCTAGACGCTCAAGCTACTAACGTTTTATTTAGCGTTGTGGCGAGAAATATTTCATCTCATATGCAACCTCTCAAGCGCTCATGAAATGTGGATAAAGCTTCAAGACGAATTTGAATCATCCACATCAAGTGAAAATTGCATTGAGGAAAAGATGTCGGTCGATGATTTTTCAAGCTCAACATCAAGCGATGAACCGACATCTACTTCAACCTCAACCTCCGCCTCAGCGACAGCGAATCTTCACTTATATCAAAAATTCGTTGCTTCATGGCAAAAGGTAAAAATGAGGTAAGTGATGATGAAAACGATGATGAGCCCTCTTATAATGATTTAATGGATATGTTAGAGGAGCTAAATAATTATCTTGGGAAGGAGAAAACAAAATATAAGATTTTAAAGCTTGAACATGAATCACTTCAAAGTGATTATAATATGCTTAAAGAAAATCATGAATCCCTCCTTCTTAAAGAAATTTATAAGGCTAAGGTGGATATAGGAATATCATGTGATTTAATTAATGAAATGCCATGCTTAAATGTTAATTCTAATATTTCATCAAAAATTGATATGTCCACCTCTAGCGATGATTTACCTTGTAGCTCAAATTCAATTGCTAGTACTTCCTCTATGCATGTTGAGACTAACCTTGTAGAGGAAAACAATGAGCTCAAGGCTCAAGTCATTAAGTTGGAAAATGACTTGAAGAGGTGCGTTAAAGGAAAAGCCCTCCTCGACGAAATCTTGAGCAAGCCAAGGGCACCTCAAGACAAGCGAGGACTCGGGTACAACTCCAAGAGGGAGAATAGCAAGACAAGACACAACGCACGCCACTCGAAGATCGTCAAGTGTTTTTCTTGCAACAAGAAGGGCCACCTCGCCTCCGTGTGCCCTAATAAAGTGGAGATCAAGCCACAACCAAAAATGAGGCAATCCGGCAAGGAGCAAGTCAAACCGGTCAAGAGAGGGCCAAATAGCGTGACATGCTTCAATTGCCGAGAAAAGGGACATTTCGGTAAGGATTGTCCCAAAGGTATCACTCCTAAGCCTATTCTTGTAAATGATAATTATTTGCTTAGGAAGGACAAGAATGGCAATGTGTTTGCCAAACTTGTCAAATCCCCTATGCCGGCTAAGAATAATAATATTCATCTGCATAGGAAGAGTAATTCTAGGAATGTGTTTGCTCAAAATGTTAGATTTCCTAAGAGTAAGAAAATTCATGATGATCATATGCTTAGGAAAAATAATAGCAAAACATTTGCTAGAAATGCTAGATCCTCTAAGCTATTTCATAATGTTAATTATCATATGCCTAGAAAGGATCAAACTAGAAATAGTTTTGCAAAGTATCATTGCCCTCCTAAGCCAATTCATAAAAATGTAAATTATTTGCCTAGGAGGAATAATTATCGCAAAACTATTCCTAGTCATGTTAGTCATTTCAATAATGCTAAAATTAGGACCATTTGGGTTTCTAAATCAATTGTGACTAACGTTGTCGGACCCAACAAGGATTGGGTACCAAAACCGCCTAAAAGAATTTTAGGCAATAAAGAGATGGATTGGACACTTGCACATCAAGAGGAGAAGGACTATATTTGTCTACAAGTGGTGTCAAGCATGAAGATAATCAAGTCCATCATGAGCCAATGCCATCTCGGTAACAAGTATTTAAATTGATTCTTATGTCTTATAGCCTTGTGTAGGTTATATTGCAATATTAATGAAAATCAATTTAGATTACTTGTTATGACCACTTGCTCTCGCCTCTTATCTATTCTCTTATTGCAAATCTTGAGCGAGTTTAGATGTGGCACATTTAGGGGGAGTGTTAATTCATATTCATGTGTATCACATCCCTACGTATGCCCATATTAACATAAGTGCATATATATATATTTCCAAAATCAACCATTTAGCCAAAACTCAAAATTTGTATACTCTATTACTAATCTTGTGAGAAACTAGTTTAAAATGTATACAAATGCTTTTGAAATGTTTTTCAAAGGTTTTGGCTTCACAAAATCTATTTTGAAAAGAAAATGAGTTTTAACTCCAAAAGCTAGTTACAAATATCTTGATTTTGATTTAAACTTATATTTTTCACAGAAATAAAACTAAAAGGATTTTGAAAGTAATTCCAAAATGAAAATCCTAGAGTTGGTCATTCTTAACAACTTTCGTGTTCAAAAGATTTTCAAAAGACCAACCTATCAAAAGTTATTTGATTTTGAAACTCTTGAAAAACTATAATTGACCCATAATGGTCATATTCTTGCACTTAGTGAGTTTCTCCATTTGGATCCATTCTTGTGTAGAATTGTGATTCAAAATGGCATTTTAGACTCATACACAAAATTCAAATCCATATATCTTACCCTTGCTTTATTTGAAGTTTTGTGTTGATTGAATTTGACTTGATTTCTTTTGCTTCTTCAATTTGGACTATTTAGGTCAAAAGCCAAAATTCATATCTGAAAGGCCCAAATTTATGAAAAGCTTTGAAAAGGTATTCTATTATGTATTCCAAAGATTTTATAAGTTTTCAAAATGAAAACTCTATGTTGAAATCAAATTTGGCTCAAAAGCGATTTGATTTGATCCAAAAAGGCCTATTTAGGCATATAGCTCAAATCATGGCATTCGAGTTGGGTTTCATCATATATCTTGGCTAAGAAACAATCTTGATACACCTATCTAAGCCATGGAAAAGAAATTGCATGAATTCCAAACCGAAGTGCATTTTGAGGCTTTTTCGTGAAAATCGATTTTCGTTTTTTGCCTCAAAAGCATAATTTGCCATAACTTTGAAAATATAAATGATTTTGAGAAAATTCCTTTTGCAAAACCTTCTATTTATTCCAAAGTTTATTTCTGAAAAATTTGAAATCAATTGGACTTCATTTGAATTAATTCTGCCAAAAATTTGCAAAAAACTCAGAGTCTCGGGCTGTCATGTGCGGTAATACCGCACCTACCTGCGGTATGACCGGCCATGCAGTATGACCGCACCCCTGAGCGGTCATACCGGCCCTGGCAATTTCAGTTCTGAATTTTTTCAGGTTTTCGAGCCGGGTTTTGGGATATCTTTTCATTGGTAATTCCTTTTTCAAAAATTCTTTTTGGAATAGTTTCACTTGATCCCAAAATTTATTTTGGCAAAGTTTCAAAAGTTTCTCGATTTATTTGAAGGGATTTTCAAGTGGTATCAGTTTAAGAGCATTTAAATGACTTAAAGAGTGATTTTCACTTGATCTCTTGAAAAGACAAAACTTGTGCAATTCAAATGCAAATAACTCCATAATTCACCTGTTGAATATCTCAGGGAGTTTATTTATATCAAGATTTTGGGCACTAAAATGCTTCCAAGTGAATTCATGTCTTTATTTTGCTCTGATACTCTTTCTTTGGATTTTATTGATCTATCCTAAGTTTTTGATACCCGTGAGCATATTGATCTGAGAATATTGCTCTGATATCCATCGATATCATCGATAATCCTTTCAAGTGGTATCAATTTCGTGTGAGTTGATTCTAAGTGGTATCAAATTGAGCATTTATTCATTTCATATGCTTACAAAGTGGTATCATTGAGTTTATCTTTTCTCCAAGTGGTATCATGGTTCTTATTGATCATTTCTTCTAGTGATATCCTTGACTATGTGGATTTCTTTTTAAGTGGTATCATTGAATTCAATCGTTTCCTACAAGTGGTATTTTATTGCCTCTTTGTAGTATCTTTCCGATACCCACATTCTTGATTAATTTTTTTTCTTTCCTCTCAAGCTAAAATTGTAAGTTCAACCGCCTAAGATTTCTCTGTGTGAGAATCTTTATGTGTTGTAATTCATAAAAGAGGAAAATATATAGTTGAGCATCGTTCTTAAATCAAAAATTTCAAAATGCTCATTTCTTTTGGTTCTTCAAGCAAGCCCTTGAGATTAATTTTTACAAATGGTATCTAATTTCTCAAGTGGTATTCTTTTTGGGTTCTCGTTTACGGTTAGGCAAATTATTGGGTTCTATAAGAGAATCATGTTGAAAAATTGCAAAGCCTAATAAAATGAGGAGTGAATTATTTGAATGTGTTTCAAATAAACCGTGTGATACCCTTACTTCGTTTTTCACGCTTATCTTTACAAGTGGTATTTGTTTTTACAAGTGGTATCCACAAACTCAAATATGGTCTCTTTTCGAGCTTTTCTTATTTTTAGACCATATTTCAAATAAAAACTTGCTTTACTTCTTGAATGATCCTTCAAGTTTTTATTTGGCTTAAGTTCTTCAAATTCCACTCCAAGGTCATAAGTATGCATTCTAACTCTTGTATGACCTTCATTAAACTAGACCCCTAAAAGAAATTGATAAATGCCAAAAAGGGGAGAATAATGATAAATGTTTAAATGCCAAAAAGAGGAAGAATGTATTTCAAGTTAATCTTTTAGTTTTTCCATTTTTGGTGCTTAATGCCAAAAGGGGAGAATTAGGAAGCTTAATGTCATTTGGTTAAAAGAGAACTTGCATAATGTCATTTGGTTAAAAAGTAAGCTTAATATGATTAAGGGGAGAATTAATATGCATATGTGTTCAATTAGCTTAAATTCTCTCATTATGACACTTTTAACCAAAATGTGCTCATTAAGCTTGGATTTGTCATTAATCACCAAAAGGGGAGATTGTAAGTTCAACCTTCATTAATTATGGTTTTGGTGTTAATGACAAATCTAATCTTGTGTTAATGACAAATCAATATTGAGTTAATCCCTAATGCGATATTGTTATTAATGACAAATCTTATATCGAGACTAACATGTTTGTTTAGAATATCTTTTGATTAGTCTCATCGCATTGAAAAATGGAAAACCCAAGGTATGTTTGCATATTCATCTTAATATTAGTTGCATACTTTGGAGTCAAGTTAAAATATGAATGTCCCCGTTATATTAACCACAAAATGTGCATTATGTTTCTCAATCCATATATTACATGGATGCACATATTTAGGGGGAGTTTGTAGTTTAACTTGAAAGTCTCTTTGTATTGATCGATTCGTTATTGACACACATAAGGATCAAGACAAAGAAACTAAATCCTTGAGTATATATTTGAATTGCCTAGTTATAAGTATACTCGTGGAAATATAGGATATGCTCCAATACAATCAAATTGAATATGTGCATATTATATCCAACTCAATCATATTTATGCACATATACATGTGGGGTATATTCTATAGTTGATGATCTAGAGTAATGATCATTTCCATACAATTTACATATAATGGATCATTACTTTCCATCAACATGAGTATATGAAAACTTGTGTAGTTAATATATACTCATATCAATTTAAATGATAATTTAAATTGAGTTCATTTGTCTCATTAATAATTAAAGAACACTTCATCATGTGTTGATGGTGTTTTGTGATTAATCAAGGACAAATGAATAGTTCTTAAGTATAATAAAGCATGAGTTGCATTATTGTACTTAAGACACAATTAAATCATTTCAATTGATTTAGGTTGTGCTCAATTGATCTAGAGGCATCCATTATGTGTTAATGGAGTGCAAGAGATAATTGAGACAACCATGCATCTTGGACTAACTATGTTTATGAGTTGTGATTGAGTTAGATCCAATGATGGATGAGAACGGGACAAGGACGGCATCATGTGTTGATGGGCGTCAAGAGTGGATCCCGAAGTGGAGTCGAGTGGATATCCCGGGGGAGTATCAAAGTGAAAATCATAAAGACCCCAAGAGGGGATTGCTTGCGTGCGGCGGCGAAGGTATAACTAGATAGGCTAAGGACTTTATAGTCTTTGAGTCTAAGGATTTTATCGCCGTGCTATTAAGAGGGGTCGTTCCCTTTGCTTGAGTTTCATCATGTGTTGGTGATCTCAATCCGCGTTCACTCAAGCTCAAATCTTATTTGATTTGGTTTTTGCATATGGGTTAACCATTTGGCATGTGTTGCGAATGGGTTAAACTTATGCTTGGTTGTATTTGGTTTTCGCATTATGCTTTGATTTGCATGTGCTGCAAATAGGATAAGCTAGTGCGTTGGCTTTTGCGTGAAGTTCACTTTTGCATGTGTTGCATTAGTTGACGCTTCATGTTTTGGTTCGCAAAACAATCTTTCTAAAAACCGTGTGGTTGTTTGGAGCTAAGTTTTGCATGTGTTGCAAAAGGAGAGAGCTCAAGCATGATTTGATGTTGTGTGTTTGTATGGAGCTAGAGGCTTGCATGTGTTGCGAGTAAAGAGCTCATACGTGTGATTTGGTTTTTGGTTGAAGTTTGGTTTTGGTGTTGCATGGAACTAGAGAATTGCATGTGTTGCAATTAGAGAGTTCATGCATCTTGTTTTGATGTTGCTTGGAGCTAGACTTTTGCATGTGTTGCAAAGAGTAGTGCTCAAGCATGAAATATGTTTATTGTGTTATTTGCAAGATCGTTGTGCGAATAAACTGAGGTTTATGAGTCCGGAATTCGAGAGCATGTGAGTGGGGCTTGCAACGGAGTTGGCAAGTTGACCGGTCATGTGTTGACCTTCACATGGCTAGGGGATTAATCTCATAAACTTCGAGTTTGATTTGCTTATCGTTTTGCAAATAGATCTTGAGTTGGCTTTGATTTTGTTGTGCAAATGTGTTTTGCAAATGAGCCTTGGAATTATGCGTGTCGATCCTAGAGCTTGTGTTGGCATTTGCAAATGTGTTTTGCAAAGTGTCGGGTCATGTGTTGATCCTTACATGGCTAGAGGGTTGAGCAGCGTAAGTTCGGTGTTTGTTTGCGAAATGCGTTTTGCAATTTGGTTGCAATTCTTTGAGCATGAGCTAAATTGGTGCAAATGTGTTTTGCGGGTGTGTGATCATGTGTTGATCATGTATGGGCTCAAGGAATGGTGTTTGGATCTTCGGAGAAAAGATTGCGAAAAACCGGAGTCCGGAGTCAGTAGGGGCGGTATGACCGGCCCTCGTCTTGATCATCTACCGGCGGCGGTAGTACCGGCGCCCTCATGATTTTTTTCCAAAGAAGTGTGATTTTCGGCGGTTGCTGATTTTGTGTGTGTGGTATGACCGCACCTATGATATGACCATGAGCGGTCATACCGCACCTCTCGTGTAGCACCGCCGTGTAACGGTCCAATTCGACCGATTGGTGTGAGGCGGTATGACCGGCCGAAGTGCGGTATGACCGGTCCCTCTGCCCGAAAAGTGGGTTTTTGCCCCCAACGGCTAGATTTCTTGTGTGGGGTATAAATAGACCACTTGGGGGGCTTGGGGCTGTTGTTGTTGCTGTGTTTGAGTATTTGGGAGAGGTGTTGCATGTGTTGCACACTCTCAATTGAGTTTTGAGCTAAAGAGTGAGACTAATTGCATTTGTTGCAATTAGGAAGTGGTTTGGGTACCTCTTGTGCATGTGTTGCACTTGAGGGAGGCCTTGTGCATGTGTTGCACTTGGTGATCACCGAGGCGCATTTGTTGTGCCGGTGAAGTTCAAGCGGAGGCGGCTTGTTACTCTTGGAGGTTGCCGACTCCTAGGCAGCGTGGGCGTCGTCTTGTGGAGCTCTCGATGTGTGAGAAGCCCGGCGAAGTTTGTGAAGGTTCGGGTTGAGCCTCTGGCGGCGTGAAAAACCACGACTAGTGGAAAGAGGCGGGTGCTCGGCGGGAGCCGGTCCAAGTGTGGGCTTGCCTCAGCGTGGACTAGGGAGACCGCAAGTCTCCGAACACCACGGAAAAATATCGGTTGTCTCTTGTCCTTTACATTCAAGTATTTACATTCTTGATATATTATTGATTGCTTGAATGAAAATTGCTTAGTATTAATTGAGTGATCAATTTAGCAATTTATACATAGAGACATAATTTAGATAGTGCACATAGTGAGCCTAGTTGATTTAGGCCTTAATTGTCAAAACCGAGTTTATCGCTTCCGCATTATAATTGTATAGGTTTTGACATAGGGGTTGATTAGAGCGAATTGATTAGTGAGCGATCAATTTTGTAAACGCCTATTCACCCCCTCTAGGCGCATCCTCGACCCTCTGGCTGACCACCTGGCGAGGACACCCATCGCACATCCGTGACTCGGCTCGGATCGGATGGTGATGAGGTGAGGAGCGCGGGGAGGCGTGGCATAATATGGCGCTTGAGATGAAGATCGGACGGGCATGGTTGGCGGGTGAGGTCGACGGCGAGCGGCAGTGCTATTCCGTCGGAGCTGAAGGAGACGACACGACAAACGACGAATCGGTACCGGATCGGGCGTGGCTCAGGGCGGATCTGGAAGAGCACGACACGGGAGTCGAGCGTGCCCATGGCGGCGTGAAACCCACCGGAGGCGGCGAACAAAGCGGCGAAGGTGCTCAGGAGAGAAACGGCGAGCTCGTTCTTGGCGATGGCGGTGACTCGGGTGACGGAGAAGTGGCGGCGGGTTGGTCGACAGAGAACGCAACACGAGGTTCCTCGGGGCCTTAAATAGCCCTAGGAGGCGTGTCGGGCATGGACACCGAAGACAGCGCGGCTAGGGTTTTGTGGGCTACGGCGGCGCAGCGCGGCGACGTGGCTTCATCCGAGCCGAACACGTGAAGGCGATCGGACGGCTGGGCAAGCGTGCGGAGCTGGGCCGGGCAAGGTGGAGGCAGGCGGGGACGATGCAAATCCGAAACCCTATGTGTATTCAGCACTAGTCCAGGATCACGCTAGTGCACACAGGCTGAACAGGGTTTAAGTACCACAATCATACACAGCGGAATAATAACAAAGCACTTAACAACAATAGTAAAAATAAATTGTTGCACGACCTTATGGTCTCCTTACAAAGTTTCGCCACGCAGGGCAATAAATAACAAAAGTAACATAAGTTCAATAGCGGAAGCAAAAGTAAGTCAATGAACCCCTCGCACTGCCACAGGCAACTGACGAGGCTCAACCCTAATTCTCCGGACCTTCGTTGAATTCTTCCTCCCAAGCTGGCGTAGCTTCTTCTTCTGAGGTTTTGTTGAAGCAATGGTGAGTATACAACATACTCAGCAAGTCATGCACAAATGCAGTTCTATTACTACATGCATGGCTTATTCCAAAGAAAAGGCTTAAATGGTTATTTTGCATGAAGCAGCATTTCTCTTAACAGATAATCTTAATTAGATTAAAAGCAGTAAAACCATTACTATAATAATTAATTTCTCAATTCTTTTCCAAATGTTTGGCACACAGCCCTAAGTTCAATTCACCTGCCTTTGGCACACGACCACCATTCCACATTTTCTTTTGAAAATCTACCCTTATTTGTAATTCGGCGATGTCCATTAGCATGACACGGCTATTCGAATAGATTGTACACTCTGCAGAGGTTGTACACTTTACCCACAAGATCTGATCGCTCACCACACGGTGATTGATTGTAACAAAGTCTTTGAAACTAACATCTAAACCTATGAACCTCCCGATATGGCCTTCCTAACGCTTCCCTCACTCGAGAGCGAAGCATAGAACAAGCGAATCTGATTGGATGGGTACCAAGCCGTAGTACGTGCAGTCTGCTGACCCACACTGATTACACTCTTGTGTAGCTATGCGCCCGAGTGTCAAAGGAAAGATATTAGAACCCTACTAAACTAGGTGCATCCCATTCGGACATATGGTTGTCTGAGTAACTTAGTTCAAAGGCTCGCAAGGTAAAGTCCTTAACTGTCGAGGCAAGACTTCCTTCCAAAAGTTTGGCACCTGACCATCTCATTTTACTTAATTCATTCTTTGCCACAGGCCACACGCACAAGCCATCTTGCCACTTGCCCCAGTCTAAATCATTTCCCACCCCAAGTTGTTTTACGGTGCAACACATGCCAGTAAAGCAACCATCACGTGGAACCACACAGGTCTCCACACTTTAACATCAATACCAACACATTCCACCATTTACCAAAATACATTCACTATTACTTTAGTCAATATTGCTTTTGTATTATAAAAGATTATTCGCTACATAAGCAAGGCTAAGCAATTATTCACGGTCTAGCCTCCCGTGTTGGCATATCATTGCATCCAACTAAAGTTATCAACTTAGGGCATCAAGTGAATCATGGCATAGAAATATTAGAGACAAGGTGGCAATAACAAATAGGTTAATTAACTAATTCACCCAAATTAATTAAATCTATTTTTAGTTAAATTAGCATGCACAGTTTGAATCAAAATATATTTTCAAAACTTAGGAGCAAAATGATCAAAGCATGACTTGCCTTCAAACAGCAGCTGATCCTGATCTGGAACTTGGCCTTGCGCTGGAAATTCCCCCTCGAAGTTTTCCGGCAAAACAACGTCTACTCGAATAAACATATATTCAATAAATACACTAAACAGATGGAAAGATCAACTCTAAAAATAAAATAAAATTCACCAATAAATAGTTCACATTTTTACAAATTTTTAGGAACTGGAATCACCCAATTCGGAGTTAAGACGCAAAAGTTATAGCGATTACAAGTTTGTAAATTCAAATATAAAGAAAAACCGAATTAATCTATTTATTTTTCTTCTGGAAAATCCCGATATATTCTTCGGCCGACACGTGGCAGCACCAGAGTGGGCCGCGTCGCCTCGGGTCTACGGACCGGGTTCATGGCTCGGCTCGGGTTCACCGTGGACTCGGTCCACCGAATAGTGCTACTGACCCGTGGGCCCCAATAGTGACGTCAGCCCAAACATGGCACAGTGACGATGACCGCTCTCCGGCTAACACTTGGCACGCAGGCATTGGTCTTCGCAGCGTGGAATCCAGCCCGTTGGATTTAAATCCAATGGCCGGTCAATGGCGACGGTTGGACCACTGAGCGTCTACGTGGCACTATCCCGACCGTTCGTTCGAATTCAACGGCCGGATCATGCCTCGGGCGGCCGTAGCGACGCTTCAAGGCACGCGCGCACACGTGGCATGATCCTGACCGTGCGCTGAAATCAATGGCTAATACTTGGCGGTGCTAGGGTTCCGTGCGATACGTGGCGCCCTCCATTGGATCACCGCACCACGCAATCCGACCGTTGATTTGAATTTCAACGGCGCGGATTGACCCCAATTTACCGGATGACCTAGACTAACGTGGATAGCCCGGTGGGTGACGCGTGCCTGCATCACGGCTGGTCATTCTTGAATCGACGGCTTCGGTCTAACGTGGCTAGGGCACACGTGGAGAGCTAACCAAGTGTTCTGTGGCGAAATCTCAGCGTTCATCCAAGATCCAAAGGCTAGGAGACATCTCAATCGCGATCTACCTGGATGTCTGAGGACCACACGATCCAAAATCTATGGTTGAGATCCATCTACCCTAATTTGCTTTCTAAGGGAAGGAACGTCGTGGCATTACCTGGACCGTGCGTTGAGGATCGAACGGCGACCGAGCTTCGCGAGGTTTCGAAGGTGGCGCAGCGGGGAAGGTTACCGGAGCTGGGGAAGATGACGCACGATCCGACGGTTCGGTGCAGCCCCGACCGGAAGAGATACCGAATCCGGTGCGCCTAGCCTTTGCGGTCCTAGATCCGGGGTTCAAATGTGGCTGAGCGGCTTGACGGCGGTGGAACAAGGCCAAAACCGAAGCGGCACAAGAGCCAACTCCGGTGAGCAAGAGCACGAGCTATGGAGTGCTACGGTGTACGGAAGTGTGTGCAAGGTGTGCGAAACGAAGAGCTGCGTTGAATGAGCTATATCACGGTGGCAATGGCGCTTTGGTACACGCGCAACATTGATCGCACTCAACCGTCCCCTTTCCGGTGTAATGGCGGTGGTGGCACCCGACGGTTCGTCTCCCGCGTGACGTGGCACTATCCGGGTCGTCCAAGCGGCTGCGATCCAACGGCCTACGCACACAGCGACACGGCTCAATCTCAACCGCCCGTTGGCAATTGCACGGCCGGCGATGCGGCGATTTAGGGTTTGCAAGCGCCAGGCCGAACCGGTGTGTACATTGTTGGGCTCGGCCCAACACTGTGCACCCGAGTTACTAATATTTCCCTAATTAAAATAATTTCAAAATTTTGAATTAAATATTTAGAGCCCTAAAAATACCCGAAAAATTCTAGAAAAATTCTAGAAAATATTTCATGGCATTTAGAACTTAAATAAAATATTTTTATTTATTTTTGCTAAATACATTTCTGATATTTAATTATTCAAGATAAATATAAATTCAAATTAAGCTCAAATAAATCCCAAAAATTCACAAAAATTCAAATAACTTCAAAATTTTAAATTAGGCCAAATTTTGGGTTGTTACAAACCTACCCCTTTAACAGAATCTCGACCCCGAGATTCGAAGCATAACTAGATAATTGGTTCGGGAATTCCTTTTTCAAATCTCCTGCGCACTCCCAGGTGGCCTCGCTTTCTGAGTGATTGCTCCATTGAACTCTGCAAAAGCGGGTTGTCTTGTTCCTTGTTTTTCGATCCATTGTGTCCAGAATCTTTACCGGGTACTCTTTGTAGGTCAAGTCTTCCTGTAGTTCAATTGCTTCCAGGGATGTTTGCTCGTCAGGCACTCGGAGACACTTCTTGAGTTGCGATACATGGAAGACGTTGTGTACTCCTGCTAATGTTTGTGGTAACTCCAGTTGGTATGCGACTTCACCCCTGCGGCTTATGATCTTAAACGGTCCTACATATCTTGGCGCGAGTTTCCCCTTTTTGTGAAACCGTTGGACTCCCTTAAGAGGCGTAACCCTGAGATACACAAAATCTTCAGGCTCGAAGCTTAAATCTCTGCGGCGGTTCTCTGCATAGCTCTTTTGCCTTGACTGAGCAATTTTCAGCCTTTCTCTGATCATGGCTATTTGTTCCTCGACTTCTTGGAGTATGTCTGGTCCAAAGACACATCGTTCACCTGTCTCATTCCAATTCAATGGTGTTCTACAAGGTCGAACATACAGTGCTTCGAAAGGTGACATTTGTAAACTGGGCTGATAGCTATTGTAACTAAATTCTGCATATGGCAAAGACTTATCCCAAGACGTTGTATATGCCAACGCACAAGCTCTCAACATATCTTCTAATATCTGATTGACTCTTTCGGTCTGTCCATCTATCTACGGATGATAAGCTGTACTGAAGTTCAAACGGGTGCCCATTGTTGTATGCAACTTATCCCAGAATCTTGTGGTAAATTGGGTACCTCATCGATACTATCTTTTTTTGGCACACCGTGCAAAGCAAGCGATCCTTGCCATGTATAGCTCGCCAACCTATCTCTGAGTAAGTTGTCTTTCTTGGTATGAGATCGCAACCTTTGTTAGCGATCTACTATGACCCATATGGAATCATAACCTCCTTGCGTCCTTGGCAAACCGGTGATGAAATCCATCTCGATTTCCTCCCACTTCCACTCTGGTATTTTCAATGGTTGCAGTAGTCCTGCTGGTCTCTGGTGCATAGCCTTGATTCGCTGGCATACATCACACAACGCTACATGCTCAGCTACCTCTCTCTTCATATTCGGCCACCAGAACCTTTCTTTCAAGTCTTGGTACATCTTCGCACTTCCTGGATGAATCAAATACTTGGAGTCGTGAGCTTCCTCCAATATCAACTACTTCAGCTCCTTTTTGTTCGGTATACAAATGTGCTCTTTCATCCATAGTGTGCCTTGTTCATCCAGCTTAAATTCTTTTGCCTGACCTTCTTCCATTTTGGACTTGATTCGCTTGATCTTCTCATCATTTTTCTGACCTTCCCTGATCTGATCCTCTAAGGTAGGCTTTACTTCTAAAGCAGCTACGAATCCTTCCGGAACAACTTCCAATTTCAACCTCTGGAAATCCTTGCACAATTCTGCCCGACTCTCTTTTACCAACATATTTAGGCTATGACTTTTTCGACTCAAGGCATCAGCCACCACATTGGCTTTGCCTGGGTGATAGTGAATCCCCACATCATAATCTTTAATCAGCTCTAACCACCTCCTTTGCTTCATGTTCAGGTCAGATTGGGTGAAAATGTACTTAAGACTCTTATGATCTGTATATACCTCACATCTGTTTCCAATTAGATAGTGACGCCATATCTTTAAGGCATGCACTACGGCTGCTAATTCTAGGTCATGCGTCGGGTAATTCCCTTCATGTGGCCTTAACTGCCTTGATGCGTAAGCTACTACCTTTCCATTTTGCATCAACACGCATCCAAGTCCTTGACGTGATGCATCGCAGTATATATCAAAACTCTGGTGCATGTCCGACAAAACTAACACTGGTGCTGACGTCAGTCGTTTCTTCAACTCCTGAAAACTCTTCTCACACTCCGGTGTCCAAACAAATTTCTTCTATTTCTTTAGCAATTGCGTGAGAGGTCTAGCAATTGTCGAGAACCCTTCTATAAATCGGCGGTAATAACCAGCCATCCCAAGAAAACTATGAATTTGGGTCACCGTCTTTGGTGGCTCCCAATGCAGTACTGCCTCCACCTTACTTGGATCCACAGCAATTCCTTCGGCGGTCATTACATGCCCCAGGAATTCTACCTAACTCTTCCAAAAATCACATTTACTGAACTTAGCAAACAACTGCTGCTCTCTTAACTTTTCCAAAACCAATCTCAAATGTTTAGCGTGCTCTTCATTCGTCTTTGAGTAAACCAAAATACCATCTATGAATACGACTACGAATTTGTCCAAATATTCCATAAAAACCTTATTCATCAAGTTCATAAAGTATGCGGGTGCATTTGTCAATCCAAAGACATAACAGTGAACTCGTAATGTCCATATCTTGAGGAAAATGCAGTCTTTGGTATGTCCTCTGTCTTAATCTTCAGCTGGTAATATCCTGATATAAGGTCAATCTTAGAGAAAACTCCTGCTCCTCTTAATTGATCAAATAAATCATCTATCCTGGGCAACGGATATTTGTTCTTTATTGTTACTTCATTAAGTGCACGGTAATCTACACACATCCGAAAACTCCCGTCTTTCTTCTTAACAAACAGGAACGGTGCTTCCCAAGGTGACGAGCTCGGCCTGATGAATCCTTTTTCTAATAATTCCTCAATCTGCTTCTTTATTTCCACCAACTCCTTGGTGGACATCCGATATGGTCTCTTTGCTATTGGTGCAGTTCCAGGCACTAAATCGATTACGAACTCTATGTCTCTGTCGGGTGGCATTCCAGGTAATTCCTCGGGGAAAACATCCGGATACTCACTGACCACTGGTAAATCCTTCAAACTGATGGTCTCTAGACTATTTACCAATAACTGTCCTTCTCGAACTGTCGTTGCTTGAAACTCAACTTTCCTGCCATCAGGGCTTTCAATAGACACGACTCTTCGTCCACAGTCTAATACAGCCTTATGCTTAGACAACCAGTCCATTCCCAGCATAACATCTAGGGTTTGGGTATCTAATATAATAAGGTTCGCTAGGAACTCTACACCATTTATTAATAGCTTAACCCCAGAACAACCGATCTTAGATCGAAGTTTTGATCCAGGGGATATTGGACTAGAAGCGTATTCTTAAGGTTAACAGTACCCAATTCATTTTGCACAAAGAAAACTCGAGAAAGCGGATGAATGTGAAGCCCGGAATCAAATAAAAGCGTGGCTGGGACTGAGTTGACTAGAAACTTACCCGATTACAACGTCCGTGGCGTTCGAACTTAAATGCTGCTGCGATGTGGTTGACTCTTCCTCGTGCAACTGCTTGGGGTGTGGTTCCAGCATGAACAGGTCCTCTGCTTCCACCTTGAGCAGGGGTTCTAGCAGGCGTATTTCCCAAATTGAAACGTACTGGTGTCACCCCTCCCATCATGGGGCAAACATTGGCGAAGTGCCCGGTCTCATTGCAATTGTAGCAGCGCCTTCCTGACATCTGCTGGTTTCCTCCATTCTGACTAATAGTTTTGACTGGAGTCTGGAAAGTTTGTCCTGTCGGTTTTGGCATCGGCGGTGGTGTCCTGGCATTGTTCCCTTGCTGGAGTCTGGAGAACTGCTGAGGTACCATCCTTGCTGGAGAAAGGGAAGGATAATGTGATTGCTGATGCCTTGTCTAGGAGATATACCATGTTGTCCCAACTTGATTGTTGTATATTTGGATTGGAATCAATTAAAGAACAATACGCTAATGATGCTGATTTTAAAGATGTCTTGCTGCATTGCAAAGAGGGAAGAACATGGGACAAATATGTGATAAATGATGGATTTGTGTTTAGAGCTAACCGCCTATGCATTCCAGTTGGATCCGTTCGTTTTCTTTTTGATCTGAGGAGGCTCATGGAGGAGGTTTGATGGGTCATTTTGGTGCCAAGAAGATGGAGGCCGTCTTTGTGCGCTCACTTCTTTGGCGAAGATGAGGCGAGACATTGAGAGGTTTGTATCCGCTGCACTACATGTGAAAAGGTTAAGTCACGATTGAATCCACATGGTTTATATATGCCTCTTCTGTTCCTAGCACTCCATGGGAGGATATATCTATGGACTTTGTTTTAGGACCGCCTAGGACCAAGAGGGGAGGGATATTATTTTTGTGGTGGTTGATAGATTTTCTAAGATGGCTCACTTTATTCCTTGTCATAAGAGCGGCGATCTTTGTTAATGTTGCTAACCTTTTCTTTCAAGAAATCGTTAAACTTGCATGGTATGCCTTCTACTATTGTTTCAGATCGTGATGCCAAGTTTTTGAGCCACTTTTGGAGAACTCTATGGAATAAATTGGGGACCAAACTGCTGTTTTCAACAACATGTCATCCCCAAACCGATGGCCAAACCGAGGTAGTAAATCGTACATTATCTACTATGTTGAGGACTGTTCTGAAGAAGAATTTGAAGATGTGGGAAGAGTGTTTGCCGCATGTTGAGTTCGCTTATAATAGGGCGGTACACTCCACCACCAAGGTAAGTCCTTTTCAGGTATTGTATGGCTTCAATCCCGTGCTCCTATTGATCTATTACCTTTACCTACTAGTGAGCAGGTTAATCATGATGCTAAGGAGCGTGCTGAATTTATTCTGAAATTGCATGAGAAGACTAGAAAATATTGAAATGATGAATGAAAGGTATAGGACTGGGAAGTAAAGGTAGAAAGGAAGTAAAACTTGAACCGGGTGATTTAGTATGGTTACACTTGCGAAAGGATAGTTTTCAGAATTGAGAAAGTCTAAATTAATGCCTAGAGCTGATGGTCCTTTCAAGATACTTGAGAAAATAAATGATAATGCATATAAACTTGAGTTGCCGCCGAATTTGGGGTTAGTCCCACATTTAACATTGCAGATTTGAAACCGTTCATGGGAGAAGAAGATGAGCTTGAGTCGAGGGCGACTCCACTTCAAGAGGGGAGGATGATGAGGACATCACTCCAATGCATCGCCCGAGACTCCTCCGGTTGTGATGCAAGGACCCATCACAAGAGCACGAGCACGGCAATTAAATCAACAGGTGAGCTCGTTCCTAAGTGCCCGTGCTGATACTTGTGAGAATGGTATGCTACCTAATGATATTATTGATTATATTGTACTTAGGAACTTTGGAGAGGATCATGAAGGCCTTGGGAACCAGGAAGGGCTAGGAGGGAGGCAAGGAGGGCGTCCAATTCAAGTTGGAGGTCTAATTCGTCTCGGAGTCGACTACCTCGGCCACCAGGAGCAGCGTTCACTAAAATCGTCGCCTAGGACACAAACGGGCTCCGATTTTGATGATCCACATATGCCTCGAAAGATAAGGAGATAACCTTTCCAATGGAACTGGTTTTAGGTCATTTGGACTTTGGAGTCGATAGGAATTCACGTTGCAAGTTGGCAGACAGAATCTGTCCCAGGGTGCTGCGTCACCAATTTGGGCCCTTGGCCCATGTATCGTGTTGGAGTCCATCACGGACGCGTCTAGGGTTTCTAGGACGTCCCCTAGCCTTTATATCCAGTAGCCGCCGCTAGGGTTTGATTTGGGTTTTGCTTAGATTAATTCTGTCTTTGAACAGTGTCGCCGTTCATCGGTTTGTGAGACCCCAACTCGTGAGCTTCATCCTCAATTGCAAATTCAGTTGCATCTTTCTTGTTCTTGCTTGTGTTCTCGATTCATTGACAGGGATTAGCCTTCGTGGCGAGGTCAACCGGGCAGCGCACGGTTGATAACCAGAGGACGCGTGGTGCTGCGATTGCAGGGGTTTTGATCGTGCCGATCAAGAAGTCGGATCGTGTGTGTCTCGCGCCGCCTAATCGACTTATCCTCCACCTGACGGAAGTTCGGGCAACCCCGTCCCCATCAAGTGGTTTCAGAGCGAGGTTTACCATCAGGTTCGCCTTTTCCCGTAGTTTAATTTAGTTTTGTGTTCGTCCTATAGTCCACGAAAAAGCCAAAAAAAAATTGCAGTTCATAGTCTACCATACCTAGAACCACGCCTAGCCTTTGCACAATTTCGTTTGAGAATCCGTAATCTTGAGTTTGTGTCCATAGTCGAGTCGTGTTGCTGGTTTAGATCATGGTCTTAATTTAGTTGTGTTTCATCTCCGCTGCATCCCATATCCTACAACCGATCCAGTCACCAATCGCTAGTTGAGTTCTTGTTGGATTCGGATTGTTTTGTGATTTTTCCTCAGTTTCGGAGTCCTAGTTGTGTTAGGATTTCTCCTTCATAAACCCTAATTCCCCACCTCCTGTTATCCATATCGCCACCCCTCATCACAGAACCTGCCACCATAGATCATCGCGTTCCATATCCACTCCATCGCCCTTGAGTTTGGAGAGGTGCCGCCTAGAAAACCACGATTGAGTCCTTAGTAAAAGCGGCCATAACTTTCGCATACGGACTCCAAATTAGGCAAATTTTTTTCACGGATATCTCAGAAAATTTTACATCCGATTCTCCCCACTTTGTCGGGTTCGCGAATTTATTTTTACGAAATTCCCACGGGAAGATTGAGTTCTCGCCATAGAAGTTTGAGCACGCTTTTCGGAAAACACTTCTTATTTCATATCGGTTTCATCTTACATCTGTTAAGGCTAAAAATTTGTGTGCTGTCTACCTTTGTGCTCCTGATCCTAGGAAAAATATCAGAAAAATCAAAGAAAAATAAAAAAAAATTTGTGAAAGAGGCATAGAGCAAAAAAAAATTTTGTGAGAGGAGCAGAGAGAGAGAGAAAAAAAGCGAGGAGCAAAGGTAGGTGTTTTTACCGTGCACGATAAAAGTGTTTTGCTATTGTGCTGATATCATTCAATTATTACATCGCCTTTGTTGCTTGTCTCTATACCTTCCTTGTTTTACATCGCATGACTAGAATAAGGACATGTTTAGACCCGACAACTAGGGCAAAGTGCTTTGGACATTTATTCAGCGTTACTATCTGTTACTAAATTGTGTGCCCTCCATACATATAACCTTCCTACAACTCCACAAATACATCCTTCGATCGGTACGAGGTTATTGACCCTTGCAATCGCTTCATCACGCCCTCACGGTGTCACGAACCGACCACCGGTTGCAGATCCCTCATTGTGTTGGTAGAACAGGGTAAGAACTTGGTAAGATTGCTTGAGAGCGAGAGATCCCACCTAGTAGTTGGGCTCATAATACTTGTGTTTGTATTTCCTCTGTCCTTTTACGTGCTAACCATGGCGGTGGCAAGAAGGGCAGAGCGAGGATGATGATGTTACCATCAATGATTGTGTCCTTCATTGAGTTATCGACCATCTTTGGGCGAGATAAAAATGATGTTCAAGGAGCATGCCACGACAACGAACAAGACCCTTGAGAGCATCGATCGACGAGTTTCCACCCTCACCGAGAGGATGGATGCCGTTAAAAACGCCTCCGGCGACCATTGATGGAGGTGCATCCGTCAACAACGGCGCCAACCAAGCAACAACGACCACGATGAGGATGGTGATTTTGAGGAAGATGAAGATGAGCGACAGCGTGCGCCGAGAGCGTCTTTGCTCAGCGAGACGCCCGTCTTCATGACCGTCTTCGCGCAACCATCACGGTATGGGAGGTAATAACCGAACCGCAATGATGATCCTTTCGCTAAGGTAAAATTCACCATCCCTTCCTTTTACGGAGGTTATGATCTGATGCCTACTTAGATTGGGAGATGACGGTCGAGCAAAATTTAATTCCCATCTAGTTCTCGAGATTCATAGGGTTAGACAAGCCACTAGTGAATTTAAAGATTTTGCTATAATCGGTGGAATGAACTAGTAAATGCCGCTTACAACCTGATTCTTGGGCGAGATTAAAAGATGCTATCGTAATAGATTTGTTCCTCCTTCCTACCAACGTGATATCGCAAGAGATTGCAACGATTAGATCAAGGTAGTATGATTGTTCAGGAATATTACCAAGAGCTTCAAAAGGGTATGTTACGTTGTGGGGTAGTAGAGGAACACGAGGATAAAATTGCGCGTTTTTACGGTGGGTTGCGCCCGAAATTCAGGATATTGTTGATTATAAAGAATATACAAGCTGTCAATCGCTTGTTTCAACTTGCTATGTTAGCGAGAGAAGGAATTGCGAGGGCGCCATTCCAAAGCGAGAGCAATGCGGCAGCACCTTCACGCCCGACGACTACGGGACAAGCGAAAGCGATGCCTTCTTCCACCTTCGACCAGCTGCACCGCCACCTTCGGCGAGCACACACGGCGCACGCAAGCGGCACCGCCTTGCCCGTGCAGCGGACAGCAACAAGTTGGCCCCGCCAACACCGCCAAAAGCTCCTCCGTCGCTTCCACGGGCCGTACATCGGCGGAATTCGCTGCCATAAGTGCCAAGGGATTGGCCACGTCAAGAGAATGCCCCAACCGGCGGGCATACATCGCCACCAAGCGGCGGAGGTTACATCGGTGCCTCCGATGTTGAGGATGAGATCGGCGACACGGGGTGGGCGGCGATGAGGTTGATGATGAAGCCACCTTTGGCGCCGAGGATCTTCTTTGCGTCTGGTCCATCATTGTCCGGCGTGTCCTTAAGCGCCTGAGATGGAGCAATCCGAGCAGCAGCGGCGCCACAACTTGTTCCGATTTTCTTCGTCATCAACAACCGAAGCGTAGCGTGATCATTGACTCGGCGTTGCAACAACTTGGTGAGTCTGATTTGGTCAAGAAGCTTGGCTTGACCTGCGCTCGCACCCACATCCATACCACATTCGATGGGCTGAATGATTCCGGCAAAACTAAGGTAACACAAAGCAGTTCGGGTTCATTTTCCATTGGTTCCTATTCGATTTTCTGATTGTGATGTGGTTCCAATGCAAGCTTGCTCTCTTTTATTGGGTCGCCCATGGGAATATGACAGCGATGCACTTCACCACGGTAGAAGTAATAAATACACTTTTATGCATAAGGAAAAATTACACTTCTACCTTTGACCCCGCTGAAATTGTTAAATCGATAGGGAGCGGATTGCTAATGACAAGAAACCCATTGATGAGAAATCTGAAATTCAGCATGTAGCCAACCAAATTAAATTGAGGAATCCGTCTTGCTTGCTACAAAATCTGATCTTGCTGCAATTAGTGATGATGCTTTGTGCTATCTTTGTGCTATGCAAAGATGCTTTGTTTTCATTGGATGATCTCGCTAAAGATGCTTTGCCTCCGCTTGTCACTAACCTTTTGCGGGAGTATGAGGATGTTTTTCTGCCGAGATACCTCCGGGACTCCCACCCATACGAGGAATGAGCACCAAATTGATTTGATACAGGCGAGTTTGCCAAACCCCTGGCGCTTATAGGACCAACCCCGAGGAGACTAAGGAGATTCAGCGCCAAGTCCAAGATCTTTTGGACCGCGGGTATGTACGTGAGAGTCTTAGTCCTTGTCTTTGTCCTGTTCTTTTGGTTCCTAAGAAAGATGGCAGTTGGCGCATGTGCGTAGATTGTAGAGCCATTAACAATATCACAATAAGGTACCGTCATCCTATTCCTAGGCTAGACGACATGCTTGATGAGTTAAGTGGTTCTATAATTTTCTCTAAGGTTGACTTGCGTAGTGGATACCACCAAATAAGAATGAAATTGGGAGATGAATGGAAAACAGCTTTTAAAACCAAGTTTGGATTGTATGAGTGGTTAGTCATGCCTTTTGGTTTAACTAATGCACCGAGCACCTTCATGCGCTTAATGAATGAGGTTTCTGAGCTTTCATTGGGAAATTTGTGGTGGTTTATTTTGATGATATATTGATTTACAGCAAGTCATTACATGAACATCTTGATCATCTCGTGTTGTTTTTGATGCTTTGCGTCTTTGACGTTTATTTGGTAACCTCGAGAAGTGCACTTTTTGCACGAGCGAGTATCGTTTCTTGGCTATGTTGTGACTCGCAGAGAATTGAGGTTGATGAAGCCAAGGTGCACGCGATTAAGAGTTGGCCAACGCCATACAGCGATTTCACAAGTCGCGGAGCTTCCACGGACTTGCGGATTTTACCGCCGCTTTGTGAAGGATTTCAGCACCATTGCAGCCCCATTGAGCGAGTTGACGAAGAAGGAGTTGCGTTCCATTGGGGCAAGCACGGAGAATGCCTTCAATCTTTTGAAAGATAAACTTCTTGATGCACCTTTACTCCAACTTCTGATTTTAATAAGACCTTTGAGCTTGAATGTGATGCTAGTGGGGTTGGAATTGGTGGTGTTTTGATGCAAGATAGAAAACACATTGCTTATTTTAGCGAAAAATTGAGTGGTCTGTTTTGAATTATTCCACGTATGATAAAGAATTGTATGCTCTTGTGCGATCTTTAGAAAGCGTGGCAACATTATCTTTGGCCTAAAGAATTTGTTATTCATTCCGATCATGAGTCGCTAAAACATATTCGCGATCGGGTGAAACTGAATCGTAGACATGCTAAATGGGTTGAATTTATTGAATCTTTTCCTTATGTTATCAAACACAAGAAAGGGAAGGATAATGTGATTGCTGATGCCTTGTCTAGGAGATATACCATGTTGTCCCAACTTGATTGTCGTATATTTGGATTGGAATCAATTAAAGAACAATACGCTAATGATGCTGATTTTAAAGATGTCTTGCTGCATTGCAAGAGGGAAGAACATGGGACAAATATGTGATAAATGATGGATTTGTG
This sequence comes from Guadua angustifolia, assembly GCA_036346375.1. Lineage (NCBI taxonomy): Eukaryota > Viridiplantae > Streptophyta > Magnoliopsida > Poales > Poaceae > Guadua > Guadua angustifolia. Next base: position 7,809,406 of record CM070522.1, read on the forward strand.
TTTAGAGCAAACCGCCTATGCATTCGAGTTGGATCCGTTCGTTTTCTTTTTGATCTGAGGAGGCTCATGGAGGAGGTTTGATGGGTCATTTTGGTGCCAAGAAGATGGAGGCCGTGCTGTCCGCTCACTTCTTTTGGCGAAGATGAGGCGAGACATTGAGAGGTTTGTATCCCGCTGCACTACATGTCAAAAGGCTAAGTCACGATTGAATCCACATGGTTTATATATGCCTCTTCTGTTCCTAGCACTCCATGGGAGGATATATCTATGGACTTTGTTTTAGGACCGCCTAGGACCAAGAGGGGAGGATATTATTTTTGTGGTGGTTGATAGATTTTCTAAGATGGCTCACTTTATTCCTTGTCATAAGAGCGGCGATCTTTGTTAATGTTGCTAACCTTTTCTTTCAAGAAATCGTTAAGCTTGCATGGTATGCCTTCTACTATTGTTTCAGATCGTGATGCCAAGTTTTTGAGCCACTTTTGGAGAACTCTATGGAATAAATTGGGGACCAAGCTGCTGTTTTCAACAACATGTCATCCCCAAACCGATGGCCAAACCGAGGTAGTAAATCGTACATTATCTACTATGTTGAGGACTGTTCTGAAGAAGAATTTGAAGATGTGGGAAGAGTGTTTGCCGCATGTTGAGTTCGCTTATAATAGGGCGGTACACTCCACCACCAAGGTAAGTCCTTTTCGGTATTGTATGGCTTCAATCCCGTGCTCCTATTGATCTATTACCTTTACCTACTAGTGAGCAGAGTTAATCATGATGCTAAGGGCGTGCTGAATTTATTCTGAAATTGCATGAAAAGACTAGAAAATATTGAAATGATGAATGAAAGGTATAGGACTGCGGGAAGTAAAGGTAGAAAGGAAGTAAAACTTGAACCGGGTGATTTAGTATGGTTACACTTGCGAAAGGATCGTTTTCCAGAATTGAGAAAGTCTAAATTAATGCCTAGAGCTGATGGTCCTTTCAAGATACTTGAGAAAATAAATGATAATGCATATAAACTTGAGTTGCCGCCCGAATTTGGGGTTAGTCCCACATTTAACATTGCAGATTTGAAACCGTTCATGGGAGAAGAAGATGAGCTTGAGTCGAGGCGACTCCACTTCAAGAGGGGAGGATGATGAGGACATCACTCCAATGCATCTTGAGACTCCTCCGGTTGTGATGCAAGGACCCATCACAAGAGCACGAGCACGACAATTAAATCAACGGTGAGCTCGTTCCTAAGTGCCCGTCTTGATACTTGTGAGAATGGTATGCTAACTAATGATATTATTGATTATATTGTACTTAGGAACTTTGGAGAGGATCATGAAGGCCTTGGGAACCAGCAAGGGCCAGGAGGGAGGCAAGGAGGGCGTCCAATTCAAGTTGGAGGTCTAATTCGTCTCGGAGTCGACTACCTCGGCCACCAGGAGCAGCGTTCACTAAAATCGTCGCCCAGGACACAAACGGGCTCCGATTTTGATGATCCACATATGCCTCGAAAGCTAAGGAGATAACCTTTCCAATGGAACCGGTTTTAGGTCATTTGGACTTCGGAGTCGACAGGAATTCACATTGCAAGTTGGCGGACAGAATCTGTCCCAGGGTGCTGCGTCACCAATTTGGGCCCTTGGCCCATGTATCATGTTGGAGTCCATCACGGACGTGTCTAGGGTTTCTAGGACGTCCCCTAGCCTTTATATCCAGTAGCCGCCGCTAGGGTTTGATTTGGGTTTTGCTTAGATTAATTCTGTCTTTGAGCGATTGTCGCCGTTCATCGGTTTGTGAGACCCCAACTCGTGAGCTTCATCCTCAATTGCAAATTCAGTTGCATCTTTCTTGTTCTTGCTTGTGTTCTCGATTCATTGGCAGGGATTAGCCTTCGTGGCGAGGTCAACCAGGCAGCGCACGGTTGATAACCAAAGGACGCGTGGTGCTGCGATTGCAGGGGTTTTGATCGTGCCGATCAAGAAGCCGGATCGTGTGTGTCTCGCGCCGCCTAATCGACTTATCCTCCAGCTGACGGAAGTTCGGGCAACCCCGTCCCCATCACCATCCTTCTCACCGAGTGAGACCAAGAGGAAAGGTAGAATCGAGAGAAGAGAGAAAAGAAGAGAGAAGGGAAGGAAAAGAGAAAAAAAGAGAGGGAGGAAAGAATAAAAAGAATTAGAGGATCAACCCAAAATGCCGAGACATGCAAGTGTAAAGGGAAAGGGGAAAACAAAGGAAGAGGGAGGTGCTTCGGACTGACCGCGCAACATCGCATACCAGGACCTCTTCCTACCTCGCGGGGCTGTCCCACCGATGTGTCTGTGCGGAGATCCTTGCAGTCTTGTCCACTCTTGGGAAATTACAACTTAGAAGAGGAGATATTGGAAGTGCCGCAACTACGCCTTCGACCCACAGGAGAAGAGCCTGAGGTATCACCAGATGGTAATGATCATACGTGTTTCGTAATATTTCTACATGAAACTTTGTTAATATATGTTTCATGCAGTCGCCTCCGCCATTGTGTGAATTTGAGTAGTGGTTTGACATGGAGATCAACCCCGAAGACCAAAGGCTCCTTGATCAAACCAACCGGGACGAGGAGCTCAGGCGGCAGCGACAAGAATAGTTTGATGCCGCACGCGAGGAGGCATGTAGAAAGGGAGCAGGGGAGAAGGAGGCTGAGAGAGAGAGGAAGCGAGAGAGGGCACGTCGTGCCAGAGAAGCCCCACCGGAGGCATAGGCGAAGGGGAAGTGGTCTCGATGCATTCAGTAGATGTGAAGTTATGCTCCTTCCAGTTTTAAGTTGTAATAAAGAGTGTGGTCTACCTTATTTTCTGCAGTAACTTCTGATTTGAGAATCGTCTTCTCTCTAATCTCCATCTCCCACCCTCGTTTTGTGAAATCCAGTTGACCGTTCTAGAGATTACAACATCCCAGCGGCAATCAAATATCATCACTGCACATGGAACATGAAAACTTTTACTGCAATGCTCATAATAACAACCAAGGGCTGACTCCAAGTTTATAATCCTATCACCATCGTACCATACTCTTGGGGCCCTTCACAAAAATTAGTAGGGAGAAAAAAAGATCGTATCAATATAAACCCTACTGTGGTTTGTGAGACTAATATTAAGCAGAAGAACTAAACAAATGGGCCATCATCGTCGCATCTTAAATCTACATTGAAAATTGTATGATGGTAAATCTCAAATATGTAAAATAAATATAAAGAGTTAAACATTGTGTGTAATGAAACTTACCACTCGGACATTTCTTATGTACAAAGATTATATTTGATGGATTGCCTAAATCCTTTGGACACAACCTTCCATTTAGGTAAAGTACCATCGGACCATGAAACTGAAATAGTAAAGTAAAAATATTTTAATACCACTGAGAATTGCTTCAACAGATCACCTCAGACTTAAAAGATGCAAATGATTTGATTGTATTTACCTCACTGGTTCTAAATGAATGGCAGAAAACACATTCATCTTCAAATAAGTTGATTGGTGTTTGCAGCCTCTTCAATCTAGTAGCACCTTCATTGTCTCCCGACATGCCACATTTTCTACAAACATTGCTTTCTGTATAGAAATACTGATGCAGTACAGTGTTACTTATGTTAACACCAGGCAATGACACTTCGATCACATCTACCATAATTTTCTTGTTTGGACCCTTTGCAGGCAAAGCCATTTCATTCTATATATAAAACAGGTATCCACACAGAATGTTGAATATACATCTAATCCCTTGCGAAAGAAGAATAATATGCATCCAATTGCCCTCGTCTTAGAAACATTATGCGTGGCTCTTGTAATTTTTATCGAGGATTAAATTTATTTTTTTAATTTCTAAATAAATGAATTATTAAAAAAATTCAATTTACTGAAGTCGCTATTCCAATTTACGACAGAAGCAACTGCGACTAAGTCTCTATCACAATTTGGAATAGCGATAGCATCTCTGTCGCAATTCTAAATTGCGATAGACCTTTATCGTATTTCCAATTTGCGACAGAGGGGTGTCGCATTTTGGAAATGCGACAGGTGGGTATTTCTGTTATCTTTTTTGGCATATTATTTTTGTAATTTTTAAAAAATATATATTATTAAAAAAATTCAAGCTTCTTGGGAGGTGCCCCGCTGGCGTGGCCGCCGGCGGCAGGGAACGAGAGGCGGCGCACGGTGGTGTCGTATTCATGTTTAGATATTGCAGTCACTCGCGTCCGAGTGCCTGAAGAAAAAAACAAAAGAAAGAAAGCTCGCTTCCGAGTCCGACTCGACTTCGGAGGCGCCATGGCCCATATAAGTGCCCTGTACTCTCTTGGAAGCAAAGCATTGTTTTACTCGACTCGACTTGCCCCCATGATGGCATGGAAAGGAAGCAAGAAACCCCATCGCGAATCCGTCGCCGTGGAGGACATGGCTCCCCCCGATGAAAATTCTGGAGGGAGACTAACCCAAGAATGGAGGGAACCCTGTCCTGTTTTCGAGCAGATTTATCAGCCGTTTTGTAGCTTCGATTTGGGCAAAGTAAAATCATTTTATGAGTATTTGGATATAGAGAAAGTTGTAGATCGTCGAATCCTCTTTAATTTGAGAGAAAGAACACTAAAATCCGATCAGCCAATCAAAAGTTATGGCTTTTTTAGTACAGGCTATTCGAAGTGAGTTCGTGATGGTAGGTTCAATGTTCAACTGAGTTTTTGGCTAGATGCAAGCCGAATCAATCTTTCCGTTTGCCTAGAGATATCTATAAAATTTTGTGTAGATCAATAAAATGTATTTTTTGCTTGATTTGCCTTCTATAATCAAAAGTTATGCCCTGTTGAATTGGACTATCCAAAACGGCGATTGTTCTGAACTTTCAGAAATTTGGCTAAATCGGGTGGGCTGTTCTTTTGTAAACTAGTAGTGATTAACAAATAACTAGTATGAATGGGTATAATTTATGGATATATGATCTTCTTGTGGTCGTTTAGAGTACAAGAACTCCAAATTTAGTTTAGCCAATTAGGAGATATGCTAATTTGAATGCGGACTGTCCAGATTTTTGAGTTAATGCAATTGATTTCTGTTCATCGTAAAACTGAGAATAATTAGTTCATCTCCTAAATGAATAGGTATAATAGAGTTGTAAATTATCCTCTTGTGATTAATTAGAACCTGAGTTCACTTAATTTGGAGTTAGGAATCAAAAGTTATGTTGTTGTGAAGCTGCTGTCCAGATCTAGAGTAATGCTGAAATGTTCAGAGTTTAGTCTGAGATTCAGACTTCAGTTTGAGAACTTTAATTTTAGTTTCTAAGCAAATGGTTGTGGGGAAATTGTAGTTCATCCTCTTGTGGTCGTTTAGAGTCCAAGAACTTGAATTTTGGTTCAATTATTAGAAAGTTATGCAAGTTTTACCTTATGTAGTTCGAGTTGTGACTAGTAGCAGTTTCGATTATGTCCTGTGATTTGGGACAAGATGGAGGCCGAATTGGAATTTGCAATTGGCTAGAGATATATGGAAATTTATGTGTAGATACTTAGAATGTCTTTGTTTGCTCAATTTGAAGTTGTTTAGCAATAGTTGTGCTTTGGCGAAGTGGGCTATCCAAACTAGTTTGTATAAATTCAGAGTTTGGGGCAAATTTTGAGTTAGGGAGTAAATGTGTTATTTCTTGACTCTAGAACTTGTGAATTTGAGTACGTAATCGTGTTTCCAGGTGGTATAGCTTCGGGAGTGGCTTCTTCTTCCCGCCACTTCACTTCTTGCGGATAAAGGCAAGTGCATGTAAAACAGTAGGATGATTTGGTGGTATTTAATGTTAAGACTTAATACCCTATTCCTTTTTTTCTTCTCATTGTTGTTGATTGATCATACTTGCTTATATGACCAATATGAAATGCTTATGAGATGAAAGGTATTGATGGATGGTTAAATGAACGTGTAATGTATATAATGAGAAGCAATGCATCATTCTCATTCATATCCAAGAAATTTCATAGGCCAGGTCGGTGAAAAAGTCATAACTAATCCGGTGAGGTCGGTGAGAAAGTTATGACTAATTTGGAGCACCACAGAGAAAGTCCTACCTTGTAGTCCCATCCATCGAGGTGGATGAGAGCGAGACAGTAAGAGTAGAGGGTGAACATCGACGGGTGTTCCCTCAGCTATACCGGTATAAGTCTTAAAAGGTGCATATGAGCATTCATGCATATCCGCATTGCATGGCATTACTATTAATGGCTATTGTGATAAGTGGTAAAGTGTGGAGGTGGGATAGGGCCGTGGGCTCACCCAAAAGTATTTAATAAGATATGTGACAAATTGTGTGTAATATGGTTATGTCGGATGCATTGTTTAGTACTATTAAATGATGGATGACAACTGATGATCCTTGAGTTGAGAGTAATTTACAGGTTAAGAATGGATCGAGTCGTGAACTCATCCAATGTTGTCTAATGAGGTATGTTAAATAAGTGAGCAATGTAGTGATGAGGTAACTGATGGAGATTTCTTTGTTTATGCAGTTGTAAATTTGGTATAGTAGATAGGAGCATGTTACTGATTTAAATACTTTAATTGGTATTGATATTATTACTTGTTGCACTTTGCTGAGTCTTTGAACTCACACTTGCTTGTTTAATGTTTTTAGGTACTCTGAGGAGATCTCGCCGGAATGGGAAAAAGCTCACGACACTCACTTCATGACATGCTTAATTGATAGCTTAGAAGAGTGTTCACCTTGATAATTAATGTCAGACCATTGTGTCATTATGGTTGGGAATTAAGCTTTATGTCAGTTCGCAGTTAACTCACTCTTGCTGGGGTTATCGTTTCTTTCTGTGTTGTATTTTGATTATTGTAAGCCTCGTCGTGTAGTTAAATTATTGTTGCTTCTCCCTGTTAGTATGCTTAGTTATGCGCGTAGTTGGTCATGATGGTTCGTGGATACCATGACCTGTTGTTGTTGTCATTATTCGATTGCTTATATTGTTGTACTTGTTGTATATTGTTTTCCTAGTCTGTTGAGTGGATGTCCACTATTCTAGGGGAGGTGCTGCCGAAATTTTTAATAAGTTCGGCAACTTTCTAGTTGTTCGCTGGCTTTGCTAAGATTTATTCCTAGTGTTTTGTAGTGTTGGTGCTAGAGAGTGTAACATTCGGGGTATGGGTGCCGGGGTGTTACAGTGGTGCTGCCTCTCGGCGTCTACTTCAACCCGGGGCCGGAGGAGACGGGTGTAAAACCCACCCAAATTTCTCCTATTCCCGATAATGTTTAGTCCTAAATCCTCTCTCATGGCTCACCATTATAGTTAAGACTGTAGTGTATCATTAAAAAGATTAATGTCCATATAATACTCCGGATCATTAAAGACCTTTATTTCCCTACGCATGTGAATGTATATCCCCACTTTCCAGATCTTAAAATTCTATGCATTGTCACAGCATCTAAATCTGACCAGATTTGGCTAATCAAAATTTAATAAATAATCAAATATCCAAAGCCTTGTACATTCAAAATATCAAAGAAATAATGAAGGATCAACCAAACAAGTTATGTCAGTCTGTGCGTCTCCATTAAAATTCTCCAGTCACACATTAATACTCTACAGACCTCAAGTTCTAAAGCAGAATTACAATAATCATATCAAAAATTCAAGCACATCCATTCAGAACACCAAGTGAGTTAAACAGGGTAAATTACACACTTAAATAATCAAATCACAGATTTCATTCTTCACAATCAAGATCAGATCCTGTCTTCATTTCCAAGGCAATCTTTGCAAATCTCATTTCGCTGCCAAACTGACCTAGCCAGCCAACCAACATGTCTTCCTCTTTGTCCACCCCTCCAGCTGGCTGCCAGCACTCCTCCTTGCCCATACCTCCAGCTCAAAACAGGAAGCTCTTGTCCAATCGGTTGGACAAGTGGAGGCCAAATCTTCTGCATGCTGCACACCTAGCCTCCAGCCCCTGGTTTTCCTACAGTAGAAAACCAGTTTTCAAGTTACCAGGGGTGGTAAAACCAGCAGTATAAAAAGGGAGTAGAGTAGTACAGTTCAAAGACTTTACTGCTGCCAACTCCTCTCACCTAGAACTAGAGCCGTAGAAGCTGTTCACCCTTGTCCTTCTTTGCCAAAAGTAAAGGAGGTAGGTCCTGGGAGTAAAGGAGCAGTCGCCAGCCACCAGCTTTTCACCTCATCGTAGCCATCCTGCCATTTGCCCCTGCATTCACCAGGTGCCAGTCCTTAATGATCTACCTTTGTTCAGATGTCTTTAAAAGATTGATAGTCACTCAATTTATGAACTAAGTATTAACTTCACCAGGACAAGCATGAAATCAATAGTAATATGTCAAATGGTAGAAGCAAGTCTGTAGCAGTAAGATAGAAATATGGAAAACCTCATACTGCTAGCACACGACAATCTTGCGTGAGAACTAAGTCAATGAATAAGTAACTTTACATAACTAAATGATTTAGCATTTCATCATCTAAAGAATACAGTAGCTCTTGGCATGCATGTTCATTTAACCCACACCAACAAACCTCTGGATTATCTGCTAAGAATAGAGGCTTTAGTTCTGTCAAAAGATTCTGATTGCTTGGTCTTGTGTTTTCCATGTGAACTTCAGTAGTTGCTTTTAACCACATGCTATCTATTTGAGTAACCAGAACTAGTATGGCAGAACCCATTTATATACACATAAATATGCATAATCATAAGATTGAATTGAGTGAATCAAAAAGTTGTTGCGGATCATAACATAATGGCACATTGATAATTATGGAATAACCCTCAATCGACAGAATATTCATTACTAAAAGCAATTACAGATAAAAGCAATACATACACAACTTCCAGAATCCACTCTTCAAAAGTATTATTAATATATATATAAATATATATATATATATATATTTATTTATACATATATATATATATACATCCTCAGTCTAAGGTTAAAACCTCAAGATCAATCATCAGAACCTTGCAGCCCTAAGCATGTCAGTAATAGCTTTAGTGAATGAAATCAATAAGTTTCCAAATACACATAATGCTACCAGTAGCTCAGTAGAGTAAATGCAAAGTTAGCATTTCTGTGGAATTAAAAATCCTGATCAGTGGGCATAAAGCAGAAACAATAATGAACATTCCTGAAATTATAAACCAGCTCAGATCAAACTCATGCATTCATCAGCACCGGGTGTCGATCAATTGGCAGAAAATAAAAATCGCTTAGTAGACAAGCTTATGAGCACCAAGTCTAGATTAAGGCTCACATACCACCACCACATAACAATTTGCCAAACAAGCATAAACGGATGAATGCTAAATACCCAAATTGATAGACAACTTGAAGCACATCAATTATACACAAGAGAAAATGAGTACTTAGCTTAAAAGGGGGAGGGGTGGCCGCCGGGGATCTCTTTGGCGCAAGGGCGGCGGCGGGTTAGCCGCGGCGCTGCAGCTCCAGGATCATCCTTGTGGCGGTCGGGAGGTCGCCGAAGCCGGAGCACGGGCCCAACCTCGCAGAATAACCTAGAGAAGGAAGAAGCGAGTAAGGAAAAGGTGAAATAGTAAAGGAAGATAAAGAGTGGAGAAATAGAGTAGGGTTGCTTAGCTCGTTGGGGTGGCCGGGGAAGCCGTCGGCGCCAGGAGCGTCAGATCCGGTGAGGGGGGCCGAGGAGGAGCTCAGGGCCGCTTGAACCCGGAGGCTTTAGACAACAAACAACAGTGAACTCCCCTCCCCGTTCACAACCCAACAATTTCACATTTCATGAAACACTCTATACTGATGAGGACATCCCAACCAAGGATACAACCGCTGCCCATTCTTCCCCTACGACCACTACTTCGTCCCCGACCGTAGCTGTTTCGGCCGCTACTTCATCTACGACGCTTGGAGGGCTTAATCCGGGAGCATCCACCGAGGACGGCCCACGTGCCCAGGAAGGCCCAAGATCAAGCCCAATTCGTCCACAAGTCCGGTTCGGCCATCCAGGAGCAGCAGTACTTCAAATGGACATAACTTGGGCTCCCGGACTCCGTTTTCAGTGTGCGACCACCCGTTTGAAAGGTATCGAGATAACCTTTCCAATGGATCTGGTCCCAAGGCCAAATTACTCCTGGAGTGATGGAAAATCACAGAACAATCTCACGGGACAGAAATCCCGGGTGCTGCGCCACCTTTCTTTTGGGCCCAAGGCCCATGTACTCTTAGGGTTTTTCCCTCCCCTTGGCCGGTGCCCTTCTCCTGGCTGCCGCATCCCTCTTGGGCGCCCCCTTGTGTGGGTACCCCTTTATATTTTGTTTTCACCCCTGTTCTTCATTTCTTAGGTTTTGTTGTGTTTGGTAGACCCCGTGTGCGTCCCTCCTCGTGTTTGCGCGTGTCGACTAGACCGCCCGAGCCGAGAAACAGAACCTCAACTTGTTCTTTTGATTTCAATACCATAATTCCAGATTGCTTCATGCTTTGTTCTTGCGGGTTCTCGATTTCTTGCAGGAACTACTGATCATTGGATCTTGTATCTGTGTGGAATTGGCATTGCGATTGTGAAGCTCCCGACCTACTGGTTAGAAGCCCCCAATTCGGTGTCAACAACACCTCCAAATTTACGTACCATCATCTCACCGAAAGATCGGGATCCCCGTCCCCATCAAGTGGTATCAGAGCTCAAGGTTGCTCGGTGAGATCTTCCCTCAATTTCGTTTTCTACCTAGAGTCCAGAAAAATTGCCCCACAAAAATAAGATTTGTCCCTCTGTCCAAGGTAATTTGTGCCCTAACTTTTACTACTTGTTCTTGGTTTGTTGAATCGTCAGTTGCATAATCGTGTCTTTTCTGGTTTTAGAGTCTAGTGCCCTTAGAGTTTCGAGTTCTATTCACGTTTTCATCACAGCGTCGTGTTCTTCGTCAGTTCGAATTGGAGTCGGCTTCTGTTTGTAGATTAGATCAGGACTCTCGGTGGTTGCTAGAGTTCAGATTAGAGTTGAGTTTGTTCATCTTGCCATCTACATCCCACAAACCCGAGAGCCTTCCCCCCTCCAGAACGCCACCAATTCCAATCACACAAAAAAAATCAAACCGAGTAGCCCACGTTCTCCACAACCAACTCAGTTTCCCCCCTTCCAATTTGTGTGCCCTCAAAACTCATCCAAAACCGAGAAGGAATCAACCCGTGCCATATAAAGGAATCCGTGTTCAATCTGTCGGCTCTTGCCACAAACCGAGAAGGATTCCTACTCTCCTGGGAATTGGCTGGGTCTTGCCGCTCCTTCCATACTCGGCTGAAACAATCCTTCCATACTCGGCTGAAACAAACCGAGCCAGCATCCTTTTCCATAGCTCGGTTGATTTTGTCTAAAGGGGTAAGTCAGAGCCGAACCACCTCTCTGCCCTCTCCACGCCATCTTGTTGCATTTGCCAAACCGTCAAATTTTTGTGCACAAATCAAAGTTCAGAGAGATAGAGAGAGAGAGAGTATCTTTTAATTACCTTTATACCCCTGGTAAAAAAAAGTGTGTGTCGTGAGTGTTGTTGGAGTCCTTTTTGAGTCTGTAATTCAGTTTTAGGGCTCCCACAAAAAAAAGTGAAAAAAAAATCAAAAAAAAAAGAAAAAGAGAAGAAAAGAGGAGCCCTAGCTGCTTGCTTTGTGTTGAGGACGTTCTCCTTGCGTCTCTGTGACATCGTTGGTATTTAGGCTCGCGTCTCTAGCACGGTCTAGCCTAGGACCAACCTGCATCTTGATTTTGAGCGACTTTTGACTTACTTTGGTTCGATGGTACTAGTTCCTCCTTTGCTACATATTATTGCCTGTCCAAGCTCCACCATCTTCTAACCACACAGGTTCCGGAATTTGCAATCGCTTGCCACATCGAGGACTTGTAAGAACTTGGTAGAAGCTTGAGCATGTGTGAGGCTTGCCAATTCATACAACCGAGTAGTTCATAGGAGCTTTCCTATCTATGTGAAGTTTCTTTGTTTCTACTAACTATGGCAGGCATTCCAAGCAATCATGGGAACAACGTTGGCAGCGGGAATGAACGTGAGGACGCTCTCACACCCAAAGAACGGCGTTGGGTCACACATTTTGAGAGGATGCACAATCAGCATGAGATGCGAACTCGTGACACTCTTGATGCGATTCAGGCACAATTGGCACCCCTCAATGAGCTTCAAGTACAGCTAGCACAACTTCTTCAAGGTGCTGCCCTCAACAATGGTGCCGCTGGTCATGCTTTGGGCCAACGCGGCGCTCCACCGGTTGTTCCTGTTCCTTCAAACGAGGTAGATCAAGAGGAGAACAACTACGCCGCCGATACCGAGGACGACCACAGGATGAACATGCACAACGACCGAGCTCATCGTCGACTCCGCAATAATAGACAAGGCATGGCTAGAAATCAGCATGATCAAAGGGAAGAACGTGATGATTCTATGGCAAAGATGAAATTTACTATGCTTCCTTTTGATGGTACTTATAGTCCGATGCTTATCTAGATTGGGAGTTGGCGGTAGATCAAAAATTTCTTGCTATGACTTCTCTCGGCGTCGAAGGGTTCATCTTGCCACTAGTGAATTCTTGGTTTTGCATCTATTTGGTGGAAAGAACTTTGTAGAGCCAATCGTGATGTACCTACAACTTGGGATGGGTTGAAGCGTGTCATGAGGGCTAGATTTGTTCCTACATACTATGCTCGTGACTTATTGAATAAAATGCAGCGCTTTAATCAAGGTGATAAAACGGTTGAGGAATATTATCAGGAATTGCAAATGCCATGTTGCGCTGTGGGTTAGAAGAGAGTGAAGATGTAAAAATGGCTAGGTTTTTGGGTGGGCTTAACCGAGAGATACAGGACATACTTGATTATAAAGAATACAATTCTATCACTCGTTTGTACCATCTTGCTTTGAAAGCAGAAAGGGAAGTGCAGGGTCGCCGATCGACAACGCGAGGTAATTTTGGAGGCTCTTCCACATCCAAGTCGGTCCAGATCCATACCAAGGCATCATCTTCCACACCTGGACGTGTACCTACACCCGCTGTTCCAACTACTTCGACGCCATCACGCATTCCGGAGGCAAACAAGTCAGTCACCCTTCAAGCACCCGCCAAGAGTGCCTCCTCAGTTGCCTCCACCGGTCGAACGCGGGAAACACAATGCTTTCGATGCAAAGGAATGGGGCACGTGATGCGAGACTGCCCTAATCAACGTGCTCTAATCATCCGAGAAAATGGTGAGTACACTAGTGCTAGTGACATTGATGAAAATGAATATGCTCTTGTTGCCACTAACACTGCAGAGTCAAAAGAAGAGATTATCACTTCTGCGGCGTCGGAGAAATATCCGGCTCTTGTTGTCACCCGTGTACTTAGCGCACAGCTTGCACGCGATGAACAAAATCAACGCCATACAATCTTTCAGACAAGGTGCATGGTGAATGAGCGTGCTGTGCATGTCGTTGTTGATGGAGGTAGCTGCAACAATCTTGCGAGTGTAGACATGGTCGAGAAGCTTGGCTTGACCACAAATCCACTTCCTCAATAGTATGAAATTGAATGGCTCAATTCCACTGGTAAGGTTCAGGTAACAAAAACCGTTCGAGTACCTATCTCTATTGGTTCTTATCATGATAATGTTGTTTACGATGTTGTACCCATGGATGCTTGTTCTCTTTTGTTGGGTAGACGGTGGATCTATGATATGGATGCTACACATCATGGTAGGACCAATGAGTATACTTTCTTGTATAACGGAAAGAAGATTATTTTGACACCTATGAGCCCTACCGAATTAAGAAATATTGATGTTAAAAGAGCTCAAAAAGAAAAAGAAGAGATTGGAATTCCATGTGTAGCTAGTAAATCAACCCATTCAACTACACCAGTTGCTCAAAAACCTGATCTTAAGTTGAAGGGTAAGGTATTGTTGGCTACAAAAGTTCTCTCAGAAGATAACATGGATAGTATAGAACCATTGCCATTATCTGTTCCTTTGTCTCCTGTTGTCAATAACCTTTTGCAGGAACATGAGAAGGAGTCGAGGATGACTCTAATTCAAGAAGGGGAGGATGATGAGGACATCCCAACCAAGGATACAACCGCTGCCCATTCTTCCCCTACAACCACTACTTCGTCCCCAACCGTCGCTGTTTCGGCCGCTACTTCATCTATGACGCTTGGAGGGCTTAATCCGGGAGCAAGGCCTTTCCACCCACCTTCGCTGGACCAGCACGTCAAGATCATCCACCGAGGACGGCCCACGTGCCAACGAAGGCCCAAGATCAAGCCCAATTCGTCCACAAGTCCGGTTCGGCCATCCAGGAGCAGCAGTACTTAAAATGGACATAACTTGGGCTCCTGGACTCCGTTTTCAGTGTGCGACCACCCGTTTGAAAGGTATCGAGATAACCTTTCCAACGGATCTGGTCCTAAAGCTAAATTCCTCCTGGAGCAATGGAAAATTACAGAACTATCTCACGGGATAGAAATCTCGGGTGCTGCGCCACCTTTCTTTTGGGCCCAAGGCCCATGTACTCTTAGGGTTTTTCCCTCCCCTTGGTCGGCGCCCTTCTCCTGGCTGCCGCATCCCTCTTGGGCGCCCCCCTTGTGTGGGTACCCCTTTATATTTGGTTTTCACCCCTGTTCTTCGTTTCTTAGGTTTTGTTGTGTTTGGTAGACCCGTGTGCGCCCCTCCTCGCGTTTATGCGTGTCGACTAGACGCCTTGCCGAGAAAGCAGAACCTCAACTTATTCTTTTGATTTCAATACCATAATAACAGATTGCTTCATGCTTTGTTCTTGCGGGTTCTCGATTTCTTGCAGAACTATCGATCATTGGATCTTGTATACGTGTGGAATTGGCATTGCGATTGTGAAGCTCCGACCTCTTTGGTTAGAAGCCCCCAATTCGGTGTCAACAACACCTCCAAATCGACGTACCATCATCTCACCGAAAGATCGGGATCCCCGTCCCCATCATATACCCCGTGTGAAATCCCCAGGCTTGTCCATGACCACGAACACGACTATTCGAATAGTTTTACACTCTGCAGAGGTTGTACAGCTTTACCGACATGACATGATCATCCCTTAGTGCCAAGCACTACGAACACACATCTTTTGGTGTGTTGGCAGAGAGATCACTACAAAGCCTTTACAATGCATGTCTAAACTCGGTACTGCCCTCTAAGGTTTCACCCCTCGGGGCCCCCTCTTGAGCCATGTGAGTCTACCCGTCCATCCCAGAACCCACACTAACACTTGGCAGTACACAAGACTAAACATTGCAAATTAATCAGCTAGGTCTGTCCCATACCAGACTTGTGGTTGCACGGTTAGGCTTAGTTCAATAGCGCACAAGATTAAGTCCTTAAGTTGTCTCAGGCAAGACAACCACATCCCGATGTGCTAGAAAGCACCCCCTTTACTGCACGATCACTTGCCCGAGGGAAAACATTTTTGTTCAACCAAGACCAATGGCATCCCCTGCCATGGTACAACAAGTTTTACAACAGTGGTCAACAACCACAATTCAATATCTCATTAAGTCAAGATTAACATTAATTCACAGGTGATATAAACCCCAGAGTACACTAAGCATATCTAAGCATAGCTACGATAACCCCCTATTGGTATTATGATTATGTCCAACGAGCAATGTCCCAACCTAGGGTTAACAATGGATACATAGCATTCTAATAACCAAGGTGGCATAATGGCAATCAGGTGAATAGCTACTCCCACAAACTAGCATTGATACACAATTAGCATGTAATTGTACAAAACAAAATATTTTCACAAGCATAGGTTCAACATGATTCAAGGTTACGACTTGCCTTGCTGATCAAGTGCTGAATCTTGGTCATCAAAGTCTCCGTTCGCTCCTTCGGGGTTCACGTCTATCGGAAAAAAGTAACGAAACTAAATAAATACAAAACAGAGACTCAAACGAGCTCAAAACTAAAAATAAATGGCTCTGGAAGGTAGAGCTCGATTTTAAAAAAATTTAGAAATTTGAATCGCTTTAATCGGAGTTCGTATGAGCGAGAATGAGCCTCCAGAAGATTTAATTCAGAGAAAAAGAAAAAATCCGAATTTCCCGATTTACTTTCTACAGGAAAATCAATTTATTGCGCAACGCTGACATCAGCAATCAATTTCCTGAATAAAAAATCTGAAAATTCCTTATCTCACTGACAAGCGGGACCCACGGTCCATAGACCGAGTCCACAGGCACTACTCCGATCCAGGTGGACCGGGTCTGCGGCACAGCAGCTAGGGCTGATGTGGCGGGGCATGGCTGACACGGCATTAACATGGCGCTGACATGGTGGTCGACAAGGCAGCCACGCGAGCGGGACACCCATCGCACATCCGGCGACTCGGCTCAGATCGGACGGTGATGAGGTGAGGATGCGGGCGGGGAGACGTGGCGCAATATGGCGCGCAGGATGAAGATCGGATGGGCATGGTTGAGCGGGTGACGTCGATGGCGAGCGGCAGTGCTATTCCGTCGGAGCTGAAGGAGACGACACAACGAACGACGAATCGGTACCGGATCAGGCGTGGCTCAGGGCGGATCTGGAAGAGCATGACACGGGGAGTCCAGACGTGCCCACGGCAACAGCGGAAACCCACCGGAGACGGCGAACAAGGCGGCAGAAGGTGCTCGGGCAGAGAGAAACTTCGGCGAGCTCGTTCTTGGCGATGGCGGTGACTCGGGTGACGGGAGAAGTGGCGGCGGGTTCGGAGTGCGACAGAGAACGCAACACGAGGTTCCTCGGGGCCTTAAATAGCCCTAGGAGGCGTGTCGGGCATGGACACCGAAGACAGCGCGGCTAGGGTTTTGTGGGCTACGGCGGCGCAGCGCGGCGACGTGGCTTCATCCGAGCCGAACACGTGAAGGCGATCGGACGGCTGGGCAAGCGTGCGGAGCTGGGCCGGGCAAGGTGGAGGCAGGCCGGGACGATGCAAATCCGAAACCCTATGTGTATTCAGCACTAGTCCAGGATCACGCTAGTGCACACAGGCTGAACAGGGTTTAAGTGCCACAATCATACACAGCGGAATAATAACAAAGCACTTAACAACAATAGTAAAAATAAATTGTTGCACGACCTTATGGTCTCCTTACAAAGTTTCGCCACGCAGGGCTATAAATAACAAAAGTAACATAAGTTCAATAGCGGAAGCAAAAGTAAGTCAATGAACCCCTCGCACTGCCACAGGCAACTGACGAGGCTCAACCCTAATTCTCCGGACCTTCGTTGAATTCTTCCTCCCAAGCTGGCGTAGCTTCTTCTTCTGGTTTTGTTGAAGCAAGGGTGAGTATACAACATACTCTGCAAGTCATGCACAAATCCAGTTCTATTACTACATGCATGGCTTATTCCAAAAAAAAGGCTTAAATGGTTATTTTGCATGAAGCAGCATTTCTTTTAACAGATAATCTTAATTAGATTAAAAGCAGTAAAACCATTACTATAATAATTAATTTCTTAATTCTTTTCCAAATGTTTGGCACACAGCCCTAAGTTCAATTCACCTGCCTTTGGCACACAGCCACCCTTTCCACATTTTCTTTCGAAAATCTACCCCATGACTGTAATTCCCGAGCGATGTCCATTACCGCGGACACGGCTATTCGAATAGATTGTACACTCTGCAGAGGTTGTACACTTTACCCACAAGATACAGTCGCTCACCACACAGGTGATTGATTGTAACAAAGTCTTTCAGAAACTAACATCTAAACCTATGAACCTCCCCAGTATGGCCTTCCTAACGCTTCCCTCACTCAGAGCCGAAGCTTAGAACAAGCGAATACTGTTGGATGGGTACCAAGCCGTAAGCACGTGCATGAGACCCACAGATTACACTCTTGTGTAACTGCCGCCCCGAGGTGTCAAAGGAAAGATATTAGAACCCTACTAAACTAGGTCTATCCCATTCCAGACATGTGGTTGTACGAGTAACTTAGTTCAAAGGCTCGCAAGGTAAAGTCCTTAAGCTGTCGTGGCAAGACTTCCTTCCAAAAGTTCGCACACCACCATCTCATTTTACTTAATTCATTCCGTTGCCACACAGGCCCACCTGGCACGAAGCCATCTTGCCACTTGCCCCAGTCTAAATCATTTCCCACCCCAAGTTGTTTTACGGTGCAACACATGCCAGTAAATCAACCATCACGTGGAACCACACAGGTCTCCACACTTTAACATCATTACCAACACATTCCACCATTTACCAAAATACATTCACTATTACTTTAGTCAATATTGCTTTTGTA
Organism: Guadua angustifolia; assembly: GCA_036346375.1. NCBI lineage: Eukaryota > Viridiplantae > Streptophyta > Magnoliopsida > Poales > Poaceae > Guadua > Guadua angustifolia. The sequence continues at coordinate 7,827,697 of CM070522.1, forward strand.
TTATAAAAGATTATTCACTACATAAGCAAGGCTAAGCAATTATTCACGGTCTAGCCTCCCGTGTTGGCATATCATTGCATCCAACTAAAGTTATCAACTTAGGGCATCAAGTGAATCATGGCATACAAATATTAGAGACAAGGTGGCAATAACAAATAGGTTAATTAACTAATTCACCCAAATTAATTAAATCTATTTTTAGTAAAATTAGCATGCATAGTTTGAATCAAAATATATTTTCAAAACTTAGGAGCAAAATGATCAAAGCATGACTTGCCTTCAAACAGCGGCTGATCCTGATCTGGAACTTGGTCTTGCGCTGGAAATTCCCCCTCGAAGTTTTCCGGCAAAACAACGTCTACTCGAATAAACATACATTCAATAAATACACTAAATAGATAGCAAGATCAACTCTGAAAATAAAATAAAACTCACCAATAAATAGTTCACATTTTTACAAATTTTTAGGAACTGGAATCACCCAATTCGGAGTTAAGACACAAAAGTTATAGCGATTACAAGTTTGTAAATTCAAATAAAAGAAAAACCGAATTAATCTATTTATTTTTCTTCTGGAAAATCCCGATATATTCTTCGGCCGACACGTGGCAGCACCAGAGTGGGCCACGTCACCTCGAGTCTACGGACCGGGTTCATGGCTCGGCTCGGGTTCACCGTGGACTCGGTCCACCGAATAGTGCTACTGACCCGTGGGCCCCAATGGTGACGTCAGCCCAAACATGGCACAACGACGATGACTACTCTCCGGCTAACACTTCGCACGCAGGCATTGGTCTTCGTGGCGCGGAATCCCGCCCGTTGGATTTAAATCCAATGGCCGGTCAATGGCGACGGTTGGACCACTGAGCGTCTACGTGGCACTATAACGACCGTTCGTTCGAATTCAACGGCCGAATCATGCCTCGGGCGGCCGTAGCGACGCTTCAAAACGCAGCGCGCACGTGGCATGATCGACCGCGCTGAAATCAATGGCTAATACTTGGCGGTGCGAGGTTCCGCGGCGCGTCGTGGCGCCCTTCCATTGGATCACCGCACCACGCAATCCGACCGTTGATTTGAATTTCAACGGCGCGGATTGACCCCAATTTACCGGATGACCTAGACTAACGTGGATAGCCCGGTGGGTGACGCGTGCCTGCATCATGGCGGTCATTCTTGAATCGACAGCTTCGGTCTAACGTGGCTAGGGCACACGTGGAGAGCTAACCAAGTGTTTACGCGGCGAAATCTCAAGCGTTCATCCAAGATCCAAAGGCTAGGAGACATCTCAATCGCGATCTACTCGGATGTCTGAGGACCACATGATCCAAAATCTATGGTTGAGATCCATCTACCCTAATTTGCTTTCTAAGGGAAGGAACATCGTGGCATTACCTGGACCGTGCGTTGAGGATCGAACGGCGACCGAGCGTCGCGAGGTTTCAAAGGTGGCGCGGCGGGGAAGGTTACCGGAGCTGGGGAAGATGACACACGATCCGACGGTTCGGTGCAGCCCCGACCGGAAGAGATACCGAATCCGGTGCGCCTAGCCTTTGCGGTCCTAGATCCGGGGTTCAAATGTGGCTAAGCGGCTTGACGGCGGTGGAACAAGGCCAAAACCAAAGCGGCACAAGAGCCAACTCCGGTGAGCAAGAGCACGAGCTATGGAGTGCTACGGTGTACGGAAGAGTGTGCAAGGTGTGCGGAATGAAGAGCTGCGTTGAATGAGCTATATGACAGTGGCAATGGCGCTTCGGTACACGCGCAACATTGATCGCACTCAACCGTCCCCTTTCCGGCGTAATGGCGGTGGTGGCACCCGACGGTTCGTCTCCCGCGCGACGTGGCGCTATCCGGGTCGTCCAAGCGGCTGCGATCCAACGGCCTACGCACACAGCGACACGGCTCAATCTCAACCGCCCGTTGGCAATTGCACGGCCGGCGATGCGACGATTTAGGGTTTGCAAGCGCCAGGCCGAACAGAAGTGTACAGTGTTGGGCTCGGCCCAACACTGTGCACCCGAATTACTAATATTTCCCTAATTAAAATAATTTCAAAATTTTGAATTAAATATTTAGAGCCCTAAAAATATCCGAAAAATTCTAGAAAAATTCTAGAAAATATTTCGTGGCATTTAGAACTTCAATAAAATATTTTTATTGATTTTTGATAAATACTTTTCTGATATTTAATTATTCAAGAGAAAGATAAATTCAAATTAAACTCAAATAAATCACAAAAACTCACAAAAATTCAAATAACTTCAAAATTTTAAATTAGGCCAAATTTTGGGTTGTTACAAACCTACCCCTTTAACAGAATCTCGACCCCGAGATTCGAAGCTTAACTAGATAATAGGTTCGGGAATTCCTTTTTCAAATCTCCTTCGCGCTCCCAGGTGGCATCGCTTTCTGAGTGATTGCTCCATTGAACTCCGCAAAAGCGGGTTGTCTTGTTCCTTGTTTTTCGATCCATTGTGTCCAGAATCTTTACCGCGTACTCTTTGTAGGTCAAGTCTTCCTGTAGTTCAATTGCTTCCAGGGATGTTTGCTCGTCAGGCACTCGGAGACACTTCTTGAGTTGCGATACATGGAAGACGTTGTGTACTCCTGCTAATGTTTGTGGTAACTCCAGTTGGTATGCGACTTCACCCCTGTGGCTTATGATCTTAAACGGTCCTACATATCTTGGCGTGAGTTTCCCCTTTTTGTGAAACCTTTGGACTCCCTTAAGAGTCGTAACCCTGAGATACACAAAATCTTCAGGCTCGAAGCTTAAATCTCTGCGGCGGTTGTCTGCATAGCTCTTTTGCCTTGACTGAGCAATTTTCAACCTTTCTCTGATCATGGCTATTTGTTCCTCGACTTCTTGGAGTATGTCTGGTCCAAAGACACGTCGTTCACCTGTCTCATTCCAATTCAATGGTGTTCTACAAGGTCGAACATACAGTGCTTCGAAAGGTGACATTTGTAAACTGGCCTGGTAGCTATTGTAACTAAATTCTGCATATGGCAAACACTTATCCCAAGACGTTGTATATGCCAACGCACAAGCTCTCAACATATCTTCTAATATCTGATTGACTCTTTCGGTCTATCCATCTGTCTACGGATGATAAGTTGTACTCAAGTTCAAACGGGTGCCCATTGTTGTATGCAACTTATCCCAGAATCTTGAGGTAAATTGGGTACCTCTGTCCGATACTATCTTTTTTTAGCACACCGTGCAAGCAAACGATCCTTGCCATGTATAGCTCTGCCAACCTATCTCCTGAGTAAGTTGTCTTTACTGGTATGAAATGCGCAACCTTTGTTAAGCGATCTACTATGACCCATATGGAATCATAACCTCCTTGCGTCCTTGGCAAACCGGTGATGAAATCCATCCCGATTTCCTCCCACTTCCACTCTGGTATTTTCAATGGTTGCAGCAGTCCTGCTGGTCTCTGGTGCATAGCCTTGACTCGCTGGCATACATCACACAACGCTACATTCTCAGCTACCTCTCTCTTCATATTCGGCCAACAGAACCTTTCTTTCAAGTCTTGGTACATCTTCACACTTCCTGGATGAATCAAATACTTGGAGTCGTGAGCTTCCTCCAATATCAACTACTTCAGCTCCTTTTTGTTGGGTACACAAATGTGCTCTTTCATCCATAGTGTGCCTTGTTCATCCAGCTTAAATTCTTTTGCCTAACCTTCTTCCATTTTGGACTTGATTCGCTTGATCTTCTCATCATTCTTCTGACCATCCCTGATCTGATCCTCTAAGGTAGGCTTTACTTCTAAAGCAGCTACAAATCCTTCCGGAACAACTTCCAATTTCAACCCCTGGAAATCCTTGCACAATTCTGCCCGACTCTCTTCTACCAACATATTTAGGCTATGACTTTTCCGACTCAAGGAATCAGCCACCACATTGGCTTTGCCTGGGTGATAGTGAATCCCCACATCATAATCTTTAATCAGCTCTAACCACCTCCTTTGCTTCATGTTCAGGTCAGATTGGGTGAAAATGTACTTAAGACTCTTATGATCTGTATATACCTCACATCTGTTTCCAATTAGATAGTGACGCCATATCTTTAAGGCATGCACTACGGCTGCTAATTCTAGGTCATGCGTCGGGTAATTCCCTTCATGTGGCCTTAACTGCCTTGATGCGTAAGCTACTACCTTTCCATTTTGCATCAACACGCATCCAAGTCCTTGACGTGATGCATCGCAGTATATATCAAAACTCTGGTGCATGTCCGACAAAACTAACACTGGTGCTGACGTCAGTCGTTTCTTCAACTCCTGAAAACTCTTCTCACACTCCAGTGTCCAAACAAATTTCTTCTCTTTCTTTAGCAATTGCGTGAGAGGTCTAGCAATTGTCGAGAACCCTTCTATAAATCGGCGGTAATAACCAGCCATCCCAAGAAAACTACGGATTTGGGTCACCGTCTTTGGTGGCTCCCAATGCAGTACTTCCTCCACCTTACTTGGATCCACAGCAATTCCTTCGGCGGTCAATACATGCCCCAGGAATTCTACCTTACTCTTCCAAAAATCACATTTACTGAACTTAGCAAACAACTGCTGCTCTCTTAACTTTTCCAAAACCAATCTCAAATGTTTAGCGTGCTCTTCATTTGTCTTTGAGTAAACCAAAATATCATCTATGAATACGACTACGAATTTGTCCAAATATTCCATAAAAACCTTATTCATCAAGTTCATAAAGTATGCTGGTGCATTTGTCAATCCAAAAGACATAACAGTGAACTCGTAATGTCCATATCTTGAGGAAAATGCAGTCTTTGGTATGTCCTCTGTCTTAATCTTCAGCTGGTAATATCCTGATCTAAGGTCAATCTTAGAGAAAACTCCTGCTCCTCTTAATTGATCAAATAAATCATCTATCCTGGGCAACGGATATTTGTTCTTTATTGTTACTTCATTAAGTGCACGATAATCTACACACATCCGAAAACTCCCGTCTTTCTTCTTAACAAACAGGACCGGTGCTTCCCAAGGTGACGAGCTCGGCCTGATGAATCCTTTTTCTAATAGTTCCTCAATCTGCTTCTTTATTTCCACCAACTCCTTGGTGGACATCCGATATGGTCTCTTTGCTATTGATCTTTGTTCGTGCACTAAATCGACATTTAACTCTATGTCTCTGTCGGGTGGCATTCCAGGTAATTCCTCGGGAAAAACATCCGGATACTCACTGACCACTGGTAAATCCTTCAAACTGATGGTCTCTAGACTATTTACCAATAACTGTCCTTCTCGAACTGTCGTTGCTTGAAACTCAACTTTCCTGCCATCAGGGCTTTCAATAGACACGACTCTTCGTCCACGCCTATCTGACCTTCTCGCTTGGACAACGGTCCATTCGAAGATAACATCTAGGGTTTGGGTATATAATATAATAAGGTTTGCTAGAAACTCTACACCTTTTTTTAATAGCTTAACCCCAGAACAACCGATCTTAGATCGAAGTTCTGATCCAGGGGATTGGACTAGAAGCATATTCTTAAGGTTAATAAGACCCTATTCATTTTGTAATCGCAAAACTCGAGAAACGAATGAATGTGAAGCCCGGAATCAAATAAAAGCGTGGCTGGACCGAGTTGACTAGAAACTTACCCAATTACAACGTCTGTGGCATTCGAACTTAAATGCTGCTGCGATGTGGTTGACTCTTCCTCATGCAACTACTTGGGGTATGGTTCCAGCATGAACAGGTCCTTTGCTTCCACCTTGAGCAGGGGTTCTAGCAGGCGTATTTCCCAAATTGAAACGTACTGGTGTCACCCCTCCCATCTTGGGGCAAACATTGGCGAAGTGCCCTATCTCATTGCAATTGTAGCAGCGCCTTCCTGACATCTGCTGGTTTCCTCCATTCTGGCTAATAGTTTTGACTAGGGTCTGGAAAGTTTGTCCTGTCGGTTTTGGCATCGGCGATGGTGTCCTGGCATTGTTCCCTTGCTGGAGTCTGGAGAACTGCTGAGGTACCATCCTTGGTTTCTGCTGACCCTGGCGTCCTCCTTGTTGTGCCATGCGGCGTTTGCGGTTGTCATCTAGTTCCTTGCGCTTGTCTTCCAGTATAAGCGCCTTATTCACCAGCTCTTGAAAATCAGGGAAGGTGTGGGTAATCAACCCCACCTGCAATCCAGTGTTAAGTCCTTTCATGAAACGGGACTACCTAGCCTTATCCGTTGCTATGTCCTCTGGAGCGTAGCGTGCCAACTGGGTGAACTTATTCAAGTAATCGGACAGCGTGTACGCCAGAGAGCCGACCGCATCGTCCAGCTTACGTCCTGCAGGAGGCCTAGGGACGACGACGTCATATAGGTTCACGGACGTGCCTCAGCTGTACGGGGTCGACACGTGCCATAGGCCGTAGCTGCCACACCACACACGCTGGCGGCCCCCCTCCTCACATCCCAGGGGGATCTAGTTGGTAGCGTTCCACGCCGTACGTCCCTATGACTGCTGGTACACCACGATGTCTCTTTTCATCTTTTATGTTCTTCATGTTATGTGCTGTACTAACATGAAAACTTTGTCAACAGTGGTCTATCCAGCACCAGACCAGAGTGCGAGCACCTCTGCTGAGTTCTCTTCGCTTGATGACGTCGACTTGGACTACTTCGTAGATCCTTACCAGCAGCCCACAGGTGCGGTCCTTGGTGGTGTGGTCCTTGGCCCCTCCTAGCTCGCCGATGCTCCTCAAGACGAGTCACCGTCACAGGGGCGTCTTCGCTTCTCCAAACACCAAGACAACCTACTAGGAGTACTCGTGGGCGGTGCCTCGACCACCGACGATCCCTTTAGGCATGTGCAGCACCGTAGGAGGCCTGGGACCACACAAGGACTAGCACTGCGCAGGAGACGTAGTTAGGTTTTTTCCTTTCATACTAGATGTACTAAACATGATATTTTCTCATATTATGTAACATTCTGGTATGGTATTTTATTTTGTTATGTTATCTTCTATTACGATATCACATGTCGCCCCCCTCGTAGCACTTTTTCACGTCAATTGGAGAACGCACACAACAGCTTTATCAGTGCGATATGACAGCACACTGCTAGTAGCTTTCTCAGACTGATTCGACACCACTCTTGCACAGAACACTTCCCATCTCAGACAGACGGACAACACACTGACGACCTCAGAGCAATGTGACAACACTCTGCAACCCACCGCTTTTTCAATGCTACTTACAAACACAGTACTATCAGCTTTATCACGTCGATTGGATGGCGCACACAACAACTTTCTCAGTCGCGATGTGACAAAGACGCTATTACCTTTGACTGACTGATTCGACAACACTCTACATACCACCAGACCGATTCGACTACCCATCTCAGACCGACGGACAAGACACTGGAGACCTCAGAGCAAAGTAACAACACCCTGCCACCCATAGCTTTTAAAGACTGAAACGACGACACGTTGCAGCCCGCTTTTTCAGACGAAAGCACGATAGATAATAAATTGATTGTTGGTGGACGATAGAGGCAGCGCGCCCAACCCTATATAAGGGTGATACCTGCCCTTTATACCACCCCCTGCCATCCTTCTCACCAGCGAGACCAAGAGGAAAGGTAGAATCGAGAGAAGAGAGAATAGAAGAGAGAAGGGATGGAAAAGAGAAAAAAAGAGAGGGAGGAAAGAATAAAAAGAATTAGAGGATCAACCCAAAATGCCGAGACATGCAAGTGTAAAGGGAAAGGGGAAAACAAAGGAAGAGGGAGGTGCTTCGGACTGACCGCGCAACATCGCATACCAGGACCTCTTTCTACCTCGCGGGGCTGTCCCACCGATGTGTCTGTGCGGAGATCCTTGCAGTCTTGTCCGCTCTTGGGAAATTACAACTTAGAAGAGGAGATATTCGAAGTGCCGCAACTACGCCTTCGACCCACCGGAGAAGAGCCTGAGGAATCACTAGATAGTAATGATCATACGTGTTTCGTAATATTTCTACATGAAACTTTGTTAATATATGTTTCATGCAGTCGCCTCCGCCATTGTGTGAATTTGAGTAGTGGTTTGACATGGAGATCAACCCCGAAGACCAAAGGCTCCTTGATCAAGCCAACCGGGACGAGGAGCTCAGGCGGCAGCGACAAGAATAGTTTGATGCCGCACGCGAGGAGGCATGTAGAAAGGGAGCAGGGGAGAAGGAGGCTGAGAGAGAGAGGAAGAGAGAGAGGGCACGTCGTGCCAGAGAAGCCTCACCAGAGGCATAGGCGAAGGGGAAGTGGTCTCGATGCATTCAGTAGATGTGAAGTTATGCTCCTTCCAGTTTTAAGTTGTAATAAAGAGTGTGGTCTACCTTATTTTCTACAGTAACTTTTGATTTGAGAATCGTCTTCTCTCTAATCTCCCTCTCCCACCCTCGTTTTGTGAAATCCAGTTGACCATTCTAGAGATTACAACATTCCAGCGGCAATCAAATATCATCACTGCACATGGAACATGAAAACTTTTACTGCAATGCTCATAATAACAACCAAGGGCTGACTCCATGTTTATAATCCTATCACCATCGTACCATACTCTTGGGGCCCTTCACAAAAATTAGTAGGGAGAAAAAAAAGATCGTATCAATATAAACCCTACTGTGGTTTGTGAGACTAATATTAAGCAGAAGAACTAAACAAATGGGCCATCATCGTCGCATCTTAAATCAACATTGAAAATTGTATGATGGTAAATCTCAAATATGTAAAATAAATATAAAGAGTTAAAAATTATGTGTAATGAAACTTACCACTCCAGACATTTCTTATGTACAAAGATTATATTTGATGGATTGCCCTCGTCATTGGACACAACCTTCCATTTAGGTAAAGTACCATCGGACCATGAAACTGAAATAGTAAAGTAAAAATATTTTAATACCACTGAGAACTGCTTCAACAGATCACCTCAGACTTAAAAGATGCAAATGATTTGATTGTATTTACCTCACTGGTTCTAAATGAATGGCAGAAAACACATTCATCTTCAAATAAGTTGATTGGTGTTTGCAGCCTCTTCAATCCAGTAGCACCTTCATTGTCTCCCGACATGCCACATTTTCTACAAACATTTCTTTCTGTATAGAAATACTGATGCAGTACAGTGTTACTTATGTTAACACCAGGCAATGACACTTCGATCACATCTACCATAATTTTCTTGTTTGGACCCTTTGCAGGCAATGCCATTTCATTCTATATATAAAACAGGTATCCACACAGAATGTTGAATATACATCTAATCCCTTGTGAAAGAAGAATAATATGCATCCAATTGCCCTCGTCTTAGAAACATTATGCGTGGCTCTTGTAATATTTATCGAAGATTAAATTTATTTTTTTAATTTCTAAATAAATGAATTATTAAAAAAATTCAATTTACTGAAGTCGCTATTCCAATTTACGACAGAGGCAACTACGACTAAGTCTCTATCACAATTTGGAATAGCGATAGCATCTCTGTCGCAATTCTAAATTGCGATAGACCTTTATCGTATTTCCAATTTGCGACAGAGGGGTGTCGCATTTTGGAAATGCGATAGGTGGGTATTTCTGTTATCTTTTTTGGCATATTATTTTTGTAATTTTTAAAATATATATATTATTAAAAAAATTCATGCTTCTTGGGAGGTGCCCCGCTGGCGTGGCCGCCAGCACTACAATAGGAACACCCCTTTAACAACGGATATATAGCAACGCATGATGTTATGTGTTGCAAGCAACAGGGTGGCAACGCTTGCAAAGCGTTGCAAGCATCATCCGTGGGGTTAAACAACCAGTGGCAACATTTGTCAACTGTTGCAAGAATCATCTGTAGATCGCTTTGTTTTTTTGGCCTGATCCGTATTAGACCCATTTGTTTCCGCCGGCGTGAACCTTTGTTTTTTTTATTGCGTGTACTAGCCGGCCCAATATCTGTCATCTCGTCGTCAAGCCAAAGCGGAAGCCAGGCGCCTCCCCCAGTCCCCCAGCGGTAGGGGTGAAAACGGGACGGATAGTTTCCGCTCGATCCGAAGCCGGATCCGATCTGATCCGGATCCGAGAAGTAAATCGGATATCGGGTCGGATTCGGATCCGGATCCGGATAGTTAAAAACGAATATCGGATCGGATTCGGAGCGTATATAATCCGAAAAATATGGGTCGGAAACCGGATATCGGGTAATCAGATATTCGGATATCCGGTTTTGACATCTGGGTGACTGGGTCAGTACTCAGTCGATCGTGCGGCCTCCGTTCCGTTTCTCCCTTCCCATTTGCATCCAGATCTGATTCGTTCATCGGAACTCCTCCCGACGCTCCCGTCCGGCGGTCCCCCAGCCCCGGTGGCCACGTTGTCCCGATCAACGCTCTAGTCCGGCCATCTCCCAGCTCCGGCGGCCACGTTCTCACGGTCGACGCTTCCCCCGGTGACCCGGTTGGCGCTCCCCCTCCCCCGGGCCCCCGCGCCTCCCTCCCTTCCCAGCGGCGACTCCGCCTCCTCCTGGCCGGCGCTCCCTCTCCCCCGAGCCCAGGCGGCGGCGACTCCACCTCCTCTGGCCGACGCTCCTCCCCGAGCCCAAGCGGCATGACTCACCCCTGCTAGTCCCCCTCTCACGGCCAGCGCCTCCCTCAATCGGCGTCTCTCCAAGTGCGAGAATCTCCCCAGCAGCCAGCAGGTAATTTTACAAATGAACAACAATGTGATGCTCATACAAAATATTAGATTCAAATTCATCTCAGAACCTATTTTGTTTGTAGATACAAAATATGTGATGCTTATATCTATGCTCCCGAACTGATCACCAAGACACGGACAAAATCAACCGAGAGAACCTCCAGTCTGCACTGGAGATCTCTCGAGCACAATGATGCCAAGTTCCAACACACATCTGTTCCACATGCCTTCCAACATCCAACCAAAAATTGCAGTGCCTTGCTGTTCCCAGAACCAACTTTGCCACTCTTAATATTACTCATGTTTGTGATTTGGAAGAGAAATGCTGTTTTTTTTGTTTTACTGAATGAAGAGCCTGAAGGAGCAGATTTGTGGCTAATTAACACGTTTGGTTCTAGTGTCTTGTTTGCTTATTTCTTTCTTTCCATCTGCTACTACTAGCTAGCTATTTTCTTGTACTTGAAAATTTCCATGAGATGCACATTATTGGTTCCGATTACATTTCAGCTTGGAT